>OY978528.1:33749768-34949768 GCA_963854835.1 Megamerina dolium
AACAAAAGAAACATCTCTAACGTTGTAGATGTGATTAGGGATCATTGCCTCATACGTTACGTTTGATTGATTATGTTACGATTGATTTAGGCCATCTGGCAAATGTCTTATGCAAGGGTGAATGTACTGGAGACAGGAACGCATCTACTATGCAACTGTCCTGCAATATGCATTAGAAGGAAAAATACTAGCGTATTACTGCCTAAATAAATTGTTAAAACTTTCAGAAGAGCTAATAGGGGATCTTCTGAGGTTAATAAACAACCCGATTGTTTCAATGGGTAGGAATTAGACACTATTCGCGCGGTATCACAATGGGCCGCACTAACCTAACTTAACCTCACCTATGACCACGAAGACGTAGTTCCTCACGATGAAAACATGAAACCACTTTTGTCTTATATAACTCACACTGTACAATATATTGGCTGAAGGAAGCAATGTGAATTTTTATTTAATGTTAATTAAAAATCCCTTTTTCTCGAGACATTTGATCTAAAAAAATAATTATCCTTCGTTTTGCCAGCACTGAAATATTCAGACGGATGTTTTACTCTAAGTTGGACTACATTTTATTGAAAGAAAATATACAAATTCTAAGCTGTTATACAGCTGTTATACTCGAAAATATAAATCCTTATATTATTTCAATTTTGTATGCAATAATTTCGAGGAAGTAACAAAGAAAACATTTTATTGATATTCATTATATGAAGTAATAAATGTAAAACAATGTAAAATATAAATCCTTATATTATTTCAATTTTGTATGCAATAATTTCGAGGAAGTAACAAAGAAAACATTTTATTGATATTCATTATATGAAGTAATAAATGTAAAACAATTTCACAAATCTGTTTGGTTATCATTGTATTTCATATGCTTATAGGTTTAGGTTATTGTGGTTACCCTCTCTCTGACAGAACACACTTAGGCTCATATTAATCAATAAAACTTGATGCATTTTTTCGTATGTATATGTATATACAGAACGTATGTAATGCATTTAAAATATCTGATATTACCATTTTTATTTAACTGACAAATTCCAACTTACATATATACGTAAGTATACTCAAAATATCGATTTTTAAAGTTCAGAATCGTAGTTTCGTAAAAAGCAAAAAAGAGAAAATTGTAACAAGTTACTTTTATATGTACAGCATTAGTAAAATGTATTTTTTAAATGAGCTTGTAGATTGGTGCACATGCCAAAAAATATGTATATTTTCAAGTACACTTTTTTATGAAACGCTTAGTTGGATTTATTTATGTCATGTTCTTTAACGAATTATGTGACTTGAACTTGTCTATATATAAGTACATTAATCTTATATAAATACTATATATTTATATATACCTGTGTGTGTGTAAGTAGCTAAAATATAATATACTTTAGCGATAACACAAATTTTCACAAATACACCATACTCATATGTATGCATGTATAGGTCTAGTGGCATTAATGTATAGTTGCATACATATTTACTTAATTTGATTTTTTTTTTACATTTCATTTTGTGATTTATGAGTTCCGGTCTGTGTGCAAATTTTATTTGTTGTGGTGGTTTTTCACTAGCTCTATCATTAATGCGCTGACATTTGAATCGCTTTTTTGTGTGCGCATTTCTTTACCAAATTAATTAATTGCTTTTAACGATTTTTATATCGATTTACACATCTACTACTATGAAATTCAAACTTTTTAATTTATCGGATTAGTCGAAAATGTTGAATTCTTTTACGAAGAAAATATTTTTTTGTAAAAAACTGAGGACGTCACCTTCCAACATTTTTATGTGATAAATGATGGTTGGTAATATGAATATACATTCCACAGTCTTTTAATTGAGTTAGATTCATCATTTCAAAGTGATGCCATGGTGATGATTTACATATTTTGTAAATCGTTTTGTCCTTTGCCTTTGTGCACAAGAGGTCTTAATTCCAAATTAAATTGAAATTTGTTGATGTTCATGAAATAAATAAGCAAATATTTTTTATTCATTTTAATATCATTTCGCGATTTATATAGACGCTTAATCTGCTTATGTTGTCATTGAACATATACATACTAGACAGTACATATAATTTTAATTCGAAAAGGCTAAATTAATTTTTTGCGCAATTACTTATTTATAATGCACTTAGTATTTATACATTATTATTTCCCGAAATCATGTTACTGTGTCTACATGATTGCTTTGCTTACCACACCAGAACGATTGCAATTATTTATAGTCGGCATTTAGGCGCAAAGCTAGTACATTTATTTACCCATTGCTAGCTGCTACAATGACAGTAGGTATATATTAATAGGAATTAAGCGTGGAGAGTTCTTACTTATTACTTTGCTACTATTTATCTATATTCAAGTCCATAAAAGAGTATCTTCATTTGCTAATGAAACTAACTTGAGTCTCGAGTATTTGCATTGGTATGTGTGCAGGCTATGAAAACTGTGACAATCATAGTTGAAATATGTCATCAGTCAACGAATAATGTCAACATGATTAAATCAACAATATGCATGAATATATGTATGTTTTGTGTTAGCGAACGATAGGTGGCAAATTTACGAAAATAACTACCCTATTGACACAAAGGGATATTGTGGGTTATGCAGTACGAGTATGTTTTACTAGAATCAGTAGAAGCATGGATGTCTTTTTGGGGCTTTTGCCGTTGGACTTGCATATTATGAAGTCAGCGGCATTAACAGTATTACGTCTGCAGACAATCAATAATTGGTATGAATTCGGCACAGAGATAGGGCACAGGAGCATCCTGTCACTGTTATATAGCAGTGTAAAGGAGGCGCAAATGCCAATGGAAGGAATGGGTAGGCTAAAGATGACTGGAAAGTCACACAGAACACTCATTGAAGACGGCCTCACACATGATGTATGTGAAGAAAATGACAACAGTATTTTCACAGATTGTTCAATAATGGAGGGCAGGGCGGGTGCTGGAATCTTCTCTAAAGAGTTGGGACTGGCATGCACTCTGAATCTGGGAAGATACGTATCGGTCTATCAAGCAGAAATGCTTGGTTTAATGCATGCGCTAGACCAGCTACTGGATGGAAAGGTGCAAGGTAAGAAAATCTTGCTAGCACTCGATAGCCAGGCGGTGGTCAGGCGACTGCAACAACCAACGGTATCTTCTAAGTTGGCGCTCGAATGTTTTCAGAAACTTAACGGGTGTGCTCGTAGTAATGCAATTACTCCAGTAGTTGCTATTAGCAGCGAGACGGTGAAGGCAAAGGTCGAAGAGTGGATAAAGAAACTCCTTCTCACGAGGTGGGAGGACTTATCCACTTGTAGACAATCAAAGGCTTCGTTGAGGCTATCAAAGGGCAGTGGATCGGGGAGGGCTCTCAGTCTAGGACAGTTAACTCTAAACTGGTTGACTGCATTAATAACTGGGCATGGCAATTTCAAGTACCACCTCAGCAGGATGGGTCTTGTTGAAGGGGAGGATGCTGAAATTTGCAGATTATACATGGAAGAGGCAGAGACAGTGGCTCACATAGTGTGCCAGAGTCCTGCATTGGCAAGCAGGAGGATGTCCACACTGGGTCGCCAATTTATTGATGAACTCGAAATGTGGAACACAAAGGGATGATTGAAATAACGCGTGATGTTATTATGAGGAATGAAGTAGAAGAATTCTGCAACCAAACATATAATTAACACACAATTTGTGGCACGAAAAGGACCCATATAAGTAGTCTGATTCGGCTAATTCCTAAAATATATAATAATAAAATATTTTACTAGAAGTAATAGGAATTGCCTTACATTTTATTGTATTGTTTTATACTAAATTATGGTATTTAAAATGATGATAAAAAAAATCTTTTAAATCGTTAAAATATTTCATTAGTTAGCATGGTTTATGTATTTGCTTGCCTTCCATTTGTTTTAATCATTTCTTCCTTCTCCGGTATGTGTATATGTCTCGCGATTCTGCCTACTGGGTATCTGATCATATAGACACAAGCATATGCTATAATGGAAAATTATATGAAATACAACACATTGTTACTACAAAAGCCGATGTTACGTAAATCGTTCTGATAAAACAGTGTACAATGTGTAAAACGGCTTAACGATATTTATATAGGTGCATGTACCGTTACAAGTATAAAGCAGATTGTTGTCGTCTAGCTTTAAGCACTGCTTACGCTAAAGTGAATTTTATTAAATTATTATGTGAATTTTATTGAATTTCAGCGACGCATAAAATTGAAGATAATGAAAAATGTCGGCAATATATATATTTTTTTTTTTGATATCTAATATAAAAAAAAAAACCAAAACAGAAACATATAAATACAATAATATTATAATAATCAGAAAAATATTTAAATAATAAAAATATTTCTTAATTTTTATGTTAACGGTGAATGAAATTATTTGCAAGGTTGTTGAGCAATTGGACTACTTAAACAATATAAGTAATAGCGACATCAAACAACTCTAGAGAAGAATTACATCGCATGCCCTTACTTCTGAAACAAAATGTTGGGTAATATCTATCATAGATGAGAAAATCCCTAACGTTTGCGAAAAGAAGATCTGTGGACCAATTTACGTTAGTGCCGAGCTCCTAAAAATACACGTGCATTAAAATTCAGCACTCCGAGAAAGAAGATATTGCTAAAAAAGGGAAAAACATACTTATTTGAACAACTTCAACTTTCCAATGCACGTTCTAGCAAAATAAACCAAATCGTCATTTGGTCGATTTGTTATTTGTAATTTTATTTGATTTTAAAAATCCATTCTGCTTAATGGAGACCACTTTAGAACGTAGTAATTGTGTATATCTCTTAATTAAGAGCAACATTAAACACTTTTGCTTATATAATACTCACGAACACGTGTACGTGATATGTACGATAATCGCAAAAAAAAAAGATATCAAATTAAACCTTTCTTCCAATATCACTTTTGGCTGCATAATACATATTTTGATACTCATTTCATTACAGTGTTAATCAATTGTAAATGAATACAAAATAAGATATTCAATTTACTGTGAAATGGTATTTATTTTATTGAGCGTTTATTCCACGGAAAGAAGGACGATATAGTAAAGTAGTAGAGTTAGCTCAGCATTGCCAGATTTTTCATATGTGATACCCAAAATGATTGAAATTCATTCATATTTCGGATTATTCGGATTCCACATAAGTGTTTCTCATCGGAATTGAGAACAAACTCTAAGGATTTCTTAGAAGAAATCATCTTACATGCCCTTGCATCAGGCTTCAATTAATTATTTTTAGATTATGTTTAATCTAACATTAAGGTCGTGAGCGCTGATATTTCTATATTAATGGAAAGCTTTAATGTCGTTTGATTCTCCAGAAAATTGGATCGTTTACTATTAATTTTAAAACTTTCAATCATATGAGATTTAGTTGTGTTTTTCCAGTCAGACATTTTCTGATTTGCATAAAAAAAATATCTGCCAAAATTCAGCCATCAGCCATAGTATCATCCATACATAATACATATTAGCCTTTCGCAACAAGCTTCAAATTTTAAAAACAAATTTTGAAGGAGTTCAAGTCATATGTACATTTTCTCTTCAGGCGGGTGAACGTGATAGCGGTTTCAGTTAAATCCAACGTTAGTGGTTCGAATGGACTTGCAGTCTCAGATTGTGCGATACATCATGCGTCTTTATTTCTTGAAATAATGTGGAAATTTTGACGTCACTATAGATTTTGTTGTTTGTGACATAGTAGTAGCATGTACAATAATCGTCAGTGTTTATGATTAGAACCTGTGCAATATTTCAACGTTGGAAGTTGGGAATTTGGATTTATGAACCAGTGTAAGTTTTGAAGTGTTTTACCCCCTTTCTCTTAGTAAATATATGTCCTTTCCAGGCTAATCTTCTGTCGAGATGCATTTCAAGATTGTTGAATTTGACGGGTGGTCAAGTGTCTGGTTTGAGAGTTAATATAACGTGTACTGACTTTTTTTTCGTTGGACCTGATTCTCCAATTTTTAGCCAGTCAGTAATTTTGGATATCCCTCTTTGGAATTTAGATGAAGATGAATGTGAACGGCTAGACGGCAGTGTCATCAGCAAAGTTACCTTAGGTCACTCATGTTCATAGATTTTCTTATACTCAGGGGGGAATAGAATTCCAAGCTGCTTGTTGTAGGTAATTATTCAAGAGTTTAACATTAGCATTAGTTTAACATTTAACACAGTAAGATCTTCTTCCGATTAAAGTGAGATTTTTACGATTATGGAGACGGCATTATTATTAAACTCAACCAGCTCTGGATAATGGCCAGAGTACATTTCGAAACATAGGCTATATTTGATATAAGGTCTTAACCATGCAGAAATCAATAAAATGTGTGTGAAGAGATATTAACCAAATTTAATTTTACAAAAGCCGCATAAAGTTCTCGTCCTTTGAAGGTAGTGAGGCGAGAAGCCCATTATGTGGGCTTTGCATTGTAGTCCCCTCCAGCTATATCAAGAGTTTTAAAGGATTTTTCATACCTTTCACTTTTTTGGCATTTTTTGGGGAAGCTGTAGGCTGCGGAGATCCTTTCCCATCTTCAACATTTATATTTGTAGCTTGTATGGCTTCTGTGCGTTAGCGTGTTTTATATTATTGCATATCAAAACAGGTGTAGCAGCGTCCGGGTGGAGAGTAAGGTAAAAGTTATAGTTTGGTATATGAAAATGGCTTTTGTCGGTGAGTTTCAGATATTCTGGGTATAGCTATTTCTTGAGTTTTAAAGAAGGCTTTAATTTCCAGTATGTGCTTTGGCTGCTCACTTACGTTGCACAGAATGATTTTTGTGGGGTTGATAAGCAACAATTCTTAGTCGTAGGCACCAGTAAGTTCATAATTGTTGTCATTTGTTGTATGACTTGCATGAATGCGCTATCGACGTAGATATCTTCACATCGAAATGCCATATTTGAAAATTTAGTGTGATACATCCAAAAAATGAACACAGAAATTTCCTTAAAATCTCTAAATTTGGGGAAAATCCTCGTATTTGGCAGGGACTAAGATAAGCAAGCGTTTCAAGTAAGGCCATGATTTTTTAATGTTCTCTTTTATTATATTTTGTTTTTTGTCACAGTTTTATTTCGCTGTACATGCCATGCTTCAACTGTTGCGAATAATACAAGATATTGCAATATGCTCTTTATGCGCATTGCTTGTAAAGGGAGAAGTATAAAAGAAAAAATCAAAACCGAAATGTTTTAAGCAAGATACAGAATATTATAATGAGAGAATAGTGTAATCATACTATTGTACATTTAAGAAAAACAATAAAAACTTTAGTAGGGAATTGTGTAACAGAAGTGCGAGTATAGTGTGAAAATGGATTTTTATGCAAAAAGAACGAAAAAAAAGATACGTTAGATTTAAGCACAGTTAAATCATACTAAAGGGGATATCCTATGACGACGATAGCAAATGATAATGTGAATATACACTGATGTTGTTAATACACAAGTACATGCTAATATAAGCCACATATTTTCAACGCAATCAGTAGCAGCTGACGTTCGTAATTGCCATTCTTTATTGAAGTTTGAGAAAGGGGAAGCTTCACGGTACATTGATATGTGCACAAATTTTGAAAATAACTAACTATGAATATATCGAATGATGTAGCATACTACATATACTCGTAATAATCATCGATCGAGATAATTTTATATTCCCTACTTATGTATTTATTTGAATTATTTTTATTAATATTGCTAATATGGAGATATTGGATCATTATCGATTTTTTGTTTCTTTTTGTTCATCGTCTTCTTTGACTATGTTGTCATTAGTTTTGCCATTATGTTTAGTCTTGCGTTGTATATTTAATCATGTTTATTTTTGTCAGACCAATGTTACTACATATTTACTTGCTTGTATATACATATTTTAACATTCTAGATAATAGAAAAAATTAACAATCATAATATGCTCATTCATTCACAAAATACAAATTTGATTATGTGAAAAGCAATTGAGCAAAAGTTTTCATCAATAAAATTTATTTAGTATATTTAATTTATATGGATACAAGTATAATATTTGTTAAACAAGATAACAAACAGTAAAATAAGTTTCGAAAGAATAGTAAACTATGTGCTTTACATACTGTCAATTTCATACCATACTTCATGCGTATAGACGTGGCTGCATGAATTAAGGGCGAATGAATTAATGCCGAAAAATGTTTGCAATAATATCGTCCAAAATATGTATGACCTTAAATGTGTTACAAAAAAATGCCCGATTAATAATTTAATCAAATAATCTGATTAATCAACTATAAGGTAGGCCATTTAAAGTGGAAACATCTGGCAACCCGATATCGACTAATAACATGCGGCGTTGGACGCGTCAGTCGAAGGCAATTTATACCATGAGGCAGCATAGTCCTAAAACACAATAAAATTGTTCAGCTGTATATTCAAAACAGCTTTTCATTCGTGAAAACTAAACGTGCTTTTCGAAAAAAAAAAAAATAAATTTTCAAGTGCTCCAGGTGATAACACTATAAAGCGTTTACACGCAACATTTGTGAACTCCTGTGATCTTTATAATACCAGCCATGCATCCCGACAAGGAACAAAACATTCCGATGCAAATATTAAAGCCGTACGAACCTGTATTGAGGAGGCTCCAACAGAAGACTCATACATACAGATGCCACGTGCCACACAGCTGTCCAAACAATCGAATTATTGCGACATTCGTTCCCCGGGCGATAAATATCGAAAAATAGCGATATTGACTTTTATTTGTGAGGTTATTTAAAGTCCAAGGTATCGTCGCAATATCGACCGAAACATTGGCCAAAATAATGGGATATTCCAAAAAAAAGAGCACATTTAGTCTCCAAGATCATTTCAGTCAGATGTATGTAATCACTTGAAGGAATCTTCGCAAATATTGCGCTATTTTGACGAAGTTTGGCATAAGTAACGGTAACGGTAGGGACAGGATTGATAATTGGCATAATTAGTCAACTAAAATAATTCACTTAATATACCATCTGGGACATCAAGATTTGGTATGCAGAGTTTTGTTCCACTACTACATAATCTTGCCATCAATTTGCATGAATTTGTTTTATTGTTGAATTTAAATCACTGTAACTTCGGTAACCTTCTACCTAGAACAGCAATATTTGGCGCTTAGATCAATATTGTAGTCGAAAATAAGCTGACGTAAACGGTATAGGAAAAAAAAATAAAAGCCGCCCTAGCTTACGAATTGTTCAACGTAAGCCAACCATATTTGAGTTGAGAATTAGTATGGTAAGGATAAATAGAATAGAAATAGAGCTACGGTTCACAGTTCTGCATCTAAACCATAATTAACATTTAGATTAATATGGCATTCGGAAATAATCTAATAACATAATTAGATTTACAAGAAAGTGGCAAGTCACGTCCACTCTTTTATATATATTGTATATTGCAGCTCCCATAGAAACCCTCGGAATTTGTTATAAGTTTAAACCAATATAACTTCAGCAGTTTTCAGCATAAAACAACTATATTCAGCGCAAAGTTTAATGTTGTCGTTTATAATAAACTTGCGAGCAAATGTAGCTCCCATACAAAATCGCGGAATTATGGAAAACTTTAAAAACTCCATAACATACAAAATACATCCATATCCATAACATACTATCATATTTCATGTGATGATTAGTATTATAGGCAGAAATTATTGCTAAAAAATTAGTGAGGCACGCCTTCTTCTTAATGTACCTCTCGTACAAAGTAGTGGAAATAAAAAACTTGAATCTACATGTGCAGGGTATAATTTGGCTGGCCTAGGCCCACTGTCGAATCATTTTTATTATCTCAGTAATACTTCAAAATCACAATCGGCAAAATCGGCAGTTTGATAGTTCGGTCAGTATAATTTTTCCATTTAAAATTATCGCTGATTCTAAATTTAGATCAATGATAATTTTTTAATAATTTTTTTCAAAAATTAATATTGTAATAGCCCAAGAGAGAGTGGTTGCCGTAGCTCAGTGGTTAGTGCGTTAGACTTCTGATCTGTAGGTCGTGGGTTCAATCCCCGGCTGAAGCATAACAAAGTTTAATATTGAAGATATTTTTCTTTCGAACGGTACCCACCTGCACCTGTACGGAAAGAAAAGTTAAAGAGTTCTGCCGTTCGGAACCGGCTAATATAAGTAGGTCCCTTCTAATGCTAAAGGGCCTAAAGGGCCTTTCTGGCCTAAGTGTATCCTCTCAGAGAGAGGGCAGCCACATAACCTAACCTAACCTAATAGCCCAAGAGCCCAATACTAAACGTTTTTAGATGATGTTTTCGCACAAATTTCCAAATATGAGTATAAGTCGTAAAATAATATTCTCCATTGGTATAATCTAATATTAATCCATTATTTTCGAATAACTTGATATAGTAAACTCATTCCAAGGCACATAGAAAATAATGAATAAATAGGAATATATTTATAATGATAAATGAAGGCTTCTAATTTAACAAAAATTCCATAATTAAATGTACGTTTGATTTTTAAAATGATAAAAAAAGTAATCGAATGATTGGATAAATCTACCATTGTATATACACTTTATAGTAATTTGAAGAAGTTATATTCTATTTGAAATTAAATATGTGCGCGCTCTATGTAACATAGGTACATATGAATTTACTCACAACACAGAAATCATTTAGGAAGATAATATTACGCTGTGTTGTTTGTTTACCTCGCCATTGTGTCGATGGATTTTTCACCTATCCTCTTAACATCTCTAAGAGCCACTTTAGGTGTTTAAGTGAAGTTCCTACAATAATGATGTCTACATTATTTATATAACATAATACGTTTAGAAGTTAATTTATTTACAAAAGGAGCATTTGTGTGTGTAAGTTTGTGACCGTGAGTAATACGAGTATTAGCATTATTATGTTACCATTATACTTATCCGTTTGTTCATATTTAATGAAAATTAACATCAACCGTAGATAGGAACATTGTTAATGTAATTGTCATTTAAGTAGTTACCCTCAATGGAGAGGATGCTATGGTCAGATTAAATGTAAGTAGTATAAGGATGTACATACATTTAAGTACCATATTGTACCATGTTAACTATTGCTGTTTGGTCGGCTCTTACTATGTGCATAATTGTACTGAGTACAAGAAAAACAAATATCGAATATAAACATTGTGAATGTGGAATTAAAAAAGAAGAAGAAGAAAATAAATTGAGTTAAAGATGTTTGTAAAAGACAAGTGGAATTTTCTATGACAATGTCTCTGAGTAAACATCTAATAGCTGACTACATACAATGAGCATAGCATAGCAAAGCACTAACAGCATTAGTCTAAGCATGGGAAGAGCTTTAATCTGCGATTGCGAATATCTTCCGTCTATCCGGAAAATGATACGCTTGTTTGCATATGAACTGATTATCTTTATACTTATGTGCATTTGAAACCACAATGAATACATTTGCACAAAAAGGAAATAAAATATGAAGAAGAATATCATAGAACTATGTAAATAATACATAGTATGAAGTTCAAATGTAAAATTCAAGGCCAACGAATAGGCTAAATCCATTTTTGGGATGTTTTTTTTTTGTGTATCTATATTTGCATTAGCTGATATTTAGATGTATACCGTCACGGTACATTAAGATAATAATGAATTAGTACGTGTGACATATCAATGCAGCAAAAATTGAACACAATGTAGAGTAGGTAGGTGCACCAGTTTATAAAGATATTACGCCATTGCGCTTATCATTAATCTACATACATAAGTAATGAAAAAATACAAAACAGTTATTATATTAATTTGTCAGCAAAAAAACCCGCCCACGTAGTTACATAAATGAACTTGTATTATTTTTGTTAGATATATTTAAATTGTTGACTGCTTTACCTTAACTTTCAAATGATGACGTCATATGAAGTAATTATTTCTCCGATCTATAATTGTTGAATAATGATAAAGTTTTTGGCTGGGCTATACAATCAAAAACTATTAAAAAGTATCTAAAACTACGTAAAATCTATTTAAATTTCTCGTTAGTTTTAGTAAATCCTTTATAAAAAAATAAATTCATCGGTGCATACGAAGAAAGACACACGAGTGTTTTAACGACGAAGAGAGACGCTTAAAAAATAACACGAAGAAAGACGCGTACTTATTTTTGACGGCGAACAAATACGTGTAAGCATGATTGACGACGATGAAATGCGCGTGAACATATTTGACGACGAAGAAAGACGCTTTACGACAGAGTTATCACTCGTTGCATTCATCTGACCGACTATTTAATAATTTTGAAATTTAATTATTTAATAGTAGTAATTATTACTTATTGTAATTTATTTACTAATTATAATTAGTGTATTAAATTTTTAATATATTTTGCCTTATGCATCACTATGGTCCTTAAGGTGATAACCAGGACGATGGTAAGTAATCCGTATTATGTATATATTTTATTTTGTTACTGATTCATAATCACCCAACCAAAACGAAAAGACATTGCATTCATAGTACACGATATCGTATTTCTTTGTTAATTATATTTACGCGTCTTTCTTCGCCGTCAATTATATTTGCACGTTTTTTTCGCCGACGTTTTTTACACGTCTTTTTTGCAGTCAATTCTTGAGATTGCGTCTTTCTTCGTATGTACCAACGAAATATATTCATCCGATTTCCTTCATATTGAACAAATCAATTTTCTTATACATACATTTATGAATAAATGTCGTTGTGAATATATGTAATATACGTATTTACATACAATTATGCTAATGTTATGAAGAAGTTGCTGCTGCTATTCTGAATTGTGACGCCAAAAAATACATTCCATAGGAAATGGGCTAATATAAATACAGTTCAAATTAACAATATTTAAAATTTGGATGTCTTCAAATATAACTAAAATATACGAGTATAATGTCGAGCCATAAGTAATTTGTACAGGAGGAAATTTTTTTTTAATTGGTTGGGTGCCTTCTGATATGTAAGTCGTGGGTTCAACCATGGCTGAAGCACAACTTTAATATCGAAAAGGTTATTCTTTCAAATGGTACCCACCTTCCGGCAAGCAATTGGCTTTTCTTCCGGCAGTAACAATTTGCCATGAAAAAGCTTAAAAAAAGGGCTTTGTGACAAAGCTCAGAAAAACTGTTGCCACAAGGTCCTGCTGTTCGGAGCTGGCTAATATAAGTAGGCCCCTTTCAATACTGCCCAAAAATTTAAGATGCACTGCAGTATTAGAAGAGAAACTCGGGTAAGGGTTCATTCTGGGGCTATAAGTGCCACATATTTATTTAGTTTTTACTCTTGCAATGATAATATTAATTTAAATTACATGGCGTATTAAAAAATTTGGCTCTTAAATTTATTCAACTTAATCAAATTAAGAAATTCTGGAAATAAACTGCCAAATGAGATCATTCTCGACTAAATCGTAGTTAAAGTAAGTAGATCTATATTTGGGATGCCTTATGGGCTGTAATGGGTGCCGTAGCTCAGTGGTTAGTGTGTTCGCCTTCTGATCTGTAGGTTGTGGTTCAATACCCGGCTGATGCATAACAAATTTAATATCGAAAAGATTTTTCTTTCGAACGGTACCCACCTGTCGGCAAGCAATTGGAAATTCTTCCCACAGTAACAACTTGCCATGAAAAAGCTTCTAAAAAGAACTCTGTGACAAAGCTCAAAAAAGTGATGTCACAAGTGTTCTGCCGTTCGGAACCGGGTAAAATAAGAAGGTCCATTCTAATACTTTCCAAAAAATTTAAGACTCACAACAGTAATGGAAGAGAAGCTCGGTCAATGAGCCCTTTGGGGCTTTAAGTGCCACATATTTATTTATTTTTTTTTTTATGGGCTGTAAGGTTATTGATATTTAATCGAAATCGTGACTCGAATGAAAGAAATACGAACGAAATATTGACAAAGTCAACTATAGATTTTTAATAAAAATTTGTTAAATCGTTAAATAGTTCATTCTAGATGCTAAACTCCTATTCTCCAGTAGTTTATGTTACCTATTTTCCACTACTCCAATGCGTTACGGTTCAGCGTACATTCGTATATTCGTACCGATTAACATCAATCTTATTAGGTATGTTGCTCTTGTTGATGATATACATCAGCAGTTCGTCCTATTTTCTTTATTGAAAGGTTGAAGAAATTCAACCTATTCAACTATTCTTTCAAAAATTCAACCAAGTTTCGCAGTAATACGTTACTCAGACATTATTATGTAAAGGTAATTTGTAATCGAATTGTCGAAAACGGTTTTATAGTTGACAAATAAATTGCAACTATACATGTAAAATTACCTAAGCAATTAAAGTGCAAATTCTCATATATAAATTAAATAAATATCTTTAAAAATGTTGTAGCTATGTATATAATATTTAATAATTATACAATAGTCAACAAGTATTAACTTGTGTAAATTGAAATTAATCTTCATGTTCAAAATACTCGTACTCGTACATTTGTATATTTTTTCTATTCTATTTTCAGATGATGAAGGTAAATAAAAGGCATACCATAGATAAATGCTGTCTAAAACGATAAAGATGCCATATGATAACAAGAAAAATGATTAAGGGTCCAACACATATACATGTACATATGAATGTACATATATATGTATATTTATACCTACATGTGCATAAAAATAAAAATAAATATGTGGCACTTAAAGCCCCAAAGGGTTCATTGGCCGAGCTTCTCTTCCATTACTGTTGTGCGTCTTAAATTTTGGACAATATTAGAAGGGACCTACTTATTTTAGCCGGTTCCGAACGGCAGAACACTTGTGACATCACTTTTTCTGAGCTTTGTCACAGAGTTCTTTAAGAAGCTTTTTCATGGCAAGTTGTTACTATCGGAAGAATTGCCAATTGCTTGCCGACAGGTGGGTACCGTTCGAAAGAAAAATCTTATCGATATTAAATTTGTTATGCATCAGCCGGGGATTGAACCACGACCTACAGATCAGAAGGCGAACACACTAACCACTGAGCTACGGCACCCATCTACATGTGCATATTATAATGAATACCAGTAGCTATAATAATATTAATAAGAACAACAACAATTCAAATGATGACGACGACAAGAAGAATTGTACATAATATCGCAATTGTTACAAGCAGCTACTGCTAATAAATTTTGTTATGCATAACGCAGTAGTAGCGATAAGATAATAATAATAATATGTACCTATTTGATAAGGAAGACGCAGACAAACAAAAATTGTATTAACGTCAACAGCATCTGAGGCATATGTACAAACTTTAACACGAAAATATGTACACATGTGCATTTCTCGGAGCTCTGCAAAAAATGCGACTTGTCCTGGATGTATTTATATGGATTAAACCTATTATAACCGAACGGGTGCAAAAAGGGATTAGTCGCTTATACATGTATTACGGATATTCATAATGTTATTAGTCAAAAGAAAACAGAAATGCTCCTTACAAAAAAATATGTGTTTGTGATAGCAAAATCAAAGTTTAGATTAGTCTCTTTAGAGATTAATCGCAAAATATTTTGCAGGGAGTCTTTTCATATACATATAAGTATGTACAATATGTTTGTAAAACAAGTCAAACAGAAAACATATATAGTTGCCACTTTGAACAACATAGGTACAAGTTATACAGAATGCAACAAATAAGGATAATTACAAAAAAATTAAACAGTACCAAAAGTTTAATTAGCAAATATAAAACAATAATACGAATTTTACAAGATTTAACCTTTCCATCGACTATGGAACATTTGGTAAACATTTTTTTCTTGGGTTTTTATTTATGTTTCATATTATACTCGTTCTCTTATTATGAAAATTGAGAGTGTTGTAATATGGTAAAAAGTAAAAAAAAACAAAAAAACAAGAAAATTTCATTCTACTTGAGAAATGAAAAAGGAAAGAAAAATAAATGTGCAAGTATAGGTGCTCATGTACTATTTACACATGAAGAATAAGTCAAAAAGTGTTTTTTTTTGTGTTTGTTAATTTTTTCCCTCTCAACTTTTCAGTAATTAGAAACTTTCGTGATTATTCATGAATTTTCTTTTACATTTTATTCTTCTTCTAATTATAGTATAATTTTTTTTTTTACTTCCAACGCAATTATGGATTTTTTTCTTTTGTTATTTATGGTATTATTATTGTTTCTTAACGTATTTTAATTGTATGTACATACATGCAAGTACCATGTATTACTGTTTTATGTATTTTCTATTTTCTTTATCTTCGTTTCTTCTTCTTTTTCCTATAATTGTATTATGATTCATTATATGTATTTTCCTATTATTTTGCATTAATTAGAGATAAATATACTTACATAAGAGTGTTTTTTATATTTTAGGATGATTTAGGAAAATGTTTCTTATTAATGATTCATAGAATAAAAGAATTACTGTGTTTTTCTTTTTTGTTTCTATTTATTATTTAATTAAGTAGTTCATACACGAGTAGATATCTGTGTACCTACCTATTTGCATCTCCATTTTATCACAAGCTAACTAAATGTTATCTGTGCAAACGTACCTATGTTTGGGGGAAAATATAAGCATATCTGTGGAATATTCGTTCACATATAAAGTATTGTATATCATTTTTGTTAGTAGGGTAAAAGTCCGTAGGTTGGAAGAGTCTGTGTGATGCGATAGTCAATTTAAAATATGAAATAATAATAATCTACATCTATATAAAATAATTTATTCTTATTTATCCCACTCATTATAAAACCGAATTTAATTGTTTAGGCTGAGAAAGTATTATTATACTCGTATAGTCAAATATTGTTTCAATTCTATTTAAAGGTGATTCTAAAACATCAAAAATATCAGTGTATAAAAATTGTTTGTGACATTTTTCATGATTTCAGTGCACATTTAACGAAATGTTAAATTTAACTGATTGACTCCATTCACATGCATCCACTATCAAGATTTTTTGCTTAGAAGATGAAATGACGATAAATACAAATAAACAAACAAAACTGCAAACAAAGAGACAAATATGTGTCACGCAACAGTTGTATTTCCTTTTACTAAGTACAACTAAAGTATCTCGGTTTCCAACTATAAATTGACGTAAGAACTTCCGAAAGTTGTAAAACCAACACCTAAGTAGAACTAAAGTTTTTATGCCACAAACATGCATTTTATTCGTAAATGTGTGTACTTTTTAAATGTTTACATCAATGTTGTAGTGTTCAAACAAAATAGAATATATCACATCAATAACGTTGAAAAAGTGAAAAAAAAAACGAATAAAAAAAAATGACTGGGCCGAACGAATTATATCCTACACATGTATTATAGATATACCATATACACAAATTCCATTTTTTTAACTTTTTATTTCCCCTTCTTTATATGGGAGATACATTAAGAAGTAAGCATGGCTCACCCTACGCTTGAAATATGATTGTTTTAGGCAAAGTATTTTAAGAGAGTTTTAAAGATTAAGTTTAAAGAGAGTTTGCTGGTTTCTCGCAAGTTTAAGCTGAACATTGCTAAGGTTATGGCAGTTTAAGCATATAAGAAATTCCGAGGCTTTGTATGGGAGCTATTGCCTGCCTCTTTCTTGTAAATCTAATTATCATTGCAATACTAATCCACACCTTAAATATGGTTGTGCTACGAAGAATTGTAAAAGTTGTTCGTAAGTTATAGCGGTTTAAGCTTTTTTTAATTCCGCGATTTTGGATGGGAGCCACATTAAGAAGTGGGCATAGCTTGCTGATTACACATGAATGTAAGTGACAATTATAGTTGCTCTAGGCAAAAAACTGTCGAAGTTACATTTCTTGTAAATCTAGTTATCTCTACAATACTAATCTACAACCTAAATATGGTTGGTTCACGCTGAATAGTTTGTCAGTTATTTCGGTTAAAACATTTTTTTAATTTGCAGCTTTTTTTCCGACTTATTGTGGTTGCCGTAGCTCAGCGGTTAGTACATTGACCATCTGATCTGTTGGTCTGAAGCATAATTTTAATATCGATAAGATCGGCAGTAATAATTTGCCAAGAAAAAGCATCTAAAAGAGCTCTGTGACAAAGCTCAGAAAAAATGCTCCCACAAGGGCTCTGCCGTTAGTGGCAACTCTTTGAAAACGAATCAGTTGAAATATTCTCTACGGCCAAGCAAACATGTTGGAGACAAACACGTACAATTTCTTTCCTTTGAAAATTTCCCAAACTGCCCTCGTACATTATCAACATTTTAATTAAAAAAATGTAAAAAATTGTTTTTCCCTATATGAAGAAATAGTTCCAGATTACGGATTTTTTCCCCTACATAAAGTTGTTTGTGTTCATAAGTTGTGAGATATTTTTGTTATATGAATATATATATATCTTAAAGCATTATATGTACTAGTATCTTGATTTTATTAATACGCGCATTATATCATATAGCATTGTATCGCATCGAATCGCATCTCATCATATCACAAATCACCATGGCACGAATAGATAGTCATCACTTTGAGTTAATTAATTGAAATTAATTAATTGTTGTTCAAAAAGATGTCATCTTTAATTATTTTATATTGAAGAACATTTATAGGTGAATACATGAATATATATCGAATATTTCTGAGTATAATTACACAAACGAGTATTTATGGTTTTTATTTCTTATTCTGTGTATCATATTATGAGAATTCGGCATTTCGGCATTTTGTTTTATGTACATGCAATATGAATTTATTTGTACTTGGTCATTGAGTTTGACTTATATTTATTTATTTATTAGATGAAAAACATCAATTGAGAATGTGAAATGTGTAAACAAATTGAATAACGCAAAAATTGTTGTAGTGTGAAAAATATTTAAAAGAATAAATATCAGTGAATGTAATGTGATAATAATGAATTATAAATTTAAATAATACTCCACTCCAATAACAAATATAGCTCAATAAAAAATTTCCCAAATTTCAAGAGCTTTTGTAAATACTTATATTATCATGCTATCGACATTACAAAGGAATAAATAAAATTATAATAATTAATATTCAAGTGAAAATGATTGAATTAGTGAATAATATACTGCCAACAGTTGCTGCAGCTGCAGCAGCAGCAACTTCAACTAATTCCACTATAACAAATTTAGCAGCAAATCTATCGAGTAATACAGACGAGCAAATGCAATCAAATGCAACAACGAATTATAAATTCTTAGATTATCTTAATACAACATCGAATCCAATAGATGAATTTGTTGAAAATGTTACCACCATTGCATATGAATTTTCCAAAGAATTTCTAACAAATACTTTCAAAGTTGCAACGACAAACAACGATACAACGGCAACAGTTGCAGCGACAACAGCAACAGCAACTACATCAGTCACCACCATCCATAATTTAACAAATCATAATAATAATCTAACAAATAGTACAAGGACTGATCGTTGGCTGCAAAATGCCTCTACGAGTGATCTGATTGCTGATGTTGCATCAATGGAGGCAACTGTTGATACAAGCAACCCCGATTACTACTACGAAGAGTATGCACCCTGTCATCCGGATAATCCAAATTTCAATTGTACGCGTGATGATTATCTCAAATATACATTGGGACCACAAAGACTGCCGCTATATAAAGTATTATTGGTAAGCAAATGTTTGGAGGGATATTGATCAAATTTTTTACACTCCAAATTTCATTCTCTTGCAACATAAACTTTAAGGCTATTTTTTAATTAAAAAGTAATTAATGAATTTTGTTTTTTTTTTTGTATTTGGCTGACAAAATCCAATTTTATTTTTTTCATCTCATATTGATTGACTTTGACGACCAAAGAGATAACTTTATTATGAATACCAACAAACATAAGGAGAAAAGGAAAACTTGAAATAATAACAATAATAATAATAATGAAATTCAAAAATGCGTGAGCGTATAAAATTAATATATTTTTAATTATATGCAAGCATTTTATAAGCAACAACCAAAACAACAGCAAACAGGAGTAGTATGTAACTTCATAAATGATTGGGTGATGCCAATCAATTGTTTAATGTTCATGTTTTTACACAAATACATGCTATACGCATTCGTACATATTCCTTCGCCAAATAAAATGGACTATGTTTGATTTTGTATCTCAATATTGTCAAATTTTATTAAAAATTCCATTGTATAAGTAAGATCGAAAAATTATTATGTTCAGTCAAGTACGAACATGAAGTACATAAAGTTATATAAATAAAAAGCTACACTTACATATACGTTTATGTTCTATGTATACGTTTAGTGGCGAAATTTTTAAATCTATATATGCCTGTCCAAAAAGTAAAGGTACTATCGGGTTAATTATATTTTAGATGGCCACACTATTTGCAAACAAATTATTTGTACACTATTTCGGGGTACACTATTTCGAGTCCTTAACTGGGACTCTATATGAATCACTACTCGCTTTTAAGATTATACCGAATATGAAAGTTTAAAATTGTAAAAAGCGTTGGCATAAACACATTACATCGAATGGAGATTACGTTAGGTTACTTATTGTGGAGCCGTCGTATCTGGCAACCATTGCCAGATTCCAGATAATGGCAACCATTGCCATTGTTTACCAAACAATGCCCGATGAGCACTTCTGCAGCAGCAGTTCAGAGATCTCCCCTATTAGAGGAGTGATAGAGACATTCTCTAATATATGTTAGTTTAGATCACCTTCTTCGAGATATTCGACATTATGTGGCTTAATTCCACCTTCTATTCGCTTGTTCCTTTGATTGGTCTTATTACGATTTTGTATCGCCATTATTTACAACTATGTGTAGTATACTCGTCGGTCTATTCGTTGCCGGGTACTGAATGTGGATTACTTTGGTGGAATTGAAAGAGATGTAGAAAAATAAAGATTTTTAAATTTATTAAAAAAAAATAATTTGGACACAGTAGTATTTGTTCATACATATGACTGTTGCAAAACCTCTAAAACAAACTATTAAAATTATAAATTAGAGCGTTATTGGTAATTTTCATATTACAAACACTTATTAAGTGATTTTATTCACAAGAATAAAAAACAAGAAAACAAGAATATCTTATATAATTATTTTACATTTTCCAAACATTTTTATTTATACGTATTGTCATCCAGGAGCCTGCTTTTGTTATTTGTAACTAATTTTACTTTCGACGCAACCCTTTCAGATGACACCCAGCTGGCTAGGACAACTAAGAATTCGATGGCTAGTTTTGTCAAATTTGGGTACAAATATTATTTATTTTTGAATTTTCTCTATGAATTTTCTCTTTCAATATAATTACTATATGAAATAAATATTAAGCGATTAAACTCACACATGTTAAAGTCTGTTGAACTGATGTAAAAACCTAACTATATAAATACATAAATTATGGTTATTGTGTAAGCTAAAGAATACAATTCTTTTATCTCGTAACCAGACGATATTTATGCGTACAATATGAATATCTAATATAATCGTCCAAAAACATTTTGTGCCGACTATATCGTATCGGAAGCAAAAAATATCGACAATATCGATATATCGATATAATCAACAATCCTATTAGTATCAAAATGATATGCAAAAAACACAAAAGAACACATAGCGGAAACAAATGATTTTCAAGTTATGAGCTAAAAAGTTAGATCGGCGGCTGGAGCCGTTTTCTGAGAACGAACTCTGATATCCATACCTATACAAAATACGTTTTCATTGATGTATTAAAACTTTTTAATAACCGTGATATTGCATTTGATTCTGAACACTCTTATTTAAAATTATTTTGCTTGAAATAAAATTATTTACTAGGTACAAAAAGGACCGGTGCATAAAGGGTCCATATAAAAGATTGTTATTTCTAAACAAAAGTTTGAATCCGGTTGCTGAACAATATATGCTTCTTTTTGAAAAAGTATTCTTTGTTTTCTAAATTTATAGATTTTTATTTTAAGTCAATATTGTCAGGTGTTTTGAAGGCCGTCTTCTTAAATTGAGTTGGCTCTACAATTTTCTCGAGTTGTCAAAATTAAATGCATTTGACAGCAATGGTAATGACATCGAAACAGTAGTGCCATTGAAAAATAAATATAAATACAATAGTCAGTAGGTCCAAAACTATCGACCGTGCCGTCGATAGTTTGCGAACTCTATGCTCTACTAAGCAAAGGCCTTTAACCTTTTATATGAAATTATGGGGCTTGAAAAATTATGTAGCTTGTATTCTTTTTATAAAAAAGAGAGTAATTGTTCCACTTCTAAACTTCATTTTCAGACGAATATTCAAATTGAAATTTTATAGTTCATTAAATTGAACCATTTTTGTAATTTATGAAGAGTCCAGCAATATGTTTCGAGAGCCAGAAAACCACATTACAGATTTGAAAATAAACATGTACCTTGTGTCTAATAATAAACAGTGGTAGAAAATGGGTTAAAACTTGAATGTTTTTCATTTTTAAAGCACGCTAGTGTGGGTTTTTTTTTTACAAAATTATTCACAAGATAAAACACAGCAAATGTTGCTATTATTTTCATAACTATATACGAATTTTTTCTTTGGCCTTTTGTGCACAGATGCGGAAATTATTTGAATTGTATTAAATAAGGGCGGAGCAATAACTATACGTATATATGTATATATGCATAAAACGTACATATATTTTATATTGAGTGGTACATATTGTAAATACTCGTACAATATATATTGGAAAGCAACTTTATTAAATATAAGTATCTTCGATCGATTCAATTTCCTCACTCACATATGCTTTTAATTCAGTTTCCGCACAAGTGGAACAAATTCTCACATATAGTACATCCAATAAATCATACTAGCTATTGCATTATTATTATGTTATTTCATAGTCATATGTATCGTATTATATGTATTTATATAAGAGTATGAGTGCAAACAAATAATCCCTTTTTAGAAAGAATAAGAGAATTCTTGGTATGTATTTTGAAAAATAGTACCTACTACATAATCATGTATATATAATGTTTTCTTGTATACTATTGTGTGTGCTTATTTTTCTCATGAAATTCACTGAGGCATTAAATCTCTTTTACAAAATTTACATGCACATATATTTGTATGACTCTATTGGATGTTTATTAAAAATTATATTGCTTTCATCAAAATTTTAATGAAATTATTGCTTATGAAACAATTCAAAACATATTCATTTTTATAAATGTGTTAGGAAGGAATTAATAAGTAACTTCGGAATTTTGACTTCAGTAGTTGAATATTTTGATTAATATCACTTTAAAATGAATACTTTAAAGTATGAAAAATATAAAATTGTTTAAACTTAAAGAAGTAGAAAAATATTTATGATCGGTGGAATTTTTTATATACGATAATTTGGTTGAGATGACAACCTATGCACTATGATCGGGCAACTACTTACTGGCCGGAAGTAATTTTTTTTTGGTATCGATTTTCGATTTCTTTTTCTCTCATGACTAAATTTATTCTCCAGAGTAAAAAATGCATACTCATTATATTCTTAAAGTGTTTTCCCGTTAAGATATCAGTTGTTAAAGTTGACATACCTATAAAAAGGTTACATATTTTCTTCGTACATAGTCAGCATCGTTGTAGTTCGAATTTGAATAACTCTTCAAGTAATAAATATACTCCAAAAAAAAAGAGAATGAAAATAAATAATGAAGGTAATAGTTGTGTGATTAACAAAAGAACAACTTGTGTATATATTGCTAAATATAAATGGAATTCCTTTTTAAAATAGACTCTAATTTGGGTAAAAATATTCCATATAAAGTAGAGCAATAAAAATTGGTTTCATTTGCTGGTCTGCAAGCTTTGTGGACATTAAAAATGTTTAATTTAGAATTTGTGGGCTGAGGATCATGTTGCTTTTTGTTACACTTCAATATTGATATGTAGTACTTACTTACTTACTTACTTATGTGGCCATAACAACCGAATATCGATTTAGGCCGAAAATAACATGCTTCGCCAGCCATCTCTGTTCTTCGCTAGCTGGCGCCAGTTAGAAATTCCAAGTGCCGTCAGGTTCTCCAGTACTTGGTCTTTCCACCGGAGGTTTAGTCTTCCTCTTCTGCGCCGTCCTCCAGCGGGTTCCGAATATAACACCTTCTTAGCTGGAGCCTGTTCTTCCATTAGCTCGACATGACCTAACCAGCGCAGCCGCTGGATTTTGATGCGCTTTACTATGTCAATATCGGCATACAGCTCGTACAGCTCTTGGTTGTACCTTATTCGGTACTCGCCACCAACGCAAATAGGCCCAAAGATCTTGCGTAGGACTTTTCTCTCGAAAACCCCAAGCATTCGCTCATCGGAGGTGGAAATTGTCCAGGATTCAGCGCCATATGTTAGGACAGGCATGATGAGAGACTTGTAAAGTGTAGTTTTCGTTCTTCGAGACTTCTCATTTGCTTACTCAGCCCAAAGTAACACCTGTTAGCAAGAGTTATCCTACGCATGATCTCCAAGCTGACGTCATTACTGCTGTTAATGCTGGTTCCAAGATAGACAAAGTCCTTTACTACTTCAAAAGCGTAGTTGTCAACAGTGACGTGCTGTCCAAGACGCCGGGACTCTTTGTTTGTTGACACTAGATACTTCGTCTTGCCCTCGTTCACCGTGAGACCCATCCGACGCGACTCTCTTTCCAACTCTGAGAATGCTGCACTGACTGCTCGCGTGTTCATGCCGATTATGTCAATATCGTCGGCATACGCTAACAGCATGACACTTTGGTTGAAGATAGTGCCATTATGTCGTAGATCAGCAGCTCGTATTATTTTCTCCATAATAAGATTGAAGAAGTCGCACGATAACGAATCACCTTGTCTGAAACCCCGTTCGGTATTAAACGGTGCGGAGAGGTCCTTCCCAATTTTCACTGCACAACGGGAGTTATGCAGTGTCATTCTACAAAGTCGAATGAGCTTTGCAGGAATACCGAACTCAGACATTGTTGCGTAGAGGTAATCCCTTACCGGACTGTCGAAAGCGGCTTTATAATCAAAAAATAGGTGGTGTGTGTCGATCTGTTTTTCTTGGATCTTCTCCAGGATTTGGCGCAGTGTGAAAATCTGGTCGATGGTGGATTTACCAGGTCTGAAGCCACACTGATAAGGTCCAATCAGGTTGCTGAGCATAGGCTTCAACCTTTCACACAGTACGCTCGATAGAACCTTGTATGCGATGCTCAGGAGACTTATTCCACGGTAGTTGGCGCAAATTGTGGGGTCTCCTTTTTTATGTACAGGACAGAGAACACTGAGCCTCCAATCATCAGGCATGCTTTCATCCGACCATATTTTGCTTATGAGCTGGTGCATGCGGGTGAGCAGCTCATCGCCTCCGGTCTTAAACAACTCGGCAGGCAGGCCATCAGCACCTGCAGCTTTGTTGTTCTTCAGCCTTAAAATGGCCGTTTCAACCTCGTCATAGTCGGGTGGTGGAATATCAACACCATCATCTGTAATTGGGGTTATTGGGCAAACTCCTCCACTGGCGGAATTGTTCGTAGCATCGCCATTCAGTAACGTGGAGAAGTGTCCCCTCCATAGGCTCAGTACACTCTGGACATCCGTAACCAGATTCCCATTTCCATCACGACAAGAAGAGGCTCCGGGATGTAAACCACCACTCAGGCGCTTGATCTTTTCAAAGAATTTTCGAGACTCATTCTTGTCGGTACACATCTCTATCTCCTCACACTCGCGTCTTTCCAACTCCCTTTTCTTGCGCCTGAAAAGACGTCTCTCTGCACTCCTTAACAGCTCGCGTTGCGCCTGCACGCAGGGTTTTTCTGTAGGCGGCGTCTTTCTCTGCGGTAGCGTCGCGACACTCCTGATCATACCACTCATTCCTCAGAGGCCGGTAGTAACCGATTACCTCCTCGGTAGCAGTAGTCATGGAGTGGGATATATGTGTCCACCGTGCGCATGTATCATCAAGTGGGGGAGTGTTCTGCATAAGCAGATCCGATAGTCGAGTGGAAAATGCATCTGTCTCTGGTGATCGCAGCTTACTGACGTCGAGCTTTCTCTGTGTGGGACTTCTCTTGTTATTTGGGACACATAGGCGTGTGCGCACCTAAGCAGCAACAAGGTAGTGATCCGATTCGATGTTGGCACCACGGATCGATTTCACGTCCATCACACTGGAAACATGCCTTCCGTCAATCACCACATGATCAATTTGGTGTCTTGTACGTTGATCTGCAGACAGCCATGTCGCTTTGTGGATGTCGAGATGCTGGAATCTGGTACCACCAATTATCATGTTTCGTGCTGCGGCGAAGTCGATCAGCCTCATTCCGTTATCGGAGGTGTTGTGGTGGAGGCTGAATTTTCCGACAGTTGGACCAAAGGTACCTTCCTTGCCCACCCTGGCATTAAAGTCGCCAAGCACGATTTTGATATCGTGGCGGGGGCAGCGGTCATAAGCTTCTTCGAGGCGCTGAAAGAAGCTCTCCTTGGTCACATTGTCCTTCTCATCCGTCGGAGCGTGGGCACATATAAGGCTGATGTTGAAAAATTTTGCCTTGGTGCGGATTGTGGCCAGCCGTTCGTTCACAGGCGTGAACTGTGAGACAAGATGTCGTAGTCTCTTGCTGACCAAAAATCCACATCCTAATTCGTGCCTTTCAGCGTGACAACTGTAGTAGATGTCACAGGAGGCTCTTTTGGAGCAGCCCTGTCCTGTCCATCGTATTTCCTGGAGAGCGGTGATGTCAGCTCTGTATTTTTCGAGGACATCAACCAGCTGGATAGAGGCACCCTCCCTATAAAGGGATCGGAAATTCCAGGTGCATATCCGTAAATCGTGGTCCTTTTTTCGTTTGCGGGGGTCAGCAACAAAAGCGGTAGTCCTTATCCGAGGCATATTTGTTTTTTTCATTGGGAGGGTTTTTTATGTGGCGGGTCCCAAACCCAACGCACAACCTCTAACCGAGGAGATTTTCGCCACTCACTTCAGCCGCCTCCCAGCGGGTGCCAGGAAGACGTTGCCCGGTGGTCGCCACATGGAGGGCCCCCATTAATAATAATGAAAGCGCCATCACATAGTAAGCAGAGCAAGCTATATGACTACCCCTCATTAACAAATAAAGGTATCATCACATAGCGCTCAGATCAAACTACATGACAGCCAGTGAGTTGACTTGTTCAACAAGGATTGCGCTAGCCCCACCCGGTTGAGGCAGTTAGACACGTTACCTTGCGAAAACACCACCAGACCACATGATATGTAAGTACATAAGTTAAAAATGAGAGAAATGCTATAGACAACCCTAATATTTATTAAGGCAAAATGTGGAATGGCTTCAATAAGAAGCAATAATAAGAAAACCCTGATCTATTTTTTTTTACTGTCAACATCAGAAGTGGGCCGCAAACCTCTTGTTTTTATTCGAAGATTGGACCGATCCCAATGAAGACAAACGGAAAATCAGGAAAACAATGTAGGCTTAATATTTCGGGCTATTTCTACTGCTGCCCAAAGAGAGGCCGAGTGGATTTAGCTGTTACTTTGAGAACGGTTCGTCAAAATCCTATGAACGCCCATAAACATAAAAAATTACCTAAAGACGGATCCAATGAAAAATCCTTCATTCGAATGACTACATATGAGGCTTTGGCTTTCATTTTAGATAGTAACCTCATTTAGAAGAAAATCTTTGAAGAAATTCTGATATTTACTCACAATATCAGGAAATTTTAAACGAAACACATGAAATGGAGATTCGTAGATTCGAAATTTGCGACCTCGAAAACACCCAAACAACAAGTTTCAAATTAATTTAGTTAGTTCTCGGTTTTTGGTCAGCAAATAGTAGCTGCCAGACCATAGTGCTAGTGATATACAAAAAAATAATAAATATATAATAATTTTTTTTTTTTTTTTTTTTTTTTTTTAACAAGCTTTTTTATTGGATCTTTCTGAAATTACTTAGAAACTAACAATAAGTAATCAAATCTTACAAACTAAATAAAATTATGTGATATTCCCAACGTTCCATCACAATTTGTTGAGTCACGAGGAATAGCAATTTCACAGCATATTCAGTGTGTCTTTTCTTTTTAATCGACGATGCCCCGTGCTCAGCAACAATTGCCTAGCAAGGGGATTCGGATGACTGTGTAATTTTTGAATGTAGCTTCTGCAAGACATTGCAACTTCCTCAGAAATTGTGGGTACATTTAAATCTCGATGGATGTTAACGTTCCTCATATACCAAGGCGCGTTTACAATAATTCGCAGACACTTGGATTGTATTCGCTGCAATTTTTCGATATTTGAGGGAGATGCGGTGCCCCAAAACTGAATACCATAAGTCCAGATTGGCTTCAGGATTGCTTTATATAATAGCACTTTGTATTCGAGATTCAACTTTGATCTTTTGTGTATCAGCCACCATAACTGATTCATTTTAAGCTTGATCTGAGTTTTCTTTGCCTCTATGTGATTTTTCCAGGTCAGCCTTCTGTCGAGGTGAATACACAAGTACTTTGTTGAGGAACATTGTGGAACTGATTGGCCATTAATTTTAAGTGGGGGACATGTATCTAGCCTTAGCGTGAAGGTTACATGTACGCTCTTTGATTCATTGACTTTTATACGCCATTTTGCTAGCCAGATTTCGAGAGAATCGATATGAGTCTGCAGGAATTTAGTAGCTTCTATGGGGTTAGAGCGAGAGCACAATATTGCCGTATCATCTGCAAAGGTCGATATAAATGTATGGTTATTGCTGGGCATATCTGAAGTGTATAAGAGATACAGTAAGGGACCCAAAACGCTTCCTTGAGGAACGCCAGCGTGAATATCCAATGGATTTGTTGTGTAATCCTTGTGATGTACGAGAAATTGTCTTTTCATGAGGTAGCTACTAAGCAATGAGGAGACATTTGCAGGCAGTAATAGTTTGAGTTTGTAAATAAGGCCATCGTACCATACTTTATCGAAAGCTTGAGTGATATCAAGAAAGACAGCTGAGCAATACTTTTTTCTTCAAAAGTGTTCCTTATCAGAGTTACAATGCGGTGGACTTGTTCTATTGTGCCGTTCTGTTTTCTAAATCCAAACTGATGTTGAGGAATCAGTTGGTTGAGATTAATAAATGGAGTTATATTCATGACAAGTAGCTTTTCGAATACTTTAGAAAGTAGAGGCAGGAGGCTGATAGGTCTGTACGATGCATTTTTTGTAGGGTCTTTGCCTGGTTTTGCTATCATAATAATTTTTGAAGTTATCCAGCATTTGGGATAGTGTTTAATACGAAGGATAGCATTGAAAATGTGCATCAGATGAATTACTGAAGCCGGAGGTAGCTCTTTTATCATTTTACCGGTAATTTTATCTGGACCAGGTGATTTTTTTGGGCTTAAATCTTTATAAAGTGCTTTGAATATGTCCTTTTTTTTAATTTTGAGCATTATTGAGCAAGGTTGAGTAGTTAATTTTGGTAATGAGGACTGTGAAGAGGGTGGATTGGGTGTAAACACACTTTTTAGGTGGTTTGCAAAAGCCAAACCCTTCTCACAGTTGCTTCTAGCCCAATTACCGTCACTCAAACGGATGGGGGAATCAGTGAGAATTGGCCGATTTGAGTTTTTTGCTGATTTCCACAAAGAGTAGTCTGACGCTTCACCAGGTGTTAATTTCGCTATGTGCTCTTCTAACTCTTTGTTGTTTTTATTTTTTAAGGCTTGCTTTAACTTTCGAGTGCAGTGCTGTAGCTGTGTTTTCAGATTCGGTGATCTGAATTCTTGCCATTGTCTTCGGAGTCTTCTTTTCTGTCTTACTAGCAATTCAATATCGGCTGGTGTGTATGGGCTATAGTTTGATTACTTGCACACCTTTGTGCAGGTGGCTGAGCTGAGAGCTAATGAGAGCAGCTGGTTGAATTTTTCGAGTGCTGAGTCTACATCGTGTCCATTTCTTAATACAGTACTCAGAGGAAGATGGGAATTTATATATTTCTTGAATTTTAACCAGTCTATTTTCTTTCTAACGCAATTACCTTGGGGGCTTGGTGATTTTATAGATATTACCGTGGGTGAGTGGTCAGATGATAGATCATAATTACACTCTGTGGAGATATTTTCCATCTGCAAACCTTTGGCGACTCCAAAGTCTATGAGATCGGGTATTTTCCTCTTGTCCGTCGGCCAATATGTCGGTTGACCATTTGAAATAACATCGTAGCCGTGGTTAGTGACGATTGAACATAGTCTTCTGCCTTTTGGAGTTATTAAGCGGGAGCCCCAGTGAGTGTGTTTGGCGTTGAAATCGCCAGCAACCAAGAATTTGCTACCAAGAGTTGAGAAAAATTCTTTATATTGCTGTTCGGTAATACTGTATCTTGGGGGACAGTATATCGCAGATATTACTAGCTTAGAGATGTATTCTTCCAGACATATAGATGTTGCTTGCAAGTAGACGCTACTGAAATCTTCGAGAACATGATGTTTTATTCTGCTTTTTATCAATATGGCAGTTCCTCCGCGTGCCTTACCATGCGGATGATTTGTGGTGTACAGTTTGTAGTATGGTATTTGGTAGCAATTTTTGTCAGTGAAATTGGTCTCAGATATCAACATTATGCCGATTTGGCTGGATTCAAGGAATTGAATTAGCTCCAAACGGTGCTGGCTTAAGCCGTTGGCGTTCCAGTGGCATATATTGAGACAACTCATGGTCTGGATAGCAATGTTTGGAGTAACATCGATTGATTTTTCATCATTTCTTGCATCATTGTTTGCATTGAGTTCATGAATTGGTTCATATTCTGAATTAATGTTTGAAGCAAATGTTCAAGGGTACTTGGCTGTTGGGTGGGCAGTGAGTGTTTCTGCTCATTATTTACATTGCTTTGTTGGTGTGGGTTTTGTTTTAACACGCTAGCGTATGAATTGGTTTGATTCTTGTTTGGGATTGCAGAGAAGAATTGTGTTGCATCAATATTTTGTCTCTTACTTGAGTTGGCTATCTGAGTTTGCTCAACTGGTTTTAGAGGTTGATTGCTAGCGGAGAAATTTAGCTTTAGGGTTGTATATACTGGGCAACCTCTATAATTTGCGGTGTGATTACCTCCACAATTGCTGCATTTTTTCATGCTAGCATCGCCTTTAGATTTTGGGCATATGTTTGATTTATGGAGATCTCCACAAATCACACAAACAGCTGGCAGGGTACAATATGTCTTAGTATGTCCATATTCTTGGCAGTTACTGCACTGAGGAGGTCCAGTACTCTTATGGTGTTCTTCGATTGTGATTTTGCGATGCAATAAATATCGAATTTTATATATGGGGTGTACTTCACCTTTTTTTAGGGGTTTTGTTTCAGGCTGAAGCTCAATACGATATAACGGTTGAGGTATATTGCTCTTGTTGAGAATGTTGAATACTGTTTTGGCTTGAAACCCTTCTTCCTGAAGGGCAAGTTTGATGTCGTTAATGTCAACGTTGGGTTCGACGCCTTTGAGTACAACGATTAAGCCTTTACTACTTTTTAGCTGATATGTGTAGTAATTCTTTTTTACAGCATCAAATTCCGCAATTACTTTGCGATAATGAGTTTCGCTGTAGATTTGCACTTTCGTTTCCTCAATTTGGCCTTTGCGAATAGGAACAACGTGGAAATTCTTTGGTCCTATAAGACTTGTAATTCTAGAAATCAACTTGTCTGAGTTGCGTTCTCTTAAGAAAATGGGTGGAGGTTTGAAATTTTTCTTGAAGATAATATTTTCGTTACTTTCATCACCTGAAAGCAAAGCGTATCTATTTTCCGAAATAATAGGGGCAGTGTTCTGCTTTTGAATTTTTGTTGAATTCATTTGTTTTGAATTTTGTGGACTTCTTTTTCGCTTTACTACAGTAATGTAGCGATCAATTCTAGTTTGAACAGCAACTGGTTCTTTATTAGTCATCGCACTAGTTGCTTTAACTACTGGGTCATGCACTTCAGCAGGAGAAGCGCATTGTACACTCCACGGTATAGAGGGAGATAGTATATCACGAGAGAACAAATTATTTTTTTTGTCTGTATTTATTGTTGTTGCAAATTTTGATGTAATGTTAGAGTGAGGAATATGTACAGGCAAAAGATTTGCACTGTTACTTTCACTTGTGCAGTTTGTATCAACTGTTTTTTTTATAATGGACTTATAAAAACTTGTTTTTTATTAATATAAACCATCAATTGGATTGGGACTTTTCGAGATTGACGTTTTACTACCATATCATAATTTATGATGATTATTATATGATCTCATGATTTATGATTTACGTGATATGATTGCAAAATGTAAATATACGGCATATTGAATCAGTTATCAATAAAGAAAAAACATAATATATAAAAATATGCTATCACTAAAAGCAGGAGCTCAAACTCATCAGTTCAGCTCTAACTGCTGCAATAAGTCTTCATATCTTAAACTTTACATTTTTTATGTGCAACTGTTGCAAATAGTCGAACGCAAAAACAATTGCAATAATCTGGCATTTATTGATACGCTCACGCAGATTAAGTATATGCATTTGTGGAGATTGCTATATATATGTATGTACAAAGGAAAATCCTGCTATCTTCAATAAAGAGATGTGGAACTTTAATGAATGAACAAACTTTTGCTATAATACGGATAAATGAGCCAACGTCAAAAGAAATTGGTGTTTCCGCATTTTGCATGCATACTCGAATTCCGTTGGTATAGTATGTTCTATGAGCATATTATAATTCACTACAGTAAAACCTCAGTAAATTTGATACTATCCAATATGGGCTAATTGTCTATCATTACATGACCATATATGAATATAAATTTATCTTTTTATATGTAGCTTACACTGTAATTCATATACAACTATATATGATACATATATGTATATCTAGTACTTGTGACATTGCTACCTCTATATTTACTGCTGGACATAGTATTTGGTATGCTGTTAATGACAGCTCTTGCCGGCCATTAAAATTAATAGCAGGACAACAAAGTCAAACGAGTCTCTTATAAAAATATATACCTTGCACTTACACACACACACACACACACACCCACTTATATACAGCTAAAGTACATTGTTCGTATTAGTTAATATCATATAACCACGAATATTACACACTTTTGTCGAGTGTATCTGGTATGCAGTACAGAAATGACCAGTTAAGTTACATTTCAATGCTGTTGATGTTTCCCTCGTTTTCATCATGACTTTGATAATGCCTATGATTGCTTTTGTTTCCGTTTTGTTTTTGTCTGTTTTTGTTTTCTTGTTTGGAAATTGCTTGTTTTATTTATTTTATTACATTTATTGTACAATAGTTGTTCCTTAAACGAATGAAAGTTGGCTGGTCGGTCCTTTAAGAATACATATGACATTTTGACATTTGTTCGTCAAATACGAATATCTTTCTTGCACACACTTACATATTTACGTATGCATATTGAGTATATAGTATTACTTACAAATGGTACATACGAATGAATACACAGTTGTATGAAAGTATACATGTGATCGCCATATATTTTTGCCATCATGTTCCTCGAATGTATAAAAATGAGCAAACACAACAGAATCATAACCTTTGGGCAGAAAATTGACATTCTCCACAGCTATTAACTTGAATTTATAGTGAATATTGTTGCAGCTGTTGTTTGCGGTTATTTATTATATTGCCCATATTGCCGCCGCAAAGAAGCAAACGAAATATTGAAATTTTTAAAACTTAAATATGCTTTCATTTCGAAATTTAGTATTTATTAAAAATTGAATAAAAGAAAACAAGCCATGTCAAATTGTGGTAAATTATAAGCATTAGGTGCCTACATGAAAAACTTACATATTTTATGTCTGCTCCTAAAAGAATGCTAAAACTTTTGTTTTACCATAAAATACCTATTTATATATACCTACTATATTTAAAGTTATCATTAAAAAAATGTTGCGGTAGCATCATCAATTTGTTCTAACCATTCTACCCAGCTTCCTTTATGCGCATCATATAATCAATTGCCATTTTGCTATTTATACTGTGTGTATAGAATGTATTCAATGTAAGAGTACTTGTAGGTACAAAGTGTTTTGAAAAGAATTTTTAAAATTACTGGTATCTGCTGCCTAAATAAAATGAAAGCATTTCGCAATATAAATTTTTTGGCTTCCTTATTCCGTTGCGTTCAATCTATTACGTCAAATGATATAGCTACTATATATATATATATATATATATATATATATATATATATATATGTATATATATATATATATATATATATATATATATATATATATATATATATGTATATATATATATATATATATATATATATATATAGATATATATATATATATATATATATATATATATATTTGTGCACATAAAGCCCCAAAGGGCTCATTGGCCGAGCTTCTCTTCCATTACTGTTGTGCGTCTTAAATTTTGGACAATATTAGAAGGGACCTACTTATTTTAGCCGGTTCCGAACGGCAGAACACTTGTGATATCACTTTTTCTGAGCTTTGTCACAGAGTTTAAGAAGCTTTTTCATGGCAAGTTGTTACTGTCGGAAGAATTGCTAATTGCTTGCCGACAGGTGGGTACCGTTCGAAAGAAAAATCTTATCGATATTAAATTTGTTATGCATCAGCCGGGGATTGAACCACGACCTACAGATCAGAAGGCGAACACACTAACCACTGAGCTACGGCACCCACAGCAACCATAGCTACTATACTTATTGTAAAATGAAACTTAAAGGCTAAATGGTGAACTTGTTGGGTTGAGTGAGTGATGGAATGGGTGCATGTATGAGTGAGTAAATATCTATAGATGCTTACTTACTACAAAAACCTATTAAAACTTATAGCTTTCTATAACTAAACGTATATTCTCTTGCATAGAGTTCCTTTTAACAAATTGGAAACTTTTTGCAATAATGAAAATGTTATGGAAGTATACTTCAAATTGGCTGGTATCTACAATTTTTCTGTGCATAGTACCCATATTGTACTTAGCAGAATATTTTCTTTTCATTAAAAATAAAAATAACAATTGTTGCCCATCATTTAATTTGCATTAATTTGACCTTATACTCCCATACAAAGGAATAGTTAAATAGTTCAATGTTGAAAGTTACAGAAAATAAATAGCCAAATAAAACAATAGAATTATTATAATGCAATAAATTAAGAGAGCAAAAAAAACGTACGACTTATTCATAAACATTCATTTTTATGATATCATAAATGTGTAATTTACAGAAAATCAAATGCAATAATAATAATAATAATAATAATAATAATAAATAATGAGCATAATAGTAACAACAATAATAAAGATCAGTGCTCAACATTCTCATGCTAGCATGAAAATCAAAGTACCGTAAAAATACAAGACATCCACTCATAAACATATCTGAACAATACACATTAAAGCAATTGAAAAAATACTAAGTATGTGTATATATGTTTGCATATATTGTATAAATAAATAACAATTGTCACATTTCCGCACGTGTTTTCCTCTGACTTTTTGATTTGACGATCTGAGGCTATGTGTACACTACGATACATGAAAAGCTCCCACATGTTTACAAATACACGCCCATGCAGTGATAATTACCTAGCCCAAAAGGTAAATTATGCACCAATATACTGCTCATAGCAATGCACTTTAAATATACTTTTATTTTCGCACCAATATTCTGAAAATATTAATTTAATGATTACTCAAAAAAATAATTTTTAATTATGAAATTTATGTTCGACTAATTTAAAATATTGCAAAGTGTCGTCCTTATTCTCTTGCAAATTCGAACCTTGACCGAGAATTCATATTTATACCTATAAGCTATATTATTCCTAAAACCTACTCTTTATTAGTCATCATTCGTTTGCTGGGGCGTTCTAGGTTAGAATATGTCCCTATTGTTTGGAATCGAGCTTGTGCTTCTCTCAAAGCTTTTAAGATTATGGTTATGTTTAGTCTGTAATAGGAATATTTATTTTATTAAAAATCAGAAGCTATGCCCATCTTTCAGGCAGTTTGCAGATTCCATCTCTAACGAAGTGATTGTCTTTCAATGCAGTCCATCTTTCAAATCAAATTTTGATACTCTCATATGAATCAAAGATCTCCAGAATCTCCAAAAAGAGCTGACTGCATCGACCGGAACAAATAGTAATCTGATGGAGTAACGTCTGGTGAATATGGCGAGTTGTGAAATACTACCCATTTCTATCGTTCTAAATAGTTTCCAACTGGTTGAGCAATGTGTAGTCTGGCGTTGTCATGTTGCAAAATGAATTTATTGTGTCTATTCACCCATTCTGGTTGTTTTTCTTCAACAGCTCGTATCAAATGTAATAGTTTTAGACTTACATGAATTTCAATATACCAGTTACACTCACGAATGTCTTAGCTATCAATTTGCATATTTCTTTCTGGGTAGACTAAATGTACAAAATCAACTTACACATGCACAAGTTGACATATGTATACATATGCTAATATGTATTTACTTTTATGTGAAAGGAAATTTTATTTTATTTTTATTTTTATTTTTATATTTATATATATATTTATTATTTATTTTATATTGTATTGTATTTTGAAATGTCAACATTTTACAGGTGTAACAATGAGCTTAATACGCCAACGTACTAGTATTAAAACTCTCCGCACACCCTTCTACTATAATTACTTTCAGATGACAATAGTATAGTACATATATGGTGGCTATGGTACTACATTTGTATATAATACATATATCCATACATATGGGTGTAGATATTTGTAGAAATGAGTGTGCTTATAGACAGATGAGTATGTGTTTAAATGGCTATTCATGTGCTATGTAATAGCTGCTGTAGCTACTGCTGGATTCACCAAATTGTCGTTATTATATCGACCATTTATTGTTTGTGGTTTAAAGGGACTACAATAGCAACATAATGTTGTTTTGTCGATTTTTTTTTTCCTTCTTTTTATTATGTGTTACTTTTTACATATAATATACCTATTATTTTCTTTTTTCTTCTCTCGTATTTGTGTTTTTTGTCATCAAATCAAATCCTATTTGTCCATTATGAAGGTTTGGCTGATGGTCTGTTCACTTATTTGATGCTTTCATTGTTTTTATTTTCATTTGAATTCTTTTTTATGTGCTTATATACATTTATGTATATATGCAATATTATAAATACATATACATATGTACATATGCACATGCATACATATACATGAAATTGTCTGTAATAATAATCGACACAATTTCATTCAATCTATTTTTTTCCTGGTCTTATTTTTTGGTATTTGATGCTTTGTTGTGTCATTGTTGTTGTTGTAATTGTGCTGTTTTATTGAAGAACCTTTTGTATTGTTCGTTCTGGATTTGCTTTGTAATATTTCAGCATAATTTTTTCTTCATTGAAACTATGAATGACAACTTGTGCCATTCTTGTGCATACAAATGTAGGCTGATACTATGTATGTGGGTATTCGCGTGGGTTTATATTATTGATATGGTCGGGGTAATGTGGTGAAAGGGTAAAAATGTTTTTTAAAAATGCAGCCATATATGTATCTTGTATATATATGTGTTAATACACTGGCACATCCTCGCATAGGTCTAATGTTGTTTTTTGATATCCCTGTATGACCTTCAGCCTAGCAAAAGTCTATGAAGTAAGCGATAATACATATTCACATTCTTTATAAAATATCATATTAGAAAGTACAAAAATGATTAGGATGTAATTTAAAAATTGAACAAAATTGTGAGACTATTCAAGTGTAAAAAAGTGTACTCGTTTACGGTTATTTAGATTATTTTAAGCATTTTATAACGCATAAAAACTATGAATTTCATCTATGGTAAAATCAATCAAATAATAAAAATAATTTGAAAAGGGAATATTTTACCAAATCTCTTTGATTTTGAAACTTTTACGCATTATATAAATATGAGAGTAAGCAAAATTGTTACAAGGACTTAGTTATATGTACAATAGTGCTCATACATGCTTAAATACAACCATATTTCGTCTAGTCTATATGTTTATTTAGTTGTACTCAAAATAATTCTCCTTTGAACTAAATTTTGCGTTTAATTTAATTGTATTTTATTTTATTTTATCTTCATTTAGGTCACCATCATATTTGGAGGAATATTCATTACAGGCGTTTTGGGCAATGTGCTAGTTTGTGTTGTCATTGTACGGCACTCAACCATGCACACGGCAACAAATTATTATTTGTTTAGTCTGGCGGTGTCGGATCTCATTTATTTACTTTTTGGTAAGTTTTTAATGCTGCCATATGAAAACGTGCTCGGAAAATATAATTGTGCACTCATATCTAACTAAAGGGTGTTTCTCTTAAAACCATTTGATTTTTTTATGAAATTTATATATATTATGCATAGTGATTTGAACCAATACAATGACGACACAAAAGTTAAAGGTTTTCGCTGATATCGATAAAATTTTAGTAGGCATTAAATTTTCGGTAACTGTAACAGTTTTGAATTAAATGGCAAGCTTCATTGATAGTGTCAATTCCACGGCATCATGGTGATTATGTACTTATTATGTACCAGGTCACTAGTGGAGGTTATAGATCTGGTTGAGTACAACACGAAAACGGGTTTAGGATATTAGTAACATCCTCAAACTTTAGATTTACCATAAAAACTGCTAAGTTATGATACTTTTTTCGTCATTTTCGTCAAGTTAAATTTTCTTTTAATTTCAATAATATGTTGAGTGTACAACTATATTTTAAATGATTTTCAATAGAGATCGTTGGTAGTATTAAATTGCAACGGATAATGTGGCATCTGTCTACACGTTAAAGCACCGCCATTAGGATATTGAAATCGGTACGTGTAATTTGTTAGACGAAGACGCGTGTCAAATTCAGAAGGAGCTTGCTGCATCTTCGGGAATGACTTAACAAGCCATTTTCTTGCGTTTGAAGAACATGCGTATGATCTAGAAAATGGAAAATTGGGTTCCATATGAACTGAAACTAAACAACGAATCAAAAATAGGGTCGATATGTTCTTGACCACACAGATGAGTTATTCTATTGGGTGGAATTCATGGGTTCTTACAAAGATCGGAAAAGTTGTAGCTTCCGTAGGAAAATACTTTGAATAAAATATATTTTAGCAATTTTTTTAAAATTAAGCCTCAAAATTAGATAAAAAATCGTTTAAAATATACTTGTATACCAATATAAAAAAAAATCTAAGGTTCTCTTAATATCGTCGAAATACTCAAGGGACCAAAAACTGAAATCACTTGTAGCTAATTATTTTGGAAAAATGCTTCGATTTGAATCTCATGGGTTTGGACCCTAAGTCTGAGGTCGAATTCTCTTTAATTTATTGGTGGACGCGAACGATTTAAAATGTCATGGAATATATACGGTAATATGTAATTTCGTTATAGCCCAATGGCAATTATAAATGCAGAATGATATCATATATTTCAGCTCAATATATTTCATCTGAATGATCGAATAGACATTAAAAACACCCTTTGCGTTATATCATGTATATGTATGGTATTTTCGAAGAAAGTAAAAATATTTACTTTAATTATGAAAGTTTCTCACAGCATGAGCATATACTATCGTATGTATTATAAAATATATTGGACATACATATCGTATATGTATAGAGGCATGCACGTATGTACAATATATAAAAAATATGATTTATTAAGTTATCACTCATAGTACATATGGAACGTATGTACTATAAAGTCGACAATGAATATTTAAGAATTTTGTTATCATAAAGTTATAACGACATGATGTGTGCCCATCATACATTACAATCATTCAATACCTGGATTCATACATATGTGGAATGTTCATACTTTATCATTTTTATCACAGGTGATTATCGCTGATGGTGGTCTGGTGGTGGTGTTTTCGCAAGGTAACGTGTCTAACTGCCTCAACCGGGTGGGGCTAGCGCAATCCTTGTTGAACTCATCGCAAGTCAACTCACTGGCTGTCATGTAGTTTGATCTGAGCGCTATGTGATGATACCTTTATTTGTTAATGAGGGGTAGTCATATAGCTTGCTCTGCTTACTATGTGATGGCGCTTTCATTATTATTAATGGGGGCCCTCCATGTGGCGACCACCGGGCAACGTCTTCCTGGCACCCGCTGGGAGGCGGCTGAAGTGAGTGGCGAAAATCTCCTCGGTTAGAGGTTGTGCGTTGGGTTTGAGTCCCGCCACATAAAAAAACCCCCCAATGAAAAAAACAAATATGCCTCGGATAAGGACTACCGCTTTTGTTGATGACCCCCGCAAACGAAAAAAGGACCACGATTTACGGATATGCACCTGGAATGTCCGATCCCTTTATAGGGAGGGTGCCTCTATCCAGCTGGTTGATGTCCTCGAAAAATACAGAGCTGACATCACCGCTCTCCAGGAAATACGATGGACAGGACAGGGCTGCTCCAAAAGAGCGTCCTGTGACATCTACTACAGTTGCCATGCTGAAAGGCACGAATTAGGATGTGGATTTTTGGTCAGCAAGAGACTACGACATCTTGTCTCACAGTTCACGCCTGTGAACGAACGGCTGGCCACAATCCGCACCAAGGCAAAATTTTTCAACATCAGCCTTATATGTGCCCATGCTCCGACGGATGAGAAGGACAATGTGACCAAGGAGAGCTTCTTTCAGCGCCTCGAAGAAGCTTATGACCGCTGCCCCCGCCACGATATCAAAATCGTGCTTGGCGACTTTAATGCCAGGATGGGCAAGGAAGGTACCTTTGGTCCAACTGTCGGAAAATTCAGCCTCCACCAGAACACCTCCGATAACGGAATGAGGCTGATCGACTTCGCCGCAGCACGAAACATGATAATTGGTGGTACCAGATTCCAGCATCTCGACATCCACAAAGCGATACAGATAAACCCTGCGTGCAGGCGCAACGCGAGCTGTTAAGGAGCGGTATAGAGAGAAAAGGAGTGCAGAGAGACGTCTTTTCAGGCGCAAGAAGAGGGAGTTGGAAAGACGCGAGTGTGAGGAGATAGAGATGTGTACCGACAAGAATGAGACTCGAAAATTCTTTGAAAAGATCAAGCGCTTGAGTGGAGGTTTAAATCCCGGAGCCTCTTCTTGTCGTGATGGAAATGGGAATCTGGTTACGGATCTCCAGAGTGTACTGAGCCTATGGAGGGAACACTTCTCCACGTTACTGAATGGCGATGCTACGAACAATTCCGCCAGTGGAGGAGTTTGCCCAATAACCCCAATTACAGATGATGGTGTTGATATTCCACCACCCGACTATGACGAGGTTGAAACGGCCTTTTTAAGGCTGAAGAACAACAAAGCTGCAGGTGCTGATGGCCTGCCTGCCGAGTTGTTTAAGACCGGAGGCGATGAGCTGCTCACCCGCATGCACCAGCTCATAAGCAGAATATGTTCGGATGAAAGCATGCCTGATGATTGGAGGCTCAGTGTTCTCTGTCCTGTACATAAAAAAGGAGACCCCACAATTTGCGCCAACTACCGTGGAATAAGTCTCCTGAGCATCGCATACAAGGTTCTATCGAGCGTACTGTGTGAAAGGTTGAAGCCTATGCTCAGCAACCTGATTGGACCTTATCAGTGTGGCTTCAGACCTGGTAAATCCACCATCGACCAGATTTTCACACTGCGCCAAATCCTGGAGAAGACCCAAGAAAAACAGATCGACACACACCACCTATTTGTTGATTATAAAGCCGCTTTCGACAGTCCGGTAAGGGATTACCTCTACGCAACAATGTCTGAGTTCGGTATTCCTGCAAAGCTCATTCGACTTTGTAGAATGACACTGCATAACTCCCGTTGTGCAGTGAAAATTGGGAAGGACCTCTCCGCACCGTTTAATACCGAACGGGGTTTCAGACAAGGTGATTCGTTATCGTGCGACTTCTTCAATCTTATTATGGAGAAAATAATACGAGCTGCTGATCTACGACATAATGGCACTATCTACAACAAAAGTGTCATGCTGTTATCGTATGCCGACGATATTGACATAATCGGCATGAACACGCGAGCAGTCAGTGCAGCATTCTCAGAGTTGGAAAGAGAGTCGCGTCGGATGGGTCTCACGGTGAACGAGGGCAAGACGAAGTATCTAGTGTCAACAAACAAAGAGTCCCGGCGTCTTGGACAGCACGTCACTGTTGACAACAACGCTTTTGAAGTAGTAAGGGACTTTGTCTATCTTGGAACCAGCATTAACAGCAGTAATGACGTCAGCTTGGAGATCATGCGTAGGATAACTCTTGCTAACAGGTGTTACTTTGGGCTGAGTAAGCAATTGAGAAGTCGAGCCCTCTCTCGAAGAACGAAAACTACACTCTACAAGTCTTTCATCATGCCTGTCCAAACATATGGCGCTGAAGCCTGGACAATTTCCACCTCGGATGAGCGAATGCTTGGAGTTTTCGAGAGAAAAGTCCTACGCAAGATCTTTGGACCTATTTGCGTTGGTGGCGAGTACCGAATAAGGTACAACCATGAGCTGTATGAGCTATATGCCGATATTGACATAGTAAAGCGCATCAAAATCCAGCGGCTGCGCTGGCTAGGTCATGTCGAGCGAATGGAAGAACACGCTCCAGCTAAGAAGGTGTTATATTCGGAACCCGCTGGAGGACGGCGTAGAAGAGGAACATCAAACCTCCGGTGGAAAGACCAAGTACTGGAGAACCTGACGGCGCTTGGAATTTCTAACTGGCGCCAGCTAGCGAAGAACAGAGATGGCTGGCGAAGCATGTTATTTTCGGCCTAAATCGATATTCGGTTGTTATGACCACATAAGAAGAAGAATATTATCGCTGATCCAAAGGATGCTATAGAATTGATATTAATTTATTTTAGAACGGCTTAAAAATAGTAATTTAAAGCAAATTTAATGGATCCAAATCCTTTTTCACCTTTCAAATATATATATATATATATATATATATATATATATATATATATATATATATATATATATATATATATATATATATATATATATATATATATATATATATATATATATATATATATATATATATATATATATATATATATATATATATATATATATATATATATATATATATATATATATATATATATATATATATATATATATATATTGTTGAAAATAATAAACAAATCACTTAACAAAAACACTGGTGAAAAATATACTTGTACAGAAAGATTACAAATTAGATTCTCTTTGAAATATTTGAGATATTTTTATATTTGAATTTAATAAGAAAAATAGAATTGATTTGTACATTTTTTTATGCAATCTAGTCGATACGAACAGCCCAATAAAGACATATTCGTAACAATTGGTGACAGCGGTGGGATTGCTTAAAAAAATGGTGAAGTTTAACCAGCTGAAAGTGGAGCAACTGAAACAACAGTTAGCATCATTGGATCTATCCTCATCCGGTATTAAGGCAACGGTGTAAATGTTGATGAACATGAGTTCTATGAAGAAGATGTTGCAGGTGGTGTAATTGAAGAAGTGGAAAAAACGGACACATCTGGCCAAATGATGGAGTTTATGAAATCGATGATGCAGCAGATGCAGGAGCAACTTGATAAACACTCTACTGAATCTAAGAAAGGAATGGCTACACTGTTGCAAGAGAAATTTGAAGAAACCTCTACCGTCATGCAGGAACAGCTTACCAAGGCCTCTTTAGATATTCAAAAGCAATTCTTAGAAAGAATGGATCAGACTGACCAGAAAGTACAAGAGCTAAGCGAGAAACAAGTTGTAATAGACGAGAAGATTCGGCACCTGGAAAATCGCTTTAATTCAATGGAACTAAGTGGAACTACAACAAAAATCGTTCGAGATTCTGGTGCCATCAAATTAAAATCACCAACGTTTGATGGATCGACGGCTTTTGATGTTTTCAAGTTGCAATTTGAAACAACCGCCTTAGCAAATCAGTGGGGTGTTAACGAAAAAACTTCTGCATTAATTGTGGCATTAAAAGGTAATGCAGCGGAAGTTTTACAGCAGGTTCCAGAGCAAGAGCGCAACAGCTATCAAGCGTTGATGGATACTTTGAAGCGGAAATACGACAGTAGCTATATGACCCAGTTGCACAGAGTAGAACTAAAAGCAAGGGTACAACGGATTGGCGAAACTCTTCAACAATATGCCTCAGATATTGAACGGCTGTGCAACCTCTCGTATGCTGGCAAACCTAGTGATTTCATTGAGGTAATTAAAATTGACACATTCATCGAAGGCATACGTGATCCCGAAACAAAGCGACAAACAATCATGTCCCCGAGAGCGACTTTTGCAGAAACTGTTAGCAGTACGCTGACATATGAAGCTGCTGGTTTGATGTGTGGTCCAACACATAAGGTTCGGAAATTGGAGATTGAAACGGATGATCTGGTTGAAGTGGTACGCCAAGTGATCAAGTCCGAGCAAGCTGCAGTAGTTCGACGTGAAGGCACATTTAGTGGAAAGTGCTTTAATTGTGCTAAACCTGGACATATGGCACGGGATTGCCGTCGAAAACGTTCTCGATCAAGCTCTCCAGGGAAGAAGAAACTCGAAGACGGGGTGAACAGCATTAACGAGACTACGTATAAGCCTTCGTTAAATTAAAACGAGTCAGTTACAAGGGGCGTGAGCTGGCTCCCACAACGGGTTGCCCCACCATTCTCATCTCTCAAATGGAACGCGTGCCTAACAGTCTGACCATCGATGGAAAAATTAACAATAAAGCATTTATTTTGACTTTGGATACTGGCGCGTCTCACTCGATAATAAAAAGTGGCCTGGTGAAAGAGTTTGTGCCATTAGTTGGTATAAAACTTCGCACAGCAACAGGTGAAGATGCACCGATTTTGGGAAAGGTCTCAAAGCAAATCACGATAGGTGACTGTGATTTACAACATGAATTCATTGTGGCAGATATTATCGATGTCGTTATTATTGGCATAGATTTTATGATCGCACATGGAGTTACATTAGACTTAAGGCGACGAATATTGCTATATATGGATGTCGAATGTCCACTAAATGCTGGCTATGAGCGTAGTGGAAGTACAAGGCAGGTCCGGATATGCCAAAAACAGAAAATACCCGCAAATTCGGAGGCAATCATATGGGCTAAAATAGATACAGATGGAGTTACAAGAAAGTTGTGGGTTGTGGAAGCTATCAAAAGTAACCAAGTCAATAACATCATACTTGGAAAAACACTAGTGGAGTCTAAAAATGATGGAAGTATACCTATTCGAATTTTAAATCCATCTGGTACACCAAAATTTGTAAGAAAAGGAACAATAATTGGTCAATGTCAAGAGGTTACAGCTGTGGTTAATTGTGGAGCGGATACGGCGACAGTAAAAGCTGGAAGCAATGCGGACAAAGAAATGGCAATGTCGCAGATGCAAGAATGGACTAAAGAGCTTACTGAACATCAGAAAAATAAGGCGTTACAAGCATTAAGGAAACATTGGTCCATTTTTGCACCTAAAGGTAAAAGTGGCGGAAGAACAGCTATAGTGAAACATGAAATTGATACCGGCGATTCCAAACCTATCCGCCAAGCGCTACGAAGAGTTCCATTGGCTAGAAGGGATGAAGTAACAAAGCTCGTTGCCGATATGCGGAGGGAAGGTGTTATCGAACCATCCGCCAGTCCCTGGAGTGCACCAGTAGTGCTTGTGAAGACCGTAAGTTGAATGATGTCACGAAGAAAGATAGCTATCCATTGCCTAGAATCGATGATACTCTCGACACACTATTTGGTGCACAATGGTTCTCAACCCTCGATCTACAGAGCGGCTACTGGCAAGTAGAACTTAAAGAGAAAGACAAAGAAAAGACTGCATTTAGCGTTGGTGATGGACTATGGCAATTCACAGTGATGCCTTTCGGGCTTTGCAATGCACCTGCCACTTTCGAGCGTCTCATGGAACGTGTCTTGAAAGGACTGCACTGGAAAACGTGTTTGGTATATCTTGACGACATTATTGTGATGGGCAAAGACTTTGACGACCACTTAGCGAAATTGAAGGAGGTTTTTGAACGAATAGAAGCCGCTGGACTGAAACTGAACTCAAGGAAGTGTTCACTTTTCAAACGTGAAGTTCGGTATCTCGGTCACAAGGTAACCACGAAAGGCGTTCACACAGACGACGAGAAAATAGCAGCGGTGAAAAAGTGGCCAAAACCAACAAACCTGCATGATCTAAGAAGTTTCCTGGGGCTGTGTACCTACTACAGACGGTTCGTGCCCGGCTTTGCAAACATAGCCAGTAGTTTACATGAGCTAACTAGGAAGAACCAGGCATTCAAATGGGGTGATACACAAGATAAGGCTTTCGAACAGCTCAAAGAACAACTCTGCTCCGCACCAGTATTAGCTTACCCAACACTTGGCAAAACATTTATATTGGATACGGATGCGAGCGGCTACGGAATCGGCGGAGTACTGTCTCAGATAATAGAAGGACAAGAAAAAGTGATAGCCTACTACAGCGAAACTTTGTCAAAACCAGAGCGAAACTACTGCGTAACGCGAAGGGAGCTACTTGCCATAATGGAATGCGTGAAACACTTTCATAAGTATCTATACGGACAACAATTCCATCTCAGGACTGACCATGCAGCGCTCCGGTGGCTACTACAATTCAAGGATCCGGAAGGTCAACTAGCGCGATGGATTGAGCGATTGCAAAGCTACGATTTTACAATTGAGCACCGTAAAGGAGATCATGGCAAGAAATGGCTAGTGAAAGCCCGATATCTAAAGCATACTGGACGCAATGGCAAAGCTTGCACCTTAGTGATGGTTGTCTGTACCGGACATGGGAAAGTGAAGATGGCAAAACCGCAAATAACCTTCTGGTGGTACCAAAGTCCAGAATCAATGAGGTAATTTCAGAATATCACAATGCATCCAGTGGAGGTTATTTAGGCATAGCTAAAACCACAGAAAAGGCCAAGAGGCGCTTCTACTGAGTTGGGTGCCAGGAATCCGTGGCAGACTTTATAAGAAGATGTGACCAATGCTCATCAGCAAAAGGGCCACATAGAAGGACTCGAGGTAAGATGCAACAGTACAACACGGGTGCTCCGTTTGAACGAATTGCGTTGGACATAGCGGGACCGTTCCCCACGAGCAACTTGGGAAATAGGTATGTGTTGGTAGTAACTTCTGGCAAGTGGCCAGAAGTGTACCCTATTCCAAATCAAGAAGCGAACATGGTCGCTGAAGTATTCGTGAACAATTGGATTACACGATTTGGTGTCCCATTAGAGCTGCATTCTGACCAAGGGCGAAACTTCGAATCAACGGTGTTTAAAGAAGTTTGCGCAATTTTGGGCGTACATAAAACTCGTACCATTCCATTACATCCACAGTCGGACGGTATGGTAGAACGATTCAACCGTACCTTGAATGAGTACCTGAGGAAAGTCGTTAACAGGGATCAAAAAGATTGGGACACTCACATCCCAATGTTTCTACTTGCATATCGGTCTGCACAGCATAATTCCACAGCAACAACACCAGCAAGAGCAGTTTTCGGTACAGATGTAAGATTACCGGCTGATTTGAAATTTGGAGTAACTCCATCGTCTGACAAACGTATATGTGACTACGTTGAGGACAAACGAAATCAACTAGATGAAGTGCATCGTTTCATAAGAAGGCGAATTCAGATAACAAGTGACAAGATGAAGGCCAGATATGATTTACGAACAAATTCAAAAGGCTACCATAAAGGAGACCTGGTATGGCTTCATAATCCACAACGGAAAAAGGGCTTGTCTCCTAAATTACAAACGCATTGGGAAGGACCATATAAAGTGATAAACAGAATCAACGATGTTGTGTATCGGATTCAACAATCAGGGCATCGTCGAGCAAAATTGAAAATAGTACATCTGGAACGGCTGGCTCCTTATCACGGCGATATGGGAACACTTGTTCGGGACGAACAAGTTTAAGTGGAGGGCAGTGTTGTAAATAATAAACAAATCACTTAACAAAAACACTGGTGAAAAATATACTTGTACAGAAAGATTACAAATTAGATTCTCTTTGAAATATTTGAGATATTTTTATATTTGAATTTAATAAGAAAAATAGAATTGATTTGTAAATTTTTTTATGCAATCTAGTCGATACGAACAGCCCAATAAAGATATTTTCGTAACAATATACATATATATATATATATATATATATATATATATATATATATATATATATATATATATATATATATATATATATATATATATATATATATATGTGGGAACTGAGCACGCCACCCGAAGTGGCAGACAATACTAAAACCGCAACCCTGACAGACGGACAGACTGGACCGAAAAGCTAACGAAGCGTGGGTTGAAATCAACGCTGACGGACAAAAACCGAACGAACATGACGAAGCGTAAGCTTCTTTGAAAATGAAGGAGTTGTCTTTAAACTACGAAGCAAAACGGTTGTCAGTAAACGACGGAGTTAAGCCATTGTATTAGTGAAATATCCAACAAAATATATTATATAATCGGTATAAGATATGTAATTAATATAAGTGAAATATCAAACAAATGTACATTATATAATCGATATATAAGAGGCGTAATTAATATAAGTGAAATATCAAACAAATGTACATTATATAATCGGTATATAAGAGACGTAATTGATATAAATGAAATACGAATAAACATGTAAATAAAACAAACATATATGATTATTATATCTAAGGAAAAAAAGGAACCCCACATATATATATATATATATATGTATATATATACATATATATATATATATATATATATATATATATATATATATATATATATATATACTTATATATATATATATATAATTTATATATATATAAATATATATATTTATGGATTCCAATCAAAATCATTACTTTGTTTTTCAGACCATAATTCAACTCAATCAAATATTAGGGCCATCTTATTTGGCTGATTAAATAATATTAAAATATTACAACACTTTAACGTAGACTCGACTATATACTGGTATTTTGACATTTTTACAAAAATTCGATAATAGCAAGCCGACTAACAGATATTGATTCAAATGACAATATCGACATTTTTTCAATGTGTGGATATACAAAGTCACTCACATAACAATAAGTATTTACATATATGCAGACAAAAAATTGTTCATGTAAAATAAGCGTAGACATTACTTACAGTAGATTTGCACATGTAAATATTATATGTATGTATATAAATGTTACATAAATAACATACATAGGTACTCATACACATGTATCCATAGTACATTGTACGATTATATGTATTGTAAAACGTATATATTTTGAAAAAAAATATTTTTTAAGATGAAGAGCAAGTCAAAAAACAAAATAAAAGAAATCCATCTTAAAGGTAGTATACCATGTACGTATTAGATTTAAGGGATATAATAAAGTGAAGACAACCAAATCATAAATTATTTTCGTATCCCATGTTTTTTATTCTCTCTCTCTATCCTTCTCTCTCACTCCCTGAATCTCCTGTTTTTTTTTTGTAAAAGGCAAAAAGGACGAATTTAATAATAATACAAGCATAAAGCACACAAAGTCAAATGTTCGTATGTATATTGTTACACATACGTGGCCACAACATAACTTGAAATTTAATTTTTTACAACAGCAGGTGGTCGCTATTTGATTATAAATATGTCAAATAGAAGCTAAATGCTACGCGAGATACTTACGATAAGAAGAATCGGTCAGCAGAAGATTAGGGTTATAAGTTAAAAGGTCTATAAGGATTAGAATGGATTTGATTTCATTTGCAAAAAAAAATCGTTTAAGGTAAATTAAAATAAATTTTATGTACCTTTTCGTATTTAATTAATAGGCACCTATATAATTTACGTAAAAAAAATCTATAAACAAAATTTGGTCTGGTGGTGTTGTTGATGACCCCCACAAACGGATTAAAGATTTCGATTTACGGCTATGCACCTGGAATGTCTGGTCCCTTTATAGGCAATGTGCCTCTATACAGCTGATTGATGTCCTCGGTAAATTTTGTATAAGGCTCACATCAGCGGACTGCAGGAAATGCGATGGACGGGACCAGGTTGCTCTAAAAGAGCATCCTATGTTATCTACATATAGCAGTTATCATGCGGACAGGCACAAGCTCGGATGTGGATTTGATGCCAGTAAGAGACTGTGACATTTTGTCTCACAGTTCACACATGTGAACGAACGGCTTGCAAAAATTCCGTCGAACTGCCGGAAAATTCAGCAACCACCAGAACATTTCGATAACGTAATGCGGCTCATCGACTTCACCACAGCACTAAACATGGTTATGAGTATTACCAGATTTCAACATCACGACATCCCTAAAGCGACCTGGCTGCCTCCGGATCAAGAAATGAAAAATCAAATTGATAACGTAGTGATGGACGGAAGACATGCTTTCAATGTGATGCACGTGAAATCGATCCGCGGTGCCAACAAAACCAACAATCTACCAGATTTTCACACTTCTATACAACAATGTCTGAATTTGGTATTCCTGCGAAACTCTGCAAAATGCAACTGTATAACATAACTCCCTTTGTGTAGTGGAAATTGTTAAGAACCTCTGCCGTCAGCTTTGCCTCAATGAAAATGTACACAGAATGTGTTAAAATTTTACAAGTATATAGACGAAAAATTTCAACACAATATTGCAGCAAATCTTACTTATCCAAGTGCCTATGTGATATTTTGCACCTTAAATAGATAATCTAATAAATTCAAAAAATTGTCCGCCTAACAAAAAAAAACCCCAATTTCTTCCACATTTTATTTAACATAGACATTTTCATCAAATTGGTGTTGCGGTTGTTGGCACCAACTCTTGAGTTGATGCCAATAACCAAAATTTCAAATGACGCGGTATATGCGGTATATGCACACTTAAAAAATACTTTACATCGAATATAAAATCATTTGAAATAGAAAAAAACCAATAATAATAAACGATTCTAAATAACGAATGTCACAGATGATAAAAAAAGGTAATTTCAATATAATCAAATCATATTAAAATCGGTAGAATGCAAATAAAAATTGTAACAAATTTCAATTTCAATCAATCGTATGCAAATTAAGTTATTGAGCACTTAAGCGCATACACGTGTGTTTACAAAAGTAACAATAATATTTACTTGTGTATGTGTATGAGGGCGAGTCTTGTTGTTTTCATATTTCTGAACTGGTATGAGAAGACGCTAGTGTTATGTACATGTTTTCAAATATTTTACTATCTTTTGAAATTTCTGGTGTTCTTTTTTTTTATGAAAATCATTTTCATGACTTCTTTCAATATTCATATATATTGGAAATTTCACACATTCTAAATTTCTTTTTAGACCTATAACTTCAATGGCATTTATTGTTCAGAATTATTCTTAGTTTTTTTCGTTGTCGTACTTGCCCTTTGATTCGCCATAATGTATACAGTTACATACATAAGTATTAATAGATGTAAGTACGTGATAACATATTTAGATTGAATTACCGGGAAACAAATTGTAAACATTGGTTTTTAATAGGGTTGCACATACATACGAGTTGGTAGTATACGTAAATCAATACATATAAAACCTATGTTTGCGAATATATCTTTCCGTGAAATGGTTGCTATTACAATTATTTTTATAGTTATTGCAAATACGAGGGTTGCCTCTTATTTTTTTTTTTTTATGTATGAAAATGCATTTGGTTATAATCAAAATGTTTTTATTATTTTTAGATGTATTCGCTATGAAGGTTTATGCCCTATTGCATGCGCTCAAAACAATTGTCGACGCGCTTTTGCCACTCCGACTGAGACACCTCCAAAATATGGTTTTTGTTGGGTTTGGCTCGTATTGGAAGACACACACGGTAGATTGTTGTTTTGTTTCGGGCTCATACGCAGATATCCATGATTCTCTACCTATCATGATCGAATTTTTTCATCATTTCTTTACACCAATCGACACGAGTCTTTTTTTGAGCGATTATTAAATTATCCGCGATCCAACGAAAACAAATCTTTCTGACAACTAAGTGTTCATACAATATCAAATGAACTAATGTCCAAGGATGCGTCTATCTCACGGTATGTCACATGATGATCTTTCATTATCAGTTCACGACAGCATCGATGGTTTCTGGCACAATAGCCGATTTTGGACGACCTTCACAAAATTTGTCCTGGAGCGAACAGCGACCACGATTGAATTCGTTAAACCGGTTATAAATTGTCTGGAGGGTTGGTGCTTCATCGCCAAATACTGCATGATACCATCGAAATTGAGATAATTCACTTCGAAAATCGAAAAACACATGGCTCGAAAATGTTCACGAGTTAAATCCATTTTTTGACCGAGATGAATTTTTCAAGTCACTGTAAATAGCTCTTACGTCAGAACTTTCTGAGTACATTTACTCTAAAAATATCAATTTTTGCAATGGAAATATCAAACGTACTAGATCATACTTTTTCAAAAATATAAAAGACAACCTACGTATTATTATTTTTGCCTCGATATGTGATTGTATGTACGTATAGCACCTATTAGCGACAATTTTAATAAACACAATTGACAATTGGCAAATCATATAAGTATAAAGGAAGTATTCTATTTAAAAAAACATGTAAAATTCAAAATGATTCACTTTATTTGAAAAATTTGTTTTATCTGTAAATGGATCACCCTTGATTAGGTTAGGTTAGTGTGTTCGCTCTCACTATGAGTGCATATATAGTGTGATCCACGGTAGAAAATAGTACGAAGAACCATTGAAAAATGTAAATAAATGTCACATCACTCTCTTGGTGTGACCAGAAGCAATCCTTGGCTAATGCACAAACAAATTCTGACAGCGCTCTCAGTCTTTGTGTATGATTTGTGAAGTGAAAATATGAATTCCGAATGTGTAGAAAAACGTTTTGAACCAGTCCCATCGTGTCCCAAAACTAAGCATTGCAGCAATTGCCAAAGTAATGGAAAATTCGAAGTAATTCGTCCGGCATTGGGCGGAGCAATGAAAACGTGAAAAATATAAATTGTTCACTTCTTCGAACAAAAAGCAGGCATTTATTGCGTCATGTCGCCCATCTCTTACGTAATCGTAATATACAGGCAACACAGTCAACAATACGAAGAAGATAATTGCAACATAAATAAAAACATCATCCTCGATGCAAGAACCATTAATGGCAGTTATTTATATCGAAAAACGCATTCATTGGGCAACGGAAAGCTTTCACACCGATTGGAGCAAAGTTATTTGCACTGATGAATCTTCGTTTTGGTTATCGAATCCATTGACTCGTACTTGGTGTACAGCAGTAAACAGAATGGTGGTGTGCACAGTAAAACACCCACAGAAACTTCATGTTTACGGCGTCTTTCATGAACGTGATTTTGGTACATTGATCATATTTACAAGAATACTGACTGCCGAACGTATGTGCTATTTGTATCAACGTGCACTATTAACCACAGAAAATAAGTTGTATAGCACATTAAATCGCGAGATTGGCTTCTATTGGAAAACAATGATCCCAAACAAAAAAGTCGTTTGTGCACCGCATGGTAAAAGCGATATGAGATCCATCAAAACATTCTGTGAATAACATTCAGAAATTTGAAGCACTCGGCGCATTCATTCAATACCAATGGCGCCCTTTTCCACCTAACTTTGCGAAAAATTTAAGTCGAAGTATGCCCAGCCCTTGGGGTCGGGTTATAGAGAATCAAGGAGAGTGGATAAAATATTGATGTTGTGCATTAGACAAGGAAACAAGCATTTTATGAAAACAGATAAAACAGGGTATCACTTTTTCGTTACCCGTTTTCTACCGTGAGTCACGCTAAGGGCAGAAATTTCATTGTGATTCCACGCGAATACTCTAATTTCATGCATATGGTCGAACCAATATATTGCCTATTGCAGTCTCTGAATGTGGTGCTAGATCATTCAGATGGTAGGGGCTTATAAATTTATTTCTTAAGCGTCAGTTACTCGAGACGTAACTTAGTTTGACATCTCAGCTGACACAACCTGCCACACCCGAAAGCAGTATAACCGATTATGCAAAACATAGAACATAACCAAAATATGTGTCAATTTGGTTTCTAAGTTTATGCTTATATTTGTGTCTATGTTTATGACTCAGGTAACTTGGCGTTTTAATTGATGCCATTCTCTTCGGACCACACTTCATCTGAATTGACCTTTTCCATGTTTTCAAATAAAAGCTCATTCATAATGATTTGGTTTGGTTTAAGAAAACAGCGGCTATTATATCTTCAATACAAACAATTCTTTGACTTGTTGTTGGCTTAGCATTAAGAAGAGCAAAGGTGGTACGAAATTGATCTACTATATGACGACTTATTTGCTCAAATGGACTCTTATGCCGACCATAAAATGTATATAATTTCTTATTGTATGATATATGTTTCACGAATTGAAATCTTAAAATGGCAAACTATGCTTGCAGAATGAATGAAAATGGCTACCTAGCCTTGACAGTTGTCAGCTGACAATTGACAGTTTAGATTATAAACCTAAAAATCTATGCAATATGATTCATGTAAAAATTTCTTTACATCATTTAAGTATATTTAAGCAATATAGTTATAATATATATAAATATACAATTTATTTTATTCTCATTTTACATTGTGCCTTTTTCTTTTCCATTTCCTTTTCACCACTGAATAGGTTTACCAGCCGAGATATTTCTTTATTGGCATCAATATCCTTATCTGTTCGGCCTGCCATTCTGTAAAATACGCGCCTTTATATCCGAAGCGTAAGTTATTGAAAATGAAATCCTTTCTTTTCGTTAAACAATGGTGAAAAGTCTTTTACAGCTACCATCTGCTATACTGCATTTATCTACAATACAATAATAGAATATATCCAATCATGTATAATTTCAGTTCAACATACGTTTCCGTTCTAACGATTGTCGCCTTCTCAATGGAACGCTTTTTGGCCATTTGTCATCCGTTGCATTTGTATGCGATGAGTGGTTTTAAACGTGCCCTTCGTATTATTGCCGCACTATGGATCATCAGTTTTATCAGTGCCACACCATTTGGAGCATTGACTGATATACAATATGTCGATTATCCTACAAGTAAGCGGAAGACTGTGCACACACACAATATATTTTATATTTTTGCTGTATACCCATATTGAATTCTTGTGGAAATTTTTATCAAACATTTTTCCTATACTAATTTTGTTCCTATTGCAGACTATTCAAAAATTTGGGAATCAGCATTTTGTGCCGCCGATCCATCAGTTGATAATTATCCGCTGTTTGAATTGTCTTTTTGTATATTTTTTGTTATTCCCATGTTACTCATTATCATACTTTATGGCCGAATGGGCGCTCAGATACGATCAACGACCGCACAACAATTGGGTAAGTTGTTTCAAGTTACACATTAAATATTATATGACCAAATATTTATTGTAGTGAGTAATAATAAAAAGAACATATTATACTACATACATACAATATAAATAATGAAACACATGAAAATATAAATATTTGTGACTTTGAAAAATGCGTATTTGTGTGCGTATTTCTTTTTATTTTGTATGTGTGTGTGTTTTTCTTTCCCCATCTTAGGCGTGCAACAAGGTTCCATGCATAGAGAATCAAGGCATCAACAGTCGCGTAAAGCTGTGATAAGAATGTTGGGTAAGTTATAAGTAATGTACCTTAACTGTAATTTAATTTTATGTATTTTGTGTGTTAAACGCCAAAAAATAAGAAATTTTAATGGCACAAAGTGTTTTATTTTTATAATGGAATTTAATGTAATCCTATATTTGTGTATTGCTTTCGATTTCATTTATTACATACTAGCCTTTAATAAAGCATTTGAAGTTTCACAGTTAATTCTAAAATTTTATACAATTCTATAATGTTATTTCATTTTGGTGGAAAGCCCAAGAACTTAGATTAATAATAATAATCAAGATATTGTCATTTCCGCAATATTTCTGACATTCAAAAGTAACCACTTAATCCATATATCAGTTCGTTATCTTGAATATTTAAATATTTGAGTATACCCACTCTTTTACATTAAATTCGAGCCTGAGTGCTGAAAATTTCTTATCATTTTGTCGTCCTTTTTTACTTACTTACTTACTTATGTGGCCATAATAACCGAATATCGATTTTGGCCGAAAATAACATGCTTCGCCAGCCATCTCTGTTCTTCGCTAGCTGGTGCCAGTTAGAAATTCCAAGAGCCGCCAGGTTCTCCAGTACTTGGTCTTTCCACCGGAGGTTAGGTCTCCCTCTTCTGCGTCGTCCTCCTGCGGGTTTCGAATATAACACCTTTTTAGCTGGAGCGTGTTATTCACAAGTTCGAGTTCAACAAGGATTGCGCTATCCCCATTAGGTTGAGGGAGTTAGACACGTTAACTTTCGAAAACACCACCAGGCCAGACCGTCCTTTTTTACATACCTGAAAGTATGAAACAAAATTTGTGATTGGATTCCACCGTATTTATAGTATGTATGTTGAAATTCCAAACTTCTGCTCCATTTCGTTCTTCCAGAGAGGGCTCGACTTCCCATTTGCTGACTTAGCATAAGGTAGCACCTGTTAGCAAGTGATAATCTTCGCATTATCTCCAGGCTGCTGCCATTACTGATGTTAATGCTGGTTTCAAAATATATGAAGTCCTTTACTTCTTTAAAAGTGTAGTTTACAATCAAAACACATTTTTAAAAACGCCGGTACTCTTTGCTTCTTTACACCAGGTACTTTGTTTTGCACTCGTTGACAGTAAAACTCGTTCAACGTCACTCATTTTCTAATTCTTCTCTGAATGAAAAACTCAGAAATCTGCTCTAATTACTTGCGTATTAATGCCGATTATTTCAATATTTTTGCCATACGACATCAGAAGCACCGAATATAGTGCCAATGTATCGTAAATCAGCAGCTCGTATTATTCTTTCCATTATATATTAAAGAATTTAGATGATAACGAAACGCTCTTTTAGAGATTTCGTTCGGTATTGAACAGGGGGAGATTTCCCTCCAAATCTTCACTTCACAGTGAGTATTACTTAACGTTAATCCCTTTTCGGGCTGTTGAAAGTGGTCTTGTAGTGTCGATCTGTTTTTCTTCGTTCTTCACCTGGATTTGGTGTGAAAAATTGGTTAATGGTAGCCTTATTAGGTCTAAAGTCGCACGGATACGGTCCACTATCAACCTCTGAAATAAAAATTTGTTGCACTGTTTAATTTTCATGGCATAGTTCTTTATGCAATAAAAATCTACGAGCAAAATCTCCAATGGCATAAAGGATGGTTATTCTCATACCCAAAACCCCTCAAGTGCACAAAAACTGATATTTAAATTGTTTTATTGCATCAATTATTGACATTGCATTATATATTGACATAAGTCAGTGACTGCAAAGGATTAATTTATATTGGATTTAAAAGGTCACAAAATTAAAACGTAATAATTGATTACTTGTAAGCGATTGCACACTTTTACTTTATCTCAAAACGATACAATTCTATCAATAACAAATTCAAATTTTATATGGATAGATCATCTATTAAAGAAGACTTTTTAAAATACCTGTATGTATAACATTTAAAATGCAAACAAGTATAAACTACTTCCAAATAGCATGGTAATTTATTTATAGTATTGGAATTTATAATTTTTAGGCAACGCTGAATGAAAATTGATGAGTATGAATTACTTACTTACTTACTTACTTATGTGGCCATAACAACCGAATATCGATTTAGGCCGAAAATAACATGCTTCGCCAGCCATCTCTGTTCTTCGCTAGCTGGCGCCAGTTAGAAATTCCAAGCGCCGTCAGGTTCTCCAGTACTTGGTCTTTCCACCGGAGGTTTGGTCTTCCTCTTTTGCGTCGTCCTCCAGCGGGTTCCGAATATAACACCTTCTTAGCTGGAGCGTGTTCTTCCATTCGCTCGACATGACCTAGCCAGCGCAGCCGCTGGATTTTGATACGCTTTACTATGTCAATATCGGCATACAGCTCGTACAGCTCATGGTTGTACCTTATTCGGTACTCGCCACCAACGCAAATAGGTCCAAAGATCTTGCGTAGGACTTTTCTCTCGAAAACTCCAAGTATTCGCTCATCCGAGGTGGAAATTGTCCAGGCTTCAGCGCCATATGTTAGGACAGGCATGATGAGAGACTTGTAGAGTGTAGTTTTCGTTCTTCGAGAGAGGGCTCGACTTCTCAATTGCTTACTCAGCCCAAAGTAACACCTGTTAGCAAGAGTTATCCTACGCATGATCTCCAAGCTGACGTCATTACTGCTGTTAATGCTGGTTCCAAGATAGACAAAGTCCCTTACTACTTCAAAAGCGTAGTTGTCAACAGTGACGTGCTGTCCAAGACGCCGGGACTCTTTGTTTGTTGACACTAGATACTTCGTCTTGCCCTCGTTCACCGTGAGACCCATCCGACGCGACTCTCTTTCCAACTCTGAGAATGCTGCACTGACTGCTCGCGTGTTCATGCCGATTATGTCAATATCGTCGGCATACGCTAACAGCATGACACTTTTGTTGAAGATAGTGCCATTATGTCGTAGATCAGCAGCTCGTATTATTTTCTCCATAATAAGATTGAAGAAGTCGCACGATAACGAATCACCTTGTCTGAAACCCCGTTCGGTATTAAACGGTGCGGAGAGGTCCTTCCCAATTTTCACTGCACAACGGGAGTTATGCAGTGTCATTCTACAAAGTCGAATGAGCTTTGCAGGAATACCGAACTCAGACATTGTTGCGTAGAGGTAATCCCTTACCGGACTGTCGAAAGCGGCTTTATAATCAACAAATAGGTGGTGTGTGTCGATCTGTTTTTCTTGGGTCTTCTCCAGGATTTGGCGCAGTGTGAAAATCTGGTCGATGGTGGATTTACCAGGTCTGAAGCCACACTGATAAGGTCCAATCAGGTTGCTGAGCATAGGCTTCAATCTTTCACAGAGTACGCTCGATAGAACCTTGTACGCGATGCTCAGGAGACTTATTCCACGGTAGTTGGCGCAAATTGTGGGGTCTCCTTTTTTATGTACAGGACAGAGAACACTGAGCCTCCAATCATCAGGCATGCTTTCATCCGACCATATTCTGCTTATGAGCTGGTGCATGCGGGTGAGCAGCTCATCGCCTCCGGTCTTAAACAACTCGGCAGGCAGGCCATCAGCACCTGCAGCTTTGTTGTTCTTCAGCCTTAAAATGGCCGTTTCAACCTCGTCATAGTCGGGTGGTGGAACATCAACACCATCATCTGTAATTGGGGTTATCGGGCATTCTCCTCCACTGGCGGAATTGTTCGTAGCATCGCCATTCAGTAACGTGGAGAAGTGTTCCCTCCATAGGCTCAGTACACTCTGGACATCCGTAACCAGATTCCCATTTCCATCACGACAAGAAGAGGCTCCGGGATTTAAACCTCCACTCAGGCGCTTGATCTTTTCAAAGAATTTTCGAGTCTCATTCTTGTCGGTACACATCTCTATCTCCTCACACTCGCGTCTTTCCAACTCCCTCTTCTTGCGCCTGAAAAGACGTCTCTCTGCACTCCTTTTCTCTCTATACCGCTCCTTAACAGCTCGCGTTACGCCTGCACGCAGGGTTTTTCTGTAGGCGGCGTCTTTCTCTGCGGTAGCGTCGCGACACTCCTGATCATACCACTCATTCCTCAGAGGCCGGTAGTAACCGATTACCTCCTCGGCAGCAGTAGTCATGGAGTGGGATATATGTGTCCACCGTGCGCATGTATCATCAAGTGGGGGAGTGTTCTGCGTAAGCAGATCCGATAGTCGAGTGGAAAATGCATCTGCTGTCTCTGGTGATTGCAGCTTACTGACGTCGAGCTTTCTCTGTGTGGGATTTCTCTTGTTATTTGCGACACATAAGCGTGTGCGCACCTTAGCTGCAACAAGGTAGTGATCCGAGTCGATGTTGGCACCACGGATCGATTTCACGTCCATCACACTGGAAGCATGCCTTCCGTCAATCAACACATGATCAATTTGGTTTCTTGTACGATGATCTGGAGACAGCCATGTCGCTTTGTGGATGTCGAGATGCTGGAATCTGGTACCACCAATTACCATGTTTCGTGCTGCGGCGAAGTCAATCAGCCTCATTCCGTTATCGGAGGTGTTTTGGTGGAGGCTGAATTTTCCGACAGTTGGACCAAAGGTACCTTCCTTGCCCACCCTGGCATTAAAGTCGCCAAGCACGATTTTGATATCGTGGCGGGGGCAGCGGTCATAAGCTTCTTCGAGGCGCTGAAAGAAGCTCTCCTTGGTCACATTGTCCTTCTCATCCGTCGGAGCGTGGGCACATATAAGGCTGATGTTGAAAAATTTTGCCTTGATGCGGATTGTGGCCAGCCGTTCGTTCACAGGCGTGAACTGTGAAACAAGATGTCGTAGTCTCTTGCTGACCAAAAATCCACATCCTAATTCGTGCCTTTCAGCATGGCAACTGTAGTAGATGTCACAGGACGCTCTTTTGGAGCAGCCCTGTCCTGTCCATCGCATTTCCTGGAGAGCGGTGATGTCAGCTCTGTATTTTTCGAGGACATCAACCAGCTGGATAGAGGCACCCTCCCTATAAAGGGATCGGACATTCCAGGTGCATATCCGTAAATCGTGGTCCTTTTTTCGTTTGCGGGGGTCATCAACAAAAACGGTAGTCCTTCTCCGAGGCATATTTGTTTTTTTCATTGGGGGGGTTTTTTTATGTGGCGGGTCCCAAACCCAACGCACAACCTCTAACCGAGGAGATTTTCGCCACTCACTTCAGCCGCCTCCCAGCGGGTGCCAGGAAGACGTTGCCCGGTGGTCGCCACATGGAGGGCCCCCATTAATAATAATGAAAGCGCCATCACAGAGTAAGCAGAGCAAGCTATATGACTATCCCTCATTAACAAATAAAGGTATCATCACATAGCGCTCAGATCAAACTACATGACAGCCAGTGAGTTGACTTGCGATGAGTTCAACAAGGATTGCGCTAGCCCCACCTGGTTGAGGCAGTTAGACACGTTACCTTGCGAAAACACCACCAGACCACCGATGAGTATGAATTAGTAGTCTTTAAAAATCAAAATAAACATAATGAGTTTCTTATTTTAGTTAATGTTAAAAATGTACAAAATCCCTCTACCTTAATGTACAAACTACGAGTATACATTCTGTCAAATAAGTACCCGGAAATTCTCATTTTTAATTTTCCCTCTGAGAATATTTCAAAAACAAAGACAAATATCGAACAAAGTTTTCGACATGGTTGAATCACCAAATGTTTTTTTCAACATTTCCAACGTTTTGGCACAAGAAATTTCGTTTGAAACACAAAATTTCACACAAATTCTTTGTTCGATATTTTTATCCATAGTAAAAATCGCAACGCACACAAAAGGTTGACTTGTTCCTAATGACGCCGTAACCAAACTAAATGACACATAGCAATAAAAATTCACAGAATAGTGGCTGACAGTTGTGCCAACCTGGGAAAAAAAATGTTTTGAAATATTCTCAGAGGGAAAATTAAAAATGAGAATTTCCGGAAATGAGAATTTCCGGGCACTTATTTGACAGAATGTATACACAATTAAAATAAATACCAAATAAAAATTAGGTATAAAATTGTAATTTCACTTTATATTTATTTCTTTCATGGAATTCATTTAAATCCCTACGAATTGTACGTTTTTCATATACAAACCAAAATATATTGCCACTTAACAAATTTTATAGTAAGCCCTGTAAACGCTCATTTAAAATCTTTTAAATAATGCATATTTATGATGGTGCTACGGCCAAAACGTGATAAGCTCCAATATGTGTCTACTAAATATTTTATTGTACTTGTACATTTCACCCACATTTTGTAATTGATAGTTTGCCATAAATTTAAAGCTGAATTTTGATATAAACAATTAAGGAAATGTGAACATATTTTGTGTTCTTTTGTAAAATGTCTAAATTGCTTCGTTTTACGTTTTGATCACAGCTCCTTGATACGAGTATTTAAAAAGTACACGCATACACATTCGAATATACATTATGTTTGTATAGATATATAAAAATATATGTTATATTCGTATTCGCGGTTTTTAAACACACACACTTAAGTATGTTGTATACATTATATACAATTGTAATTATATTCGTATAAAGTAAAAAATATAATGGAGTGATATGTAATTATTGTAGCATCTTTAAATGTCTATGGACCCACATACCCTTTACATATGAAGTACATACATACATACGTATACGACTAGATAAAAAGACTGTGAAAAATAATATATATATATATATATATATATATATATATATATATATATATATATATATATATATATATATATATATATATATATATATATATGTTCGTATTGTACTCTCAGCGATTTAATGTGCACCCACAATGATATATTGCGAGAAAAAAAAAACCTTTTACGAAGAAAGATCGCCTTCAGATATTTTAATAATGAAATTTAACAAATTCATCTCGTATACATAAGTATCCGAATATATACATATGTATGTATGTGAGAAAGATATTTCCCTTTACGTTTCCACAGGAAACACATAAAATGTAATAAGTGTAAGCAATCTCAAAATAACATTCAAGTAGGCATATTACAAAATATTTAAGTGCTTACATTTTGTCGTTGTCATGCCATCAGTGTCCTTTTGTGTAATATATTGTTAAAAATAATTTCTTACATTTATATAAAATATTCATTATCTGCTTTTTCACTACATTTACATATATTTAAGTACGACTATAAAGACCTATGTGTGAACGAATATACATACAATTTCTACATACAAGTATGTACTACTGCTGCTAATACTGTATGCATTATGTATTATGGAAGCCGACTTATTTTTTTTTTCAAATTTGTTTGCTCTTTGCTTGCCTCATATTATTCTCTTACTTCATGTATGATTAGTGCTGCCAGATTAGATTCGATTTTACTGATATTTTCCCCCAGCAATGCTTGACAGTTTCAACCAACTGTCATCTACTCGTCTCATGCTAAACTAATTGTCCATTGAGCACTCGAACTGTTACTGTTACCTCGCTGCAGTAGCAAATAGAAATTTGATACTTCGACAGTTTTTTTTCGCTCAGTCTTTTGTTTATTTTGACTACATTTTTCGATGAATTAACTTAGGCAAATAAAAAAGAATAAATTAAAGTGTAGCACTTATAAGCCCCGAAGAGCTCTTTGGCAGAGCTTTTCTTCTAGTACTGTTGTGTGTGTTAAATTTTGGACAGTAGTAAAAGGGACCTATTTTTTTAGCCGATTACGAACGGCAGAACCCTTGTGAAATCATTTTTTCTGAGCTTTGCCACAGAGTTCTTCTAGAAGCTTTTCCATGGCAAATTGTTACTTCCGAAAGAATTGCGAATTGCTTGTGGGTACCGAAAGAAAATCTTTTCGATGTTAGGTAAATATATTTAAAATATTTGTGGAACCTTAAGCTTCCGACGCACAAAAGAATTTTGTATGCAGTTTGCATTGTGTTACTTATATGCAGCCATTTTGTAAACATGAGCTTTCGGGGTATTATTGTACACAGTGCCCAATCGAAGATATTGATTTCTGCATAATTTGCAAGAAAAATATACCGAAGATGGGGAACCGTCAAAACACAGCAGATTGAATCGTTGCTTTCACGTGTGTTCACTGCGATTCGGAACAATTTTCATTGCCATTTTTCAATTTATTTTGTTAATTATGATTTATGCTTTCGTTTTCCTTGACGAAAAAAAAAAACGTTTCCCATCAATAATTTTAAACTGTCTAATGGTTTCCCGAGATTATTTAAAATCTTAAAAACAAATTTTGTGGACCATTTGATATAAAGTGCACAATATGAAACAATTTGATCGAACTGCTGATACCAAAAGAAAGATTATTTCTCATATTACAAAACCAAGCTTTGAAATTGTTAGACAAAGTAATTTCTTGTGAGTTTTTGGTCAAAATAAATGTGTGTCCAAGAATGTGAAAAATGCCAATCTGGTAACTATTATGTTACTGGTATCATTGGCATTATGTGATGGTTTTAAGTTTAACTTATCCGATTGTATGAAAATGTGCTTTATTTTTGGATTACATTTCTTTATTAAAATTTTTTTATACATACATATATGTACATACAATGTACAAATGTAGCTATATATGTCCTCGTAGGATGATACCATAACGTTGTCGACAATGTCTACATACATATACTCATCATGTGAGAGTTGCAGAAATCTCAATTTGTGTGTGTGTATGATTGTCACTAGCTCTTAAGCAATATTTTCAAATATCGAATCATATTTTATGTAAGTAATGTGTAGTATGTATGTACTCATATAATGCTGGGAAAGAATTGAATTTTATTCCTTTTTGCATCATTTTCAATACAATTCAGTTTTAATGAAAACAAAATCATCCTTCAACTCAAAAGTTATTCTTGGTAATTTCGGTGATATCACAGTGTGGCTCTTCAATTTCATTGCAATTATTATTTGATACTTGTGGCATTCACAAAACCATAATTTGTATCACAGCTCTGCTTTATGTACATTACACAAAAACACATACGCACTCTTACACTTCCAACCAGCTGAGGTGACCTGCAATGGTTGTGTATTGTGTTTAAAATGTATTTATATGGAAATTGATGTGGTTTCATGTGTGTGTGTGTATGTGGATGTGTGTAAGTAAAACAAATGCTCGGCCTCATATTGCAGTTTCTTGCTATTGGATTGATGAAATTTTGCATTATACTGAAGTAGTCTCCGCAGTAATCTAAGAAAACTAGAACTTCAATGTGAAGTAATTCAATAAAAATGAATTCCACAGACTTCAGCTATGCTTATCCATTGGAAATGCATAAGTAATAATGAAGCTTAGGATGAGGTAAACAAATATGAAAAGCTCAAAATTAAAATTACTCAATAGTATGACACTACATTGATATACAATACGAAAATCGTCATTTTCATCATTTTTAATTGTGAAAGGAAAGGAAGTAAAATTAGAAGGAAACTCTCTAATCAAACAAATATTCAGTTCCAGCCATAGTGAAATATTTAAAATAATCATATCATGATCATTATATGTGCAACGGGACCCACTGTAATATACATTTCCAAATAATTATTTCATCCGCTTGGAGCCAGATAGTTGTCCTCTTGGGTACATACTAATACTATGTGCACTACACACAATTGTTAATTTATGCTGGTAACCCTGAGATGAGTACACACATATACAGCATGATAGCATTTAATTTAAATGGAAAGTTCATATCAATTTTCAATTACATACTTGTATCATGCAATTGGTACTATTATGTTATATCTATTGTTCTATTTATAAAAAATATGCCTGCATACTTTAATACCTTTAATTGGCATCAAATATTTTCTTCGTCTTCTGATTATTCCCCTTGCTCTGCCTATTTTTGATTTTGTTACTTTTACTTAAATATTTTCTACATACTAATCTAATCAAACTGTCAAAAGGAAATTGCTCATCCGTGCAGGTACACATGCTCATATGTTTACCCGTCAGTCTGTAACCAAGTTATTTGTTGTTTGTTTTTGTATTTTTTATCAGACTACATTCTTATTTATTAGCTCTTTTTTTTCCACGTTCTATTTGCAATATAATCACAAAATGTATGTGGGTATTGCTGAATGAATGCGTGCTGATCTAGTCTTTGAACCCACAGTAACTGAAATTTGATTTGTTCTTCTTCTATTTGGTTATTTTAGCTGCTGTTGTGATAACATTTTTTGTTTGTTGGCTGCCATTTCATATGCAACGTTTATGGTTCCTTTATGCCAAAGACTATGAAAATTATCAGGAGATCAATGAGTGGATGTTCTCCATTACTGGTTTTGCATACTATGTCTCATGGTGAGTTTAATCAGTACTTTTTGATATTGTTGTTATATTTTTGTACTCTTATTTTTTATGCTTATATTAAGTTCATTATTAGTAGTATTATTGTTGTATATTCTTAACGTTTTTATACCTTTACAATTTATTTAATATTTTTGCAGCACAATCAATCCAATACTTTACAATGTAATGTCACATCGATATCGTGTAGCATTTAAGGATATATTGTGTGGGAAACGTCGTAGTGTTTATTATAATAATGGATTTGCCAGAGATCAATCAAGTTTTCGTGAAACTACAATTGCATCCAGTTTGGGTGGCAACAGCAATTATGATCGTGTACATTCGGTACGTATTGAAATGTGTTTTTACGGTAAAAAAAGAAAAATAACTACTAAATTGAATGAGTATCACATGTAAAATAGTATGACCTTATCATATACGAGTAGTATAATTTTGTATGCATGTGCATTAGTCTTGGCCATGAAATATATGGGGTGTTTTTCAGAATATGAATTTTTGTAAGATGAAATGAAATGAAAAAATTGGTTATAATTTTGTAGGTTCACATGAAGAGACACGCAGCACGAGAATGTTTGTTTAAGAATTCAGATTTTATGTATAACTTTGCAATTATATCCGGTTATTTCTCCACCAGGAATTCAATAATGTGCTACATCAGTAGAATATAAGAATATAGAAATTAAAAGAATTGTTAAGGGATGTCGATAAGGGTCGACGATAAGTTTGAGAAGAATTCTAATATTTAATCTTTCAGTGAGTATCGGAATCGTTTAGCATAAGAAATTTTCAATATGTTTTATGTTGTATCTATTGTTCTTGAAAACATTTATAAGAGATCATATTTTCAAAATATTTCACTGATAATTGCAGAATGCATGTTTTTCTAATTACAAAATTCATGAATTATGTATCAAAGCATACAGCAGTACACTCATGTTGTATTCATACTGCGCTCGTGTATACCCATAAAGTACAAAGTCAGAAGTTACTTAGGGTTAATTCTTATAATTGAGGTCCTTACAAACGTAGTATAGTTATGTGGATCATGGATGTAATTACTAATGAGCATAAGAAAGAATAGAAACGAAGATAGCTCTCTCCAAGGCGAAGGTCACAAAATACACCGTATGCTTTTCCAACGACTAGTATTAGTATACCTCCTGAAATTAGACAATTGCTTCTTTCTAGACTAGTTTATACCTAGTCGACTAAACTGCTGGGTATTCAAAACATTCATACATATAATTCTATGAATACATGTAGTCTTGGATACGATATATACATTCTGTTATATGTGCTTATACGCAGTTCCTCGTATGTTATGTATATGTGGTTGGTACGTGGCTTTCTATGAACGCCAATCGAAAGCCTACATCATGTTTATGTTGTATTTATTACTTTTTCTATTGCATTCTAAATGAGGCAAAGCCAATATGCATTTGCACATACAAATTCCATTGTTTATGCACCTACATACATTCCTAGAAATAAACAGACGTCAACTCCATGAATTATTATTGCGACACTTTTGAAAACAAATTGTTGGAAAAGTGCAAGAGGTTATTTCATGATGATGCAAGATATGCCATCATATATACAGCTAACTTAAGTGTAAGAACTCGTGGAAATGTACACTATGTAATTGATGCCAGTTCTTCTTCTTCTTGAACAAGATATACATATGTATTTGTTCTCTTTTGCTTTTGATACTATAGTTTTTGAACTGTTTCATTGTCTTCAGCATCTCGAACTTTGTTTCCATAAAAAAGGTTATGGACCTGTGAAAGTCGTAATTTGTGTCTTGCTAATCCAACGGATGGGGGTGAATTTCAAAGTGAAGCTACTTCATTAATAACGTTTGACGAATATGAATGAATATGTATAACCATTTCAAAACTAATTTAGATATAATCTTATCGGAGTTGCTTCTTTAACGAATACTTATTACATTCGCCCATGCTGTCAAGCCCATTTTAGAGGAGAGCCACCCTAAGATGAATCTTTACACCTTAGTATGTACGGAAAAAATGTATATTTTATTCTTCTAACGGCATCCTGGGAGCGTTCGTTGGGAAGACCCACTAAGAGGTGAATGGATATTGGTCATACATTTTCTGGGAATGTTACAACATCCTTTTTTTTTTTTGAGTTTAGCGACATAATGCAACCTGAAAGAGTCAAATTAAATCCGAATTCAAATTCAATAACCCCAAATACATATATAATATAGAAATGCTAATACTGTCCGCGTGTGTGGCTGTGTTATTTATACACGTCTATTTTAGAACGTGTGGGTTCAACTAAGTACTTTTTCCTTCCAACTTTCTTCAACTTTGTTGTCTTACGTGCCACAATATCTGTACATCAACTTGCTATAGAAATTAAAAGTCCCAAACAATACACAGATGCACAGTGCAGCACATTTCTCGGGGAATAAAGCATTTACCCTCAGTAACAATATTCGCAATCCGATTTTGCTCCACCAAGTCATAATTTTTTTACAGCGGTTTAAAATTTGGCTGTCAAACGTCGAATCATGGATATTGAAGAATCAAGTGTAAATTTATATTTTGGAAAGTTCTTGTCTTCCGAGACCTATATTAAATTTTTCCGAGAAATATTTTCTCGGAACATTTTAACTCTCTTGGCCTTTTTTCGAATAACCAAGGCCAAGGAGTAAAATCTCACTGGCCACTGAAGACAAATAACTTGTACGAGTTATAGATTACATGTAAAAAACGAATTAAAATTTTTTAGTAATTTATTTTGAAGTATCTATTGCACAATTTGGATCTCCTTATCTCGGGGGTGAGCCAAACCAGTCTCAATAGCATTTGATCGCATTTGACTTTAGTAACGAAATCTTTAATCCAATACGTCACAAATTTTGTATACATTATGGAATCATTGTACATATGGGATAGTCCTTGTCTTTGTAAACCTATACTAAAATTTTTGTACGAGCATTTGATTTAATAAAGATGCATTGTTGAGTCCTTTGGCTTAAATCTATATCAAGAAATGTTCATTGTTGTATTTCAGTACGTTATTATGTATACGATATATACGAGAATATAAAAAAAAAAAACAGTAAGAAATATTTATAGTACCAACATGAATTAAAAATGAGACATTGCATTTTGCTATTATTAGATACTCAACTCTTTGTTTATTTATAGTAAAGACTTAAGTATTTCTAAAAATATGTATATGTGGTAGACAGAAGTATTTATAATTCACCTACATATGTATATAGATACACACATTTAGGTGTATTCTGTTAAATATTATTTTGTGTTTATTGTATTTATTTATAGGTGCGTGTACGTTCCATACGTCACATGAATAATATAAAGGATCGTGATACAATTGATTCGAACATATGGATGAAGAAAACAGATTTTAACAAGCCATTGCAAAACGTAAGTTTCAATGTTTATGACAATTATAAATGGCATTAATAGATTTTCATATTGCTTTCATTAATTTTTCTTATTAATCTTGTACTAATTTGTATTGTATTTCATGTGCGAATATAATTAATACAATTTCCATAAAAAAATTAAATAATACAAAATTATCTTTCTTATGTTACAATACAATGAATTGTGATTTGATGTACGACATGATAATAATTATAATTATAATAATTTTTAGTTCTAGGCAATTTTAACTTATAATAGGCCTTTTTAAATTTTCTACCTGCAAGCCAGATTAATACCCAAGTAAGCAAATAAGGAAAACACACAATATCTTCACATATGATAAGCCTTTCTGTTGTGAGTATCTCAATTGAGCTACATTGGGAGCTACATTGGTCAGGTACGACCGCATCGAAATTGTAGAAACCAATGGTGTATGACTCTAATCGATGGCAAAGAACCACCATAATACTTTTCAACCTTTCATGAGGGTTTTTCGCACAAAACGTTGTGCCTAATTGACACTTTTTTCAATTTTTACGAAAATGCTCCTAGGCGTTTATTTGGCAGATCTGTCTCATTCTCATTCACAAGGAACCAAAACGGACCAATTTCTCTCCATTAAAGAACAACCTAAGTCAGTCGGATATTACTTGCAGGCAATAAGTTGCTTAATTAATGTTCTAGGCCCAATTCAGAAATGAGTGACAAAAAATACTCGAGAATTGCCGTAAAAAAATCAACGCTTCCTATAGAGACTGCTTTCAAAAATTTTACATTTACGGGTAGAAATTGAAGATTTCATTTCGTTATTACTCCTTTAGTTCTAGAGTTAGCTACACACTTCAAAAGGAATACTTTATTGGGTTTTTAAGGGCTTTAATTTTATAATGGGAAACTTTTTGATTTGGGGGCTAAAATCAGGTGAACTGAAGATGATCTTTTAGAAGCTCGTTCAATTTCAATGTCGTAACTTAAGTAATTTTAATCCTCCCTGATAGCTCTAATTTTTGAAATTTGGGCAATCAACAATTGTGCTATGATAAAAAAAATTAATTGAAGAAAACAAAATTTTCTTTGTCCCGAGTACGCTTCAACATACATAATCTTTCAAACTAGTGGTGAAATTTTGATAGCGTTTTTCGTGATCCACCCTAATATATACTTTATTTTGGTATACAAATACTTTAAACTTTTGGGATTGATTTTTTTCAATAATGTGTCAATTATTAATTGTTGTTGTGGTTATTGAAGCATTAGCTTCTATGCAGAAAAATATCTCCTTCATTATTCTTTATCAATTTTTATCGACTTATGACTATGTAACTCAAATGTGTGGAATTTGAAAAAACTTTTGTATTTACGGTGTTGATCAACAACACTATGTTAGATAATATTCTTTTGATTTTTAAAGAATTCTCTCAACCTGCTCTCTAATGCCTGAAATAAGATGAAATGTTTAAAGAAAACTTTTGCAATCATAGATTGAAAATACCACAAGTTGACAGCTCAGCTGTTCATGTATGTTGGCTTCATTTATTTTAGTCCCTTTCTTCTCTCTTTCTCTTCCTAGATAACATACTATACAATACACAATCAGCTTTTGTTTTCATCTTCATATGAGTACGTGACACTGCCATATGTGAGCGAATGTTGGATTTCTAAGATTCAGTAGATATTCGATTGCAAATTATTCTATTGTAAAATGTACTACATACATACTACTACGTTCTATAATGATGACTCAATGCAAGAAAATGAGATTTTTAATTTCTCGTATTTCATTTCATTTAAGTATTATTTGTTTGTTTTTTTTTTTTTTTTTTGATTCTTTTGGGGAGTTTTTTTTTTGTGAAAGTTCCCATATCCATTGACTTGTGTGCATGCGTTTTTTTTTTTGTTTTTTGTTATTCCTCATAGAAACAATATTAATGTTTTTGGCGTCACGGAGGTTAAATAATGCTAAAGAATAGGAAATATCTGTCAGTGACAGCCAAATGCAAAGAAAAACAATATCTTAAAATTTCTTATAATCCTTTTTCATATGACTTTATTCGCCATCTATCTTAAGGAAGCATTTTCTCGATCGGTATCTTATGCTTTCTAAGGAAATTAATAAAAATTCTTAAAGTTTCAACACTTTACAACAATCAAAGTGTGTATAGCATAACGGAGCAATACTTTATTAATCATATAATTTAAGTACTTTATATATTTGAGCAGTACTTTAGAATGGATACATAAATAGATGCTACATATCGCAGAAGAGTATCACTGAACTTTTTACATAAATCAACTTTGATATTCTTTAACTTTATGACGTTTACTTTATGCTCCAATATGTATATGTAAATAATAAATTCCATGTGTCAAATAAAATTTAGTGTTGTTTGCTATTAACATTGTTACCGTTTATAGTATTCACTTTGTGATGATTAATGTATGATACTACATGTCGTACATACAACCCTGCAGTGAGAGTAGCAAGCGACGAACTACCGAATTCACTAGCTCTTGATGAACTTCCCTAGTCTCTCTTCAATCGAATTTCATACGTTCATGTCCTAGGATGGAATAAATTGTCTCCCTTCGGGATAACTTTTGCAAGCCATTTCGATAACGGTAAAACACCAACAAATTGCTTTTACGAAATAATGATTCACAAAAAAGTAAGAAAAATAACATGGAAAATACACGGTGCGACAATTATGTATTAATACTGCCTCTAGAAAACACAATTAAAACACGATATCTCCTAATTTTTCGGTATATTTATTCGAAATATTCTCCTCCTGACTCAACACACTTGTTACATCGATTTAATAGTGATTCAAACGCGTGTTCCAGCTCATTTTTCGGAATTGCCTCCAGTGCCCTCGTCAAATCCCGTTGTAAGGTCTGAATGTCATCAAAAAAGCATCCTTTCTACTTCAATTTCAGTTTTGGGATCATAAAGAAGTCGCACGGTGCCAAATTAGGTGAATACGACAACACACAGACCTGATTCCGACCCAAAAATTGACGAACAATGAGTGCTGTGTGTTAAATTTCATGTTAAAATTTCAACATCAAACGAACACGTGTTTTGTAAAATGAATGTCAATAAACATTAAATGTCAACCAAATGCCATGAAATTTGACAGTTAGTAGAGGAAGGTTGAAGCTTCAAATAAAACATAAATGGCGCACTTGGTTGCTGAGATATGGTTCGAGTCTTAATACATATTTGTCGCACCTTGTATATATATTCGTTTTTTCCGACAACGATACACGAATTCAAACATTATCTGTTGTTCACCATTCATAATAAATGATGGATATTATAATACTTCAGAAATCGAGCGAACGATAGTAAAATTTGTGCACCTCCAAAATTCTGCAAATTAATAAAAACGATTTATTGTACGCGATTTTTATTCGTAGAGCAGAACAGCAATAGAATGATGCAACGAATTATGAATGTTTGCCTAATATATGGTATTCGATTTTTCAACGACTGTTGTTCACTATGAGCATGTCTATTATTGAATTGGCGCAGTGGTGCATTACAAGCATTACTGTCTCCTTGTAATGCATTAGTATTAAATAATACATTAAGTATAGAGATATAACTATGGTTTAGTGGCTTTTCCGTTCTGTTTTCACATTTTCAGCTTTTGCAGCAACCATTATGAACGTCGTGACATGTTTGTCATTGAATTGGCACAGGCTTCTGCATTACTAGAGTACATAAAAGTAGATAGTAAAGGCTGCCGTTTAATGACATTTAGCTACCGATCACACTGGCGGAAAATTTATGTAGATAATTATGCACGTGTGTGTGCATATATATTTACTCCAATTTCGTGAGATTTAGGTTCAAGTAAATGCAAAAGAACTTACAGTGTTTTCAACAAGAACATAATGCCATGGTCATTCAATAAAAGACCTTATATGTCATGAAAATATCAAATTATATACTATTTTTTATAATTATTTTGTGTTATACACATAAATAAAAAAAAAAAAAGATCTTCAAGGTCATGTCCCTTATTTGGCTTCCTTTATAAAATAATTTAGCATGCTGGTATAAATAAGCGATCAAATTTCTTACGACCATATTGTACGGCATACCAATAACATTTTGTGTATGCTTTTATTCCTGATATCCAGACATATTTTAGGATGCTTGAAATTCAAGTAAGAAATTGGCTAGTAAGGATCACATCACAAATACAAATATGTAAATTTGAGAAATACGTAGTGCCATTCTCAGAAAAAAGTACTAAATATTCAAAACTATGACAAACTTGCTCTTATGAAACATACTGTATATGGAGGATAAATGATTCCAGAATCATATAAAGTTATATCATATATCCACATTTTATGATTTGTAATTTTTTTACATCCAATTAATACTTGTTATAAAATATACCATATTCTTCTACTCTACTAACGTACATATTTATTTTTATTACTGCTTCGCATTTCTTAGCTTATATACATCACATATAATTAAATCTTGATTTAGTGACACTGTGTAATATTTAATTTATATTTTATCAACATAGACTACATGGATTTATACATGTACACATAATGAAATTTCGTTACTTCCTATTACAGACTCAACCAGAAAATACGACAAGCACAAATGTTATTGTTGTTGATAATGGTGTAAATGGACGTCCAAAGGTTTACACCGAAAATGATGCACAGGAGACTTTAATTAATAAAAATAATGAAACTTGTATTTAAAATGTAAATTACTGTCGTATATATGTATACATATATAGATGTGTGTATATGTAGTATGTACGACTACAATGAAACGCCGTATACTTAAATATGATTAAGCATTGTAAATATTAGCGTAAATATCAGATATTTTAGAGTATTTATGTATTACACTATATGTAAAAGTTTTTGTTCTCTTTGATATAGGATTCAATGATAAAAAAACTTGGATCCTTATTATGGAGGAAATTTCCTTTGTTGTAGCTGCTTCCAAATTTCTTTTTACTTTTGCTTTAGATACGAATTTTATTTATTATTGTAATGTTAGCATATTTTATATTTGCGTCAGGCCTATATACCATACACATATACCTTTGTATACATTCTTCTATAGAAACTAAATTGAAATATGCGATATTTATGAAAATGTGATTTATTCTGAATTTGGTCATTTTATATACAAATGTAAATAATATATTTCAACTAAACAGTATTATTCAATTTAATTGTTACTTTCTTTCATTATATTGTATGTTGAAATTGTAAATAAATTGTAAAAATTCTTAATAAATATATATTGATAATAAATTGCTATTACATTTGTTTTATATTTGAAATAATTTTAGATTTATAAATTGATATTGAATATTTAAACGGATGCCTCCAAATTGAATTTAGTTTTTTTTTTTTTTGCGGATCAATTTTGACAATTTTTAATGTTATGAATTCTTAACATAACTCATATGTAACCTACGGACTTGGCCCCACTCCACAAACGTGTAAGTTAAAAAAATGGATCCATTTCAATACTAAAACACAAAAAATTAGTGCGCCCCTAGTTACACTAGAAACTACTGGAATTGTTGGCTTCTTAAGAGTATTCGAAAGCCGATGGACAAGAACACCAAATAGATACAATTTTCTGGGTCTCTGGTTGAGTAAGTCATAATAAAAGCATTCGGAGTCTTTGGTAAACATTTCAGTCTTTTTTCGTTTATTTTGAGCTAGCTTCTCTAGGGGACACATTTCTTTTCCACAGAGAAAAATTAATAGAGGGCATATCTTTCTTGATTTAGATTTGGTCGTTGATGATTAACTAAGCTTAAATATAATGCAATTGATCACACTGATGAGTTAGTACAATAATTCTTGGTACAAGGGGCATTAAAGCCTTCATAAAGGTCTTTGATGTGATAACTAACATCATAATTGGATCTCCTTGCATTTTAGGATCGACAATATTTGAAAAAGTAATACGTATTGGGAGAAATTTACAATAATGTCGAAAAAATGTATAACATTTTTTGTTTGTGGTTATTTTTTCATTTGAAATGCATAATATTCATATTTACATTATTACTTGTACATGCAAATATAATATATCCAGACAATAATAATAAATATTACTCATCCGATCTGCTGTACTATATGATTGATTAATGACAAAATTATACACATCAACTATTTTATTTATTACTGTCTTATTATTTGTAATATTACTTGTGATCCAATTAAGTAAGCATATATTTTGTAGAGATATTTTTTTTTAAATATTATAATTAATCCACTTTCCAAAAATTTTGGTATCAAATTTCATAAATTTAAACCAAAAGTCATCTCATTAAAATCGTATGCTCATCAGACTTTCGAAAATAATCTATTATCCAGTGTGTGTATGTTGCTATGAAGATATGTGACATATTCATACACATAACCTACATATATATACATACATATGCATTTTTGTTAATTAAAAGCTAAATAGACAATGAACAATAGCTTTACACCAAAGTGTTGCATCAGTTGACAAATCCAATGAGAAACTTTTTCTTTACTATATTATTTCACATGCACATCTGTAGTGATGTGGTGTGAAAATTCGACAGGGATGATAGTATTTTCTTCATTATAATGAATTAAATGTCAAAAGCAGCATTTGATACTTGGGTTTTTCTTTCCTTATGAGCTCCTGGACAGAATTTGGTTGCTATTTTTTTTATGACTTCATTTCTCGAGTGTTACGAAAATTAGGCCATTTGAACTTTTATTTTGATTATATTCCATATAAAAGTAATTCTTTTATAGTGAACACATGCCATACCAAAAATTTAAAACTATACCGAACTTTTACACCTTTTCCGTAATTACTTTTAGCACTTTTTATCGTATGTAGTGTCTATCTTATATTTCCATTTATATTGTCACATTGTTTACATTGTTGTTGTGGGTGCCGTAGCTCAGTGGTTAGTGTGTTCGCCTTCTGATCTGTAGGTCGTGGGTTCAATCCCCGGCTGATGCATAACCAATTTAATATCGAAAAGATTTTTCTTTCGAATGGTACCCACCTGTCGGCAAGCAATTGGCAATTCTTCCGACAGTAACAACTTGCCATGAAAAAGCTTCTTAAAGAACTCTGTGACAAAGCTCAGAAAAAGTGATGTCACAAGTGTTCTGCCGTTCGGAACCGGCTAAAATAAGTAGGTCCCTTCTAATACTGTCCAAATTTAAGACGCACAACAGTAATGGAAGAGAAGCTCGGCCAATGAGTCCTTTGGGGCTTTAAGTGCCACATATTTATGTTTTTTTTTTTTGTCATAAGAAAGTGTAACTTTTTCAAATAAACTTTATGTAAATAAAGTCGTATGAGTATGTATAAAGTAACTTCTATGCAATTACAGCAATTTAGAGATACGAACAGTAAGTATCCTGGTAAAATTGATGCCGTATACATACATGTTTGTAATTCCATATATACTATAACATAGTTATTGTATGTGTAAAGACTTGCTAGCTTTGTGCATTCGACTTTACTTAGTAAGACACATCCATTCAAGGAGAGTTAGCAACATTTCAAATTCTATTTATGTATGCACATATATAATATATGTGTATGTACAATAAAGCAATAAATTTTATATACATACATACTATAAAATGAGAAACAACACGTTTTGCTTTGAGGCAGCTTGTTGGCTGGATTATTATTTTTTCTTTCATTTTCCAAAATTCGTTTGTCAATTCTGTCTAGTCTCGAACAGGCAATTCAAAAATTATCGATTTTTTCTTTTGAATAACTAAACTTGACGTTATGATGTAATTGCCCATAAAGGAATAAATGTAGTATTTCTGGATTCACATTGATAAATATATGTATATACATTAATGTGATCAGAATATTGTATTGTAGAACCATGTTAAATATACAATAACTTAAAGCAATAGTACTCTGAGTTATTAAAGTGATATTAGCAACAATTTGATTAACTTCTTATATATTACTACACAATAATATTTACATTTTCATTGTTTTGCCATTGATTAATAGCATAGGAAATAAGTATCTATTATTGCAATACTTACAACACCATAGACGATGAATTTGCCCATAAATAGCAACTTATGTAGTCATTTGAATGTAGGTAGTACATACGTATATATTTCCCAATTTCTTACACAAATACATTTATCATAACAAACGATATGGGCTGTCACATAAGAGCAGAATATCGATCAACCCTATACCCATATATTACATACAAATTATTTTTTCTTTAATTTTTCTCTATTTTTGTTTGTTTGTTCGTAACATTAATCTTATGAAAAGCACAGTGGATCTTTTTATCGCAGTAACTATGCAGATGTTTCAGAGAAAATGTCGATAAATATTTATAGTATTATATAATTCTCCAATGAATGACATGTGTTGGACAATGTCCTTAGATATCTTGTACAAAATGTATGTTGTTATCGTCATGCAACAATGCCAGAATAATTAAATCTATTTTAGTTTATTGTTGTATCAAGTACGTATATACATATAAAAAGCGAAGAAAAAGGCTTGTTTTGTTTTCAACAATTCAATTTGTATTTTTATATACAAAATTATAACTGCAAAATATATAAAAAAAAAGCTAATGGATATGTGATTGGTTCGTTACGGTAACCGATCCATAGTTGCCTGCAATCGATCACAATTATCGCAATAAGCGCCAAAAAAATCGCTTCCTCATCGTGCATTGATATATTTGTACATCCCCATTAAACCCATACATATCACAGATACCTTAACAGATTCTTCGGGTTGACAATCAAGCAATTTAACAGATTATTAAGGACATATCTTGTTGAAACTTGATGCCTAGACTTCGTGAAGTGTTACAGTAAGCGTCAAATTGAATAAACAGTAGTTCTGCTTGAACACCGATATCACAGTGGCTCGTATAGCTCTACTAAGAGCCTGACAATGACATAGACAAAACAGAAAGTTAGTGTCTTCCATTTTCAATTAGCCAGCTAAAGTTAGTACAGATATGCATTCCTCTTTATGATTTCTAGATGAACCAAAACAGATATAAATATATAAGGATGGGTTAATATATTCTCAGTTCGCGCCAATTGATCACCCTTTGCATTACTCTCAATATTCTTATAGTCCGGAACCAACAGAAGAGAGATGTCGGCAATATTATTTAGTGTGACCGTCTATAAATACACATATCAATATTGGCCTTATTGTTGATCCAAATAGTAAGTCCAGATGGGCCTCTGAATGGTTTTCATTAAAAGACGATCAATTTTTTTTGGCGTGGTATCCACAAATTGCCTGAAAGGTGGTCAATATGTGTAGTATGCGATGGCCAATCCTTTGAATAAAATATTTTTATCTTTTCACTCCAAAATAAGCGTTTTGTTTTCTTTAAAAAACGATCATTTCATATTTCTACGCCTGGTATGTTATATTCCATCTTATCAAAAAAATTATTGTTTTTCATTCGGACCTCGTAGAAAGTTTAGTCTTGAAACCACTGTTCATATACAAATATGCGTCAAATGCGTATTATATTAAAAATCTCATCTGATCGAGAAAAAGAAAGCCTCCAAGTACCAAAAATAAACAATTACGATATCCTCACAGTTAACATTTTTTCAAAAGCAATATTTTTAATAAATCTACTATATTTTATATTTGTGGTCCCTTTCTCTACATAAAGGGTTTTCCATTAGGGATATAACAATTTTATCTATTAATAAAACACAGAAATATTTGAGATATTGAGTTCAAATTTATTGTGGATATATTGCAAGCATTACATTTTATGACCACCACGAGCCCGTTTACAGCGGTCGATTCTTTGGACCAAATTTTCTACCACTCTAGCACACATTTCAACCCAAACGTTGGCAATTTCGCGTTGGATGTTGTCTTTGAGCTCGTCTAAAGCTGCTGGTTTGTTGGCATAGACCAGTAACTTGATAAAACCTTATAAAAAGAAATCCAATGGTGTTAGGTCGCATGAACGAGGCGGCCATTCGAACGGACCATTTCTCGAGATAACACGTTCACCGAATTTGCCTTGCAATAAATCGATTGTGACGTGTGCTGTGTGGCTAGTGGCACCGTCTTGTTGAAACCACATATCGCTGATGTCAAGTTCATCCAATTCTGGCCACAAATAATCTTCCAACATAGCACGATAGCGCTCTTCATTGACGGTAACATGACGGTCGTTTTCATCCACGAAAAAATACGGCCCAATCACACCTCCGGCATGAAAACCGCACCAAACAGTAACTTTTTGCCGGTGCAACGGTGTTTCAAGAAGCACTTGTGGGTTTGTTGCTGACCAATAACGCATATTTTGCTTATTGACAAAGCCATTGAGCCAGAAATGAGCTTCATCGCTGAAGATGATTTTTCGCTCTTAAAGTTGCGACCACCGACTCAGAATTTCGGTAGTAATTTTTAATAATTTCCAAACGTTGCTGGTTCGTGAACTTTACCATGATGAACATGTTGATTTTAACTAACGTTTTGACATTGACAGTTGATTAAAAAAGTTTAAGAGTGCGTTCATATAAAGATACGAAATTGTTATGTCCCCAATGTAAAAATCTTTATGTAATACTCAATTTTTTATTATCGCAGGCCAAATTAGAACACAACTTGCGTTCCTCTTTAATGGAAATTGTTGAATATTTTATTTGATATATCATTTATATTCACTTTTGGCTGCTTAACCTACTTATCCGTTTGAATCTGTATAAAAAAGATTATAGCATCCCAACTATTTTGTACTAGTATGTAAGACGTGTGTGAGTATGCTAGATTTATTTTTTGTTTAACATATACGAAGTGTTCCACTGTGAGACATAAATGAACCAAAATGGGGCAGATCGTAAATCGGAATATGACCAAGAACCTATGCGAAAAGCAAACAATTGAGAAGCATGATAAATCACAAGATGCTTGATTTTTCCTTTCTTAGGCATTTATGGATAAATTTTTATATATTTATGCTTATACTTTTTTATATTTTTATTGATATTTCCCATGGTAAAATACATTTATATTGGTTAAAAAGACATATGTGCATAAAAAGCTATAACTAAGAGGAACTTAAGAAGACAAATAAATACCGCTGTTTGTATGAAATATATTTTATTCAATATAAGAATGCATAGTATTGTATAAATGGCTGTAGTTGAATGTGTTCCTGATGTAAGAAATTTTATTTAAATTTGAGCTCAAATACATTACATACATATGTGTAAGCATGAAGTGTATGATAAAACCAACATACGAAACCAACATACGAAATAGCTAACTATAAAAAAATGGCCAACTTATATTTATTATAGGATATACCAGAAATATAAATGGGTGCTTAACCCATTTGCCTTTGGTGTCGTTACAAGCTGCTGATGGAAGTACATAAATAAATAATTGAAAATGGTTACAACTGTTTGTGTGGTCACTTGTTGTAATTTTTGCGAAATATATATTTAAACAAATTTATTAATGCATACATAAACAAAAAATATGGAAGTGATATAAATAAAGCTTGCCGCAATCGATTCACCACAAATGGTGTTATCATATATTTATAATGTATGTAACTACAATACACTCAAGGGTATTGTAAATGTAACTACATCGTTAATTGAATTGAAAAGAAACAATCAAAATATCGAATATAATAAATGTAGTACTCATTGAAACATGTTATGGAGCAATGTAAATAATGGACGCTACCACAAATAGAAGTAGATAAATGCACGAGTACATAACATTTATGCGGGTAGTTTGTAGAAAGAAAAAATAATAATTTTAATAATAAATTGTAGTTTAGGTGTTTCACCGAATTAAGCACACAATAATGGTGATCACTATCATCACGACCACCCAACATAAATACAACGCTATTGTCTACGCCAAAAGAGATCTATGTACTGCACTGTGTTCTAAATTGGGGGAATGGGTTGAGTAACGATCTGGCATCACCGATCTTGCCAACTCTTCCCATTCCGCTCAATATTATTCTGTTTCTCTTTTTACCTCTCTTTGTTTTGGGGCTAAACATTATTAACATTGTTCTAGTTGATCAATCTAAAAATTACCCTCTTAGTGAGATCACAGTGCAGTGCTAGTTAAAATATTATATTGTTTATATATTCAAGAAAAGTGTGTATAAAAGTTAAATTTAAAATTTACTTAATAAAAGTTGTAAAAACATTGAGAAAAGAAAAAAAGGAAAACATAAGTGTTCTATTTGTGCGCCAAGTGCAACCCACAGGAGTAGCAGCATCAACATCAGGAGCATACCTCTGGAACAAGAACCGACGGGTCAGGCCCACCGGCAACAAAACACTCTCACACGTTCATTTTTGGTCCTTCGAGCCGGATTGGCTCGCAACGTCGGTAAGAAAATCTTGCCACCCAAGGTATGTCATATTGATTTCCATATGTACATGTGTGTTTTTAAATAAAATAAAATATATAAAAAAAAAAAAAAACAACCCGTAATAATTTAAACATATGATATTGTGTTTATTATTCTATATTTGCATACATATATCCCGCAAGACATATTATTCAAATACATACACACACTTTTCTATATAAATACATAAGTGCATTTGTTGGAATATTATACAGCCTTTTTTTGTGATTTCTCTGGCTATAATTCTTTCGCTGACGTCATCGTTGCTTCATTTGGGAATTCCGTTCCTATTTCTAAGACATTCTGAAATCCCATAATTATTTATATACATACCTACATTCTTATATGCGTGTAACACACAAGGAAAAATTCCTCCCAAACATATTTGTATTTACATATATACATTCCGCTTGTATGTAAATACTACCGCCAAAATTATTAGGCACCCATTTAAAAGAATAAATAAATAAAACCCAAACAAACATACATCCCAGTGCATATATTGTAGTGTGTATGTATATGGGTAAATAAAGAAGCTAATTGCAAATAACATTTGCTAAAGGTTGGCGAATCCAACAACTAACTATAACTCCGTTGTTAGACAAGTCACTTATGTTTCGTATTCTCCTACTTAACAAATCTGTGCTCCCAATAAATCTATCTTATTATATTCTATGCGACAATCATCTCGTTGACGTCATCGTGCATTCCCTTTAAAATATAATCGGCTCAAATATACACAAGTTGTTGCTCTTTGCCGAAATCACAAAATATTTGAATACATAAAAACAAACAAAAAAAATACTTTCGTATTACACGATCATCTCCCAATATATATTTCTTCTCATTTTACCTTTGTTCCTTCAAGAACAAAACAAACAAAACAACACGTGTATTTAAATATATGCAATTTCAATTTGCCTGCTATTCCTACTCAACGATAGCAAAACAAAACAAAAAAACAAAGCAAAGTCGTTCCCTCGTATTTACATTTTCTCTATCGGCTGTTGTTTTGCATATAGAGGCAACAACAAGATTACTCGGCCTATATTACTTGTCGATAATAAGTAGACACGTATAATTGTTGAGCAACAACAACCATACTCTAACTCATTAAAATTGATCTCACTTTATGATACATACATTAAATTGGTTTTCACATGTTTACAACAACAACAACCCATATTTAAATCTATTTGATTTAAGTACATAACTATAGCACTGATTTGGTCTGCTATTATTAATATACAATATAAGTAGGCAACAACAAACGTATTGTACTGCCTTTTCTATTAGATCAACTCCCCGTGAGAAAAATTGCGGCTCGGAAGCATTAAGGGTTTAATACTCGAATAAATACACACGATATTTTTATTGAATTTCAACAATCGAAGTGAATATTCTACCCAATAATTTTCGATAATTCCCCGTTATTGAAGATTCTCTTTCGTTAACGAATTTGATACCGAATTATCAGCAAACCGCAGCACATATATATATATATACATACTGTATATACTGTGTATAGTCATATTTCGAACCATTTGGGCAATTAAATTTCAATCGATCTCAATCAATACCCCATTCAACGAGTTTTTTAAAATACGAATCAGTATACATTGAGCTTGGATTACGGTGCCTTAAATACGCTCACACAGATACCCCAAGAAGCTATATACAAATTCAAATCGAATATTTATCCGCTAATACTGCTATATATTTGCATCTACCGCTACTGCTACTTCGAAAGATTAAATCCAAGACATTTCCTGGCAACCCGATTTACTTGATTTACATTTATTGCTAGTTTCTTCTGCGTGTACCTTTAACATGTCAGCTCTTAATCGCTTTAAAGCCGCGGTAGAGGAAATAAATGATTTCGATTCATACTTCCAGACAATTAGTACCGACACCCATAGTACTTTTGCCTTGGAAGTACAAAAAAATGAATTCGAAACCCTTTGGAGCGAACTTAGAAAACATTATAATTCCATTATCTCTGGTGAGGCGGATAAAGGCATTGATATTGGTCAAATAAAGAAAGCGTATAGGGAGGTTTACACCTCCTACCTCCGATGCCTTTCCAACATCAATGCCCATCTACATGATCTAACAGTTGTGGTGGCCTCTCCCACAAATCGAAGTTCACCCGTCGAAAGGGTACATAATGAATATCCTGCCCCCACTATTCAATTGCCACCATGTGACACCGAATGTTTTTACGGAGATTACGTATCGTGGCCGAGCTTCAGGGATATGTTTACTGCTTTATACCGAAATAACCCCCGGTTATCACCCGTTGAGAAACTGTATCATTTACTCCAAAAAACCCGTGGAGAAGCGCACAGCATCATTAAGTCGACTCCTCTGACTAATGATGGTTTCGCGCTTGCTTGGTACAACCTCGAAGAGCGATACGAGAATAAGAGACTGCTCATTAATATCCAGTTGAAGACGCTTTTCGGCCTACAGTCGGTGAATAACGAAACCGGTCCCAATCTGAAGCGCTTACAGCGCACCATAAATGACTGCATTACTAATTTAAAGCTCTTGGATGTTGACACATATCAGTGGGACGCGATATTTGTGTATTTGTGTTCGACTAAACTCCCGGATATTACATTGTGTCTCTGGGAGCAGTCATTGAAGAATAAGCGTGAGGTTCCTAAGTGGAGTGACTTTGACGCTTTCCTATCTGAGCGGTATCAAACTCTCGAATCCGTCTCAGATATCCGAGGTGGTTCTCGGCCATTCAGCCATCCACCTACTCGACAACCCATTCGATTTGACCCTCCCAAGCGACCCAACACTCCTCCAATGGACTCACGAAGAGTGAACACCTATCAAACTAACGTTGCCAATCGAGTTTGCCCATTGTGCCAAAAGGCACACTCTCTTCGCCATTGTTCGGAATTTTTAAAGTTATCAGTAGATGATCGCTACAATGTAGTCAAAAAGCATAAATTGTGCACCAACTGCTTCGCCATTTCCCATGACTATCATCACTGTAAAAGCCTATTCACATGTTCGTTATGTAAAAAAAGGCATAATTCATTATTGCACCGCCGAGAAAATACATCTCAGTCGCCTCGCAATGAATCTCCAGCAACAACTTCTTCTGCGGCGCCAATGGAACGACCGCGCCAGTCTTTTACGTCTCAACTGCAATCCGTTAAACCAAACAAAACACACGATACGGCTTCCGACACTGCAAGCCTCCCAACTAGAAACTCTACAGTGCTACTTGGAACAGCACTTGTACATCTCCGATACCACAACACTACCTTTACAGCTCGTGCATTAATAGACTCAGGATCGGAAGCGACCTTTATGTCTGAACGTCTGCGGAATAGGTTGCGCCTCCCTGTTTGCAACGTCCGGACGGAGGTAACTGGCCTAAATGAGGTTGTTACTGCTCATTCCTCAAAGATGTGTTCTTTGGTGATTGGATCCCCAATTGACCCGAGCTTTACAGTGAAGGTGGATGCTTTCGTACTAAAGAAGCTTACTGGAAAGCTGCCTTCTTGCCCTACGTCTGCTCAATTACGTACGGAACTCAATGGTTTACGGTTAGCGGATGAGAACCTGCACATAAGTTCTCCAGTGGACCTGGTGCTAGGTGGTGACATTTATCCGTCAATATTACTAGACGGCATTCGCAGAGGAATCCTGGGAACACTAATTGCCCAAAACACAGTATTTGGCTGGATAATCACGGGCCGTTGTACACCATCACAAGGACATAAAACGGTTTTATCGTTTTATAATGAAATAAGCCTCGATAAAGAAATTTCACGATTCTGGGAAATCGAGGAGCTCCCGAAAACAACTCGTAGATCAGCTGATGATTTGTATTGCGAGGAAAATTACAAAAAGACTACTTTCCGAAATAAAGATGGCCGTTATGTCTTATCTCTGCCTTTCAAGAGACAATTCCCCGAAGAATTGCCATTAGGAGAATCTCGCAATTCGGCGAGAGCTCAGTTCTTTCGTAATGAAGCACGATTGCTTAAGAACTCCCAATTTAAGAATAATTACGATCATGTGCTCTTAGAATACCTCGAATTAGATCATATGAAGCTAACAATCCCAAATGTTCATTTAGAGCCCAGCTTTTCATATTACCTCCCTCACCATGCCGTGGTGAAACCGGATAGCACTACCACGAAACTTCGTGTAGTTTTTAATGCCTCTAGTCGTACATGCAGTGGCAATAGTCTCAACGACGTGCTATATACTGGGCCTATTTTGCAATCCGATCTAATGGTCTTAATTCTGAGATGGAGACTCTATCGCTTTGTTTTCAATGCTGACATTGAGAAAATGTATCGGCAAATTCTCGTGCATCCAAAGCACACCCCATATCAACGAATCTGTTTCCGAAAATCGCCGAATGAAGAGCTACAAACCTTTGAGTTGCAAACAGTAACATTCGGTGTGAATTGTGCGCCTTACTTGGCCATCCGAACTCTTTTGCAACTAGCAGAAGAGAATGAAGTAGCTAACCCGATTGCATCCGGCATTTTAAAACATTCTATGTACGTGGATGATGTACTCGCTGGAGCTCATACACTGGACGAAGCTATTGCCGCACGTAATCAGTTGGCTTCGGTACTAGACACAGCAGGATTCTCGTTAAGAAAATGGACGTCAAATCATCAAAGAGTGATTGACGACCTCCCATCAGAGCATCTTTTAGACTCTGAATTCCTGAATATTTCTGATGCTAGTACAGCAAAAACCCTTGGGCTTAGATGGAATGCAGGTTCCGACTGCTTCTTCTTTTCTCCGGGCCCCCTCTCAACAAAGGCCTCATTCACTAAACGTGAGGTTCTATCGATGATTGCCAAACTATTCGATCCAGCTGGATGGTTGGCACCCAAAATTATTGTTGCAAAAATGTTAATGCAACAGTTGTGGCTAGATAAAACTGATTGGGACGAATCTATTAAGCCACTAACGCTGCACAAATGGCAAACATTTTTGTCGGATTATCCGAATCTGGCATCCATCCGCATTCCCCGTTTTGTGGATGTCTCTCCCGACTCAAATCTGCAATTTCATGGCTTCTGCGATGCTTCGGAAAAAGCTTATGCTGCAGCAGTATATATACGTATAGAGAATTTGACTGGTGAAGTTCGTACCCATTTGTTAGCGGCAAAAACCCGTGTTGCCCCAGTTAAAACCCTATCACTACCACGTTTGGAATTATGTGGAGCAGATCTGCTAGCAAATATGCTAGACGTTTTAATTCCACAACTCCGAATCCCGAAATATACTCTATTTTGTTGGACTGATTCGACCATCGTGCTCTCTTGGCTTAAGAAGCCGCCGTGTCACTGGACGACATTTGTGGCGAATCGAGTTTCATCTATCGTTGAGAAGATTGGAAACTCAAATTGGTTTCACGTTTCTTCTAGCGAAAATCCCGCCGATCTGGCCACTCGTGGTACTACTGCCAAAGAACTTGCCAATAATGAATTATGGTGGCAAGGGCCATCTTGGCTCAAAATGTCACGCCCTGATTGGCCCAACACAACTTTTACTGATGAGCTGATTAATACGCCTGAAATGAAGGTTATAAAATCCCACTTCGTAAGATCGGAAGAATCCAATGATATTTTAGACCGTTTTTCTTCTCTCTCTCGCGCACTACGTGTCATTTCTTACATCTTTCGATTCTTCCATAACACTCAAGCAGCGAAGCGAGCTGATTATTGCTTTGCATCTCTCAGAATCTCGACTGAAGAGATCGTTTTCACACGAAATAAATTAATAATATTATGTCAAGTGCGACATTATCCCCAAGAATATGCTAACTTATCAAAGAAGATCTCGATTCCACGCAAGAGCGACATACTCGCGCTCAACCCGTTTATAGACTCGAGTGGAATAATGCGCATAAACGGTCGCTTAGCTCACTCCCCAGCTCTCTCTTATCGTGAGAGATTTCCTATATTGCTCCCGTATGGTGGACGATTAACCCAGTTGCTACTTGAGTTTGTTCATTTAGTCTCAATGCACAGCGCTAATCAGTTGCTCCTACGCTTAATTCGTATGGAGTTCTGGATTCCCAAGCTAAAAAACTTAGTAAAGACAACCGTGCATAAGTGCAAAATATGTGTGCTTGAAAAACAAAAGCACTACACCCAGATAATGGCTGCTCTGCCACCCGAACGCACATCCCTCTCGAGACCCTTTTCTACAACGGGTGTCGATTTTGCTGGTCCATTCGACATTAAAACATATATCGGCCGTGCATGCCGCATAACCAAAGGCTATGTTTGCCTGTTTGTATGTTTTGCCACGAAGGCTATACATTTGGAGGTAACGAGCGATTTGACAACGTCTACCTTTCTTGCCGCATTCTCTCGTTTCTTTTCCCGTCGTGGATGCCCAGCATTAATATTTTCTGACAATGGAACATCGTTTGTTGGTGCTTCTTGTGCTCTACGAGCTGAAAATGAGAAATTCCTACGCCATTTACGCGAAAGTGTTGAATCTTCCCATAGCCATCAGAAGCTAGAATGGCGCTTCATCCCTGCTGGGGCACCTCATATGGGTGGCCTTTGGGAGGCAGGTGTAAAGAGTTTTAAAGCTCATTTAAAGAAACTCCCCGCAACTCAAAAATACACCTTTGAAGAGTTCAGCACCTTACTTTATCGTATCGAGGCATGTCTCAACTCGAGGCCCTTAAGTCCCATATCTGATAACCCATCAGATTTAGCTCCCCTTACGCCTGGTCACTTCTTGATTGGATCTCCATTATTATCACCAGCTGAAGTTGACGTCTCTGGCCAATCAATTAGTACGATTAACCGTTGGCAACGTCTTAAGGTAATTTACCAATCCTTCTGCTTACGGTGGAAGGAAGAATACCTTAAAGAACTACATAAACGCAGTAAATGGAAATCCCCAGAGAAAGATGTATGCGTAGGTGACCTTGTTGTCGTACGCAGCGAACAACTCCCACCCAATGAATGGAGGCTAGGTAGAATCCATAAGACGTATTTGGGACCCGATTCACGTGTACGAGTGGCTGATGTGAGAACTTCACGAGGCATGCTAACTCGACCTATTGTTAAGCTTGTAGCTCTTCCCTAAGCATTTCTAGCCACATTCTTCTAAGTTCTTGTACTCTTCTCCTCTTATTCAATTATTAATTTAAATTATACTCTGTCACTAACCCGTAGTACAACTTAACGGACTTTTGATAGCATTCTAATCCCTTTTTTTTGTTTTTTTTTTATTATTATTGCGCCAGAAAATATGCCTCCGAAGAAGAGAGTGACGGGCCGAGAGAGTCCTGCTCGTCCACGTCCTGGATGCCGCCCTTGCCATCAACAGACTGGGCTGTCACCCCCTTTTTAATGGAGTTCCTGATTCCAGCAGTATATTGCATTTGTTATATTCTAATTATTCATTTAAATTTGAATTGTACTATTCTAAGTTTTTACTTTTCCTTTCTCAATTTACTATGAATTTGTTTCGAATTATTTTATATTCTCCTATCTCGATATGTACATTATTCAACCCTATTTATAAGTTACATTTCTTCCTGTTATGAATTTATTTTGAATTAATTTTTAAAGTTCTCTCATTATTTACTGTATTCTCTCTTTCTCTGTTTGGTGTGGGCTTTGCGTCTCCATTGCAGTGTTACTGCAAGGGGGGCGGAATGTCTACGCCAAAAGAGATCTATGTACTGCACTGTGTTCTAAATTGGGGGAATGGGTTGAGTAACGATCTGGCATCACCGATCTTGCCAACTCTTCCCATTCCGCTCAATATTATTCTGTTTCTCTTTTTACCTCTCTTTGTTTTGGGGCTAAACATTATTAACATTGTTCTAGTTGATCAATCTAAAAATTACCCTCTTAGTGAGACCACAGTGCAGTGCTAGTTAAAATATTATATTGTTTATATATTCAAGAAAAGTGTGTATAAAAGTTAAATTTAAAATTTACTTAATAAAAGTTGTAAAAACATTGAGAAAAGAAAAAAAGGAAAACATAAGTGTTCTATTTGTGCGCCAAGTGCAACCCACAGGAGTAGCAGCATCAACATCAGGAGCATACCTCTGGAACAAGAACCGACGGGTCAGGCCCACCGGCAACAAAACACTCTCACACGTTCAGCTATCACTGATGTATGTAATGATAACAATAAAAGTGACAACTGTTACGACATTAATAAACTCGTAATACAAATACAATAAAAGATATTCATTTAGTATGTAGTATGAAGATGGAACAATGCAATCGTCTTTAATTATTCGAATTCTAAAAAAAATGAAATCAAAACGATATATCATATTAAATTGACGTTACTTATTTAACCGTGAATTGAATAGATTATTTTTAAGAAAACTATTTTGCTGGATTGAGATAACGGTTTAAATTGTTAATAATAATTATCACCGATAATTTAGGAACAAGAAATATTTCAAAAATTTCCCAGATCACATTTTCGAAATAAAAAAACAATTTATTAACCGCTCAAATATTTAAAAGAAAAATCCGATTAATCAGTTTCAATTAATCAAATTAAGAGCACTGTTCATCAATTACCGACTCTCGTCGCTTTGAAGACTCACATTTCCACCGCGGTTTTACCTCTAAGGTGTGAATTATTAAATATTTTACTGTGAAATTGTTATATAAGGTCCAGTAAAAAGAAATCCATAATTTCTGCATTAAATTAAAGGTTTTATTTAGCATAGTTAGAATGATCCGATTTAGGTAAAATATGCACCGTTTTGTTCGATAAGTTGTTACCATTTTGAAGGTAAATTCATAATGTCACTCTCATAGAAACCCTCGTCCCTATTGGCAAAAAACTGGGACAATCGATTTTCACAAGCTGCCGGAGCTTCTGGCGAGTCACTATTTATGTGTGTGGCCTGGCATTGTTCTGATGGAACACAATTCCTCTCTTATTGGCCAAGCTGGAGGCTTCTGAGCGATTGCTTCCTTCAGACGGTCTAATAGTTGACAGTACAGGTCCGAAATAAGAGATTGGCCGTAGGGGAGCAGCTCATAGTAGATGGTTCCCTGCCAATCCCACCAAACACATAGCAAATACTTCCTGACCGTCAATCCTGGCTTGGCCACAGTTTGCGCCGGCTTACCGCGATTCGACCACGATCGTTTTCTCTTGACGTTGTTGTAAGTGACCCACTCTTCATCACCAGTAACTATCTGCTTCAGAAATAGATCGATTTTGTTGCGATGCATCAGCGATTCGCAGATGGAAATTGGGTCCATAAGGTTTTTTGCGTTAACTCGTGTGGCACCCATACATCAAGCTTCTTTTTGAATCCAGCCTTATTTAAATGGTTCCAAACGATTTTTTGTGCAAAGTTAAGCACTTGGGCTTACATGATGGTCAGACTCGACAATTTCCATTATTTTATCGATTCTTTTGACAATTGGCCTTCCAGAGCGTGGTGCATCTTTGACATCAAAATTACCGGAACGGAATCTACGAAACCAAAATTGCACGTGATTGGCTCTTACAGTATCAGGACCATAAACACTATTGACATTTTCAGGCGTCTGCTTGCATTTACGCCTTTATCGAAGAAAAACTTTGACACATGCTCAAATAGTACTGATTCAAGCAATCACAAAACTGCCTGAAATCTTATCTTTCTAACGCCATCTAGCGTAACCTGATCGCACATATACAACGCGGGGTACAGATTACTAAAGCCATCTATTGGAAAAGTAATGGATTTCTTTTTACTGCACCTTGTACATACAACAAACCATACAAACCATATATGTTGAAGTACTATGAGGAATGTGTGAAAACACTACAAAACAATTACACATATCTACATGGTATTATGAATCCAATGAATGTGTGCATTTAATCAAGATATGTCTATGCACCATACATAAAAGTATATTTAAGTATATATCAATGAATGCGACATTAAAGTAGTAGTTGACATTTATAGGTAATGAGTTGTAATTGCCTATTGGTAACTTTATTTGTATGAAGTGCATGAACTGCAAGTGTCTGTATTAGAGTGTCCCATATTTTTCAAAATCATTCTTTCGTTACGTGAAGTTCGCCAACCAACAACATACCAGTGCAAGCATGCTTGGAAAAGTGTACACCATAACAAGGTATTTAGTGTTGTAAACACATATTTACAAGTAAATACTTAATTTTGGATTTATTTAAAAATGTTGTAAATATTGTAATCGATATCGATAAGAGCTACAATGTATATCGGTTGTCAAAAGCTGATCACTATAATAATATACTCTAACAGTATCATCAAAGTAGCAAGACGTGTTTCCATTTTTTTCTTTAATTTACAATAGGTTATGGGCCTCAGGTTTTTTTTTTTTTTTACTTAAGGAAAAATAAATGGTTGACGCTTGTTATACAGATTTTTCATTTGCGATTGATTATATTGCGTTTGTAGTAAAGTGAATATATAATTGTTGCGGCTAGCAATAATCGTGATTTAGAGGTTAAAATCACGTGCTTTTACTACAATGGGGATCGACAAGATTGAAAAATTGAAAGGACGAGAAAATTATGACGTATGGAAATTCGCAGCAAAGTCTTATCTGGTGCTAAAAGGATATTGGTCATGTATCGATGGCATAGAGCAAGATGCAACGAAAAATTTACATGCAATTTCGGCATTGGGGTTACTAATAGAGCCATCAAATTACTCGTACGTACAGAATTGTACAAATGCAAAAGCAGCTTGGGAAGCGCTAGAGAGTGCGTTTGAAGACAATGGTGTCTTGCGTCGTATGGATCTTTTAAAATACTTAATGAGACTGGAATTGGTTAATTGCACATCTATGGAGGACTACGTCAATAAGATGTCTTACACGCAACAAAAGTTAAGCAAATCTGGCACGAAAATTCCCGATGATATTGTTGCACAAATTATGTTGAGTGGATTACCAAGCGAATACCGACCAATGGTAATGGCGATTGCAAATAGTGGCAATGCGATGACTACTGACCTAGTACGCACAAACTTGTTGCAAGAAATCAGACATGAATCAACGGAAAATGAAGCGATGGCGCTTATGTCGAAGAAGAGTTCAAATAATCGCACGCCGAAACAAAAGAAAAAATCAGTCATCTGTTTTGAATGCAACAAGAAAGGTCATTACGCGAATAAATGCCCGTCGAAGTCTATGAAGACTCCGAACAACTTGTTGCTTATGTCGACGTCGCTCGTTGCGAAAACAAAGACAGAGAATGAGTGGGTTATTGACTCTGGGGCATCTGACCATATGACGATGTTTTCAAGCAATTTATGCGAACGGCGAGTGCCAAAATCTAGGGAAATTATTATCGGTGATAATGGACGCCTCAACGTGGAGTGCGCTGGAGATGTTCGTATGACGATATCGACGAACAACAACGGTAAAAACGATGAGGTCACTGTAAAGAATGTTTTATGCATACCGAACATTTGTGCTAATTTAATGTCAGTAAGTCAAATGGCAAAAAATGGCAAAACACTAGTATTCAACGACAAGAACTGCCGTATTTTTTATGAAAATGCCAATTAATGGCTACTGCACCGCTTGTCGATGACTTGTATCGGCTAAATTGCGCCACGAAACGCCTAAACAAAATGGCGTCGCCGAGCGAATGAATCGCACGATAATAGAAAAAGTGCGTTGTATGCTGTTTGATGCTAGTTTGCACAAACAATATTGGGCGGAAGCTGCAGTCACAGCGGCGTATTTAGTCAACAGAACTCCATGCAGAGATATGAAAAACACTACTCCGGAAGAAATCTGGACGAAAATAAAACCTGATTTATCATCACTACGAGTGTTCGGCTGTACCGCAATGGTACACATTCCACAAGAAAATCGACAAAAGCTTGACTCAAAGTCAACTAAGTGTGTTTTTCTTGGTTACAGTGAACAATCAAAAGCGTACAAATTGTTCAACCAGAAGACTAAACAGACGATTGTAAGTCGCGATTGGACATTTTTCGAAGGCCTACACAAAAACAAATGGATTTCCACAAATAAAATTGAGGCTATTGACGAGAACGATGATGACTCAGCGAAGATGACGAGATGCCTGGATTCAGTGAGGGTTCATTGGATGCAGATGAAAAGCGAAACATCGCGAACGGCATCTTGAAAGCGGATCAAACGCAACGCGAACAAGAGCTACATCTACTAAATGAACCGCCTACTTCACGTAATGTAAACAGCGGAGCTGGTATATGTGATGACACTAATGGTGCGTTAGATGAATCATTTTTCGGATTCAGTGAGGGCGAAGGAAGTAGTACTGCTGGGAATCCTGCAAACGATTTATTCCGCAATATTTATTCCGAAGCTACTGCAATCGAGACGTCAATTATAAACATTTCCAATGATGAAAGCGACCGTGATGACTTTTGGCAGCAATAGCTAATACCAGTGAACCAGCAACAGTTCAGCAAGCATTGAACAGTGCTGACAGCAAAGAATGGACCAATGCAATGCTATGTGAGTACAACGCCTTAGTTCAAAATGAAACTTGGGAGTTGACTGATTTACCTCCGGGGAGAAGGGCTATAGATTGCAAATGGGTCTTTAAAGTAAAAAGAAACGCTGCAGGTGATATCGATCGATATAAGACACGATTGGTTATAAGAGGATATTCGCAAGTCAGAGGTATCGACTACGATGAAACATACTCACCAGTTGCTCGATATTCATCAATACGATTCCTACTGGCTGCTGCTGTTAAGCTCGATTTGGCAGTTCACCAAATGGACGCGGTAACTGCATTCCTGCAAGGAGAATTAGACGAAGAGATATACATGTGCCAACCACAGTGCTTTGCGGATGAAACCAACCTAGTTTGCCGTCTACGCAAATCCCTGTATGGATTAAAGCAGTCGAGTAGAAGATGGAACATGAAACTAAATTCAGTTTTGACACAGCAGCTTGGCTTTACGAGATCAGAGGTTGACCAATGCATCTACTTTAAGCATTCGGCTCAAAACATCATCATACTAGCTGTATACTTCGACGATATTCTAATTTTCGGCAGCAATAATACAATGATAACAAAACTCAAAAGGGACTTGTCTTCACATTTTAAAATGAAAGACATGGGAATCGCTACATCTGTACTTGGCATGAACATCACGCGAAATAATGATGGATCGATATCTATTGACCAAAAGCGATATTTATCTGATGTTCTAAGTCGATTTAATATGGGTGATAGCAGTCCAGTATCTACCCCGATGGATCCAAATCAACGTCAGTCAAAAGATATGTGTCCGAAGTCTGAGAAGAAGAAACAGGAGATGGCATCGATACCCTACCAACAAGCGATTGGCTGTATTATGTATGCTGCACAAATCAGCCGTCCAGACATTGGTTTTGCGGTGAGTTCGCTTAGCCGATTCAATACCAACTACGGTAAGACGCACTGGGTTGCCGTGAAACGAGTACTTCGCTACCTAAAGGTCACAATCGACATGAAGTTAACCTACAGGAAGGAGAGTGCTAATCAGTTAGTCGGTTATTGTGATTGGGCCGGCGATCAATATGAACGTCGTTCTACGACTGGATATGTTTTTCAGCTACAAGGAGGTGCTATTTCGTGGGCCACACGTAAGCAGCCTACGATTGCATTGTCGTCTACAGAAGCTGAGTTTATGTCTCTAGTAGCTGCAATACAGGAAGCGCTCTGGCTTAAACGGTTTGAGAAAGAAGTGTTCACAGATGCGCCGAAGTCAATACAACTTTATTGTGACAATCAAGGTGCTATAAAACTGGCTATGAACAACAATTACCACGCTCGAACTAAACACATCGATGTGAAGAATTATTTCAAATTAAGTTATATCAGGACGAACGAAAAGTAGCAAGACGTGTTTCCATTTTTTCCTTGGTATATGAGGAACGTTAACATCCATCGAGATTTAAATGTATCCACAATTTCTGAGGAAGTTGCAATGTACTGCAGAAGTTACATTCAAAAATTACACAATCATCCGAATCCCCTTGCTAGGCAATTGTTGCTGAGCAAGGGGCATCGTCGATTAAAAAGAAAAGACACACTGAATATGCTGTAAAATTGCTACATCTCGCGACTCACCAAATTGTGATGGAACGTAGGGGATATCACATAGTTTTATTTAGTTTGTAAGATTTGAATACTTATTGTTAGTTTCTCGTATTTAAGAAAGATTCAATAAAAAAAAAATAAGCTAACAAAAAAAAAAAAAAAAAAAAAAAAAAAATTTTTTTCTTTAATTTACAATAAAAAATAATACGATTCAATCAATTTATATACAGGGATACAAGCAAATATTTGAGCCAACTAATCAAAATACGGATTTTTCTTGCTATTTGATTTATGGAATAACTCGATAATTAAATAATCAAAGATAGCGTATGTTGCATTTTGTGCAGAGATATGACCTAAGTTCTGATTATGTAAAACTTCTAATTCGACTGCTGCTTTTTGAAGGCTTATGTAACACAAATTAGGTGTTATTCAGACAACGACTGTCAATACGTCAAATATTAACTGAAATCGATTCTCTGGGATTTTTCAGTTATTCGAGTGATTAGCAAACGTAACTCAGAATTAATGTGCGTGTTTCAATATTGCCTCTAACTATGAATACCGAAGGACAACATTACAGTGAGTGAGCAAACCAATTCACAAATGACACTTAACTTGAAATAAAATCCAGAACCGTATTTGAAAATCTTTTTCAAAAGTAAAATAGCCAAAAAAATTAGTGAAATTCATAATATTTTCTCTCCAAATACCGTTATTTTGTGCGGTAAAGAAGAAATATATATAAATAGAGACCCTTAGTTATTTATTATGTTCTAGAAGGCAGCATGAAAGAAAAACATCGTTTTGCGTATTTAAATATTCGATTCATATATAATACTCATAATATCGATTCCCAACCTCCACAGAACACAGAATACTAAGGTTGCACCCAACTTCTATCGCTAAACGGTTCTCAGTGAATTTGACAGATTGTGACGTCATAGTAATTCCAAGAGTTGCATTATTCATTCATTATTCCGCATTGTTTATGCTTTGCTTTTTCCATTTGTTCGCCATTTTGTCATTTTCTCTCGTAGGTGAACTGCGTGAACGTCAAATCGTTACAACTATAAAATCCTCTCTGCTGGGCGCAATCTTCTTTTCTTTATCATTTTTGGCCAACCTTACCAGGTGTACAAGCTTAAATCCGCTGTTTGCTCGTAGATGGCGTTAGTGAGCATATTGAGCTATTATCGACTATCCATCCTTTTTTTTATGAGTTCGACATCTGTTTACATCAATTACTAAACATCATCAGTGATTTCATACAACAACATACATTTTTCCTCGTATAATTATGTCTAGTTTCGTGCCAAAAAATGAGCATATGCGGGAAGCTCTACTTTTTTGCTTCAATTTAAGGAAATCTGCTGCTGAGTCGCATCGAATGCTTGTGGAGGCCTATGGTGACAGTGCGCTGGTTTCGTCGGTTCAAAGAAGGCCATTTTGACTTGAGTGACAAGAAGCGTGAAAATAGACCCAGAAAAGTTGAGGACCATGATTTGCAAGCTCTTTTGGATGAGGACGAGACCCAATCGCAAAAAATGCTTGCGAACAGTTAGGTGTTGGTTGGTTGATTGGTTGAAGTGGTGATTCATCCATGAGTCCAAATAGCGTTTACGCACCGTTTTGTTACCACATCCTCGTTTCCAACTGTTCGTTAGGTTGTTTGTGTGGGCAGCACGGTTAGATCCAGTTCGTGCTGTATAGAAACCTTATGAGGTTGTTGATGTTTATTTCCGCCAGCTCCTCAGTACTGTTGAAGAATGGTTTACCTAGGGTGTTCGTTCTCTGCTTCCAAAGGGCAGGGTATTTACACAGGAAGTGGAGGACTGTTTCCTTTTCTTCCACTTGGTTACAGCTGTGGCAGAAGCCGTTGTGGGACATCCCCATTTTGGCCGCCTGTTCTCCGATGAGCCAGAAGCCAGTAATGACTGCCGTCAGTCTAGAGATATCTTTTCGGTTCCTGTTTATCAGTAGTGTTGTTTGTTTAGGATTGTATGCAGGCCAGAGTGACCTACTAGTCTTACACTTCATAAGACTTTTCCACCTACAATCCGCTATTTGTAGATATTTTGTATTGATGGTTCTTTTAGCTGCACTCAGCGGTGTGAACACCGGTTCTGCAAGAGCCTCTTGCATTGCAGATCCGCTTCTTGCCAGTTCGTCGGCTTTTTCGTTTCCTTCTATGTTCCGGTGTCCCGGAACCCAGGTCAATGAAACGTTGTGCCGTTCGCTGAGTGTATTGAGACTCCTTCTACTTTGTTCCACTAGGAAGGAGGATAAGACTGCTGAGTTCAAGGCCTTGGCTGTCCGATATTATAGCTATATTAAGCTTGAATCTGAAGTCTGCAATTAGTATCCTACAAGCTTCCCCGATTGCAAACACTTCCGCTACGCGGAATACGCTAGACAGGTTGGGGAGGCGCACAGACTTGTCCACTTTTAATCTCTCGGAATATATTCCTGCCCCTACGCCACAATCCATTTTGGAGCCGTCCGTGTAGATTGTGGTGTCGAAGCTGTTTAACAGACATCCCTTAGCCCAATCCTTCCTCGAAGGAAAAACTACCGTGAAATTTCTATTGAAATTCATCTTCGGGATGATGTAGACTGTCCTGTCAGACGTATATTGCGTTTCTTTAGTTAGTATGCATCCATGTCCGTAGGTTCTCTCCTTCCAGTGACCTGCTTCCTTTAGCCTCACTGCGGTCATGGTTACCGTTTTCTTGATGTATAGATCAATAGGGAGCATGTGTGTCAGAACGTTAAGAGCATCCCCGGGACACGACTTTATAGCTGACCTTTGTATAATGCTAAGTTTATTAGTGATGTAGGCCTTATCCAAGGCTTTCCACCAAACAACCGAGCCATACGATAAGATTGGGCGTACAACCGCTTTGTACAACCATAAAGTAAGTTTTGGTTGGAGACCCCATTTCCTACCAATTACTTTTTTGCAAGTATAGAGGGCAATGCAAGCCTTCTTTACTCGGTTTTCAGTATTTAACCTCCAGCTAAGATTGGAGTCCAAGATAATCCCCAAGTATTTAGCATTGGAAGAAAGAGTTAAGGTTTGATGGTTTAATTTAGGCAAGTCAAATTTGGGTATTTTGATTCTGATGATGGAAAGCATCAGTACTGTTTTATCCGGATTCAGCCTTAGGCCACACCTTATAGCCCAAGACCTGAGCTCGTCTAGCGCCCTTTGCGTGATCCCACTGATCCCACTGATCTCATTAACACCACATCATCGGCATACGCCACCGCTTTGACACCCCCTCTATTCAGTTTTATTAGGATGTTGTTTATTACGCATAGCCAAAGAAGAGGGGAAATCACCCCCCTTGTGGGGTTCAACTTTTGACTAGCTTTGTTATTGAGATATTGCCCATGTTAGCACTTATTACCCTCGTCACTAGCATAAAAATAATCCAATCTGTAACACAGTTATCCACTCCTAATTCTATCACCGCTCGTTTGATAGATTCTGTGCTAACATTGTTGAATGCACCCTCTATTTCCAAGAAAGTAGCCATGGTGTATTGTTTGTTGTCCAGAGATCCCTCTATTGTTTGCACTACCTCATGGAGAGCCGTTTCTGTCGACTTCCCCTTTCGGTATGCATGTTGGGCAGTGGATATAACGGAATTCTCCAGAGAATTCCTTAAGTATATATCCAGAAGCCTTTCAAAAGTCTTTAGTACGAAAGTGGTTAGACTGGTGGGTCTGAAGTCCTTCGCTGATTCATGTCCTCTCTTGCCAACCTTTGGTATGAAGACCACCTTTACTAGCCTCCAGCTAGTATGTACATATTTCAGGTTCAGACACGCTTTGAAGATTTGCACCAGCCACGGGAGCACATAGTCCAGTGTTACCTGTAACATTTTGGGCAAGATCCCGTCCGGATCTGGTGACTTCAAGGGTGAAAAACTTTTAATTGCCCATGCAATTTTTTCGTTTGTTACTATTTCATTTGTGAGATGCAGTGACTCGTAAGAGCGTCGCTCGGTCATACTACTAGGATTCTTCTGCCGTTTCCGCCCAAGTTACATCTTGCTACTTAATCCAAGAAGCACTCGAATGGTCTTTGGACAAGATACGGCTTAGCCTAGCTGAATCTTTGGTAGACAGACGAGCAGAATTCTCTCCAGCCCTCCTTTTTGGAGCTCTTAATAGCTTCTTGTTCTCTTAGTAAGGTGTTACTCAACAAGCCATTTCCATTCGTTTATGAGCCATGGGGAAGGTTCAAAAATTTGGAATATGGGTACCGCATGAATTGAACGATAGGCAGATGGAGCGACGCCATCTTGTTCCTGCATCTTGTGGTGACTTGCGATGAAAAGTGGATATACTTTGAGAATCGTAAACGAAAAAAATCGTAGGTCGATCCCTGCCAACCAGCAACTTCTTCTCCAAGACCAAATCGGTTTGGACGCAAGACGATGTAGTGCGTTTGGTGGAATCAGCAGGGTGTCATCTACTACGAGCTGTTGATACCAGGTGAAATTGTCAATGCTCACCGCTACCACCAACAACTAGTGAAATAGCTTCGTGCTTTGGGTGAAAAAAGGCCTGGTTATGAACAAAGACATGAGAAGCTAATTTTTCTCCACGACAAAGCCCCATCGCACACGTCAAAACTGGTCCAAAACTACTTGGACATAATCAATTGGGAGGTGCTACCTCATCCCGCTTATTCACCAGACCTGGCACCTTCTGACTATCACCTGTTTTCGTCGATGGGTCAAACGCTTGACCCATCGAGCCATATTTGGGCATGGTATATACAAATTGCCCGAGAGATGGGAAAAATGTATAGCTAGTGAGGGCAAATACGTTGAATAAATTAATTTTTGGCTTTCTATGAAAAAAAATGTGTTTTTTTTAGCGAAAAACAGCGAATTTAAGCTTGTACACCTGGTACAGTACAGATATATTGTTATATGAATGAGGAAACTGATTTTATTGTATGAGAGAAATGACACTTGTTGTCAAAGGATAAAAAATAAATAATAAATTTTTGAAATTCATAATTTTGTTTCATAATATGAACGTTCTGTGCGATAAACAAAAAATATAAATAACGTCAAACAGATATTTATACCCTGCATAATGCAATATGCATGGTATATTCATTTCGGTCAGATGTTTGTGTCCACTTGAAGGAATCTCCGGAGATATAGACATGGATATATATTCGTGATCAGCGTCGATTAAATTTTCGATTTAACGATGTCCGTCCGTCCGTCTGTCTGTCACCTGGCTGGTTCGCACGATAACTTGAGTAAATATTGAGCTATTTCGATGAAATTTGGCATAAGTAATCTATGATCCAAGGGTACGGAGGGGATTGATATTGGGCATGATCGGTCAATAACCACGCCCACACCAAGCATTCAAAGCGACTAACCTCGAAATTTTCAAAATCTTTAACTTGCTATAACTCACATAATATACCACTTGGGACAACAATATTTTGCACATAGAGTTATATTATACTACTATATAACCTCGCCAAAAGTAGGTGAGCCACGCCTACTTTCTAGCGTAGCTCCCATACAAAGTGTCTGTACTTCTTTTAAATTGAAACTGCTGTAACTTCTACAATCTTCTGTATAGAATAACCATAATAGACACTTAGATTAACACGGCAGTCAGAAATAATATGGCAGAAAATCAGTGTGCCACGCCCACTCCTTTTTGGGTCTCCCATACAAAGTTGCGGAAATTAAAAAAAATGTTACCGGTTATAACTTGCAAACTATTCAGCGTAGAATAACGAGATTTAAGGTGAGGATTAGTATTGTACGAGCAACTAGGCTCACAGAAAATGGGCGCACCACGCCCAGTGTTTATCGTAGCCCCCATACAAATTTTAAATTGAAACAGCTGTAACTTCGGCAATCTTCTGTCTAGAATAACCACAATTGACACTTAAATTAATATCGTAGTCGGCAAAAATCTGGCAGAAAATCAGTGTGCCACGCCCACTCCTTCATGGGTCTCCCATACAAAGTCGAGTGAATTAAACTAAAATTTTAAGCTCCATAGCTTACAAACCATTTAGCCTAGGACAACGAGACTTAGGGTATGGATTAGTATTGTACGAGCAACTAGGCTCAGAGAAAATGGGCGCACCACGCCCAGTGTTTATCGTAGCCCCCATACAAATTTTAAATTGAAACAGCTGTAACTTCGGCAATCTTATGTCTACAATAACCATAATTGACACTTAAATTAATATCGTAGTCGGAAATAATCTGGCGAAAAATCAGCGTACCACGCCCACTTCTTATTGGGGCTCCCATACAAAGTTGAGGAAATTAAACAAAAATGTTAACCACCATAACTTAGAAACTATTCAACGTAGGACACCAAATTTAAGGTGTGGATTAACATTGAAAAATTAATTGGATTTACTAGAAAGTGATAAGCCACGCCCACTTTTTATATAGCTCCCATACTAAGCCTTGGAATTATCTTAAAATCCTTTTACTTCGTCAAAGTCAACCATATTTCGGGTGTAAATTAGTAGTATATGCAAAAATTGTTTCTCGAAAAGTGGAAATAAAAGAAAAGTTGGATATTCGAGTAAACTTTTTATATATAAATCTATATATGCAGGGTATAGTTTGGTCGGCCCCAGCCGACTGTAAGGAGATTTTTTTTATTTTCAAAAAGAAAAAATGAAGCAAAAACCTCATTTTACACACGTAGGTGTATGATTGTGACAATAAATAGGATATTTTAAAATGATATATTTTCCATGTCAGAATGAAAGACTTTTTTAACAATGGTTTCTTAAATAACCTTCATACTTGATCTTTCCACCGGAGAATTAGCTAAAATAATTCTTCAAATATTTCTTCTTCATTTTGTTTTGCAGAGAGGCGGTAACGTTTCGATGATTTGCCAAATGTTGTGGAAATATTCGAATATATTTTATTATACTCTTTATATAACGCCCTAGACATTTACATTCTCCGGTACATATACATACGTACAAATAAATATGTAAACATCTCTATGCCGATCATCAATCATTGAAATTGTGTATTTCATATGAATATTTCTTTGGCGATGTCTATTTATTACAGAAACAAGAAGGCGTATGTTAGACATTATTTTCGCAATCGGTGATTAATTAAAAGGCCAGTAAGTTTGACATAGTTACCTACTATTACCAAGTCAATTGCCTATTTGTTCCAGATTTAAATGCATATATTTATGTTGTTTGTATTTCAAATAATTTGTCACTCTTGCAATTCTTTTTTTTTTTTTACAAAAAATTTCAATAATTTATTCAGCAATGTACATGCACATAGTATTGCGATATAACAAGTTAAATTTTCAATAAATGCATAATATTTTATATAAATACGAGTACATACATGTTAACGAATATAGATGTAATATTAGAATAATTTCAAAATTTAATCAAATTTAATTAACATATTCTACATATAATTCCTCAGTCTAATTCCAGTTGCTCAATAACTGTGATGAAGGCACAAACTCTAATGGTCCTGGAGATGATCTAAGAAATGGTTGTGGCGATGGAGGCCCATTAAAGATACGTGGACTCGAACGTACACGTTGCATAGGTTGAGAATTGAATCGCGACCTTGGTGCAGTCAATCTGTTGGAAGCAAATGTTCTGCAATCAGAAAAAAAATCACATATATAAATGGAATTGGTTCAGGTACATAAATACCTTGGGTTTGATACAGGATGTCGTATTGGTAAAGATTTAGTAGAAGATGTGCGTGATTTTGTTAGTTTTCTTGTTTTCGTTGCCTTTTTTGAAGTTTTCCTCGATAATTTTCTAATTGAAAACCAAATCATATATTTATACATATATACTGATAAACATACACACACAATTTCTTAGCATATAATTTATAAAAGCTATGAAGAAGATAGATATGAACTTACTTGCTTCTACGGGCACCTTTTGCTGAGCTAAAAATTTAAAGCACCAACATTTGAATGTTGTTAATAGATTTTCACCATATTCTCATAATCTTACCGTGATTTGGTACTTTTGGCTTTAATCTTGGACTTCCTCTGAGGGGCTGTACGCATTATAATTGGTACTGGTCGTCTCAGCGATGTGAAAACGTTACGACTGGCGAATGCTGGTCTGTGCCATGGCAAATATGGATATTGTATTGGTGCTGGAGGCTCTGGTTCTGGTTCTGGCTCTGGCTCTGGTTCTGGTTCAGGTTCTGGTTCTGGTTCCGGCTCCGGTTCGGGTTCAGTTTCGGGTTCTGGTTCTGGTTCAGGTTCAGGCTCGGGCGCAGGTTCCGGTGCTGGCTCGGGTGCTGGTGCCGCAGGTGGAGCTGGAGCAGTGTACATCGCAGACAGATGTATTGGAACAAATGCTGGCAATGAAACAGTGAGTGGTACACCAGGTGGTGCCGTAGGTTTTGGTTCTGGGACAGGTTCTGGCTCTGGTTCGGGCTCCGGTTCGGGTTCAGGTTCTGGTTCAGGTTCAGGTTCCGGCTCAGGTTCTGGTTCTGGTTCCGGCTCAGGCTCTGGCTCTGGCTCTGGCTCCGGTTCTGGTTCAGGAGCAGGTTTCTCTACTTCTTTCCATGCTTCTAACAAGGCGAGAAGTTCTTCTTTTGTAATATGGCCTAAACCAATGGGAGCTGAACCATATCCATAACTTCCCCATCCATGACCGTATAGCGATCGTGGCAACCTTTCAAAATTTTGTACAGGCAAGCCATAGGGTGTACGAATTTCTGATGGCCCTGATGGTGGTGGTGATTGTCGATGTGATTCTATATTAAATGTCGGTGGGCCATCAGCAAATATATACTGTGCTCTGGAATTGCTGAATAAGCTGAATAGCAAAACAAATGCACCCTATAAAGAGCAAAAACCAATTAAAATCGCTCATTTTTTTCAGATGTATTATTTGTTTAAACTTACAAGCAGTGGGTGCAATGCCATTGCAAGTTTCATTTTTTAAAAATACCGTCAAAATCAAATATTACTCTAATACTCTAGTACTCTATGCAATAAGATCCTTTAAGGAGATTACTATTTCACAATATTTTTACTTGATATCCTATTCACACTATTCTATGTTACACTGAGTTTGCAACTGCTGTCAGTGCACACTGCATTTACTCCATTCGATCACTGTATACAGTTTACGATTGTAATTGGTTTTTATATTTCATTCAGAGCAATTAGTTTAAAAAATCATCAACTCCACGTGGAGCAACTAACTTACACATTTGCTATTACCAAAACAATTTCAAAATCAAACATGTTTTCTATGTACATAAGTATGTATGTACTTCGTATGTACTTCATATGTGGCCAATTACAATGGCAACATCAATTGCAAAGTTACACTTCCTCATCTCATATCTGGCTTTGAACGACATTTGTTGCACATTCAGATTTAATACAAGGAAATCATATTCATAGGTACGAGTATTTCTATTTTAATATTCATCACTCAGCCTTAAGTTATGCTATGAGTTCGAATTTGGATTCGAAGTTTTGCCTTGCGTTTGGGAATACGCGTACTCACGGCAAAGATTGCCTGAACAACGAAGATATATATATTATATGTATAAGTACTTATGCTTCATACTAAACATAGACCGTAATTTCCATCATATGTATGGAACAGCAAAATAAGCTAATTATTTTTAAAATGCCCAACACTTTTCAGCAGGCCTATTCTACTCGTGTAGAGTTTGTGTGGGAGGTATATAAAAAGTGACCATATCATGTAAATATACTTTCGAGAATAAGTAAATGTCGTTAAATTGATTATCGTCGCGTTGGTCTTTTGTTCAGAAGTTGTAGGTCGTGAGATCAATCTCCGGCCGAAACAACTTTAATATCAAAAAGTTATTTCTTTTAAATGGACAAGCAATTGGCGGTTCTTCCTGCAGGAACAATTTGATATAGAAAAGCTTCTAAAATAAGTGACAAAGCTCAGAAAATTCGATGTCACAAGGGTTTTGCTGTTTGGAGCTGGCCAATATAAGCAGATGCCTTCTGATTCCGTCCAAATTTAGCAAGCGCAACAATACCGTAAGAGAAAAGCCGCACATAGTATGTTTTACAGTTAATTTGTATAAGAATTATATGAAATAGAAAGTATGGTATACCAGTTCCGTTCCGCAATGTTTAAAAATCTAAAATATTGCTCTACATATCAAACACGGCTGTCACTTTGTTATTTTTTAGGAGAAATGCGTTAATATTGAGCTATATGAAATAGTAGCCTTGGCTTATATACTCTCTGCAAGGTTATTCCCTTATAAAATGTTGGACATCGGTCTACAAAAAAAATTAAGGAAACATGACCTATACTACACAGTGAATGAAATAAAAAAAACTAGATTGAATAGAAGGAATTTTTATGAGGGTTTTTAAAAAGTTTGTGACCTTAATTTTATAAAAAGAAATGCTGAGTGTAAAAAGGAAGTCTTTCACTTTATCTTCACACCATGAGTTCGCGTTCCAACAATCGAAGAAAGCAGTAGTCATTGCATCTGATTTTATTGGTAGAATCCACAGCAAAACTTTAAAACTGGCTAACATTGCATAATACTGAATTTCTTTTCTCTGTTCGAGACCTTCAGCAACCGGTTCAGTGATTAAAACAATTTTAAAAAGCCCTTCAAACCAAAGAAAACCAAACGATCATGCGTTGTCTTTGCGGTTTGAGGCCCTCCATTTTATAACATGTATTTGCGTGGCACCTAAAACTTCTTTCGAAGAAACCAAGAAGACTCTTATTCTGTATTATTCTACCATAGCTCTACCTTCCTCTGGAAAAACTGAAGAAGAGTCAACGAAAGAGACTGCATCGTAAGATATATATAAATGGGCTGGAGGTACCATATGTCAATACAGCTACATATCTAGGACTGCATCTTGACGCAAAACTCCGTTGGAACTAAAGTTCAAACAAATTCAATGGCTTATTGGCAGACACTCGCAGCTCTCAAAATTTAACAAAATTATAATCTATAAGCCAATCCTTAGACCCGTGTGGACTTATGGTATACAACTGTAGGGTTGTACCAGTAAAACAAACATAATGACGATACAACGATTCCAAAATAAAATACTAAGATGCATTGTCAATGCACCCTGGTATGTGCGTAGTATTGATCTGCATCGGGACTTGGCTGTCTAATAAGTAAATAAACTATATCAGCACTCTAATAAAAAAATCCTAAAACTCGTTAGGTCTGACGATATCTGAAAAAATCCTAAAACTCGTTAGGTCTGACGATATCTGAAAATGGCACCCCATCTGGATCCTAACAAATATCACTGTATTTTTAACCAGATGAAAATTGCTTGTTGGTTTGTAATTACTAGTTGCATAACGATTTACATATTTATGTTATAGCTTCTTAAGAAATTATAATGTTTTATGTTTAATAAATTAAATAATGCCTGGAATCTTTTTTTCTGACTTATGTTTTTTTTTATCTGCACTAATTTGCATATATACGCACATATATAAGGAAAAAATTTATGTATTTTGACTTTATGGTTTATACTATAAAATTAAAATTATTTTATTTGTATAGAACTTTTTGTATTGATATGAGAAACAAAAACTTTAATGCTACTTTTCTTTATATTTTTCCAATTCTAATTTAGTGAAATGCAAATTCATCTTCGGATTCAATGGAAGATTAAATATAAATTCTGATATATGTATATAAAAAGATCAACGAACTCATTTACATATTGAAATTGGAAAATATACATATACATTTGTATAAATTTGCACAAATGTTTACACTTTAATATGTAGCTAGAATAATACTGTTCTCAGTAAATATTTCTACAAGCTCATCATTAATTTGAATATTGTGTTGAAGATGTGTTGAAGTGAAACGTTAAGATGAATTTTGAAATCCCTTGAAATTACCACATTAGAAGGATTATTATAGAGTGAGCATAAACATATTCTTGACCTATGTCAATAGTGAAGTGGAAAATAAGGTACTAGGGTTCCTTTCCTTTCACCTGCAAGAACTTGATACTTGGGCAGTCATTATGCGTACATGTTAATGTTATAAAGTACAGCAGGCTTTTAAATAGCCTTAACCTAATCAAATCAGTGCATTATTGATTTAAGTGAGGCGTTTGTCATCTACATTTACTTATATGCATGCCTATCTTGTTTGAAATATAATGCTCAATAATAATGGAGAAATAAAATTAATTAAAGTAAACACATTCATACACAATTAAATTCATATAAATGTAAAGGAATTGAAATAATATATCATATGATAAATATAACATTGCCACTGAATGTTAATTTCAATAAAATTGTAAACAGACATAAATGGTTGGGACACAAATAAGTAAATAATAACAAATAATAGTACCTACAATCTTGTTAAACATCGACAACTCTTCGCAGATGTCTGTCAATGAAATTGGGTTAAATCGGCTTAATGAGATATCCAACTAGTAAAATGATAATACAATTGCTTTTGTATGATTACGTGCAACAAATGCGTAACCAAAAGTACATCCATACAGTGCTCTTGTGCATAAAAGTCTAGTCAGATATTAGTGAGTAGTCATACAGAAAGCTATGAACAGCAACAGCAACAGCAATAACAAAGATGCGGATGATGATGATGATGACGATGTTGTGACAATGATCATTATCAAATGATGAAATGTATTTCTTGAAAACTGAATAAGGTCAAAGCACTTCTGTATAAGTACGAGTAAGTATTACGTGAATGACAACATTATAAAAAGAAATGATGCTTTTTTTCTCAGTTTTGTTTTTTTCTTGCATACTTATTTATTTTTTCTACTTTTTAAGGAATATTGTTGTTGATGTTTTTGTCTTTTCTTGCCATTGGGAGTGCTTCACTTGGTGCAAGGAAGTAGTTGAAGCTTAGAGTACGTTTGATGAACAAATTAGTAGAGTAGGTTAAGGAATGTGGTTTTAGTATATAATTTAAGGCAATGCTAAATGAATAAAATGAAAATTAGTAAACATTTTCTTAGCGGAAACTAGGAGGAGTTCACCAGATTTTCAGTCAAACGTTAAAAGTTGTGTAAGTGATTTGCAATCACTTTTTTTCCAGGACTACCCGATAAAAAATGAACTTCGTAATAAATGTAACAATGTTTACAATTGTTTATTATTAGTGTATTTATTGGTTTGAAACACATATTTGACTAATAATAAAATTATTGCAGAGTTATTCTCAACTATAACTGCGTTGAAGAGGAATGAGTGCTTCAGGTGTCTTTTGTTGAAGACAAAAAATCAATAATCATACATTTTGTCCCTTTAAAGAGTCTTGGGAAGGGTCAGTAGACGCTCTATAGAACCGCTTTTGCAATAAGAAATCGAAGTACTTATGAAAATAACAATTGATAACAATTTTATACACGATACATTTTTGTCAATTCTCATATCTCGTGTTTGACCAAATCTACCCAGTTTAGCCTACATAACGTACAATAGCCACTTGTATTTTTTCGCTGGTAATTACAAAATACAGCATTCAAAACATGCATCAACATGCAACTCGTACATATATTATGATTTTCTCTTATTCAATCCGTCCCACAATGCCATAACTTTTGGTCTTCATGAAATTGTATCAATACCAATTCGTATGTGACAATAGTACCAGCCACCTATTATCGTAGGTGCATGCGTGTTTGTAATTATGAATGAAAAATGGAAATGAAGAAAAAGGAATCATTAATATTCAGTCATACACATGTGCATGTATAGATGTACAATATATTGTAAATAGTAACAAACCGTCAGAATAAGTTTCCTTGTAATGTTAAAGTACTTCAAACCAGTCAATGCTACAACATCGGTGTCAATCTCACTAGCAAAACGTTCCACTTCAGTGTTGTATTCATCTTTTGGTAGCAACTTTAACAGAGCTAAAGGTTTAATTGATCGATCATTCACCTCCGATAAGAATAGAGAAACGGCCAAAGTTCGCGATAGCAGAAACATCAATGAGAAATAAAAGTATACTGTATGTGCTATTGAGGGCATTTTACTGGAACATTAATAGTTTTTATTTGTTTGCTTTATAAATAAGTATTACTTGATAATATGTGCATACTTACTTGATGCTCTTTAACAATTGTATACAAACAAAGTATAGATTGTTTGCAAACGATAACATTATTATACCCGAAATGGCTTCGTCTACATCTTCGATGAGATCACAAATTAAACGATATTGTAAACGTGTACGTGTCCAATAATATTCGGGCATACTCTATATAAGCAGCAGTATTACGTGGATAGATAGAAAGGATAAACAAAAATCTCCTTACAGTCGACTGGGGCCGACCAAATTATACCCTGCATATGTAGATATACATAAAAAAAGTTTGCGCGAATATCCATCTTTTTCTTTTATTTCCACTTTTTGAGAAATAACTTTTGCATATAATACTAATTTACAGCCGAAATATGGTTGACTGACGAAGTACGTTGTATGTTATGAGGGTTTTAAAAGGGATAATTTAAAGGAGGTTTTTAATATAATTCCGAGGATTAGTATAGGTGCTATATAAAAAGTAGGCGTGACTTACCTCTTTTTTTGTAAATCCAATTAATTTTTCAATACTAATCCACACCTTAAATTTGGTTGTCCTACGTTCAATAGTTCGTAAGTTAATGCGGTTTAAATTTTTTTAATTTTCGCAACTTTGTATGGGAGCCCCAATAAGAAGTAGGCGTGGTGTGTTGATTTGTTTGCAGGTTATTTTCAACTATCATATTAGTCTAAGTGGCAATTATGGTTATTCTAGACAGAAGATTGCAGAAGTTACAGCTGTTTCAATTTCGAAAATTCGGTCATTTTGTATGGGGGCTACTATCAGCAGTGGGCGTGGTACGTTTATTTCCTGTGACTCTAGTTGCTCTTACAATACTAATCCATTTGTATGGGAGCTACTATAAAAAGTAGGTGTGGCTCACTCATTTCTGGTAAGGTTATATAGCAGTATTATATAACTCTACGTGCCAAATCTTGTTGTCCCAGATGGTATATTAAGTGAGTTATAGCATGTTAAAGATTTTGAAAATTCCGAGGTTAGTCGCTTTGAATGCTTGGTGTGGGCGTGGCTATTGACCGATCATGCAGAGTATCAATCCCCTCCGTACCCTTGGATCATAGGTTACTTATGCCAAATTTCGTCAAAATATTTGCTCAAGTTATCGTGCGAACCAGCCAGGTGACAGACGGACGGACGGAAGGACGGACGGACATCGTTAAATCGAAAATTTAAGCGACGCTGATCACTAATATATATCTATATCTATATCTCCGGAGATTACTTCAAGTGGACACAAACATCAGACCGAAATGAATATACCTTGCATATTGCATTATGCAGGGTATAAAATGTATACGCACCTTTCCCTGAACATGTTCCATACTGTGCTGTATCTGCTGAAATAACGATGACAGACCGATGCCAATTATCATCACAAACACATCCATATAGGTCCAACCAAAAGTCATAAGAATATTTTGAATTTTACCCAGCCACCCCAGTATTGTAGAATATTCAAAGACATAAAATACTTGCGAGACAACACTGGCAAAATATGATTCGATGGGATCCTTGCGGGCAGGGCAATAATTTGCAAAGTGTATAGCCGATATGGTGCTAAGCAAATGCTCCACTGTAGGAAGAATAATTCAATCAAAATCAATTTGAATCAAATCAGCTCTCAATACGCTTAACTCAAAGAAAGCATTATCAGCACAAATGTTACAATTTTAATACGTCGCGCAAGCTCTTCACGTTCACGCCAATTATGTAATCGTGGCATACGTCGTTCCACACGTTGCCATTTACGCATCAGTTTTGGCCATTTAACAGCCAAACGCAAAAAGCCAACGGAAGCCAACAGTATTGAAATATGAAATATTAGTGGTTCTACAAATAAATGATATAAGTTGTATAAAAACAAAGAAATTACAATACATATTTATCTGCATATACCTACTCACCAATATTTCTTACATCCAACACTCCATGAATTACCATATTGAACGTTAGTGCAGTATCAATAACAGTACTGAGCATATACAGTATACAATACCAGGTACGATAACTTTTCCATTGAAATGAGAGACCTTTAACAGTTTTAGATCGTATACCACGCACTGGCATCAAACAGAAGCATTGTGCCATGACGAGAACTACAACAAATATGACATATATTAATATTGACTTTTCAGAAGCCGTAATTAAATACATATGAAATATCTATTTAATTTAATGATTCAATTTAATGATTTTTGGAATTTATTTCACAGTTCGCTATCATACTTTTATTAAATCCTTACACATAGTGACTATGTATGTATCTTTTATATATTTATTAAAACACTTGTATCAAAGTTTTCTTCCGAAGCAGCAAATTTTATGAATAACGAGTAAATTGTTGCTAACCCCATAAAATCCCACCTACATAAATGTACAAATAAAAGCTTCCTTCAAATACATCCTCTCACACGCCCACACGCTGTCTTACACATCCATATGCACTACTGTGCATATATGAATGTCTCTGAATAACGGAAACACAAATATACGATATGTAAACGAAATCAAAATCGAATACGTATAAGCAGAAAAATCAGAAGCACTATTAAATATAATGTCAAGCGTTTGATAGAGAATATCTGTGAAAAAAATAATATAAAATAAAACACTCTCTTTGGTACTATTCTATTACATCCCAGCAAACCATTAAAGTTTAAAGGGAGCGATATTCAAAATTATCAGTGTCAACACATTCCAAAGCCATTGGCAATAGAAATTTCTCAAGTAATGGGTTGTGAATCATAACTTTTACTATTTACTTTACTCATTTACTTTTAGAGAATGATATTAGAACTTTTCCGTTCGATATTCCTTCAACACTCGTACGACGTAACAGAATGACGCTGCACGACTCCCGCACAGCAGTGAAAATCTGGAAAGACCTCTCCCAATGCAAGTCGTGTGACTTCTTCAATCAGTTATAGAAAACTTAACACGAGCTGCTGATTTACGGTAAATAGTGCTACCTTTCATAAAATTGCTATCGATATTTACATAATCGTCATGATAACGAGATCAATTAGTACAGCATACGCTGAACTGGAAAATGAGTCGCGTCGAATGGGTCTAACGGTGAACTAGGACAAGAAGAAGTATGTAGCGTGACTACGCTTTTGCAGTAAAAAGTGTTTTTGTCTATATTATATGTTCATATATCAGCGTCATACCAGCAGCGGCAGCAGATTACTTTTGTAAACAGGTGTTTTTTTTTCGAACAACGAAGAAAGAAGAGTTCAACGAAAGATCTTTGGATTTATTTGCGTTAGCGCCTAGTACCGGATAAGATACACGCATAAGCTGTGCGCACCAAAATGCCGCGTCTATGTTCATTCCGCCATGTCAAGTTATTGGAAGAACATAACACGCTCATGTGAAGAAGGTGTTAATTCTATTCGGAATCCGCTAAAGTATACAGATGAAGAAATACCCAACCTGACAGCGTATGGATTTTCTAACTGGCGACAGCGAGCGAAGAAATTCATACCTCTTGGAGCAATTGCGTAGCCATATATGTCTTATCTCTTCACATTTATATACATATTTAAGTCCAAACTAAATCAAGGAAGAATCCACACATTTTTAAACCATAGAAACGGACATATCCGATATCTTACAGAAGTACTGATGGAGTATTGTATCGTAGGCCAAGGGCGAGTCTTTCTTTCAACCGAACGTAGTGACATTGTAGAATTGAATATGCGTAAGTGTGTTAAGTGTGACTTACGAAGCACATGTTGGACTTATATCATATGTTCGAATTCTGACTTGACCATCTAAATAGCACAACAGATCTAAAACAACTCTATGTCAAAGCATTTAGATTATATTGTTGAAATTGGGTAAAGATACCCACTCTAGTTCAGTCTGACACCGAGCTTCATTCATCGGGGTTATTAATGTCAAAAATATGTACATTCGGAATGGTTAACTGGTTTATGTATATATCTACGTTTAAGTTATAGGTATGTATTTATTACGTATGCACTGACAAATATTCAATGTTTGCGAAAATCTACAATCCGGAAAACTCTATCGTATAAATCAATACTTATGTAAAAAAAATTTCAATACTTATGTACATTTTGTTAATTTCTCAGTTGCTGTATTTACTCACATTTGGATTACATAATATACTTGCATACACTGATAAAAATTATTTTTACCATACAAAAGATGGCGCTGTTAGGTAATGAAAAGGCAATAAAGCAATAGAATATGCCTACTCATATATTTAAAGAGAATGATGTCGTATCTAATATGCTTCTTCGTACTGATTCTAGTTCTAAAACCTGGATCGCTCTTCTACCTTTTTCTAGTATAAAGACCAAATTATATAATTTCTTCTTTCTTTAAAGTAGAACAAATCAAATTATTTGAATAATTTAAAAGTTGTTGGAAAACCGTTTGAAAGTATACCATTTTCTTTTAAGCACCATATTCGGCATGAATATTATAAAATGTGTCACAATGTTACATTGATGAACTTTAACATCGTACATCGATGTGCATGTGAAACAAAAGTTTGTTTGTCAAACTTTAAGATGAATGTCAACATTTTTTTTCTGTCATTACGATACTTATCTTAACTGCCTACCGTTGGCTCATGTTGGCATAAAAATATATTTACCATATACTCGTATCTCCTTGCCTCAATTTTTAGAATGACCGCAGTAATAATCTGTTTCTTTCTTTCTACGTACATACGTAGTGTATGTATTATTTAAAAATATCATTAATATGTTAAACTTTAAATAGGGAGTAATTTGACTTAATAGAACAGAATAGAATACTCAACTTTAAAGAGAGCAAAATATAACAAGTTATTACTTACCAGGTCCCACAGCTTCATGAAAGCTACCATTATGGATAAAATCTGAATTTATGCCTCGCCTGGGGCCACCTACGTATCAAAGAAATTATGTTGAAAATGTGCAAAAATTATTATCGCTCTCTACATTCTTTAGAGATTGCTTGCTTACGTTTGTTAGGCATTGGTTGTTCATCATTGTGAAAATCCATTAGGGAATGTAACAATTCTTTGTCAATTAGTTGGTTTTTCCTACAATTTTTCATCCGATATATATTTGGAACAAATTCGTTATTAAAATATATATATAAAAGATATTACTTAGCTACCTCTATGGTGTTAATAGATATAATAGTATTAATGTACATACTATGTGTTTTGTACAGTTGGTGAAAAAGTATAACTACACAAATTTTTTTAATTAAGCTGCGCATATAAATACTATATATAGGTAAAACAAGTTGGCTCGAATATCCATTTTTTTTTTAAATTAATATTATTTATATATGGGGGCTATATTGTAAAATAGGTGTGGCTCACTAATTAATATTAAATTAATATTATTTATATATGGGGGCTATATTGTAAAATAGGTGTGGCTCACTAATTTATTGAGGAATAATTTTGGCCTGTAATACTAATCTATGCCTGAAAGAGTATTAAAGATTAAGATAATTCCACGACTTTGTATGGAAGCTACATTAAAATGAAAGCGTGGCTTGCTGATTTCTCGTAAGTTTATTTTAAACATATTAAAGCTATATAAAAGATTAGAAGTAGCCTCCCTATTTCTGGTAAATTTAAATATTTTCGCTATGCTAATCCATACCTAAAATATGGTTGCCCTGTGCTGAATAGTTCGTAAGTTAGTTCGGTTTTAACTTTTTTTTCTTTTATTTCCTCGAAGAAGTGGGCGTGGTGCACTGAATTTATGTCAGCTTTTTTCCGACAAGTTTAAATTTAAATAAATTGCAGCCACTTTTTATGGGAGCTACTATAAAAACTAGGAATGGCTCGCGCATTTCTGGGAACATAAATATAAGTGCACAATATTGTTGTCCTAGATGGTATATGTCCCGCAGCTCTGTGGGTAATACATTGGCCTTCTGTAGGTCGTGGGCTCAATCCTTGTTCGTAATCACCTAGTTCACTAATTTTTGTTGAATTTTGATAATTCACTGGTTGTTTCGTAAATAGTATGAATAGTAATCATAACAGAATTCTTCTTCTTGTTTTTAAATTTTTAAACATTACTTACTTACATAATATTATTAGTAAGTGTATATATATATATATAATACTTACGATTTCAATTTGATTTCACTGCATCTAAGGCGATTTGTAAAAAGTCGCGAAAACATTGCAAAACTTTTAAATTTTCCAACATAACCATCATTTCGACGTAATTTGAACATAATTAAATATAATCAGGGGACAATGTTTCACTTTATTTTTATTTTTATTTTTAATATTTTGGTTTTTGTAAGCAGTTTGTGTGTGTGTGTGTGTGTGTTTGACTGTGCGATTGTATTTAATTAACGTAACCAAAAGCAGCACCAAAAGTATAAACAACACGACCGACAACAAGAAAATGTGAAAGTTTTGGAAAATTTTGTCGCTTGCTGTTTTCTTCACACACTACTATACCACATACTCATGCAACAGTTTATGTAAATTTCCTTTATACTATGTACAAATACATATATGTATTGTGATTTATGTGGCACATGCCAAATTTCAATGTTGTTGGCTTTGTTTCACTTCGCTCATTTATACGCTAGATATAGTACGTGTACAAATATGTAGCTACATAAACCTACATACATCAGAATATTATATTCACGTTGTTAGGAAGTTGAAATCGGATTGAAGAATTTATCGAATGAATGAATATGCCACTTGCGGTGATAATACTAAGCATGAAATGAAAACAACAAGATTTATATAAGTATACATACATGTATTTACAGTAGGAACATACTTATAGAAAAAGTAGAAAAATTGTTACTACTCGTATTAATCGTAATGCGATGTTATTTTACGTTTATTGTCACGTGACATTTGGCATATTCTTGAAATTGAAAGACATGTCGTTAAATCTGAAATAATCAAAAGACACTTATCGGGCACATTTTCCATTAAACTATATACATGTGGGTACACACATATAAAATTGTACATAAAATGCACTGTCATTTAATGCGAAAAGTAGAATCTATTAGCAGTATGAAATGACTAGTAGCATGCCAATTCAGGTACACAATAACAAATCAGATATGTCATGCACATTGTTTATAATATACAAGTATATCATTTATATATATAAATTTTTTCGTTTTATCTACGCTCTAATTAGAACAACAATAGAATATTAGTCCTTTTACAATATATAAAAAAAAATTTTTTGCCTGAATTTCATGTTAATGAGATTTTAATTGAAGCTACGGTACATTTACTTTTTGTATAATTATTTGGAATAAAAATTCAAATGTATTCTACAAACAAATACATACATACTTACATATGTACAAGATCACCTATACTTATTGTGAAAAGAAGATTACATATTATAAACATTTTTAAACGAACAACAAATTGATTAGTTATTAATTTTTTTTTTTAATATAAAAAAGGTGTTATTGAATTTATACTAAACTTAAAGGATTAAACATTTTTGTCTTCATAAGCAGCTTATTTTATTTTACAAAGCTATACGTAAGCATAATGTATAAATAGGTAAGTACATCCCTATGTATACCCACTCAAATACCTATATTCGTATTCGTATAGAAAATATATGCATATGTAAATTTGCTAAATAGCATTTGCTTGATTCTAATACAATCCCAACGAATTTTTACCTCATGCATTCAAATTAATCATCATCATCTGCGTTGATATCGACAAATGGATATTTTTTCACGCAATCCCATAGTCTGCTATCCTCACGGAATTGAATAAGAACCAACTCATATGTGACAATTGTACCAGCAACCTACAATATGTAAGAATCATAGGTAGAAGACGATAAATAAGTTGAGTGTGTAAGTAGTTGGGGAGGATGAAATGTGGAAAACAGAAGACAAGAAAATCTAATACCTTTTAATATAGAATGAATGAGAAATATATAGGACTTAATAGACTTGTCCAAATAGCTCTGTTTCGAAATAAAAAAATACGATTTTTTTCAGTTTTGCTTGATAATCTGAAATTGGACATTTTTACTTTAAGAAAAACTGGTACATAGTTCAATTTATTTTTCGCACCACGGTTTGTTTTTCTACAAATTTGTTATATTTTTTGGATAAGTCTAATGTCACATGTGCATCATTGTATGTAGAATATTTATTGTACTATGTAAATAGGTGTGCATACGTATGAATGGTTGTACAGATAAAAGTATGTAGGTACACAAGTGATAACTAAAGTGGAATTGAATATATTGAATTGATTGTAGGAATGGAATGCAAGGACATGCATAACATGATACTGCACTTACGCTTAGAACCAATTGACGTGTTAAATGAAAGAATTTCATGCCACTCAATGCAACTAAATCACTACTAATCTCTTCAGCAAATCGTTTCGCCTCCCTGCCCCAAGATTCCTTCGGTACACAACGTAGTATACGTAGTGGCTTTCTCGACTCATCATTGATGTTTGCCGAATACAAGGATACAGCCAAGGTGCGTCCGATAAGAAATAATAATGAATAATAAAAATACAGAGCATGTGCAACAGAAGGCATTTGACTGTAATTAAAGATAAGGAATTTATCATTGTGTATGTACAATACATATATGGCATAAATACTCGATTTTTCATATACATGTACGATATATACTGATATTGTTTGTAGGTATATTCATCTGCTAAAGTACTACACGAAGATACTGGTTTTAATAAATACACTTATGTAATAGTAATAGCACGATTAGTACTGGTATTTGAAGCATTTTAACAGCTAAACAAAATTTTAACCAGCTTAACACAGTAATACCGAAGCTTAGTTACTCGAAAAATTATAATTTTGTGTTGATTAACAATCCATACCCATCACCTCTCATTTTTGGTATTATAAACGAAAGCACAAACACAATATACTCTGGACTCTTTGAGTGCAGGATATAAAGTAGGTACCAATTCGGTAATAACAAGATACTAGTATTTGTTCCTAGTCGATGACTGCATCGAATTATCGATAAGGTGTCTAGTTCGATTCGTACATATGAAGCGATACGAAAAGGCACACTCAAGCAGTACTTTATATAAGATACTTGTGAGTTCATATGCATGATTACTGGAAACTTGCAGTAGAGTATATTTCAAATGTTCCAATGTATTTACTATTTGCATCATCGATCTTATATTTGTAATATATTTAATAGCAAATATTTATTTTTTGAGTAATTTTATAATTTTAAAACAAGCACAAATATACACTTACTTTAAACTCTTCAATAATTGTACACAAATAAAGTACAAATTGTTTGAGAATGACACCATAGTTATAACGGAAATGGCGCTATCGATTTTCTCACATAAATTACATAAACTTCTGTACTGTACTCGACGATCGGACCAAAATGACTCTGGCATTTGCTACAGAATATAATTATGAAATTATTATTATAATACCATCATGTTATTGTCATGATGGATGGATGTATGTACATACCATTCCCTTGAAACGAATCAAATTATCATTGAGTTGCTCAAATTTCGATGCTAGCCCAATACTGATGATCATCACAAATACATCCATATAATTCCATACAAATGTGCCTAAGATGTTTTGAAATTTGCCCAATATGGCCAACCAATATGAATAAGGAAATACATAAAATATTTGATCATTTGTGAGTAGTAGAAAGTTTTTAATTGGATTCTTCGTAATAGGACAATAGTTAGAATAATGAACGTTAGATATAATATTTAAAAGATGTTCTCCTGTGTGAAAAAGACAAATAATCAATAATTTTAATACTGTCATACAATCAATAACACATACCCAATGACAACATCATAGCTATAATTGTGACCATTCGAATTTGATGTGCCATATGACGTTTATCCCTTTGCATATAATATTGTGGTAGGCTACTTTCTACATCATACCAATATAACATTACTTCAGGCCATTTACGTGCCAAATTTATAGCACTTATGCATACGATTAAAATGGAAAATCGAAATATTAGCGGCTCTGTGAAATACTCGTATATGTATAATGTGATGATATAAAGTAAACTTTATCCACGGAATGTAAATACATACCGATATTATTGAATGATAGTGATCCTATTAACACTTTGTTAAACGATAATACCGTATCAAAACTTGTCATCACAATAAATAGAAGTGAGTATAGAGTACGCCAGCACCACCATGAAAATTTCAATTCTTTTGGATGTGTTGAAGTGACACCTTCCACTGGCATTATAGCAAAGCATTGAGCAAAAAGTAATACTTCATGTGCATGCATATGAGTGTAAGCAATGATAACAACAACCGCGAAATTAAGATTTATTAATTGTTAGCATCATATTAAATAGCAATTTAAAATAATTTTGTTATGATATCGGGCTTGATAAATGTTATATTTTATCGCAAAGTTATATAATATTTGTACTTGAGATGACTAGGCTTACATAGAGGTGCCGTTTTGTTGATATAAGTAATGAACCTGAATGAACATTTTGGCACCAGCGTCAACAAATAACATTAGTATGCAAAAGGTGGCAGTATATCAATTTTGCATATTGTTTTCAATATGAAAAGGCTTGGTAAATTCTACTTTTGCTAATATTGGACCAAAAACGCAAACGAAGATGTATGTTTGGATAACTTTAACCCAAAAAAATATCATACACCATATAGTGACTACGCAAAGAACGCGAATGGAAGCTTGTGAAAGCAAACAAACGCATTAGTCGGGTAGTTTTTGACGTCCGTGTTTTGAAATATGCATTTATCGAAAATTAATATGTTTTTACAAAGGCAATGCAATAGTATACCAATTGGATCCTGATTTATAGTATGATATTTACCTACCAGACTTGGGTCGCAACTATTATTATCTGATTTTAACTTTGAAAAAAAGCCCAAACAAAAAAATATCCGAGTCAAATAATAAAGTCATCATTGAAATAAATGCATGTTATTCTGGAATGGGTTAACAATCAGTACATATTTCTAGCAAAGTCCAATAGTCATGATACGATTTTACTTTGGATAGAAGCACACATAAATTGTTCACCCGTTAATTAAAATTCATTATCGAACCATATGCGAATAAAGCAAATTCAATTCTAAATTTTATCTAATAGTATTTATCCACATACTTGTACTCACCTTTACCGATCGCTTCATGGAAACTGCCATTATAAAAGAAATTTTCACATGTACTTTTGGATAAAATTTCTGCAGACAAAATATTAGAAAGCCAAATTAAAGGTACCTATATATTTAATATTCAGAAAGAGAAAAAAAAGCATATCAAAGACACCTTTTAACTTACTTGGTAGCTTATCAATTCTTGCAAAGTAATCAGAAAACGTTTCTTTGAATGCAATATCCTTAGATTTATCAAAAAAAGACTTTCGTAGAGATGTCGTTGCATTCCTACGATATTACATATGTACGTACAGTTACAGAAATTCATATTTTACTATAATTCAAAATTAATATATTTGCTGCTTACTCACCTTTGTAATGCACTACCGGTGTGTGACGTATGTGCACGTAATCTGTGCATACCGCAAGATTTTCGCAATTTTTTCAATTTCTCATACATTTGTGGTATAAACTTCATAATATTACTTTATTATTTTTTTTTATTCTCTTAATAATGAAATGGTTTTACTTCAATACACAATACAATATTAACAACAAATATTTTAATGCGACCGTTCTACTTTCGTGAGTATAAATACTTAGTGTAACCTTTTACTTAGTAACTCGCATTTAATTCTTTTAATAACAGATGTGTTGTTTATTTATTAGATTCTTGCAGCAACAATTTTTTGTAAATAATTGCTGACACATGCACAATTATCATTTTCTATATTTTTGCGGTTGTTCATTCTTTTGACATGCCACCACAACAAATATGATTAATATGAGCAAATGTAAGTATGTATGTTTGTAGATAGTATATAATCATGCAATTAAGAAATAATATCAGCAAATATTGCATTTTCTTTGAAAAATATAAAACCATATAGGTACATATGATATTTATGTCCATATTGTAGCACAATAACAATCAATTATGGAAAGTACGATGAATTCAATACTCATTGCAATCATTGATTCGATCATCTTTATTGAACTGTAACAACACCAGCTCATATGTAACTATTGTGCCAGCCACCTATAAGAAATATAATATTTAAGCAAGTTGTGGGACTGAAATTTTGTATTGTAGTACATACTCACCGATAATACTAAACTACGTGTTAGGTGGAAAAATTTTAAGCCAGATAATGCAACAACATCTGAAGCAATTTCTTCAGAGAAACGTCTAAGCTGCACGTTGTAGATGTATGGCAAATTGAAAGAGATAAGCAAAATATTGGAGGATATATTGGCGGGGCAAATAAATATATTATTTATTACAAGATTACAAGACTATATTTAACATGATTTAAGATTGTTAGATTTGTGCTGCCATTTTAAAAATTACTTCGAAGTATCTCTCATAAAAATCACGATCCCTATTGGCGAAAAACCCAACTAACCGAATTTTCCAATATTTGTAATGTTAATGTTAAGATATTAAATGCAGGCCTGGATTATAAAGTGAATACATCAAAACATTCGAGCAAAGCTCCCGAAATTTCTTTTTAGTCGCTATAGACATGTGTGGCGTGGCGTTGTCCTGATGGAACAGAACACCTGTCCTGTCGGATAACTCTGACCACTTCTTACTTTACAAGGTCCACGTTACAGCAGTTCTAATTTAATGGTTGGCCATCTAAAATCAGTTAAGATGATTAATGTCCAATCGCACCAAGGTTTTGCCAATAGAACTTCGATCAATCATATTTTCTAAAGTTTCATGCGGATGGTTTAACAATGTTTTATATATTTCGATCATTTCCAGCATTAACATCGAAAATACCGGATCGGAATCGAAGAAACCAAAATTATGACAATGGCTATTATGGCTATGACAACACAACCTGCAATATCAGTCGGCTGGAATGAATTTTTGCCTTTAGTAAAGATAAATTGTAAAATATATACAGTTTTGTCTTTATTAACTTCCATTTTGACCTAACCTTACACTGTATTTTAAAATAATTATATTTTAGTACTTTATGTAACGAGCAGATTACTTTATGAAATACAATAGGGCTGTTCACAATCTTGTGCAAATGGTCTTGCATCATTGCAATTGCAAAATGGTGTAGTAAATTTTTGCTTTACACTAACAAAATATACAGTCGTGCATTTACTACACTCTTGCAACGACGCAACACCAAAAACCCGTAGGTTATGTATGCAACACTGAATTGCAAACTAACAGCTGATCAGCAACAAAATAAAAAAAAACTGAAAATGGAAGGCGAACAAATCAAAAAAAGAATAAATGAAGAATGAAAGAATAAAGAATAATAAATAAATAAAAAATGCATCCTCATCAAATTCTAATTTAATGAAAAATGGTTATTTACTGAAATTATGAAGAGAATATTTGATACCTTCGTTGCACATAATTTCATCAGCAGCTTCGTCAATTAAAGAGTCGACTATTTGCTCCTTACAGCTTTTTTTCGGCATTTCTTCTAATTTGTGCGCAATTTTAACATCAAAATAATTTGCTATTTCACCAATCAGCTGTGAATAGCTTGGCTTGCAACAAGTAATGCAAAGTAAACAAAAAAGTCGTTCACAATTGATGATAAATATTTACAATTGCACGAATTTGCAATCTTAAATTCACAAGATTCTGAACAGCCCTAATATATGTATAGCAAAAAAATTATCGTATTCTTTTTCCGCAATTTTTCCACTTAGCGAGATTTATGGCTCAAAACGGCATTTTGTTTGCTACTTGAGCAGCCATTCTACCTACCTACCTACCTACCTATGGTGCATGAAACTAAAAAAGGATTGAAAGAATTGTTTAAAAAAAAGATTTAAAAGAATGAACAAATATGTTCAATTAAATGGTAAATTGTTTCTTACAGAGAAAATAAAGAAAATATTCAAAAATTAATTTTTCTTATTTCAGGCAAGAAACTTTCAATATACACTACATAATTAGATATGCATATGTGTATCTGGAGAATATAAAAATATTTAATCAAAATTAGTAAACCTTAAAACAAGTAAGAATAGAAATTCCCGAAACAATAAAATAAAGAAGGCACAAAGTAATTTCTATCTTACCTCTGGACACCAATATTTATGTGAAATGGTACGAAATATGACAAGTGGACGTTTCGACTCATCGTTAATCTGTGAAGTGTAGATGGATAAAACAAATGTTCGACACAGTAGATATGCCAGGGAAAACCAAAAGTAAAGCGTATGTGTAAATGATGGTTTCTTTCTATAAATACATATATGAATATTTCTTGAATACCAACAAAATATATGAACACAAGATGCTACTAATATGAAATGAGACTCACTGTAAACTCTTTAGAATTTTACTACAAATAAAATACAGGTTATTTGCAAGACAAAGAAATGTTACCACTGAAATAGTGTCATCAACTAAATCACATAATTTACACAAATTACGATAATTTACACGATTTTCTATCCAAAATTGTTCAGTAGTTGGCTAAGCAAAACAACAATATATATGTAAAAACAGATTTTTATAAATAATCGAATACAAGCAATTCAATTAACTATACTTACACGTTTAGCATACTTCAACATATACTCATTTAGCTGACGAAATCTGGATGATATTCCAACACTTACAACCATCACAAATATATCATTAAAATTCCATGCAAATGTCGATATAACATTTAGAACTTTACCAACTATACCAGCAAATGTATTATAATTGACAAAATAGAAAAATTGTGATAAATTCGTATAAAAATAACTATCTATTGGATTATCGGGTATAGCCGGACATGCATTGACATAATAGAGGAGTGAAAGCATGCTCAATAAATGTTCAACTACAAGAAGGAATGAATATATTTAATTTGTCAGATGTACTCGTATATAAAGTTATAAATGTATAAAAATACCTAAAGAGCACATCGTTGCTACAAGTGTAATTATTTTAGTATGATGCGCCACAGCTCCTCTTTCCACTTCACTATACATTGGTGGCAATTTACGTTCAACATCCTCCCAATAAATCATAAGTGCTGGCCATTTACGTGCCAAATTGAGAAATGCGCTTGATATAAAAACAATTGATGTATAGAAAATAATTGTCTCTGTAAGTAAGATGAATATGTATATTTAGTAAAAATAGATACATGTGCAGTGTGTGTGGCCAATAGTAACTGTAACAAAAAAGTAATATACCAAAATAATATGATATAACATTGATAAGGTTCGAAAATTTTATTGCTTTTCTTTATTGCAAGGCACAGGTGCTTGAATACGATTCGCACTTTACACTCACTATGTGTATCCTGGTGAAACTCGTCCAAATCGACACTAACTATAATATTCCGTTTTACTGACACCATTGTTAGGTTATTGCATTAATGCCGAATGAATTAATATCAAAATTATTGCAATAATTCAAATCCGTACATTTTTAGATCGACATTATTTCTATTTTTTACAATTATGTTGAAAAGGCAAATTGTCCTGGGGCCAAGATAAATTTAATATACTATACAGAAATTTGTTGTATTGAGGAACAGGACTTTTTACATAAATTTTTGGAATTGAAATATTTGTTTTTAGAAAACCCATTTTAATATTTTAGACTTTTTAGGCTTTCTATTAGTATAATATGGTGGAATTAACCTGTTGTATTAGCGCTGAACATAGGAAAATATCTAGCATGTCAGCAGTTGGATAAGTAGCATTTAAAGTGTTCTAATATAGTGGTTCCAAATTCTGAAATTTAGAGTATATAAATGACAATCTGAACGTAAAGGTATGTAGGTAATGTCGTATTTTATTAATTTAAAATTAAATACGAAAAAAAGTGTAAAATTTCACTTCTGTAATGTCACCGTTTAGACACCCTACTCTATGGCATTTAGACAGGCATACATTATTTTGAAATGCGTATTTTTCCGCTGCAGCTCATTTGCAAATATGTTCGTTCCTTAACAAAACTTATCTTAACACAACAATAATATAAAATTAAAGAATGCTGTGTACATACAATATATGTACATTTGTATTCACACTTTATCACAGGACACAATTTATTTGCTCACATAAATAAAAAAACTGTAATAAATTATGTTCGATTAGTTACTTTTGTATGAAGGCATCGATATAATTTTTAAAACAAAATTAAAATTAAATGCAACATTTTTAACGTATTCTCTTCAGTAAAAAATGCTATAAAAATGTACAATAATCACGTCTTAATAGTACAGATGACACTGTTCTACTAAAACGAGAAATGTCAAACCAAAACCAAACCTTTATAATATTAAAAAAAAACACTTTTTTGAATATTGTAATAAATTACAAATTTTAATTACTAAATCGAAGAAACATTTCTCTCAGAAATTTAGACGAAATTTATATATAAAAATCTCCTTACAGTCGGCTGGGGCCGACCAAATTATCCATCTTTTTCTTTTATTTCCACTTTTTGAAAAACAATTTTTGCATATACTACTAATTTACACCCGAAATATGGTTGACTTTGACGAGGTACTTTGTATGTTATGAGAGTTCTAAAAGGGATAATTTAGAGGAGGTTTTTAAGATAATTCCGAGGCTTAGTATGGGAGCTATATATAAAGTTGGCGTGGCTTTCCTCTTTCTTGTAAATCCAATTAATTTTTCAATATTAATCCACACCTTAAATTTGGTTGTCCTCCGCTGAATAGGACTGAATTTAATATCGAAAAGATTTTTCTTTCGAACGGTACCCACCTGTCGACAAGCAATTGGTAATTCTTCCGACAGCAAAAACTTGTCATGAAAAAGCTTTTAAAAGAACTCTGTGACAAAGCCCAAAAAAAGTGATGTCACAAGGGTTCTGGCGTTCGGAACCGGCTTAAATAAGTAAGTGGAAGAGAAGCTCGGCCAATGAGCCCTTCGGGGCTTTTAGTGCCACACACATATATATATATATATATATATATATATATATATATATATATGTATATATATATATATATATATATATATATATATATATATATATATATATATATATATATATATATATATACGCTGAATAGATCGTAAGTTATAGCGGTTTAAATTTTTTTTAATTTTCGCAACTTTGTATGGTAGACCCATTATGAAGTGGGTGTGGCATGTTAATTTTTTGCTAGGTTTTTTCCGACTACAATATTAACCTAAGTATTAATTATGATTGTTTTAGACAGAAGATTGCAGAAGTTACAGCTATTTCAATTTAAAAGAAATTAGGTCATTTTGTAAGGGGGCTATTATAAACAGTGGGCATGTGTCCATTTCCTATGAGTCTAGTTGCTTTTTCAATACTAATCCATACCTTAAATCTAGTTGTTCTACGCTGAATAGTTTGTAAGTTATGACGGTTAACATTTTGTTTAATTTCCGCAACTTTGCATGGGAGCCCTAATGGGCGTGGTACGCTGATTTTTTGCCTGATTATTTCCGACTACCACATTAATCTAAGCGTCAATTATTGTTATTCTAGCCAGAACATTGCAGAAGTTCCAACTGTTTCAATTTAAAAGAAGTACAGAAACTTTGTATGGGAGCTACTATAAAAAGTAGGCATGGCTCACCCATTTCCAGCAAGGTTATGTAGCCAAATATCGTTGTTCCAGATGGTATATTAAGTGAGTTATATCAAGTTAAATATTTTGAGAATTCAGAGGTTAGTCGCTTAGAATTCTTGGTGTGGGCGTGGCTATTGACCGATCACGCCCAGAATCAATCTCCTTCTCACCCTTGGATCATAGATTACTTATGCCAAATTTCGTTAAAATAGCTCAATATTTTCTCAAGTTATCGTGTGAACCAGCCAGGTGACAGTCTGACGGACGGACGGACATCGTTAAATCTAAAATTAAGGAGACGCTGATCACGAATATATATAATTTTCTATATCTCCGGAGATTCCTCCAAGTGGTTACAAACTTCTGACCGAAATGAATATACCTTCCATATTACATTATGCAGGGTATAAAAACCTTGCAGTAAAATATTCTGGTTTTTTTTCGAAATAAGCAACTAACATAATAAACGCGATAAACGTGGTAAACGCTTAAGAACGCATTGCAAGATTAAGTGTCCCGTACCACCTCACTGACCGATCGCCGCTGAATTCCACTAATAGAAAGCTTTCTATAAATACAATGTGATATATTAAACTGCTAACATTTTTCTATCTTGAAGGAAGTGACCTTATGGACCACGTTGTCGGTTGGTTAATATATTGAATTCTGTTCTGAAATATATATTTCGAATATTGATACAATTATATACCTTTCGACATAATTGCAAAAATATTTGCATTAATATCGTTAATATTATGCCTTACATCTTATGCGCGACAATTTTGAAATTGTTCAAAATATTTGTTTGTTTGTTGCAATAATATCGGAAGAGTATCAACATTTTTTCGACATTACTGTGAACATTTTTCGCCATTAATTGATTCGATCTTGCTACGCTTTATTATTGGCCACACTATGAATGATAAAAATTTCGATAATCACCAACTGAATCAAAATTGAAAGTATTACGAAATACAAAGGCAATTGTAAAAATTGAACAAATACCGAAACAAAGTATAAACATCATCGAATATATGGTACGCATATGTAACCATGAGAATTTTAAATCATGTGCTGATTTCGATGTAACTCCTTTGACTGGCAATAAAGCAAACACTTGCGCAAGCACTAAAACTGTAAGAAAATATGAATTTATGACAAACTCGTGAAACGTGAGAACAAACAAACAAAAAATTGTAGGTAGTTAATTAGTATGCAACGAACCTACCTGGTCGAATGGCCTCTTGAAATGTACCAGAATGTTGGTAATCCTTTTTAGTGCCACGTCGCAAAATGCTATTTTTAACTGTTATTACGAAATATGAGCATATATAATATAGACTGTATATTTAAAAAAAAAATTATCAAAATCATCACGTGCTTCATTTGTCAGCCAAGAACACTGTTACGGCTATAAACGATAATTTTCTTTTGTTGCTAACTCACAACATGTATTAATAATAAATAAGTAAACAGAAAACATCAAAAATGGTAATGGCACTTCAAACTTTACATACGTATTGTAAATCAACACATTTGCTGCATTCAGCTTCTCTCGTACTCACCATGTTGTATACGTAACTTTCGCTTTGTCTTCAACGCTGCTTCTACGCCTTTCACTTTCAACACTGAGGGTAATCTGTAAAGTAATAAAATGTTAGAGAACTTTAAAGTGTTAAATTTTTGCATTAACTTTGACAATTTCAACTGTTTACTCGCTTGTAATTTTACGCTTTTGCAACCATTTGATTTTTGCTAAGCGTTGTTCTTGTAGCAGCAGCCAATTTGCATTCACCGCAAATTTCATTGAAACAAAAGGTTTGTTTATATTCGTGTAATGGATTTCAATTATCGAAATTGTGTATTTAAAACAATACAATTAATTGAATTTTAAACTTTTAACCAACACAAAATAGCAATATTTTCCTTTTTTTTTGTCCATATACACACCACTCTACAAGTATGCTAAACTTTTTATATTAAAAATTATATTGGCGTGCAAGTGTCGTCGCATTTATGTGCAAGTATACTGGTAAAATTTTAAAAATTTATTGCGCACCAACCAAGCAAATTTCCATTTCCACACAATCATGTTTATATTTTGTTCTACTTTATTTTTCCTTTTTGTGTTTCTTTTGTTTGCGTCAGTTTATGGTATGATTGTTATTGCTGTTTTTACACATAATTGCATTTTTATGGCATTTTACGTTTTATTTTATTTTCACTCGCTTAGCGTGTTAAACCTGAAGTAGCATTGCGCTGCATGATTTTGATTGAATTTATATAAATTATTTAAAAATTGTGATAAATATTATTCACGTTTTAGAATATAATTTTTTTCTTTTTCCATGTCAAAACAATTTTCATACATTGCTAATGATCAAATAAGTAATCTAATATATAAAAATAATCATATAAATATAACAACAATGCCTGAGTAGTTTCTTTTCTTTTTATACCCTGCATAATGCAATATGCATGGTATATTCATTTCGGTCAGATGTTTGTGTCCACTTGAAGGAATCTCCGGAGATATAGACATAGATATATATTCGTGATCAGCGTCGATTAAATTTTCGATTTAACGATGTCCGTCCGTCCGTCCGTCCGTCCGTCCGTCCGTCCGTCCGTCCGTCCGTCCGTCTGTCTGTCACCTGGCTGGTTCGCACGATAACTTGAGTAAATATTGAGCTATTTCGATGAAATTTGGCATAAGTAATCTATGATCCAAGGGTACGGAGGGGATTGATATCGGGCATGATCGGTCAATAACCACGCCCACACCAAGCATTCAAAGCGACTAACCTCGAAATTGTCAAAATCTTTAACTTGCTATAACTCACATAATATACCACTTGGGACAACAATATTTTGCACATAGAGTTATATTATACTACTATATAACCTCGCCAAAAGTGGTTGAGCCACGCCTACTTTTTAGCGTAGCTCTCATACAAAGTGTCTGTACTTCTTTTAAATTGAAACAGCTGTAACTTCTACAATCTTCTGTCCAGAATAACCATAATTGACACTTAGATTAACATGGCAGTGAGAAATAATATGGCAGAAAATCAGTGTGCCACGCCCACTCCTTTTTGGGTCTCCCATACAAAGTTGCGGAAATTAAAAAAATGTTACCGGTTATAACTTGCAAACTATTCAGCGTAGAATAACGAGATTTAAGGTGTGGATTAGTATTGTACGAGCAACTAGGCTCACACAAAATGGGCGCACCACGCCCACTGTTTATCGTAGCCCCCATACAAATTTTAAATTTAAACAGCTGTAACTTCGGCAATCTGCCGTCTAGAATAACCATAATTGACACTTAGATTAATATCGTAATCGGCAAAAATCTGGCAGAAAATCAAAGTGCCACGCCCACTCGTTCATGAGTCTCCCATACAAAGTCAAGGGAATTGAACTAAAAGTTTAAGCTCCATAACTTACAAACCATTTAGCGTAGGACAACGAGATTTAAGGTGTGGATTAGTATTGTACGAGCAACTAGGCTCACACAAAATGGGCGCACCACGCCCACTATTTATTGTAGCACCCATACAAATTTTAAATTTAAACAGCTGTAACTTCGGCAATCTTCTGCCTAAAATAACCATAATTTACACTTAGATTAATATCGTAATCGGCAAAAATCTGGCAGAAAATCAAAGTGCCACGCCCACTCGTTCATGAGTCTCCCATACAAAGTCAAGGGAATTAAACTAAAATTTTAAGCTCCATAGCTTACAAACCATTTAGCCTAGGACAACGAGACTTAGAGTATGGATTAGTATTGTACGAGCAACTAGGCTCACACAAAATGGGCGCACCACGCCCACTATTTATTGTAGCACCCATACAAATTTTAAATTTAAACAGCTGTAACTTCGGCAATCTTCTGCCTAAAATAACCATAATTTACACTTAGATTAATATCGTAATCGGCAAAAATCTGGCAGAAAATCAAAGTGCCACGCCCACTCGTTCATGAGTCTCCCATACAAAGTCAAGGGAATTAAACTAAAATTTTAAGCTCCATAACTTACAAACCATTTAGCGTAGGACAACGAGATTTAAGGTGTGGATTAGTATTGTACGAGCAACTAGGCTCACAGAAAATGGGTGCACCACGCCGACTGTTTATCGTAGCCCCCATACAAATTTTAAATTGAAACAGCTGTAACTTCGGCAATCTGCCGTCTAGAATAACCATAATTGACACTTAGATTAATATCGTAATCGGCAAAAATCTGGCAGAAAATCAAAGTGCCACTCCCACTCGTTCATGAGTCTCCCATACAAAGTCAAGGGAATTAAACTAAAATTTTAAGCTCCATAACTTACAAACTATTCAGCGTAGGACAACTAGATTTAAGGTATGGATTAGTATTGTAGGAGCAACTAGACTCACAGGAAATGGACGCGCCACGCCCACTGTTGATAGTAGCCGCCATACAAAATGACCGAATTTCTTTTAAATTGAAATAGCTATAACTTCTGTATCCTTCTGTCTAGAACAATCATAATTAACACTTATGTTAATATGGTAGTCGGAAATAATCTGGCGAAAAATCAGCGTACCACGCCCACTTCTTATTGGGGCTCCCATACAAAGTTGAGGAAATTAAACAAAAATGTTAACCACCATAACTTAGAAACTATTCAACGTAGGACACCAAATTTAAGGTGTGGATTAACGTTGAAAAATTAATTGGATTTACTAGAAAGTGGTAAGCCACGCCCACTTTTATATAGCTCCCATAATAAGCCTCGGAATTATCTTAAAATCCTTTTACTTCGTCAAAGTCAACCATATTTCGGGTGTAAATTAGTAGTATATGCAAAAATTGTTTCTCGAAAAGTGGAAATTCGAGTAAACTTTTTATATATAAATCTACATATACAGGGTATAGTTTGGTCGGCCCCAGCCGACTGTAAGGAGATTTTTTTTTTTCTTTTGTACATTTAAATATTACAAGAGACAAAGAATATTTATTGTGAACAAATATTAAGCTGAATAGATAAAAGTTAAATGAGTAAGCTAAAGTTATTTGGTTTAAAAATCGAAATCATTGTTGTTTTTACATAACAACAACACAACAACATTCACTGATGTCTTCATATTGTTTGAACCATTTTGAATTTTGTCGTTATTGCACACAAAAATATTTCCCACAGGCAATATTAAGTTAAAGTACGTACGTCGTTATTGACACAAAATATTTATTGCACAAACAAATTTTAAACTAAAATGTTCAGGACAAGAACAACACATCTTCTCATTGACCATCAAACATTTTTAATGCAAGTTTGACATTTTTTCATAATAAAATAACTGATCATTCTAGTGTATATATCCATATATCCATAACTCGAAAAAGTTAAATTTTGGGTTAACGCAGAAATTGTTAGGAATAAATTTTTCGGTTGAAATAAATTGGGCATGGAGGATGCATCTCTGAGTTGCTAAGTCAAATAATCAAATTTGACCTGATTTTCCGTTGTTTGTCCCAGTAATTGATATACAACGTGTCCCAGTAATGAATCATGTCTTGTCCTAGTAATTTATCAACTTTACCACTTATTAATTATGGATGTACTAAAGGGTTTTCCATTAGGGACATAACAATTTCGTATCTTTATATGAACGCACCCTTAAACTTTTTTAATCAACTGTCAATATCAAAACGTTAGTTAAAGACAACATGTTCATCATGGTAAAGTTCACGAACCAGCAACGTTTGGAAATTATTAAAAGTTACTACCGAAATTCTGAGTCGGTTGTCGCAACTTTAAGAGCGAAAAATCATCTTCAGCGATGAAGCTTATTTCTGGCTCAATGGCAATAAGTAAAATATGCGTTATTGGTCAGCAACAAACCCACAAGTGCTTCTTGAGACACCGTTGCACCCGCAAAAAGTTACTGTTTGGTGCAGTTTTCATGCCGGAGGTGTGATTGGGCCGTATTTTTTCGTGGATGAAAACGACCGTCATGTTACCGTCAATGAAGAGCGCTGTCGTGCTATGTTGGAAGATTATATGTGGCCAGAATTGGATGAACTTGACATCAGCGATATGTGGTTTCAACAAGACGGTACCACTAGCCACACAGCACACGTCACAATCGATTTATTGCAAGGCAAATTCGGTGAACGTGTTATCTCGAGAAATGGTCCGATCGAATGGCCGCCTCGTTCATGCGATCTAACACCATTGGATTTCTTTTTATGGGGCTTTATCAAGTCACTGATCTATACCAACAAGCCAGCAGCTTTAGACGAGCTCAAAGACAACATCCAACGCGAAATTGCCAACGTTCCGGTCGAAATTTGTGCTAGAGTGGTGGAAGTGGTGGAAGATTGGATCCAAAGAATCGACCGCTGTAAACGGGCACGTGGTAGTCGTATGACCGAAATCGAATTTCATTCATAAAATGTAATGCTTGCAATATATCCACAATAAATTTGAACTCAATATCTCAAATATTTCTGTGTTTTATTAATAGATAAAATTGTTATGTCCCTAATGGAAAACCCTTTATATCATTGTTGCAGTCAGATATAATGAATTTTAAACAATGTAAAAACAATGTTCTGCAGTTAAAAAGTCATTGATTAAAAACACATTTGAAAATTCAAATATTTATGTATTTGATACGGTATATTTTATTATTTGCACATGTTTAAGTGGGTAATCAGAAAAAAATAGAGTTAAATAAAAATGGCACTTTTTACTTCTGGTGGAAAACAACATAAAGCAGAAATAGTTTGTGTAACTATGTCTTCAGCTCGATAAAAGCGTTTTTAAATGGAATACAAAAATTGCATTCTGGTTTTAAGATTTTTAAGTTGGCTATGATAATTTAACTTCGAAATAGCTGCGAATGGACGATTCGAGAAATCTTGCATAAAATTGTCACCTGCACCACGGCCAGTCTGTATTGAATTTTAAATATAATATATTTCATAAAAACTCCATTTTTCAAACATAGTCTGGTCAACACACACATCCGATAGCAATAAATTAAACATTCTCATTGAGGAATAATCAATAATCATTTATGTTTTTAAATAGTTGAAATAAGGTTAGCGACATTAACACCAGTAATGACGTCAGCCTGGAGATATTTCGAAGGATCACTCTCGCTAACAGGTGCTAGTCGGGCCCTCTCTCGAGCAACGAAAACCACACTCTACAAGTCTTTCACCATGCCCGTCCTTACTCATGACGTCGAAGCTTGGACAATTTCCACCTCAGATGAGAGAATTCTCGGAGCTTTCGAGAGAAAAATCCTATGCAAGATCTTTGGACCTATTTGCGTTGGCGGTGAGTATCGAATAAAGTACAACCATGAGCTGTATGAGCTGTTTGCCGACACCAATATAGTAAAGTGCATTAAAATTCAGCGGTTGCGCTGGCTATGTCATGTCGAGTGAATGGAAGAACACGCTCCAGCTAAGAAGGTGTTATATTCGGAACCCGCTGGTGGACGACGCAGAAGAGGCAGACCTGATCTCCGGTGGAAAGACCAAGTAACGGAGCACTTAACAAGGCTTGAAATTTCGAGCTGGCACAAACAAGCGAAGGAAAGAGATATCTGGCGAAGTATGCTAGATTGGACCTAAATCGATTTTAGGTTATAATGGGCACATAAGTAAGTAAGTAAGCTTAGCGACAGCAGTTTAAAGTGTATAATACAAGGTGGAGCATTTAGAGTATGGAATTTAAACAAATTTAATGAATATGTTTTAAAAACCATTACTTTATTAGAGAAATTGGAATTTTTCTTTTAAAAATGAAACATAACATCTTTCAAATGTTCCGTCCGATTAATCCAATTTTCGGGCTTCAATCTCATGAATGACAAATTCGATTTCGATTCGATTAGCTTCTCAACAATCACGTGTGGATTCTCTGATCTCCAAATGCGACAATTTTATTTGTTGACTTAGATAGAAATGAGCCTCATAGGAAAACATGATTTTTCGGTAAAATTCTTCATCTTCAACCAAGCGATATTCAGCCTATTGGGCGAACCGAAGATGGATATTCACGCATACTTATTCTGAGCAACAGCAGCTATATTTTCAATTAAGTGTGCTGGATGTGGACGTGAAAGTGTTGGTTTATCCAATTTCGCGAATTCGCTTCAAAAATTTATCCATACCCTGCATTGAATGGCATCAATTTTTTTTCGGAAATTTCTTACAGTTTCGGTAGTAAGAAGTAAATTTTCAATTTTTTCCAACATTGCTCAAGTGTCCCATTTCATTGATGACACACATAAAACTAAATTTCCGTGAACTCATGTATGTCATTATACCTCTCGAAATCAAAATATCTAGTAGTTTAAAATCCAAATGTTAGGTGGTCCCCTGTAGTATGTAAGTAGATACTAGAAATCATATTCAAGTCCAATGAAGTAATTTTTTAAATTTAAAGTATCTCTCGACGTCAGCTTATCGCATTTTTACACTTTAAGTACAAATTACTAGACCATCAGTGATTTCAGTGCACTGATACCAATTTCATACTGCTATAATTTTCAAACCACTGGTACTACAGCTGTTTGTGTGATGATAGTCCATTCTATTATTTACGAGCACACTAAAGCGTTATTATCTGAGTTTTCTCGAAAACAAGTTTTACGTGATGGAATTCAAACGTAATAGTGAGACTGCTCTATATTTGTCTGGAAAATCGCAACCGGAGACGGTCAAACAGCTTAAACATCTTCAAATGAATAAACTTTTTGTGTATCGTACCATAACACGTTATATGCCATTGAGATGGTAAAAAAAAGTCAGCAACATCTCCAGAAGTGATTTCAAAAGTACACAAGCGAATTGAACGAAATCCACGACGCCGTGGCAGAAAGATGGCTCATGAGCTGAACATATCGCACCAAAGCATGCAACGAATATTGCAAAATGAGCTTGATCAAAATCCGTACAAATTTCAAAAAAATCATGGTCATACCGATGCTCAAAAAAGAGTTAAACCCGAGAGAGCCAAAGAGTTGATTCGTTTGGCCGAAAGTGGTGAAATTCCGAACATCGTGTTCTCCGATGAGTCACCATCCGTTATTGAGCAATATGTGAACAAACAAGATGATCAGGTTTACTTGTCAGATAAGTCTGCTAAAAATATGTAGCGTCGGAAGGCCACCAGAAAACAAGAGGCGCATATGGTGATGGTGTGGACCTCCATGAGGCTCTTCGCTTGTATTCACCAACCGTGAGATGAAAATAAATGCTCAAAATGATCGGGAAACTGTTTTAGAGGGCGAACTAATGCGGTGAGCAGACAAACATTGCGGTCACAGACGTAGGACATTCCAACAGTACTCAGCACCATCGCACAAAGTATACGTCAACCAATCAAACCGATCATATCAAACAAGCGCTTCGCCGAGAATGGGCTAAAATACCGCAAACTCACTTGCGGGCAGAGTGCGATGGTTCCATCGAACGTTTGAAGACCATAGTACAATCCAAAGGTGGCCATATCGAAAATCGCTAATCAAATCTTTAAAAATATATATTTGTAAAAAATGTTTGGTCTGATTCAATAAATTTCATCAATAAATAAAAAAGTCTAACGTTTTGAATTGGTTTCAGTTCGATTGGACCACCGTGTATTGCACAAATGTGCTCATGAACCTACAATATATATTGTAGTAACACATTAACACACAAACACATATAGATAGAATACTATACAACTGTACATGTACACTATACTTGAAATACGTAAGTATATATGTACATAAATAGCTGAGTACATTATTTGTTAAGTATCACCTGTGCTGTGAGTGTGAAAAACGCCAGAGGCTATGGTTTTCAGTAGTGCGCTTCAGTAGTCGGACGTAATCATTAATGTTGTAAAGTGATAAGGGAAGTAGAACATAACAAATGTCTGAGAATAAGAAAAAGAGAAAACTTGAAATTCCTTTATGTCTAAAAATAAACCTGGAACTTTCAACAAAAACCGCTACAAAACAAATGCACAAGGACGTTAAAGGACATCTTCTGGTTGATTATTATGAGCTTCATCAACTATGTATTGCATATCACCATCATCGTCATTATCATGGAGTACGTTGTCACTTAAGAATTCTTTCTGTTTATTTACGGTTTAGTTTTCAAAGTGTAGGTACGCTACTCGATAAAAACAAACAAAATGAATTTTGATTTTCTCATGCTTCAATCTATTGTACATACTACGTTATGTATGTATGTGTATTTACATATTTATGTATATGGATATATACTCATTTGTTTGTGCATGGGAAAAGTAGTCTGTGTTCACTAACGTCCATTACATTATTGTTGATAATTTGCTGCTAATATTGAATAAAAAGCTCAATATTCACATAATTTACCGATGAGCACGCTTCTATTACAACACACACATTCACGAAAAAACATTCTTGAAATACCTGTAATGTATTGTGCTACATATCATGTATTTGCTTGAATGAAAATCACAAATTAATGCTTATTGAAATGAAGTTAAATGAATAAGTATACAGTAAGCAAGCAGGTAAGTATCTATATATTTATGTATACTACGCAACATAATGATAAAGTTTGCGTCGCAATGGAACATTTGCTAAAATCACTTAAAAGCTTTATTTATCATTAAATTTGTTTTCATTTTGCATAATGAGCACTTCGTTTTTGGTCTTTTTTTTTTTCTTTTCTTTTCTTATTTATAATAGATAATTATGTACATATAACATGACCTATTCTACAAAATCTCTTACATTTATTACTGTGGCTCCGACAACTTCGTTTTTATTTATTTTTTTATTTTTTTTTTTATTAAACAAATTTGCTAAAAGTGTTGATACGGCAAGAGCCAGAGAGACCATCATCTAACACCTTATACCATTGTCTATGTTATAGAGCAATGCTGATGGCGCGACCACGGGGCGTGTATAGTATTGAAAATGATTAATCATTCCGAATAATGATAGTCCTAAATTGTTCTCTGACTGGACAGAAATAAATACACATGTTTTAGAGCGGGTTGCTTTTTCGTCTTTCATTTATCTTCTCTAATCCATATACTTGTATGTCAACATCTTAATGCTCTCAGCATTGGGTATATTATCAAATTGTAACAACTTCTTATTTGAGTAGCAAAGCAAGAATAATGCGAAGTCAAATTTAATTAGTCTTTTGGTTTAAACGTTAATTAAGCCAACAAATGTCATGACAACAAATATTTTATTATTGGCTACATGTAGACATATGTACATTAGGATGGTTTTTTTTTCAGAAAAAAATGTTCTCTAGATCACTTAAAGATTCGCTTAATTAAATTAAAAATTACAAAATATAAAGTTTTGAACAGATTAATGGTATTTTAGAAAAGGAGCACGAGCCCTAAAGTCGAAAAGAGGTTTTTTAATTTTTTTTTTCTTATTATTTAACGATAATATATTGCGTGCAATTCATTTTTATCCGCTACATTTCCCCCCTATATACTTACCCACTTTTTTTGGGAGGCGCCGACAAAATGTAGGTTTTTATAAAATTTACTCCCACCGCTCGCAGCAGTCGCAACTAGAAGACTAAAATGTCTAACCAAATCACATTGATTTTATTCCTTCAATATTTTTCCGCAACGTACTTATCCTCTAAATTCACTCCTAATTGTGACTCTCCTACAATATTGAGAATTTCATAAAATACATTTCCAGCACAGTTATGGTGCCCCTAAATGAAGAAATTTTATCCCTGAAACCTACCTTCTACAATATACTCATCCCTTAAAGGACCGTGCATGCGAAATGAAAATAAAAACACATAAAAATCTATAAATAAATCCATAAATTACAGTAGTGAAATGTAAATCCAATACCCATTAGTTTTAGCTCTTCAAAATGTTTAGCCTATGTAAAATAGAGCCATCTTAATGTAGCTGTTTATGTAAATATGTACAAGCCAGGCAAATATTTAATGTTTTTACAATTCGTCATTGAACCAGACATAAAAAAATAGTCCGTTCCTAAATAGAATCGATAGAAGATATTGTATGTATGAACATTTTCGAGCTATGATTTTTCATGATTTTCGAAGTGAATTATCTCAACAACAGTGCTTCGATCGTCTTCATGCGATCGATGCTGTGCGTTAATGGATAATGAATGATCGTCATGTGACATACCGTGAGATAGAGGCATCCTTGGACATTAGTTCCACCGCCGGCCATTCGATATTGCACGAACACTTAGGTGTTAGACAGATTTGTTGGATTTGTTGGATCCCGCATAATTTAACAATCGCTCAATAAAAGGCTCGTGTCGATTGGTACAAAGAAATGATGAAAAAATTCGATCGCGGAAACAAAACAGCAATCGACCATGCGGGTCTTCCAATACGAGCCAAACCCAACAAAAACCATATTTGGGAGGTGTCTCAGTTGAAGTGGCAAAAGTGCTTAGACAATTGGCTTGAGCGCATGCAAAAGTGGATAAACCTTCATGGAGAATACTTTGAAAAACAATCAAATCATTTTTGATGATAACCAAATGCATTTTCATACTTTTTAAAATAATATGTAGACGCTTTTCCATGACAAATTGTTACTGGCGGAAGAATTGCCTACTGTTTGACGACAGGTGGGTTTCGTTCGAAAGAATCGATATCTTTTCGATATTAAATTTATGCTTCAGTCGGGAATTGAACCCACGGCCTACATATTAGAAGGCCAATGCACTAACCACTGAGCCACGGCATCCACTGAATTGTTGATGTAGGGACAAAAATTTGCACTCATGTACAAATTTTAGTATACTTACATGTAAATACTATATGGTACACCTACGTGCAACATTCATTTATTGGATCCTTCTATTTATAAATTTTAGCGTTTTTTTTTTTAACTTATACGAAATATTATCACAGATGATTGTTTTTTGACAAACAATAAAATTACACCCGTTGTGTCAGGTAATAAAATTTTTTTGTGTGCCATACTAATATATGTATATCATAAACATATTTCATAGTTATAAAGTGCAAGTGAAATGACAAACACATATGTATACATACACACGCACAGAAGCTTATTGTAGTGGTTATCGACTAAATTATGTTGTGGTTATAATATGTGGATTATTTGATTGACTTTCACAAACCATATGACCAACAACGAAGTAATCAACTCTTCATCACATCATCAATTGGTCAGCATTGGGATTACCGCAAATGCATAGAGACATACAATTAAGCATATATGTATAGTATATGATAGACGTTTTGTTGTAAATGCATAGTAAGATGATTATTACATAATTGTTTGTATTTGTAAAATTAATTTTCGACATCTACTAGAATGAAAGAGGCTAATTAATTTGAAGCTAAGTCCTTTTATTATGCACGCACGTACTGTATAAATTTATAATTGCCATTTATTTTTTTTAAATCCTCAGGAAAAAATTATAAACTTCGCCTTGTTGCACAATAATCAATTCGTACTTCTGAATCATCGACTTTATCAATTAAAACTAATTCATATACAACAATAGTGCCAGCCATCTGAATGAATGAAAGCAAATAATATTAATAAATTCCACATAATAGCTACGAGTAGATATAATACCGTTAGTGTACTGAATAATAATGTACTTACAGCAAATATCAGATGTCGAGTTAGAAAAAAGAATCCTTTGCCACTTAAAGCGATTACATCGGAAACGAGAATTTCATTCAAACGTTTAAGCTTAAATATATGATACATAAGATACATTTATAACTTTAACATTTGAGTTGAGAAAATTCAGTGAAATACTAATGCTACGGCTTTTACTATTTCTTATTTATAAATACAAATATTATACATACTATATGTACGTACCTCTAAGCACCAATACGATGTGGGTATCTTGTACATGGTGTATAAGATTTTATTTGAAACATCATATATGGAGGCAGCAGAAAACATCATCGTTAGCACACGTACCAGTACGTATGTTGATGTACACCAAAAATAAATCTCATTCATAAAGTTGCCTTTGTTACTATATTACATACAAATTGTATACATACAGGATAATGATGATGATGGTTTGTGTGTAGTTAATTTAACCATTATGATGAAAGTAATTCATATATGTATGTTATATATATGAATGTAAATAGAAAATATTAAAATCGAAAACTTACTGAAAACCATGGAATATTTGAGCACAAATAAAATACATGTTATGCGAACACGATAACAATATTAAACCGGAGAATTTATTATCATACTGCGAAAGTAATTCGATTAATGTTAGAAAATCCTGACGTATTTCTAGCCAAAAATCACTGGACATACGCTGGACATGAAAATTGTTAATTATTAGTTGATTTTCAATATGTACACATGTTGGTATATGCATATACTAGAAATGCCAATCCCGAAATTCCTTAAAACTAATCCGAAGAAACTACTTATTATTTGCTTCTGCTAATATTTATTTATTCACAAAATTTCGGGCACTAAATATTTAATAGTATTTTTTCTACCATGAAAATTAACTTCTAATAAAAACTGGTAATTTTGTATCAACATTTCAGTGGAGATATATTTCTTTTGCAGAATTTGTATGTAATTTGTATGTATTATATTAAAGTAAGCATAAAATTTGTGAAAGAGTCATCTTATGATCACATACTATGTGACTACAATATCTTGAATAACGAATGAAATTGAAAAATAAACTTTTCAGCATATTACAGAAATCAAACGAAACTTTGATTGTGCAAAACTGTTCAGATTTTAAAATGGCTAGGCCAAAATGTGGTTGTTTTTAATTGAAAATTGCATTGAACTCAAACTTATAACTAATTAAAATGTATTCGTTTGATGTTTGCGTTTGTTAATTGAACGACTTTTTAATATTACTGATTTCGGGAATTGGCATCCCTAATAATAGTAGCAACTACGATTATTTACCTCTTTGCTGTGATATTTAATACGCCAATGCATCTGTTTAAATCTCATTATCATACATTGACTAATCAGAATGAGAAAGATATCAATAAAATTCCATGTGAATGTCATTGATATCGTAATCCACTGCATGAACATGTGTTGAAGAAATCTCATGTCAGTCATAATTTTCAATAACGATTCTCGTACAAAAACGTTTACATCAAATTATGATACTCACCTCGATTAGTGGAATAAGCCAAGCATGATATTCTATTACGGTGAATATTTGTAAACGTTCCCGCATGAAATAGTTTCTCCAAAAGTCCACCGTTAAATTACATTCAATGATTTGCAAATTATTATTATAGACAGCGCTACTTACATAGGATAAATGTTCAACTGATAAGATGACGCAAGAAATTTATGATTAAAAAATCGTAAATACTTTCATAAATACTTAGCACTAAACACTAAGCAATTTGTACATATTATATATTCAACATTCTACGCACCAATGACACCAACAAGTAAAGTAATACCAAAAATTCTTATCCGTCGGCTAAAATATTTCGATTCATGATTCGTGTACGATTTACGCAAAAAGATGAGCTCACAATGATACGTTTGTTTTATTAAATTTGGCCAATAATGTGCGAGCCATAAGAACACAATGAAGCCGGCAAGACAAACTATGCTAAAACTCAAAGGACCTATAAGAATATGCGTGCAAGATGTGATGGTAATAACGATTCATGTACATAAACCATTTATAGCATTCGATATTAAAAGCAAAACAGCAACAACATAGCATAGTCCCTATAGTCACACTTACCAACTGTATATAACTTTAGGCCATTTTCAGCAACCACTTTGGCTGAAAGAAACAAATCAATAGTGTTGAAACCGATTAGGATAAGTGTCAACAGAACTGCTAGTGAAAACCAACGAAAATGTACATGTTGTACATTGGCACTGGGCCAAATGCCACCTAACGGTAGAACGCCAAAAAATTGTGAAACTAAAAGGACTGAGAAATCCACCATTGAAATATGTAGAAGAAGTAGAAAAAGAAAAGAAGCAATAAAAAAAATTCGGTTATAAGAAATGCATACAAACGAGTGTACTCTTTTAAGTAGTGTATTCGTACATGTGGTAGATTGAAGAAAACCAAAATAAGAAACATACTTACATGGGCCCAAAGCATGATGCAATGTATTGTCAGGATTCATTGTCTGTATATCTGATTCCATGGCACTCGTGGGTATATACATACTATTGATACTAAATTTTCTTGCTCTATGTGAAGGTTAAATGTTTGGGAGAATAATAGCTCAGAGAGAACATTACTGCACATAAATTATATACTAAATTGTATTTTGCAAATGCTGACCTTTTTGTGATTTAAATCAATTTTCTAATGAAAGGCTACAACCAGCAATTATATTTTATATGCAAATGTGGATCTACTACAAAATTACAAATCATTTTAATGATAATTACAATAGATACAACAATAATAAAATACCTAAAGCTATGTGATACAGGTAATTAATAAGTCAAAGTGCATATTTAATTTTAAACTCAATTATCCTTTAAACAACTACTTATTGATACTATCCATTTCATTTAAAATTCCATACAATAATCCGTCTTTTGTCGAATGGTGCCTTTATTGACGACATCCGTCACCATTAGCTCGTAAGTGACAATTGTGCTTGCCATCTGCAATATTAACGAATGTACATATATAAATTAAAGGATGAGTAAATCACAGTCATTAGGACATACTAGTACTCGTATTAAAATTATGCTTACCGCTAAAATAAGTTTACGTGTTAGAGAAAAGAAACCACAACCAGACAAAGCGGTTAACTCAACTGCCAGTTGTTCGCTAAATCGTTGAATCTGTAAAATATGTTAAGAACACATACAATTCTAAACGTATTTATCTACATAGGTTCAGGGTGGTTCAAATGAAACATTTCACTACTCTACGAAAGAACTCTGAGCAGCTATGGGGTTTTTTGTGGCTTTTCAAGTGATTTTTACGTTCATTTTTATTGAATGGAGGTCGTCCATTCATACTCCTACACACACTTACTACCTTTTGCAATAACCAAAAACAAATTTTTAACGTAATTATACACAGTTTACATCTAGAGTTTGCCATGTTTGAGACACTCTGTATACGTATAGTTAGTTTTTTATATAAGACCATTACCTCCAAACACCAAGAATGCGATGGTACATCACGCAACGACAACAAAATCTTTTTGCTAAATTCATCCAGATTGGAGGCAATATATAACGTCAGAACAGTACGTGCAACGGCGAATATCAATGAATACCAAAAAGACATCGCAGCTTCAATGTTCACATCAATATTTCTATAAATATATACGAGTATTATGGATATTGATTTTGGAAATGTAAATATGTATGATGAAATAAGTAGGTACAGATGTAAAAAGGACACAAATTTTGCATACTGAAAGCTGTTGAAGAGTTGAAAACATATAAAATACATGTTATTACTGCAAGCTAAAATGATCAATGGTGCAATTTCCTTATTTAAAATATTCAGCAGATGTTTCAAAGCCAAATAATGCTGGCGTACGTCAGTCCAAAATACTGCTGGCATAGCCTGTAAAATTATTATTTATAAATTATGATACTTTAAAAAAATACACAGAAACACAAACACACACACACACCTTTTGATGAACAGCATTAATTCTAAAATATAGTTGACGAAATTGTGCAGTTAAGCCGATACTCATGCAAATAATAAAGACATCTGTAAAGGCGCGTGGATAGGCTAAAGACAAGTTAGTCCACTGTTAGGAGAGATAACAATAGAACAGTTCAACATATAAAAACGTTATAAATTTGAATATATTATTGTTACAGACCTCAAATATGGGCAAAAGCCAGATGTGAAATGATACTACCTCATACAAGTGAAGTCGCTCGTGACGATAAACTACTTCCCATAGGCTGATGTTCAATTTGCATTGTCGCAACTCTAATTCACTATTACGAAACGAGTTGTAGACAAGTAGGCAATGTTCTGCTATAGGTACATGCAAGTTGATATAATTTTGTTAGAATGTATTGTATGTTCAAACAAATACATAACTAAATGTGTAGACATATTACATACCAAGAGCGCAAAACATCACTACAAAAGCCAACGTATAAATTTGCCTTTTCATATTAAAGTTTGCATACAGACGATATGGAGCACGCAAAAAAATCTCCTCAGTATGTTGCCACGTACGCATGATAAATGGCCATTTTATTGCTAAACGCCAAAAGAACACATGCTCCAGCAGGCAGACTATAAACAACGACAATGTTCCTGCATGTGATGGTTGTTGATATTGTGTCAATAAAATTGGGATTATTATTTAATGCTTCTTCCTACTTGCCTTGTGTTCTTATGTACATACACAATTCGTTTGCAATATTGCAAGTGTTAAACTAACCTGATGTGTGAAAATTAAGCCCCTGCTTAAACAGCAAGTTGACAACGGTCGCCAACTCAAACCCATTTAGTAAGAGTATTAAAGCCGCATAAATTGTCGGCAGGCTAAGCCATGAATAGCGTAACGATTGGACATTGCTTGAAAGTATGTTGCAGACAGGTAGCAAAGCGAAGATTTGCGAAATGCCGAGCACTAAACAAGATTATATATAGGTGGAAAATAAATGTAATATGAAATTTTACATTTTAAGTATTTTGTATTTTAATACAATTTGGATAATTAACGTTCTAGCTAACATTATAAGTTATACATTGTACTCATGTTCGTAATTTAATTTTAAATTTTGAGCTAGTTCTTTAAGAATTCAATTCAGTTGTTTAATTAAGGCTATGAGAAATAGCTCATTCTCTATTTTTGACCAACATTTTGCCATTTTTAATTTTTTCCTACACAAACAACTTTTCGCAACCTATAGCAACACTTGCCATTTGTTTTATTTTATCGTTATTTAATGCAACTTGCCACTGGCGTAGTCAGGAGACTCTCAAGATATTATCAATTTAAATCACGAGCAATTTACACTTAAGTTTACTATAGTTAGAGACCTCTCCTTATTATTTTTTTTTTGTTATTATAGTTATTGCGTAACATTCCTCTAAAATCGATATTGTAAAGTAAAATGATTTAGTCATTGAAATCATAATCAATTGTTAAAAAAAGGCTGTTAAAATTTTATCAGTTTTATATTTGCTGATTGTATTTCACAAAAGATAAAAAATTTTATTTAAAATTTTCGTTTTCATAAAACTCAAAAACCAGTTTAACAGGCACAAATATATTTTTAAATAATTTCCTACGACCTTGGTAGAAAATATTAATTAAAGGAGGGCGAAAATTTAGTCCAATTGGATATAATTTTATCAGAAGCATCACCGTGTGGCATCATTTTACAAAGACAGTAAAAAAAAATATTTGTAATCCGAGAATAGAGTTTTAAGAAACAAAAAAAAAATAAATATGTGGCACTTATAGGCCCCGAAGTTCACTTTGACCGATTTAATAAAATGAGGTATTTTGAGAGAATTACGTTCTTCCGTAATACTGCAAAGTGCTGCAATTTTTATACAGGAAAACATTTTTGTAAATCATTCGTCTTCAATTACAAGGAATATTAAATAAGCATATTTAAAAATTAATTTTTTTATTTCATCCTTTATTTTTTCCTTAAAGTTGTCGTAGGTCATTGGTTAGCGCGTTAACCTTCTGATCTGTAGGTCGTAGGTTCAATTCTCGGGTGAAACACAACTTAATTATTGAGAAGATTGGCAAGCAATTCGCCATTTTTCCGGCAGAAACAATTAGCCATCAAAAGCCTTTAAAGAATTATGTGATAACGCTCAAAACAAGTGATGTCACAAGGATTCTCCCGTTCGACACCTTCTAAAATAAGTAGATCTCTCCTAATACTGTCCAAATTTAACACACACAACATTACTGGAAGAGAAGCTTGGCCAAATGGCCCTTCAGGTCTTACAAGTACCACATATCTATCTATCTTTCTATCTATCAACATTGATAAGGTAAAATTAAAAATTTTTTATTTTAAATTTCATTGAAATGCCATACTTCTCCGATTTGTATCCGCTCGTTATACGAAATAGAAGTAATTAGCCTCATTTGTCATTTTGTTTTTGAGACATCAAAACCTTCCGTTCAAAACGTTTAAGCTTCAATTCGTGCATAAACTGCAATACTCACAATACTCAAATCTTATCTGCATGAGTAATCGGAGCTGGACATATAGTCTTGTAGTCTTTGATTTCAATATCATGATTTTTTTAATTGAATTGCAATTAAATATTTAAAACAACGAAGATTAAATTTGTACAAAAAAAATGAAATTGTTCGTATGCTATTTACCTAAGAACAAAATATCTGATTCACCATATCCCATCCTTTAGCGTAAGTATACAGAACAGTGTACCATCTGAGCCACAAAAAATGTTTGACATTAAGGGGGCTTTTTAACATGATAGAATATCACATGTATTTATTCTGTAGCTCCCTTATTAAATAGAGTATTCTCATGTGAATAATACGTGTGTAATACATACAAGCTTTTTTCAACAACCAGGTGTAAGTAATATCACAAAATTTAGCATTGAGATGGCATAACATTTGGCAACAAAGTTGACTTACCTTTAGAAAAGGATTGATGAAAAGTTTGCATATGCATGTGTAAATAATATATCCAAAATACATAAAAGTAAATGATACACATCAACTCCTAAATATAAATAAACACACACGGGTCCATTGAAAATTGTGTTGTAATTTTCTTTTGTACCAGTAAGAAAAACAAACAATTAAATAAATAAAATATTTACATATGTTCGTTAGCACTTGCACTACTTTATTTAATTTCTACTTAATTCAAACGTATGTATTAGTATTTAGTTTCCTAGTGAACATTTTGCGTGTTCTTAATTAAGACATGGTACAATTGCTAATGAAAACACAACACACGACAACTAGATTGAAAAACATATGTAGTTACATTAATTTTATGTACCACTCACCACATATGCATGTATAAGCATATACATACAAGTATGAATGAACATGTATTTAGATGCATACGAGCGTATGCAAATGAAAATCTACTCATGAGTAGGCGTGCATACATAAATGCATAAATTGCACAAATTTTACAACGAGTCCTACATGTACCGGGTGGCGCAATTGAACTGTCAACAAATGCAAATTAATTTGTAAATTTATTTTGTTAAACTAGAGTTTTTAAATATTCAGAAATAATGTAGTTTTCAGAATACATCACCAACTTTTGATGTAATCGCTGTTAACGTGATAATTCAATAACGGTCAAGAAACGTGACGTGTGTAATTACAGCGGCCATTAGGTGCAAATTTTCAAAGGACCTTTCTGGCATGTAATTTCTGAGTTTTGCTTTTCTAATATTGCTCAATTACAAACAATATGTGGTAATAAGATGTAATCATTAAAATTTTGAATACGGCTGTCATTAATGGTTTAACAGGTATAGCAATCTGAAATTTGTTGATAGTACAAATGCGCTACCCTGTATTGAGTTAAATAGTAGATTATTGTTGTTTGCAATCGTCATAACCATCAACCTTTAATTATATGTTGACAAGAATTTCAAAAGTAAATAAACGTAAACATTAAATTATACTTGACGCTCTCTCTCTCTCTCTCCCCCTCTGTCACTTTCCATCTTTCTCTACCGCTTCCATTTCATGAGCATAAATCGGGCAGACCCTTAGCACGATTTGGTGCATCAAATTGTAGCAAAACAAGCTCATAAGTAACAATGGTACCAGCCATCTGTAAATAAAAAACCAAATAACATACATGAAAATTATATTCTCCCAATTTCTGGTGATGATGATTGGCAATATCTGTGTGATAAATATATTTTTAAACAATACTTGCACCAAAAAGTAATCGGCGTGTGAGAAAATAAAATTTGTTGCCCGACAGTGCCACTGTTTGTGTTGTTATTTGAAATATTAGACGTTCCAGCTGCATATATATCATATAAATATTTGACAAATTTATACAAAATTTATAGAGGTACATTGCTCTACCTCTATACACCAGGTTTTACTTGATAAGCGCCGTAGCATGCTGAGCACATTTTTCGATTCATCATTAATAGTTGCAGCTGTAAGAAACACAAATGCTGTCCGCCCAATGAGATAAGCCAATGAGAACCAATAATAAATGTAATTAATTGGCCAGTGGAATTTGCTGTAATAGAAATATTCAATATTTTCAATGATTTAGTGTCTATTATATAAAAAAAAAATAACTAAAAAAACGCAAATATTTTCTTCAAGTATTCAAGAAGGTAGAGCTTATGTTAACTGATTAGAAGTCATTACATTTTTAATTTTTGTCAAGTTCAAATATTTTTTCACAATAAACAAATTTGGTGACTCGTAATAGGAAAATATATAACAAAGACGCTTTTACACCATATCACGAGTCATATGACCTATTGTTAGTTAAAGTGTACCCAATACAGAGGTTATTGATCAGAAAAACTAATTGAAACATAATAAGAATTACTTTCTTAGTCTAGTACACTCAACAAACTAGATATACCAATAATCTGAATCAGAAATTTTTTTATACAAAATATTTTACATAACATATGATATAGTGTGAAGGCGGCTTAATGATGTAAATTTTTTTTTTACTTTAACTCACTTGAAAATATTCAGAAGTTGATTACAAATAAAATATAAATTATTCATCGAGGACAGCAGTATTATTCCAGACAAGTTTTCATCAACCTTATCCAATAATTCACATAGTTTAACAAAATGTTCACGTATTTCTATAAAAACACATTCAGGCTCCTCCTTAATAAAAGAAATTCAAAATAATAAAGATGTGCAGATAATAAATCATCTCCGTAAAATAATTTTAAAAATTAACTAAGACTGCTCTGAATATGATGATAAAACCGATAAAACCGTCAAAGTTTATGACTTATATTGATCTCGTATGGTTCATGGTTCATTTTCATTGGCATATTCAAAACGATATGATTTGATAAATGATTCTAAACTAAAGTCAAAAAGGCTGTGATATAACATCCGTAACATCTTTATAATTTACCTTGTCTGCTAATTGCCTTACACGTTCCGTCATCTGCTCAAATCGATATGAAATACCTTTGCTGATTGTCATTATAAAAAGATCCATATAATTCCAAATAAATGTAGAAGCACCATTCGTTATCTAATTGATTCAAAAAATATTTCAAGAAATTTGAAAAAGAACATTAATTAAATATATGTACGAAACAAATCTATGGACATTATGGACACATACTCCATTTCGCTTCCAAGTATCTTGAACGCTAACAAATATACAATCTAAAAAGAACACTAATTGCATGGTAAGTTTAGTGTACTTTAGTGTTGAAGTGGTGATTCATCCATGAGTCCAAATAGCCTTGAGTCCAATAGTACTTTAGTGTACTTTTAATATATAATTTTTTTTTATAAATGAATAAAGTCTTTAAACTTTAGGAAACGAAATAGAATATGAATGTACTTACTACTTTTTATTTAATGGCTAATGCAATATAACTTACCAAAATAACAATAGCTAAAGCTGTACTATATGGCAACACTTCAAATATATATTCATAATTTATACGCATAAAATCCTCAAAAGAAGTTTTATTCGAGGAACAAATCTGTGTTTTACGTACATAATTAACTATGCCTGCTGACGTAGCGAGTGTATGTTCCACTAAAATTGTGTAAAATTCATTAATGTCTCCAACAATTGTCATAGCCTTCCATCGAGTAGTGGAAGAGGTTAGGAAAAACTTATTCAAATTTTTATTTTTACAAATTCTTTTTTTCTTTTAATCTACATACTTAAAAAGAATGATCCAACAGGAGGTACTTTTAAGAATTGGGATTCTCAGTTCTCTTGCTCGTGACAACTATCACGTTCATATGACATGTGTGTTCATTATTCATTGACATTTCACCAGGAATAGACCAACGCCAGAACAATGTTTATAAATTATTGAAATAAAGTTTTAATGGGAACATCATATCAAGAAATAGACCCGTGCATTGCCCTCCAAGAGCACAATCGATTCCTGCATTAGAAGCGAACATAACACATGTAATCAATGGAATATCGGCCGATATGCTCGAAAGAGTGCTCGAAAATTGGACCCATAAAATGAATGATTTAAGAGCCTGTAGCGGACAACATTTAAAAGGAATTTTATTTTTTTTTCAAACATAAACCAAACTTACGTGTCAAATACAATTTTAGATTATTAAATTGATTTTAATGCGTTTTATTAAAAAAAAAAACTTCCAGAAGCTCTTATTGGATTACCCCTTCAAAGTAACATATATATGTTACAGTAACTACAAGCAAACTTACCAATTGAGAGTACTATAATTATAGTGGCTGCAAATTTTATACGTGTTGCCAATTTACGTTTCGGCATCATATATGGTTTGCGTGTAAAAATCAATTCGATACGAGACCAATAGCGTATTAAGTGTGGCCATCTTCTGGCCAACGATAGAAAAAGAAAGCATATAAAATGTACGCATAGAAAAAATGCCACACCACCTGATCGCCAAAAAGAAAATAAAAACACACATTAATTACCCATACTCGTATTCGGCCGAAACGATTTGTATCAATTTAATTAATAAATTCTTATTTCTGACTTATATTTTTTGGATTGACGCCAACATTAAGTGAATCCCGTGTTATGTTCCATGTCATGGTTGCGCTAGCAACAAAAAACAATAATGTCGCCGCCATTGGTAGAGACTTGTATGCGAAACGGACACGACGTGGATTATCATATAGAATACCAATAACAGGCATTATGGCAAAACACTGACCCAAAAGTAATACTGCAAATATCATTATAAAATAACATTTATGATTTCATTATATTATCGTGAACGTAATTTCAATGGAATGTCACATTGTTATGATTACAAACGCATATTCGTACATACACACAATTGCACTCACTTGGACCAATTGCACGATGAAATGTATCCATGTTGTCGTTAAATTGATTGTTATTGTTTTGTTGCTCATAATCTATATTTGCGGTAGTCTTCACATTATTTATATCCAGTTGAACATTGGCAATATATTGTTTTAATATTTTTATACCACCAAACTCATCAACATCACTACGATTGTGAACAATCTCATTATCTGTAGCATCGCTATCACCACCATTATTGGCAATTATGCGATTTGGTTTGTCGCTACGATTACGAGTACAGCAAGTATGACCAGTAAATGCATATGAACTTCTAATGCAAACGCTTGCAAGTTGCTTTTGAGATTTTTCGAAATTTTGCTTTATGCCTTCATGTTGATATTTTATTAAAAGTCCTCTTAATTTGTTGCGACTAAACATGTTTTCAGTAACATGTAGAATGTGCAATAAAAATGTGCAAAATATTGTCAACATTATTTATTGCTAATGGATTTCTTTATTTCACTATAATTGTCATTGTGTGTGTGTTTTAAATACTTGTATCTATACCAATATACCATACATACACTAAAAATACAATAAGCATGTATACAGTACATTTTCTGCAGTGAGAAAAACTAGTTCGGAACCATTGAATTCACTAGTTCTAAGGAACCAGCAACTTCTATCCACTTTCCTTTGTTGCAAAAGTCGAATTTAACATGGCGATATCACATGAAGTGTTGATTGACTCGTTCACGCAAAAAAAAAGAATAATCTATGTTCATTCATTGCATTATAATATTCATCCATATATTCATAAATTATTTTACAATTTACACTTAGCGATTTTATCTGCTACTTCATTTGCCTCTACGTCCTTGTAGACTGATAGTAGGCAAGTGTTATTGGCACTGCGACCAAACGAGATCTATTGTACCCAAATGTATAGTAGAGTTTATAGTAACTTAAACTGTGTCCAGGAGAGCTCAGAGTCAAAAAACTATTCCTGGAATACCAGTGCAATGTGTTAAAAGAGCAGAGCTTGGGCCCCTTAAACCAACTATCTTTCTCAATAAAAAGTATGACTTCATTGCCAAAACTCAAATTTTCAAACCAGAAGAAATGTCAAGTTGATAAATTTTGAGTTCAACGATATTTTGAAAGATTAGAGTATGGTATTTATGAGTATATTAAAAAGGTATATTCAAAAGTGTATTAAAATGAGTGCATAAAATTAGTTTTGTTTAAAAAAAAATATTCGTTACTCTGGTACATGCTGGTACTTGGTTTTTTTTTTTTTAAGTAGAGCATAATGAACTGTCTCCTCGTAATATTCATTCAACACTAATCGACTTGTAAGCAGTACTCAAATTTTGCTTAAGGTTATGTACATGGATATTTACAGAAATGCTATAACACATACAACTAGCTGTCCTTTAATATACCGTAAAGCATTGATTTTAATCAAATGTAAATTAAAATATCTGAACTATTATTAAATATTTACTGTTATTAAATTCCAATAATAATTTTGCGATGGTGAATGTCAATTGCAATATAATTCACCTTATCTTATCATATAATATCATTACTAACACCTGTTGTGAAAATAAATTAGTTCAAGCCAGGGGGGTAGCCAGGTAGCGAGGGAACCGTGGTCCCCTTTTGTTGTCACTACTTATTTAATTTTAGCCCTTTAGGAGTTTTATTTACTGGGATTGACATCGCTTGAAAATTGAATTGAAATATTATTGAATCAAAAAATGTTTTAGACTTATAGTCCTATTCTGTCATTTCTGTCATTAGAATCAATTACTATAAAACTATTGCGATGATTGAACGTATCGATCCCCAGGATCCCAAAATATCCTTGGATTCTGCTTTAAGTCACGTTTAGTCTGATTGCCGATAAAAGATCATCTTGCTTTTCGCACAGGTCTACGGAAAGTGGTAGTAAAAACGAGTAATGTACTTTAGACAGAGCAGTCCGTTGTCAACACTGCAGATGTTCGTTAAGCTTTATCAACTAACCATTGTACCTCATTATTTAAGGATTGTCACCAGACTAAGACACCGTAGAAAATAAATGGTTCAAAGTCCACACAACATAGCCATGATACAGTAGTTGGGCCTTCTTACAAGAATAGAGAGTTGCCTTATACATGCTTTCAATCATATAAAGCTTCCAACGATATTTTCTGTCTAAAGTTAGTCCCAAATGTAAAAAGCTCAGATTTGGTAGAGTTGATGGCCCGACCAGAGTTTGATGCCCATCTGGACAAGATTGATAGTTCATTACTTCCACCAGCCTGTGTTGTCTTACGATCTGAAAACTTCAATGATAACTAGGTTTCACAGAAATGGATATAATGGTGCGCTGTCTTTGATCATATGTATATGTACAATACTTAATTATGGTGTCCCTAATTTCCAATTTGTCAGTCTACTCATTAACAGCTACCTAATGAACCTAATGATCAGTGCTGTCAGTTTAGCTTTTTTGAGGCTGGATCTAACTTTTTTTTTTGTAATTCTTTGAAATTAAGGATTAAACTTCTTGGCTTTTTTAGCCTTTTCTTATTTTTAAACTAGCTTTGCTTAAGGACAATCCTCCACAATATAATAGCACTAAATGATTGCATAAATTCAGTGCAACGCTATGTGACAAAACGAACAGCATTTTTTATTTGAATTACCATTTGGCAACAGCACGTTTGGGACAACATATTTTGCTGCATTATCTTTCTTTTCTGTTATATAGTCAGCAGTGTTGTGCGAAGTATTTGCTTCTATTATAAGATATGCCAGCAAAAAATGCAAAGTTGTTTCTGTAGAATATTGAAATATCCCTTTGCTAAATTCACATATTACTCTAATCTAATTTCCTAAAAAATTTGTTTTTTAGTACAATGGCACTTATTTAGTTCTACAAAGAAAAATAATGGAGAAAGACATGTTTTTCACACTTTTTTCAGTTAGTAGCGAAAATCTCAAAATAGGTTGCTCCATATAACATGATTCACACATCATTCGAAAGTGAATTTGACTGTTATAGGCGATGAAATTCGAAAAAAGTTGATTTTTACCTTTTTTTTTGAAAATTACTCATTTTCATTTGATCCATTGACATGAAAAAGAAACTATTTCACACATTTTTAAGATTTTAGCTTATAGATAAATTTACGTAAAAATTATAAAAAAAAACAAATATGTGGCACTTAAAGCCCCAAAGGGCTCATTGGCCGAGCTTCTCTTCCATTACTGTTGTGCGTCTTAAATTTGGACAGTATTTGAAGGGACCTACTTATTTTAGCCGGTTCCGAACGGCAGAACACTTGTGACATCACTTTTTCTGAGCCTTGTCGCAGAGTTCTTTTATAAGCTTTTTCATGGCAAGTTATTCTATTTTCGGCTGTGATCGAATGTGCTGATCGACGAATTTTAATTATTTGGTATTATGACCCCGTAGCTCAGTGGTTAGTCCGTTAGCCTTCTGGTATTCACATAAAGTCACCAATAAGAGTGGACCTGTTTGATAGAGTCGGAAAAGTGATTGTTTTCGGTAAAAAAAAAAAAAATTTAATATTTTGCGAAAAGACGCTAAGAAACTCAAGGAGTTATTTCGGTGATTTTTTAGAAAAAAAAAAAAAATAAATAAAATAATATCGTTTGCAAACATTTTGTTTATAATATGAGTGTTCAGCGCTCTCCTCTCCGGCAACGGCAATCGCCTGTTAATGTGTGTGTAAACAATAATTTGCAATCACCCGCGCAAACCCCCCCGATAAGTGTATTATAAAAAAAACAGTTGATACACACTGCACAAGTGAAAGTAACAGTGCAAATCTTTTGCCTGTACATATTCCTCACTCTAACACTACATCAAAATTTGCAACAACAATAAATACAGACAAAAAATAATTTGTTCTCTCGTGATATACTATCTCCCTCTATACCGTGGAGTGTACAATGCGCTTCTCCTGCTGTAACACCAACAGCTACAACATCAAAGCAAACAAATAACGGCCTTTCTAATGAAGTGCATGACCCAGTAGTTAAAGCAACTAGTGCGATGACTAATAAAGAACCAGTTGCTGTTCAAACTGGAATTGATCGCTACATTACTGTAGTAAAGCGAAAAAGAAGTCCACAAAATTCAAAACAAATGAATTCAACAAAAATTCAAAAGCAGAACACTGCAGTATATACAACCCTAAAGCTAAATTTCTCCGCTAGCAATCAACCTCTAAAACCAGTTGAGCAAACTCAGATAGCCAACTCAAGTAAGAGACAAAATATTGATGCAACACAATTCTTCTCTGCAATCCCAAACAAGAATCAAACCAATTCATACGCTAGCGTGTTAAAACAAAACCCACACCAACAAAGCAATGTAAATAATGAGCAGAAACACTCACTGCCCACCCAACAGCCAAGTACCCTTGAACATTTGCTTCAAACATTAATTCAGAATAAGAACCAATTCATGAACTCAATGCAAACAATGATGCAAGAAATGATGAAAAATCAATCGATGTTATAGCCTAGACAGACGGCAGCCTAATTCCGGATTACCGGCGCACTTAATCCGAATAAAATAATAACCTGACAGACGGCAGTATTGCGGATTAACTAAACGGCTGATTGCTGTTTTATTAGGTCTGTCCACTTACATTACTATCACTATCAATTTCTGTAATCTATCACTCTCGATATGAGAAAATCTACAAGAAGTACGTGAACTGAAAACTATCAGAAACTTGTAAATTGACATTCATCGTTCATAATTGACTGCTGGATTTATTTGTTCGCCAACACTTTTCATGTAGAAAACTGTAAACAATTGTTGAAAGTTTTTCGTTAGCGAACACACCTAATATTTTGTAAAATGGATGGAGAAAAATTCACAATAGACAATTTTCAGCAGTGTTGCCATCGCACATTGCCCTAATCCTCTTTTATTTTGAGAATTAATTCATAGAGTTTATGCGGATTAGCTGCAGTTAATGCCCGAGTTAATTCGAATTACCTAGGTAATTCGGAATTAGGCTGCCGTCTGTCTAGGCTAATACTCCAAACATTGCTATCCAGACCATGAGTTGTCTCAAGATATGCCACTGAAACGACAACGGCTTAAGCCAGCACCGTTTGGAGCTAATTCAATTCCTTGAATCCAGCCAAATCGACATAATGATGATATCTGAGACCCATTTCACTGACAAAAATTGCTACCAAATACCATATTACAAACTGTACACCACAAATCATCCGCATGGTAAGGCATGCGGAGAAACTGCCATATTGATAAAAAGCAGAATAAAACATCATGTTCTCGAAGATTTCAGTAGCGTCTACTTGCAAGCAACATCTATATGTCTGGAAGAATACATCTCTAAGCTAGTAATATCTGCGATATACTGTCCCCCAAGATACAGTATTACCGAACAGCAATATAAAGAATTTTTCTCAACTCTTTATAGCAAATTCTTGGTTGCTGGCGATTTCATCGCCAAACACACTCACTGGGGCACCCGCTTAATAACTCCAAAAGGCAGAAGACTATGTTCAATCGTCACTAACCACGGCTACGATGTTATTTCAAATGGTCAACCGACATATTGGCCGACGGACAAGAGGAAAATACCCGATCTGATAGACTTTGGAGTCGCCAAAGGTTTGCAGATGGAAAATATCTCCACAGAGTGTAATTATGATCTATCATCTGACCACTCACCCACGGTAATATCTATAAAATCACCAAGCCCCCAAGGCAATTGCGTTAGAAAGAAAATAGACTGGTTAAAATTCAAGAAATACATAAATTCCCATCTTCCTCTGAGTACTGTATTAAGAAATGGACACGATGTAGACTCAGCACTCGAAAAATTCAACCAGCTGCTCTCGTTAGCTCAGCTCAGCCACCTGCACAAAGGTATGCAAGCAACCAAACTATAGCCCATACACACCAACCGATATTGAATTCCTAGTAAGACAGAAAAGAAGACTCCGAAGACAATGGCAAGAATTCAGATCACTGAATCTGAAAACACAGCTACAGCACTGCACTCGAAAGTTAAAGCAAGCCTTAAAAAATAAAAACAACAAAGAGTTAGAAGAGCACATAGCGGAATTAACACCTGGTGAAGCGTCAGACTACTCTTTGTGGAAATCAGCAAAAAACTCAAATCGGCCAATTCTCACTGATTCCCCCATCCGTTTGAGTGACGGTAATTGGGCTAGAAGCAACTGTGAGAAGGGTTTGGCTTTTGCAAACCACCTAAAAAGTGTTTTTACACCAAATCCACCATCTTCACAGTCCTCATTACCAAAATTAACTTCTCAACCTTGCTCAATAACGCTCAAAATTAAAAAAAAAGGACATATTCAAAGCAATTTATAAAAATTTAAACCCAAAAAAATCACCTGGTCCAAATAAAATTACCGGTAAAATGATAAAAGAGCTACCTCCGGCTTCAGTAATTCATCTGATGCACATTTTCAATGCTATCCTTCGTATTAAACACTATCCCAAATGCTGGAAAACTTCAAAAATTATTATGATAGCAAAACCAGGAAAAGACCCTACAAAAGTGGCATCGTACAGACCTATCAGCCTCCTGCCTCTACTTTCTAAAGTATTCGAAAAGCTACTTGTCATGAATATTTTTTTTTTTTTTTTTTGTTAGCTTATTTTTTTTTTATTGAATCTTTGTTAAATACAAGAAACTAACAATAAGTATTCAGATCTTACAAACTAAATAAAATTATGTGATATCCCCTACGTTCCATCACAATTTGGTGAGTCGCGAGATGTAGCAATTTTACAGCATATTCAGTGTGTCTTTTCTTTTTAATCGACGATGCCCCTTGCTCAGCAACAATTGCCTAGCAAGGGGATTCGGATGATTGTGTAATTTTTGAATGTAGCTTCTGCAGGACATTGCAACTTCCTCAGAAATTGTGGATACATTTAAATCTCGATGGATGTTAACGTTCCTCATATACCAAGGCGCGTTTACAATAATTCGCAGACACTTGGATTGTATTCGCTGCAATTTTTCGATATTAGAGGGAGATGCGGTGCCCCAAAACTGAATACCATAAGTCCAGATTGGTTTCAGGATTGCTTTATATAATAGCACTTTGTATTCAAGATTCAACTTTGATCTTTTGTGTAACAGCCACCATAACTGATTCATTTTAAGCTTGATCTGAGTTTTCTTTGCCTCTATGTGATTTTTCCATGTCAGCCTGAATATAACTCCATTTATTAATCTCAACCAACTGATTCCTCAACATCAGTTTGGATTTAGAAAACAACACGGCACAATAGAACAAGTCCACCGCATTGTAACTCTGATAACGAACACTTTTGAAGAAAAAAAGTATTGCTCAGCTGTCTTTCTTGATATCACTCAAGCTTTCCATAAAGTATGGCACGATGGCCTTATTTACAAACTCAAACTATTACTGCCTGCAAATGTCTCCTCATTGCTTAGTAGCTACCTCACGAAAAGACAATTTCTCTTACATCACAAGGATTACACAACAAATCCATTGGATATTCACGCTGGCGTTCCTCAGGGAAGCGTTTTGGGCCCCTTACTGTATCTCTTATACAATACAGATATGCCCAGCAATAACTATACATTTATATCGACCTTTGCAGATGATACGGCAATATTGTGCTCTCGCTCTAACCCCATAGAAGCTACTAAACTCCTGCAGACTCATATCGATTCTCTCGAAATCTGGCTAGCAAAATGGCGTATAAAAGTCAATGAATCAAAGAGCGTACATGTAACCTTCACGCTAAAGCCAGATACATGTCTCAGATCAAGCTTAAAATGAATCAGTTATGGTGGCTGATACACAAAAGATCAAAGTTGAATCTCGAATACAAAGTGCTATTATATAAAGCAATCCTGAAGCCAATCTGGACTTATGGTATTCAGTTTTGGGGCACCGCATCTCCCTCAAATATCGAAAAATTGCAGCGAATACAATCCAAGTGTCTGCGAATTATTGTAAACGCGCCTTGGTATATGAGGAACGTTAACATCCATCGAGATTTAAATGTACCCACAATTTCTGAGGAAGTTGCAATGTCTTGAAGAAGCTACATTCAAAAATTACACAGTCATCCGAATCCCCTTGCTAGGCAATTGTTGCTGAGCACGGGGCATCGTCGATTAAAAAGAAAAGACACACTGAATATGCTGTGAAATTGCTATACCTCGTGACTCAACAAATTGTGATGGAACGTTGGGAATATCACATAATTTTATTTAGTTTGTAAGATTTGATTACTTATTGTTAGTTTCTAAGTAATTTTAGAAAGATCCAATAAAAAAGCTTATTAAAAAAAAAAAAAAAAAAAAGTTATTACTGTCGGAAGAATTGCCAATTGCTTGCCGACAGGTAGGTACCATTCGAAAGAAAAATCTTATCTATATTAAATTTGTTATGCATCAGCCGGGGATTGAACCACGACCTACAGATCAGAAGGCGAACACACTAACCACTGAGCTACGGCACCCAGTGAAAATTATAAGTGTAACTTTTCTCAAATGAGCCGTGTAATGTAGAAGCTATGAAGCATTAAGTGATGACAGGCTAATTCGATTTTAGACACAAACTCGTTTGTATAGTGTTTTCCAATAGCGATGATAGGATTTTGACAGCTTATGGAGCCCATATTTGTTTTTTAATTTTTGTCATTTGATGGCCTTTGTGTTCAGTAAAGTTTGCCATCTTGAACAATTTCACGTTGTCAGAACGTTTGGAAATCGTCCAAATATTTCTTTAAGAACGCAGAAGGACGTTTCATTGCTGTGAATGGCGAGCGTTATCGGAGCATGTTAACCAATTTTTTTATTTCCGGAAATTTATGAAATCAAGTAGGAAAATATTTATTTTCAACAAGATGACGCCATACTTGCCATACAGCCGTCGTTACGATGGATCTTTGGCTAGGAAAATTCGGTGATTCGATATTTTTATTTGGCCATTCCAGCTTTTGTATTTTTGAATTCCTAACAACACTGCTAATAAGATGCTCGTCTACCACAAGCATAGCAAAGTATTCTTATAGTGAGCTCGACCGCTTTCCCCACGAATCACGCATAGCGGTCTACTTAGTTTAAGATAAAGTACACGGTTATCGGCAGATCCCTGTACTCCTAATGAAAAAAAAACCTCAAAAATAAATTCCTCGAAAAACAACCCTTATATAAGTATTTTCTAAGAATATCTACGAAAAATGAAGAAAATTCAATGAAATTGCTCCACAGCGCGATCTAACGTATGGCTGATAAAAGAATAAAACGCATAAATTCATATATAAGTATCTTCTTAGAATATTTTTCAAGAACTTAAACTTAAAGCGTGGATTTAATTAAGGATTTTTTCCTTATTTGACCTAAATTCGAAAAAAACCTAGTGTTATTAAGACCGAAAACTTTCAGTTTCACTCAATACTGATTTGATACGTATCACTGTGTCATACATAAATCTCAAATAAAATGCGCATACTTATAATTTATAGCATTTTAAATACAAATAAACACATGGATACATTAACCATTCAAAGTTTGCTGTTTTTGATCGAATATTTACATATGTACAATTGAGCTACTTTATTTAGTTTCCACTTAATTTTAACGTATCTGTTGGTATTTAGTTTCCCTGTGAACGTTTTGCGTGTTCTTAATTAAGACATGATACAATTGCTAATAAAAACACAACATACGATAACTCGAATGAAAAACATTTACATTAATTTTATATCCCACTTGCCATATATACATGTAGGATACGGTGACCAGACGTGGCATTTTTTTTCGTCTCGCTGAAGTGCGTTTTTTTTTTCCTACAATTTTTCATGCCCTTTGGCCACTCCAGTATTATGTCTTGTTATACATCAGAAGGCTCCAAAGATATAGAAAAGTATAAATATTATTTATCAGTGTCGCCTAAATATTCACTTATATTCCATTTAATACAGCAATATTTAGAGCGTAGATTGACATAGTAATGGTACGAATTTCGCAAGAACTATGCAATCTACGCCTACTATTTAATGTGCCTCCATTACGAAATCGCGACATTTTTTAAACTGAAATAATATCACACACACCCACTATTTCATGTAGCCCTCATGCAATATCAATATAAAAAATGTGGTCCTTGGGCCGAATGAACAAAAAATTAATTACGAAAAAATACCCGAAGGCTTATATTTTATGATATAAAATCCTAAAATTTCGTAGTTCTAGTATTTGTTCAAACCTAAAAAACGCGTAAATTTACTTTTCGAATAGTTGTCATTGGAAAATGTGCCCCGTTGCTTGCCATTTGATATCTGGTCACCGCAATATACGAATATGTCCTAATGCAAATATGTTTATGAATAGTTGTATATGTAAGCATGTATAAATGCATAAATTTCACAACCTTCATGAGTCCTACTTGCATGCATATGGACTTGGAATAATTTACAAACAGCAGTTTCCATTTAAATGTGTTGTTGTTGTTGTTTTCAACCATCATAACTGTCAACCTTTAATTATATGTTGACAAGAATTTCAAAAGTAAATAGAAATAAATATTAAATTATACTTCACTCTCTCTCTCTCTCTCTCTCTCTCTGTCTCTCTATCACTCTCCCATTTTAAGAGCATAAAGCGGGCAATCCTTTGGCACGGCTTGGTGCATCAAATTGTAACAAAACAAGCTCATAAGTGACAATGGTACCAGCCATCTGTAAAATAAAACCAACAACATTAAAATTATGAATTACATATAACCAGTCTTTCTATACTTTTATAAGTTTTTAATTCTACTATCTCTAGTAATGATTATTGGTAACATGTGTTGAAATATGTATTTTTAAACAATACTTACACCAAATAGTAAACGGCGAGTGAGAAAATAAAATTTCTTACCCGACAATGCCACTGTTTGTGTTGCCATTTGAAATATTAAACGTTCCACCTGTAAATATATAAGTAAATAATTAATAGAGAATTGCTCTCACTAATTGTCCCATTATTAATCCTTAACAGCAGTAAGCTCATATAATGTTCATACCTCTACACACCAGGTTTTACTTGATACACGCCGTAGAATATTGAGCGCATTTTTCGATTCATCATTAATAGTTGCAGCTGCAAGAAACACAAATGCCGTCCGCCCAATGAGATAAGCCAATGAGAACCAATAATAAATGTAATTAATTGGCCAATGGAATTTGCTGTAATAACCAATATTCAATATTTTCAATGATTTAGTCTTTGATTTATTACAAAGAAATCTAAGAAATGCAATGGCTATTGTCCTGGAGTATTAATATTAAAGATCGTTGATGTCAAGTACATTTTAAGTAATTTTTAAGTTCAAATATTCTATATTTATGTATATTCAAATACATATAATAAATTTGCAAAATAAAAATATATAGCTGCATTTACGCATTATCCAAGTCGAACGACCTGTCATACATTTCACCACATACAGGGTTTATTAATTGGAATAGAAACTAAAGTAGGTAGAATGAGATGTCTTATTTTCGCACTATAGTTCCATCAAGCAACTTGCTACAAAATATTCTAGCTACTAGCTACACCATTGTACAATAAATGAGAAAGGGTCAATTGTATATGCGAAAACGTCCATTGAAAATCATAGATATTATCTACGCTCTCTCATTTACAGCTGACTTTTTTCACTTTCACTTGACACTCATTTGCTTTCTCATTTACAACTGACGCTTTCGCGTTTTACAATGACTAATCTTATTTACAATTGATTATTCTTATTTCCAGTTAACGTTTTCCCATTTACAATTGGTGTAGTATAATGCAAGTTAAAAAGGTCATTTTCGGTTATTTATTTACATGATGTGATTTCTACCATTAGAAATGAGAAAAATCGTTCCACTAATAATAATGTGAAGGCAGCCCAATTATCCGAAAATTTGCTTTCTATTTGAACTCACTTGAAAATATTTAATAGTTGATTACAAACAAAGTATAAATTATTCGTCGAGGACAGAAGTATAATTCCAGATAAATTTTCATCAACCTTATCCAACAATTCACAAAGTTTAACGTAATGTTCACGTATTTCTATAAAAACACTTTCAGGCACCTCCTTCATAGAAAAAATGCAAAGTAGATAGTAGATAGATAAGAAATCATTGCTATATAGAAAATTTTTTCAATTAGATCAGAATATATATAATATGATAATAAATTTATAAAACGATTGAATTAAAAAAAAAAACATAGATATTACGCTAGTTTTAAATAACATTTTACGACATCCAAATACGAATGTATTTCTGTTTCGGATATGTATTATTGAATGCGGAAAAATGAGATTCGTACTGTAACTTGACCAGTCTAGCTGTAATAGCTGTGGAAATAGATGGCACTTTACGCTACGTAGCGCAAGCAGTTGCTATTGTTTGCTATAATCAGATTAAGAGAAGTTAATAAAATTGGATACTGAACTGTAAAGGATCAAAGCATAGCAGCATTACGTCTTAAATATAATCCGTCTTAGAACTACATATAATAAAAAAGACTGCAACATAACATCAGTGACATTTTTATAATTTACCTTGTCTGCCAACAACCTTACACGCTCCGTTATCTGTTCAAATCGATATGAAATACCTTTGCTGATTATTATTATAAAAAGATCCATATAATTCCAAATAAATGTGCAAGCCCCATTCGTTATCTTATTGATTGAAGGTATTTACAGAAATTAAATTTTAAAAGGATAACATAATGTAATAAAACTTACCAAAACAGTTATAGCCAAAACTGTACTATATGGGATCACTTGAAAAATATATATATAATTTTTACACATAAAATCCTCAAAAGATATTTCATGCGAGGTACATATACGTGTTTTACGTACATAACTAAGCACGCTCGATGTTAAAAAGAATGCATGTTCCACTAAAATGGAATAAATTTTATTAGTCATTGTATGAAAATTAGATTTGTCTATTTTCAGAATATGGGTTTAAACAAAATAAATAGGTTTTTTTCTAACATAAGTTTCTCGTAAAATTTTACTATGAACGTCCAAACACAATATTTTAATTCTGTATTCGAAATTAGGCATACATCAATTCTTCAATTTATTTCAATTTCATCTCAAAAGAAACACCGAATATTTTTATTTTGATTCCAAAGCCAAAGTCAAAGTAGCCCAAATACAAATAAACGTACAAATTAAAATTCTAATTCATGAAATTTCATATTCTGAGTGCTGTAAAAAAAAGGAAATAAGTTTTTTGTTTTCTTTTTAGGAACTTCTTAGATAGACCAAGTAGCATTCATTAATTTTTTCTTCTTGTTAAATTATTCACCAGACAAAATTGACTCTTTATTTCTTTAATAACATCCAACAAATGGGACGAAAACTCAATTTTGAACTTGAATCAAATAGGAAGTAGTTCTTTTAGATAACGCTATATTTTTTGCAAATATTTTTCACGCTTATTGAAAAAGTGTAATATTCTGAAAATTACTTACCAATTGAGAGTAGTATAATGACAATAGCTGTCATTTGTATACGTGTTGCCAATCTTTGTTTCGGCATCATATATGGTTTGCGAGTAAAAATCAATTCGATACGCGACCAATAACGTATTAAATGTGGCCATCTTCTGGCCAATGAGAGAAAAAGAAAGCAAATAAAATGTACGCATAGAAAAAACGCTGCACCAACTGAAAAAGGGTAAATATTATTTGCATTAATACAAATAATTAATAAATTTTGATTTCCAACCTATATTTTTTGGATTGACACCAACATTCAGTAAATCTCGTATTATGTTCCATGTCAAGGTTGTGTTAGCAGCAAAAAACAATAATGTCACAACCATCGCTGGAGACTTGTATGAGAAACGCACACGACGTGGATTATTGTATATAATACCAATAACTGGCATTAAGGCGAAACACTGACCCAAAAGTAATACTGGAAATATAGGCAATATCAATGGAATTCGTTTTGTCAAGTTTACGAACATGTATGACACTCACTTGGACAGATTGCACGATGAAATGTATCCATGCTGTCGTTATATTGATTATGTTTGTTGTTATTGTTATTTCCGTTGTTTTGTTGTTCGATAGTTTTGACACTATTTATGTCCAGTTGTGCATTGGAAAAATATTGTGTTAATATTTTTATACCACCAGCCTCATCAACATCATTGCGATTGCAAACAATCTCATCATCCTTATCATCTCTACCACTACCATTATTAGTAATTATATGATTGTTTTCATCATTATGACCATAGTAACTTATACCAATATTATCACATGCACTTCTAATGCGATTACTTGCATCTTGCTTTTGATATTGTTCAAATTTTAGCTTTTTCGATTCACGCTGATAATTTGTTAAAAGTTGTCTTAATTTATTGCGACTAAACATGTTTCAAGTGGCATGAAATATGCAAAACAAAAATGCAAAATGTTGTCAACATTATTTATTACCATTGTAACTATTTCTATATTTCACAATTGTTAATATTTTTTGTGTTCTAAATATTCATGCTTAGGTACATGTATACCTGTATATTTATGTGAATTCAGCCATATAGACTATATAAAACTATATAAATGTGTAGGTAACATTTAGTTCAACAAATATATACGTACATATGTATGCACGAGACAAGCTGTAGAAAAAATAACTGGTTCTCAACTAGTGAATTAGCTTATTTGCTGATTTGTTTACCTCTTATTGTATTATTTGTATGATTCGTTGGAGCTCTAGGCCTGAATATTAAAATGAATGGAACTTTTAATAATTAAATTCCAATAATTTTATTGACTTTGTCAATACTTCGGCCTTAATTCAATGCCATCATCAGGACGATGAAGAATTAATTATAAGTAAGAATTGATTGACTAAATAGTGATCAACGCTGATCGAGTTGCAAGCAGTATCCATATTTTACTGCCGGTCATTCATGTACATACATACTAGGACAAGTATACACATATCAGCTGTCCTTTAATAAGCAATGAAGCATTGATTTTAATCAAATGCAAATTAAAGCTTTTAAACTGTTATTAAATATTAATAAAAAGTATTGTTGATAAATTGTCAATACAGTTGTCAATTACAGTATAATTCTCTTTATCTTTTCATCTCCTTACAAATTGTAGCCATGAGAATTTAATTAATGTATAGATGCCAGGATAATAAATCCCCCAATGGAGACGAATTAATTCAATAATACTTATTAAGAAAATAATGTTGGCAGAGTATTGTTTTTGTGTGTGTTAAATTTGGACAGTGTAAAAGGAGCCAACATATTTTATCCGACAACCCTCAAAAGTTTTATAAAAAATTTTCTGCGATTTGTGACTAAGATATTTCAAAATCATTTCGTGACAAATTGTTACCCCTAACAAAATTGCTAATTACTTGTTAACTGGTTTGAATAAACTTTCGTTCGTGTGAACAAAAAAGGTTGTCAAATGGAGCACACCGGGGACTTGATGCACAGAAGACCAACATACTGACTTCTGAGCTAAAAATTAAAAAAAAAATATGTGGCACTTAAAGCCCCGAAGGGCTCATTGGCCGAGCTTCTCTTCCATTACTGTTCCGAACGGCGGAACCCGTGTGACATCACTTTTTCTGAGCTTTGTCACAGAGTTCTTTTAGAAGCTTTTTCATGGCAAGTTGTTACTGTCGGAAGAATTGCCAATTGCTTGGCGACAGGAGGGTACCGTTCGAAAGAAAAATCTTTTCGATATTAAATTTGTTATGCATCAGCCGGAGATTGAACCACGACCTACAGATCAGAAGGCCCAACACACTAACCACTGAACTACGGCACCCACAACTTCTGAGCTACCGATTTAAAAATCCACATGGTTCATACTACACAAAATGTTTTTATCACTGTCTTAAATTAACAATCACTAGAGGGCAAAGATTTAATTTAACAATAAAATTGTTTTTCTTTTAACGATGTTTGTATTGAACCTTAAGTTTGTAGATTTAATGTACCTCGTTTCGCCTGCATAGCGCTTATTTCATTTCACGATTTTCAGATGTTTTGGTTGTCATAAATTTACATGTTGATTCAAAAATAATAATTACATGGCTGAAGTACTACCGGTTGCAGGTGTTTTTTTAGAGTAAAGCACTTTCAAATTTGGGAAAAAAAAATACAAAATGTAATATGTATTCTGAACTAAAAATTTGCTTTATTGGAAGGATAATATTATGCAATTAGTGTTTGAATATAATTTCGGGCATATAGCCGCCGATGTTGGCTTAATCTGGAAACCCAATTTTTGAGACCTGACCTCGACAATGTAGTCCTTCCACATATTCCCACAAATAATAGCCCAGAGACGTTGAATTGCAAAATCTTGCGAGAGAGTCGACATGTCCATTTCGAGAGATTATGTTGTCGCCAAATATTTCCTTTATCATATTATTATTGTGTTCAATGTTCTCTTCCACATTCACACGACGCAATTGGGGAATCAAATAGTCAGTTATCGTGGCTCTGTAGCGATCGCCATTGACGGTTTCGTTGTTGCCTGTGCGTTTTTAAAGTAGTATGGACCAATGATTCCACTAGCCCATAAGCCGTTCCAAACAATAAGTTTTTGTGTATGTTATGATCTCTGAAGAATTTCTTTTGGATCTTGTCTTCACTCTCATCACTAAATAAAATTTTGCGATAAAACAATGGGTCAACTTCCAGTTGAGTTTGGAGGACTGAACCATGATATTTGTAATAAAAGTTTCAAAGTTTTGCCGCCGCAATATACGAGTATGTCATATTTTGATAGGGTATACAGTTATGATTTCCTTTTTATATTTTGCTGCTATATTTGTGGCTCTTAGAGCTACGTTCAGTATGATTTGTTTACTTTTATGATTGTTAAGATAATTGGAATAAATTGTGATTTTATTATCTTTTTTACCAAATGTTCATCATGGAGCTTTTCTATAAGTACATATGTACTTCTGACTAAATTATATTTATGACTGAGTTATTAACACATAGCTTAAGCGAAGGTATTACCATTGAATTCATCGCCGAATTTTAACACAGCGATGTCCCAGGAAATTCATGTCTGAACTACTCACGTCCCAAGGGATATGAGTTGTTGTCGCATTACCTGTTCATATACGTAGGGATATGAGTCGTTCAGTTGTGTGCAATACCTAGTCATATACCCAGGGATATGAGTCATACAGTTGTATGCACTACCTACTTATATACTCATGGACGCAACGACACATGCGTGAATTATCTACTCATATTCAACATATAATAAACATATTTTATAATAAATAAAAATGTTTTATAATATATTATTTTTTCATTTTAATAATAAAAATACACATTAATTTATATTAAATAATTCAAACTAAAATCAAAAATAAATTAGAATGCTAAAATTTACTTTTTTCAGTAGTGAATTCCATTGCTAATGGGCGTATAGTGCATATGTAACAATCTACTCATACATACGTTGATGCGGAACTAAACACGTATGCCTGTGCTCTTCAAGCATTAAATGTTGCCTATAGGGAACCTATAACAACCATAAGATATTGGTTCAGCGTAGCGTAGTCGTACGTGGTCGTTTTGATGAAGAATGACCAGATTGACCGGCAAACATGGTTACCGAGGTTTTTCAGAATTCGAAAAGAATATTTCTCATAAGCTTTTTTGTAGGAATATAGAGCAGTCACAAGATAGTACTGCAGTGAATGGTTGGACCATACGGTCCCATTTGACGTAGAAACAATGGTGCTTTCACGTAATAACCCGCATTTGTGACCAGTGACGAAGATAGGGTTTTTGAAACGAGCGAGGAAAATATAGCTTTCTCCGTGTCGAAAGAAAGATTACCACATAAAACAATGGGCTTGGAGGTTTTTGCCAGAAAATGTACATATTTTCTTTTATTTTTTTATTATTTTTTTTATTTTTATTTATTTATTTTTTTTTTTATGGTGTGGTCTAATATGGTTTGAAAATACATGGTGCATTGCATTGTAAGTTATTAATAAAAAAAAATATGGAAATGTGATGTAACGTTATACATATGTATGTATGAGTGTACTCATAAAACCACTATTATTGCAAATGCAACTTGTTAACTTTGTTGAAATAATACAATTTATGTCAATGTTGATTGACATTGATTTGAAATTGAATTTCAATTGCGATTTCAACATTAATAAATCCGTAATGTACGTGTTTTTCATTACGCAGGAACGTTGGCCCTTGTAATCAATCATACACTCATACGTTTGGTCAAAAATGTAAGCAGGACATACTACAACCGAAAAATGTAATAAAAACAAACTTACAAAACAATCGACAACAATGTAGCCACAACAATTGAAAATCTACCCCCATATTGAAAAGCATATGCAACTGTGGTTGATAAATGGTACTGCAATGAGTGTACATACGCGTGTGTGTGCGGCAGTTCATTGTTTACGTTCTCAATATGACCAATGTCAAACAGCACAAATGTGCGCCAAAATCGAAGAACCATAGAAGAAGCGAATGTACTTTTGTTGTATGCGCTTGTACATTGTTTTGAGTAACTCGTTGCCGGGGTAACTTTAATTTTCCCCTTATTTTCACACTGTCATTGAAAGGTTCAAAAGCAATTACTGCCGCAGAACACTAATGTGAATTTTTACATTTTTTTATTCAAACGCAACATAGTCTAAACGGAGTGCACAACTGATGGATTGATGCATTTTATAATTGCAACATGGAACTTCCAGATATCGTCTCAGTGCGAAAATTTCGGGAATTTAATGTGCGACAAAAAGAGGAATTATATGAAACGCTCTTGAATTTGGCAGAAGTTGTTGAGGAAATACCAAAGAAATCTTTAAGGAAGACATTAGATGTAACGTTGGCCGTTGTGCATTACAAAGGAGAGCAAGTAGCAAAATTACAGGAACAATTAGATGAGAAATCGCTGGAACGTAATGAAGGTACATAATAAGACAGCACTATTAACACATACGTAGAACTATTTTTTATGAACGTACATTTTAGACGATTCGCATAATGAACGCCTCTTAGCGGAGAATGAAAAATTAAAGCGTATGTTGGAGAAATTGGAGGATGAAAAAGTCGAGCTTAAAGAAAAAGCTAAAGAGGTAATTTCTTTTAACTACTACAAATGGTACTTAAGTGACATGCCTACAAATAAACGAATTTGCATTTCCGTTTAGTTAACCAATGAGATCTTTCAATTACAAAAACGTCTTCAGGATGCAACAAATTTAGCTGAAGCCAGCGACAAGGATTCTTCGGATCCACTCTCCGAACTGGACAAACAGGAGGAGCTGTTACGGAATATAAGCACGAAAAATAAACATATCAAACGTCTTTTAAGGGAAATCGAGGTTATTTTATATTTTGCGACCAAGTATACGCTTCTAATTTTAATTGTATCCCAACTGTAGAGTCTTCAAAATCAAAATATTGAACAGTCGAAAAAGATCATCGATTCCGAAAAGGAACTTCAACAAGCAAAAACTGAACTCTTGCAGTTAAGTGCCGATATTACATTAGTGGATAGCGAAAGAAAAGCGCTCAAAGATACTGTTAATGAGCTAAATATTGAGATTGCTCGTCTCGAAGGTAATATAACCTATTTAGAGGAAGAACGCGAGAAAAACGAAAAGCATATAAAGGAATTTGTTGAAAAGTTGGAATCAAAAGCGAAATCATGGAAGCATAGATTGGATCAAAAAGATAAAGAGATCAAGAAATTGCGTGCAAGAATGGAAAAAGAAGGGTGTTCATTTAGCTTAACAGAGACTATAGCAAAAACGGATGCCACAGATATTGATGATGATAATGATGATGATGACACTATGCATGAAACAACAAAAATGTTGCACGTAAGTTTCATAATTGCTTGTCCCACTTTCTCTATTACCACATCAATTTCACTTCAAATAGGCAATTGAAACACGAGACAAACTTATCGAACAGCTGGAAGCCAAAATCAAATCAATGGCCGAAGAAATGATTACATCCACAGAACTCATGAATAAGTTGTCATCTCAGAAGGAAGAAGCAGAAGCACAAAATCCAAAGATGCAACGAACCTGTTGTAAATTACTTGAAGAATCATTACAGGCGGCTAATGCACGCTGTCATGAGCTATCCGAAATGTTGGAACGCTCCGAAGAAGATAATGTTCTCAAATCAAAACAAGCTATGCAAGCCATTACCGCATTAGATTCATATCAACGCGGCGAAGATGGTTTGGTGAAGGCATTGCGAAAATGTAGTACTCTCGAACAAAAGGTGCTATCGCGCGACAAGCAAATTCGTGCATTAGTTATGGAATTAAATTCAATGCATGAAATCGCCTATGAAAATGGTGTGCTACGAAAGCGATTGGGTATACCTGATGATGTCGTGATATCAGCTAAGAATTTGGCAGCCAAAGAGCGTAATAAAGATAAAATCATTGACCGGCTAACACTAAAATTACGAGCATCGGAAGAGATGCGTTTGCAATTGAAGTTAGAGAAGAGTGATTTGAGGTATGTTGGCATACTTCTAAATCGATGATGTTTCTCATTTATCGTATCGTTTGTGTTGCATATTTACATATAGAAAAGAACTGATTCAATTACAAGCGCATCCTGACAAACCAGATGAAATTCAAGAGGTAAGTGATAGCATAAAAACAACAAGTGAAATAGGTGAAGTCCCAGATAGCATTAGAGCAGCAAGAGATACCGATACATGCGTTCATTGCGATGCAAAGTCAATTGTTCAACTTCAGCAATTGCCTACAGAAATAAATCGGCCTAGTACAGAATTACAGATGAAATATAAGGAAGTTCTTCAAGAAAATGAAACTTTGCGCTTAGGAATGCTTGAAATTTTGGAGAAAATCAGAGAATATGATGGTGAGTTAATACTGAAAAATGAAATAATGAAATATGAAAAATGAGTGTCATATGATATATAGCTTCGTCAGATCACATTACTATCGATACTGGAATACTTAATCGATTATTGCAAGCGCTACAGTTGCGCTCATTATCACCTAATACACCAAAACGTTTGCAATCTGAGCTAAGCCTATTGAAGCAACGTGAAGAATCACTACGAGAACTCATGAAGAAGACAATACCCACACAAGCAAATGATTCAGATGACCTCGCTTCTGTTGAGAGTATACGCGAGGATGGTGAATTACGTAATAATGATGAAGATGTCTTACAAATACCCAACTTTATTGATTCCTCCACACGTCCTACAACTCCAAATAAGAGTATTAATCAGTCAGATATTCCAGTAATTAACGAAGAGTCGCCACGGCAGCCGACTACAGATGATGCACGTGAATTAAAGTTACAAATATATGAGTTGCAAATTTATCGCAAACACTATGAGGAATTAAAAATCCATATGGCTGCCAGTGATACGGAATTGACACGCAACTGTGCCGATTTGGTCGAAAAAGTCACAAGTTTGGAACTGGAACTTACCAAACAGACAAGTAGCTATGAGTATATGCGTGAAGACTTTGACAAAATCTTAACTGCAAATAAACAGAATGAATTGCAACACATACACGTTGTAGCAGAATTACAGAGTAAACTAAACGAAAAAGACCAATCAATCAAGAAGTATGAATTAGAATATGAGCAGTATAAGAAAGGCAATTATTATAGCGCAGACGAGTATCGGGCCCTGGTTCAGGGTCGTGCCGAAATTGAAGCACAATTGGCCTATCTAGTTGAACAAGTATTAACGGGCAAACTATCACCAGAATTGAAAATACCCGATATTTGTACAGACTTTGGGATTATAAAGGATAACTTGCAATTGGATTATATTACAGCTACGGAATATGAAGAGCAACGTGTCCAATTGAACACGGCCAATGAAAAACATAGTGAATTGAATAGAAAAATTATGCAATTGGAAGGACTATTGGAAATAGCCCAAAATCAAATACAATCACAACAAAAACTGTTGAATGATGTCACCGATAATCATATAAATCTTCGGCATTTTGTTGCCGATCTTCAGAGTACAACTGAAGAAAAATTATTACTGGCAAAAATACAACGCGACTTCGATAATGGTAATTCATACAATCTCTGCATAATAATCTTGCAAACCATAACCTTAGCTCGTTTTGCTTTTTCCTTTTACTTAGCTAAGAGTGAAGTAATCGTACTAAAGACAGAACGTGATGAATTAAAACAAAAATATGAAAATATTCAAATTAATCTGAATGCTCAAGAACAAATGATGGCACGTTTAAATAAGAACTTCCAAATAGACACCGCAAACAAAAACACAAAGATTAAGTAAGTGATCAATGGTCGATGGCAAATAGACCAAAAATTAACATTTCATCATTATTATTTAAATTATTTTTATATTATTTTTGAGTTTCGGGCAAAAAAAAAATTATGATTTTATATTTTTTAGATTTTTGCAAAAATCTTTGTACGCTTTGAAAGAGAAATATATTAAGTTTACACCATTGATCTTCCTGACAAATTTCATTTTTGCACATACGAAATTTATTAAAATGAGCTCAAAATCTTCCGAAAATGATAAACACAAAGAGCTTGTATCCAATTTAGATGATATTATAACTTCCAAAGTAAAAGAATGCGAAGAAAATGCCAATGAATCAGAGACACTAATTAAGGCAAGTCAAAAATCTATAAAGTCACACCTACTAATGAATTGAAATGAACAAAGTATTTTATAATTTCAGCTAATAAAAATAGAAACACAATGTCGATTACTTGAGGAAACTGTTTCTTCTCTACAAAAGAGAAATAATGAATTACAACTCGAAATGTCGAATTTGAGAATAAGATCAGCTAATGAAAGTGAACATTGGCATACTATTGAAGCGTTATTCAATCAAGACGACAGTAGAAGTAGTACTTTTTGTAAGAAAGTAGAAGGTAAAGAAGAAGAAGAAGAAAAATCTGCAGCACATATTAATGTACACCTGATTGATGCTGCAACAAATACTGAAAGACCAGTTCCGGCAGAAAGGAAATTAACGGCCATTGCTGTGACAAGTAACGAAGATAAATCTATTATTAAGCTAGTGGATAAGTGTATATCTCCTATTGGATCTCCTTCAAAACCTGTGAAGAAACCCGTTTGTGAAATAGCCATTCAAACGAATATAACAAATGAAAAGGATACCAATATCGTAAAAACTAAAGAGAAAGAAGTTCAAACAGCAAAACAACAGATTGAACAAACTGACAGAGAAATGCAGAATGAAACCATCGATGCCATCGTACAAACATCTTCTGAACATGTAAAAATCCAGGCGATACAAACTATTGAAACACAAGTTATTGATACGAAACAATATGAAAAGGATAATGATGAGAAAATTGTTGAAGTTAAAGGAAATGAGCAAATTTTAAGACAAACCCAGGAAGAGTAAGTCCACTTGATTTATGTTATTTTGTTGTTGTAGATAATTCGACTTTTTTCCACTATCCTTACAGACTTAATGTAGCTTACAAACGTATTGAAGACTTGCAAATTCGCTTAAAACCAACTAAAGTAGAGACCAGAAATGCTCTCACATACACAGATAATACGACATCAATTCAACAAGATTTAAATCAGCAAACGGGTATTATTGAGGTTAGATTTTTCCTTTTTTCTCTTTTGTTTTTTTTTTTTTTGAATTAATTTCTAAAGTTGCCATAATTAAACATTAAATATTTTCGCTATAAAAAGTTGTAAAAAACCTTTAGAATTGACAAATTTTTTTCCATTTTATCATTCTTTTTTATTTTGAAAATTATTATTTACATTTTTGATGCCATGAATGTCGTGGTTCACAAATCCTTTCAATTAAAAGTTCAACGAGTAGTTAAAAGTGTTTGAAAATTTGAAATCAATAGCTAGCCTCGAAATATTTTTATTATCTTATACTATTACAGAAAACCATCATATCTTTTCACACTCTACTGTCGGAAAAAGATAAGTCCATTAGCAAATATCAGGACTTACTGCAGAGTGAACGCGAGCAGTCACATACAAATATTGGCAAATTAAATGGTGAAATTGAAGGTCTTAAGAATACAATAACCAATTTAAATTTCAATATTAAAACTAAGGATATGGAAATACTTGAGTTGAAAACCAAACTCGAGGTAGTCAGTGTACGTAGAAATTCAAATGAGAAACTTGATTTAGCGACCACCGATGGAGTTGGCATTTGTGGCGATGATAATGGTGACAATAGTCTTAATGAATTGACTGATGAGAAAATCGAGGAAATGTTTCAACAAGATGCATCACCAGTTTCAACGGCCAGTGCCGCAATGGTGCCACGAGTAACGGTAACTACATCGGATACTGACAATGAAGAGAAACATGATACGGAAGCCTTAAAAGAGATTCCATCATTGCAAAAACAAATCAAAGAATTGAAAGACAAGGGTACATATTGGGAAAATACGTTAAAAGTGAAGGAAGATGAAATTACATTGCTGCGGGAAAAGTAATATAAATAATGTCGACATGTGAGTATGTGGCGCAGATACTAATTTTTCTGGTTTATTGTTTTGCTTTTAGAGTCAATATTTATCAGGAACGCGCAAAATCAATTGAGGGTACAACCAATCCTGAAATCGAACAATTACGTGTATTGCTAGAGGACAAGGATAAGCATATTAATGAACTTATGGATACATTGAGTAATTTTCATGTATGTGAATACACAAATACATCATACAGATTACAGAAATTCTTACATATCTCATTCACTTTAAATATAGGACGATCAGCAACGTTATATTAATGATTCTTCCAATTATTCAGCTGATCAGATATCCAAACTATCTACCGATCTAACACGCACTGCAGCCACTAATAAAATATATCAAACACAAGTCGAAGCATTACGTCGTCAATTAGCCAGCCTTACGCAACGTGAGAAACAGACCCGAGAACAGAATCAATCACTGCGCAATCAATTGATCAAGAGACCTGTGGTCTCGATAAAGACGGAATTAAATGCGCGCGTAAAGACTGAGAATCTTCAGAAGCGCATACAACATCTTGAACTGGAGTTGGAGGAAGCACGTGCACTGATTCACCGTCAACAAATTTTGATTGATGCGAAACGGGCACGAAGCGCTAATGAGGTCGGTTTATGGGAAAAGCAGAAAAGGTGGCAGCAAAGTGCTGAAAAATTCAAAACCAAATTGGAAGAAACAGAGTGTACACTGGAAAAAACACGGGCCCTCTTACAATCGGCCAGAAATACGATTACACGCTTTGAAAAGGATAAACAGATTTTGGAAATGAAATTGGGCAGAGGTAAGTACGACTACATAGGATGGAGTTCTGTTATTATACAAGGTAAATATATTTTTACCTATTTAGTGACCCATAGTGGCAGTAGTAGCGCAACGATGAATATTAAGTGCTGTCGTACACCATCGTGTCCGAATTTGCATCAAGCTGGTGGTAAATATACACCTTCAGAGAGTCCCGAAACATATACCGGCGCTAGCAGTGAGTGTAGTTCACCAGCGCATAGTGCGCCATGCGGCGGTAGAGCACACCTGCATGGACCTAATCATTACTATAGCTCCAAAGCTTCACATGATGCCAATTCCCATCCTCATGCTGATCTGATTGAAACATTGAAGGCTCGAATTGACATGCAACAACGAAAGATAATCGCTATGGAGTTGGAGGGCAAAGGTTCAAATACACTGACGACCGAAATGGAGAAACTGCAGGAACGTTACTCAGCTATTGAAGCACAAAATATACGTCTCGAATCAAAAAATCTCCAACTACATTTGGATAATGATTTGCTACGTCAAGGTGATGCAACAGATCGTCTACAAAAACGCATAAAACATTTGGAAGAGTGAGTTGACATTAATTTTCAAGTAACTTGTAATAGCACACATATCCCGATACAGTTATATAATAGCTTTGAAAGAGGAAATTGCACACAAAGAGGCTCGGCGTGAACTCTGCAAATGTACTGGCATTAAATTGAATACTCAACAGGGTCAACCCGCCGAACAGACTATACTAGCGTTACGTGCAATTGTCGAGAAGTTACGTGCCGAAAATAAATATCTCAAAGATGGAAAACGCTCAAGTGATTCTAAAGTGAATATCAGATGGCTTTTCTTAGAAAAATATATAATGTACAAATAATACTTTAAAATATTCATATACAATAATGCAGAACACCGTGGAATCATCGACGGAACTGAACCGGTTACAGCAGATGTATGCAGAGTCTTTAGATAAAATTTCAGTGCTACAAAAGGATCTGAGTTTGAAAGAGAAATGCAAAAATTGTCGTTGTCGTGAAAGGGTAAATTGTGTATATGTATTTCAAATATTTTGCAATAACACATGATGTACAATGTTTTCCTTTTCGTCAGGCCGACACATCAATAAATGAAGAAATTACATTTATTAAGGAGCAACTACTGAAAAAAACTCAATTACTACAAAAGGCCAAAGTGCTGCTCACACGAGCTGCAGCCAAAGAAAAGATTCTGAAAGAACAATTGTCTCTTTGGAAACGGAAATGCTCAGAACTACAAAATGTTCCAGTGATTGATGAAATTAGCGAATGATGAATATATATCTACAGCTTTACTCATTAAGTTCAACATTCGAATTTTTTTTTAAAAATGATTTATATAATTCATGTATTTTACTCTAATTTGAGTTCAATCATTTCACAATACTTCAAAATATCATTTAACTCATGTCAACTTCGTTTGATGTGTATTTCAACTGCAGTGTAATCGTATTCGGTGTAGTTTGATCGGCGACTATAATTTCATGTCCATCCTGCAAACCTAATTCACCTAATGATAATGTTAAATTGGCGCGGGTGCGCTCCTCGATACTTTTAACTGTAGACATATAGAGCGTTTTATTTTTACCATCAATATATGCTGTTAAACCTACATAGGCAAAATGAAATCCAATATTCAATAACATACGAATTTAATATATACTCAATATTTACATGGGCTTTTCATTTGAAAACGTGGACTTTCGCATAAGATTTTAATTAGATCATCTAGAGTTGTCGTATTCGGATCTTCAATGGGTACTTGTTGTGGCACATTACTACATGCCAAGCAATCTGGATATTTTTCAGCTTGATAAGTATAAGTATAAATGCCATCCGCATCGTTGAAATTCATATAATTAGACATGCTATCGTAACAATTAGTGGCAATTTTAAAAACCTGCACAGTAAGCAAATAAATAATATCAATTCGAATATATAATTCAAATAATATCATACCTCTGTGGCGCATGCAGCAGCAATGACTGCATTCGTGCTAGCAACTGCTGGAATGATATTCTTAATAACACCCTGAACAAGCCTGAGAAATGTATGGACATTGAAATAAAAATAAATTATTAAAATCACACCAACCTATAGGTAACGCCTGCAATATTAAATTGGTTTGCACGTTCTATTGCTCGTTCGTACACCCATGTAATGTGTTGTGGATCATCACCATCTAAGGTCGCATTGAAAGGATTTTCCTTCCCCCACTGTATCACCTTGACATACTCTATACAATGTTCCGGCAGACGTGGTGTATTCGCTATCGTACACAACGGATATGTTATCTGTGGTGGAAAAAGGTCCAACGTGCATTCGATGCAAGCTGTATAACTTGGCAATATGACACGTGCATTGCCTTTAAAACCCTCGGTTCCACCATCGATCATGGGTACTATTGTTCCCGCATCAACACTACCATCTTCCGTGTACTGCAACATGGAAATCAGCATGCCATTAATCCAGCGTCGCGCTACTATTGAATCTAAACCACAGACAACCATATGAAACTGTCGATAGAAAGTTTCATCGAAATCTTGAATTTTTCCAAAATATGGCGTTACACGACACGTGGGGATGCGTTGATTAATAAAACGTGCTGCACACTCCGCCTTTGAGGCACCAATATCTTTCCGCCGAAATAAGAATTGCCGATTCAAATTTGACAACTCAATGGTGTCCATATCGATAACATGTAAATCACCAAAACCCATCATTGCAAGATCTTTAAGCAATTCACATCCTAATCCCCCAGCACCTGGATGTATAAATAAATTTTATATTGCTTTCGCACTAATGTTCAAGATTCTTACCTATAACTAATATTTTGCAACAGTTTTGTAGAAATTCCAAATTATCTGTAGATGGTGTAAAGTCAGCCCTACAAAATGGTCCCGGACGCTGTAGAATGTGCTTTAAATGATTCCAACGCTTACTATTCAATGAGGTCAATGGATTTGGGGAACCTGGTTGTATCTCAGTAGCCATTTTACCGACTAGTTAATTACTTCTCCTATTCAAAATAATTCACATTTGTACAACATTTATGCGAAACGCAAACAGCAGGTAGCTATTAGCAAAGCAATTGGAATAATAGCCCAACCTAAACAGAGCCGCACACCGTAAGCTGCAATTTATGAAGCGCACTCGTACGCATTACCCTCTAACTATTAGAGTTCAAGCAATTACCGAAAGTTGTATTTGTAATCGGATCTTAGGAAAAAGTTTGTAGTAATGCTTTTAAAATTTCTCGTATTGTTTACATTTCATACTTCCTTTACATTATCGTGGTGATGTGTTAGCGATTTGACGATTGCAAACCACTTTCTATCACGAAACTCATGTTTTATAAACGCTTCTTATTAATTTTCAAACAATTTTACTTATATTCCATAATAAATACCATTAATAATCGCACTCTATCACAGCACTTTTTTGTTTTCTTTCTTTTTGTCAAACAAACATGGCGCTAAAAAGTGAACGATTTTTTTCTGCATTTATTGCCATTTATGCACCTGAGTTAAGATTTCTACCGATGTAGAAAAAATGTGTACATTCAATCCGAGTAGACTTTTCAACTCGGTTTGAAAAGGTGCTTATGCTTGTGGGTTGAATTTACCCGTGTTGAATATAACCGAAAAAAAATAAATCATAAACATAGATGATAGATGATGGTTGGGTGTTACACAATAGACAACAAAAATAGATATTACATCAGATTGGAATTAGCACCAAACATGAATAGTGGAGAGACCTATTGGAAAAAACTTCGGAAATCCGAATTAATGCTGCAACTAGCCACTGACGTAGCGTACGTACGTACCGCCCGTACGTAAGAACATACAAAATTGCATTGATTTTCTCCGCTCCGAGCAACGTCTACGTCACCGTCATACGGTGGTGAGTTTTCGTTAACACGACATTCCCATAAGATAGGTCGTGTCAGCTGACACGTTCTACGTTTTTACGTCGGTGGCTAGTTGCAGCATAAGTCCTATATTCAACCGCACCCCTGTGGCACCTATGAGAGACGAATGCAGTTATAAACAGATTGACTGCGGCTGCAACATTGCAGCAAATCAAGAATGATAGAAATAAAGATTGCGCCCTGTGACGTCGTAAACGAAACAGTACAAATAGTAGGCAAATAAGAAGTGTCAAAATCCCATACAAAAGGTAAATGAAACTGTGAACATTTATATAAAATTGTAAAATAAGCAATAATTTTTACTTTATTATGAAAGACTTAATTAAGAATTAATACAAATTGAGTCACTATTTTAGTGAATTTTATATTTTCTTGTGAGCGGCTTCTTCAATTTTTCTGTTTAGTTTTCTATTCTTGAAGGACATCCTCGCCCGGAAGAATAATTATTGCAACTCGCCACTGCACGCTTCATTTATTAAAATTATATTTTTTCAATCAAAATTATTTTGATTTGGGTTAATTTTCTTTTAGTTTATGACGTCACCATACGAACAATTGACTGTCAAACTCAAACTAAAAAAAAGATAACTGTACACTCAGGGCGTAATCTCTATTTCTATCATTCTTGGCAGCAACTGTCAACACTTAGATTACGTGGCTTTCTTATGTAGACGACCGAATTGACTGTGAATTGCAACAGACGACAATTGACGCAGTGGTCGACTTCAACCTATTTCTAGTTTTAAATGCAAAACAATGATACGTAACCAATTAGCAGCCCTGAAATAATTATATTCAGATTGTACTGTTTTTGTTGCAAACACCATCGTGCCGACGGGTTACAATGTTGCTGGCGCAGTGAATCTATTTATAACTTAATAGAAGGAATATAAGAATATCAAGTAAAGAAATTACAGTTTAACTCTTTTTGTCGTTTAAACTAAGTTTAAACTCAATTTGCAGTTTTTTAAGTCAAATTTCAACGTAGTTTAAACTAAGTTTAAATGCCCAATCTAGCTAAACTAAGATAACCCAACTTAAACTTGTGCTGAAAAAACTGGCCCTAAGGCGTATAATGTCGAAAACGACCGTATAGTGTCAAATCGTATGTTTTTATTGTTTTCTCTTTTAATAAATCCTCTTCCTTTTGCATGTGCTTGTTATTATTTTACTTCTGTTTCAAAATAAGAATCCAAATCAGAAGTTTGGGTTTATAGAAAACACGTTTAAATATTTTTTTATTGTAATTTAGAATAACTTTGAGTATCATATTAAAAAAACCCTCGATGCATATTTTCGCTGCAATAAATGAAAAGTCTGAATTCTAAATAGGTAGAAATAGTTTCAATTGTATTTAGCCAAGAATTTTTGAAATCGATATCGCCCTGTACAACGAAAGTAGACGTTTGTCTACAGCTTTATGTTTCTAAATAATCTATCAAAGGTTCTATTGTCATATAATTCAATTAAAATGTGGCAACGACGTGAGTATCTATTTTTGCATCACGAGCGCACATTGTTGCGGTGCTGTGCAACAACAACGTTACTTTTATTCGTTGTCTTATAAAAAGTCAAATATAGTTGGAGAATTGTACTCGAAACACAAGTAAATAGATAGTCTGATAAAACAACGATATGTACTTAATTCAAATGTTGGCAATAAAAAAAAATGGATTGATGAAAAAATCAAAATATTGATATGTGCAAATTGCGAAGAGCAAAATAGCTGAAAAAAAGTTTTTTCACATACATACATATCTTATATTGAAATAGAATAAAATTAAGCAAAGAAAATAATAATGTTGTATGAACCTGAAATATAAGAGTGTTGCGAGTAAGGGAAAAAGATTTCAAGGATACATGGCCAATAGCTTCCGTGCCAATCAGGCTATCAATAACGGCTTTGCATAAAATACATCACTTCAAGGTCACAGCTGCTTTTTCGCAAGTGTATTTCAGGTAACATTGTAGTTTGTTTATACTATGAAAGTACTTAATTTTCTTTAAAATAATAACTTCTGTTATAGAAACCATTGCAGCAAAAAAATGCCATCACCACTTTTACTTGCAAATGGTAACCACTTACATGATAGATCAACTTCCTGTTCTTCAACCGATGACGATGAAGCCTATTTGGAGCGTAAAGAAGCACAACAAAAACGCACAAAATTAAACAAATGCAAATATATTCTATGTAACAGACACCGCCATAATCTGCACCGCAGCATAAGACGTAATGGACGCTTGCTACTGTGTTGTCTTTTGGTACCGGCATTTTTTCTAATTCTATATTTGCCTTTGTTCTCGAGCAATCACTCACGCCAAGGTATTTATTCAAAGTTATTTTACATGGGTTAGCCTAAGAAAATAGACAATTGATAAAATGTTTACTTTAAAAATAACCTAATTCCAATATTAAGAATTTCATCCAGTAAAATAGATAACAGCTTTATGTTTTGTTATCAAAATAAATAGTATTGTTATTGAGTTTCAAATACACAAGCATATCGCGAATTACAGCAGAATGAATAATTATTAATTTTAATATTCACATAATATTTACTCAATAGTAAAATAAAGTACGAATCGGTGTTGGTTTTTTTTAAAGAGAAATTTTGTTCCATCGATTTATGCTCAATATTCCATTTGCAGTTCCACTGACTGATTGGGATTACAATACGTCCAGAAATATTGCAGATTATGTGTTACCAGACAATGACACCACTCTCATTGAACCACGGAATATTTGCCAAAAGAGAGTATTTTTGCTAATTGTTGTTTGTTCAAGTATGCGTAATTTTGAAATAAGGTATGTGTGCACAGCTTTTTGTATTCAAATGCTATCATAATGGCTTTTTATCAGGCAAATGATCCGGGAGACATGGGGGAATACCACAGAATTTAACTATGGCATGTATCAACGATTGCACGCACACCTCAATGGCACCTATTTAAATCCCACACAAGAAAGAATAAATTATTACAAGGATTACCTACAGGCTGTTGATGTAAGCAATACTATTTGTAAATTATTTTAAAAATATTCATTAGGAATAACCTCTATGTAGCATACAACGAATACCGGATTGAAACCAGTGGTACGCGTAGTGTTCCTAATTGGACGTAGTAAAGACAAATCATCTGTGATGAGCCATGAAACTCTGCTTCGAATACGTAACGAATCTACACAATATGATGACATAATACAAGAAAACTTCATTGATACATATAAGAATTTAACACTGAAATCAGTCATGGCGCTAAAGTGGTTGGCACGACGCTGTATGCAAAATGTTGCTTTCTTCATGAAATGTGATGATGATACATTTGTACACGTACCCAATCTGTTGCACTTTTTACTCGGTGGCACAATACCACTCTATAATGATACGCTATCATCGTATGATATAAGCACATACAAAACGCTAGCCGAAAGCAGCCGCTTACATTCTACTCGAAATTACCTTGTTGGTTATCTGTTCTGCTCGTCGCGTCCAGTTGCAAATGTAAGCAGCAAATGGTATGTACCATATTACATGTACCCCAAAGACAGATACCCTAATTATTTGTCCGGAGCGGGCTATGTGATGTCTGCGGATGTGGTGCCGCGTCTGTATCAGGCTGCTTTAAATATATCGTTAATATATCTCGAAGACGTTTATGTGACTGGGATGTGTGCTGCGAAATATCATATACGACCCAGACATCATCCGCTTTTCAACTGTGGTCGCTCTATGGAGTGGTGCGCCTTCAAAGGCAGCATTACTCAACACGAGCTAAAGGATGGCAGCTTAATGGACGCATATGCATTCGTTGCTAACGTTAGTATTCGTTGTCCGCCGCCACCTAGGCATTTTAAACGTCCACGTATGACCTCTAATGCTTGTTCATAATTATCACATTGATTATGTTCCTTCGCAAACATACACATATAACTAGTAGTCGTTTACTTATCAAAAAGAAGAAAAACGCTTATATATAAGCTTATGCATATCCTTGTGTTATTATATTCAGTTAATTTTTACCATCTGAGTGCTAATTTATTATTGCATATGCTTATAATTCGAAAGGCATTTTTAATTTAAGAACTCGACGAAGCGTGATATTTTTTAACACTATTATTAAGATATTGAATTATTTCATTTCCCATACTCATCATCTTCTACGAATATCTTTATTTATATATACATATCTATTTTGTATAACAACACTTAACGTTTTAAAGATTAATTAATCAAATTAATTGCAAAAAATGTATGCACATTATATTTTAGAGAGACAGCGTGAGTTAATTTATATATTAAATTGATATTAAGAAGAAAATTCTTACACGCCACTCGTGAAAAAGGCTCGAACAATAATAATCACCAAGAAGTGATAATTTGTGAAACGGTCTTATGGTATGTAAGTATGCGAAACTTCATTAAATTATAGGAAAGCAACAGTATTTAGATGTGCCTTTATTATCATCATAACTACATCCTCATATACCAAATAATACTTGCATGTCTCCTTCAGGCACAATTTAAACCAATTTTGACATGATGAATTTGCAATATTGTGTCCTTAGTTCTAAATATGGCCCAAATTTACATATAAATATAGAACAAGCTAATCCTTAAATTCAATTTTTACACGAAATTCATATCATATTTGAAAATTGAAAATTTTGACTTGACCCACTTCCACAAATATATTTTTGCAATCATTTAAACAATTATTTACATTATTATTTAACGGTATGCCAAACTACATTGATATTATTAATTTTTTTTTTGAAACTACTATATTAACTAGTAGATATTAAAGACTATTAGTAGTATAGGTCAAATGCAGACATACGTACAAGCATAATTACATATTGTAGTTTAAAAAAGTCCTTGGAGCATTAATAGTAATAACTTAGCAAGTAGCTAGATAAGTGAAAAAATTATAATTATATCCATAATAAGGGCTATTATGAGAAATTGAAAAGAATATCAATAAACAAGTAAAAACAAAAATATGTATATCAATTATTTTAGTTTTATTTTGCTTTTTTAAATGCAATCTATTTGAAATATTATTTTAGCTCTTACACGATAGTGTGTAATAATATCGAAAGCAATAGTGCGCGCATGTATTCACAGATATTCGACAACGAAAATTTAATAATAAAAAATAATAAAATGAGAGTGTAAATCCTGTTGCAGCCAATGTATATCTGAGTACTATATTAAGAAGTTTTTACCGATGCTGGCACTTTTGGTAAACCAAACTCATCCGTTTCAATAATATTCTGTAAATAGAAAAACATTTTTCAACAATAAAGATGTTGAAATATTCATAATTTACCCTTCCAGGCACAATACTATCAGCACCAGGTTCCTTGTCCGGCGCAGAAGGTGCTTTGGTAACATCATCCAAATAACTGGTATCATCGTCCAAAGCAATTTCATCTCCCAAGGCATCGAGCTCAGCTTGTAAATCATCATCGTCTACTTGTGGCATACCATAAGTACGTCCCAGTGCTTCTTGTACTTCATCAGCTTGTTCGAACATATCGGCCATATCGTCTTGTATATCCTATTGCAAATATTATAAATATGAGCTAACAAATTAATACATGAAAAATACGCATACTTCAATATTGTCGATATTGATCTTTTTGAACTCTTTTTGCATCTGTTTGACACCGTCCTGCATTGCGGCCACAGTCGCTTTCGTATCCTTAAGAGATTGTGCAGCATAATTGGCTTGTTCCATGTTAAATGACTGATTCCTCAGCGATTCCGATTGTTGTTCATATCTATTATTTATTAAAGAAACAATATTGATCAACACTATTTTACATGTGCACATAATCGATTTACTAACGCCTTCTTTTGCTTCAACACACGAAGAGCTTTCTGCTTCACCGAATTTTTGGCTGGACCCTCGCGCATTTTTGTCATTTGTTCACGGTACTTTCTTAATTCGTTCTCCAACTTCGTAATTTTTTCTTCGATTGCAGAAGCTCGAGCATCAACCTACAAAGATAAAAGAATTTAGATGGACATAAATATGGCAGAAAATGAGAATACATCTGAAATTCACTTACACCAGCAATGCATTCATTTAGATCTGGTGCTGGTTCCTTTGGCTTTCCTCTTCCGAATAAGCGATTCATAATGGGTTATTTAAAATAAAATCTAGTATTAAAGTACGTGTGGAAAAACAAACTTTGTAAATTCTATTGTTGATTTCACGAGAATTGCGTTATAAGAAAATTTTATTGTAGATGACTAATTTTTGTATTTGTTGTGACATTCACAACAGTGTACATCAAACTGTGAAAAGTTCTAATAGAAGGGTTGTGTTCTATAAAAAAACCACCTTATGTATATTTTAATTTTTTAAATTTTATTTCATAATAATTTAATTTATTTATACATTTTATACTCCAGTGGTAAGTGATTTTCACTATCGGTGATTTAATCACCGTTTTTCAAAAATAGTGATTGATTTCTACTGCTAGTCAACGTTTGAAAGCGCTCAATCTCCACTGTTTCAGGTGAATGCAAAACCATTTTTGGGTTTGATTGTAAATCCAAAGAAGGCCATAGTTTGTATTGCAATATAGCTAACTACCATAAGTACCAAAAAAGTATTTTTCAAATACTTTACCCAAAGATTATTATTATTATAAGAGCATAATGCTGCAACTAGCCACCGACGTAAAAACGTAGAACGTGTCAGCTGACACGACCTATCTTATGGGAATGCCGTGTTAACGAAAACTCACCAACGTATGACGGTGACGTAGACGTTGCTCGTAGCGAAGAGAATCAACAGCAATTTGATTTTTTACGTAAAAACGTGTCAGCTGATCGCTCTATATGTTTACAGGGTTACCAGCTTAGACTTTTATAAATGAATAAAAACTTAACTAAAAAAGTTTAGTTTTTTTTTTTAATTAATCAAAACTATTATCGTGTTTAGTTATTTATTAAAATATACTTCACGTATATTAATTTTTTTTTTAGTTTATAACATATATATTATGAAATTTGATCATGAAAATGGTAAGTGTGATTAAAGGCATGCACGCACAGTGTTACATGGCAACATTGTTATGTATGTATATAAGAAAGAACAGTCGATTTCTCCGTCGCTGCTACGGGCATAACTTTTGACAAATTTTTGCTCTTACGTACGAACGGTACGTACGTACGCTACGTCGGTGGCTAGTTGCAGCATAATGCTGCAACTAGCCACCGACGTAAAAACGTAGAACGTGTCAGCTGACACGATCTATCTTATGGGAATGTCGTGTTAACGAAAACTCACCACCGTATGACGGTGACGTAGACGTTGCTCGTAGCGGAGAGAATCAACAGCAATTTGATTTTTTACGTAAAAACGTGTCAGCTGATCGCTCTATATGTTTACAGGGTTACCAGCTTGGACTTTTAAAAATGAATAAAAAATTAACTAAAAAAGTTTAATTTTTTTTTTTTAATTAATCAAAACTATCATCGTGTTTAGTTATTTATTAAAATATACTTTACATATTAATTTGTTTTTTAGTTTCTAACATCTATATTATGAAATTTGATCATGAAAATGGTAAGTGTGATTAAAAGCATGCACGCACAGTGATACATGGCAACATTGTTATTTATGTATACAAGAAAGAATAGTCGATTTCTCCATCGCCGCTACGGGCATAACTTTTGACAAATTTTTGCTCTTACGTACGGGCGGTACGTACGTACGCTACGTCGGTGGCTAGTTGCACCATAATGCTGCAACTAGACACCGACGTAAAAACGTAGAACGTGTCAGCTGACACGACCTATCTTATAGGAATGTCGTGTAAACGAAAACTCACCACCGTATGACGGTGACGTAGACGTTGCTCGTAGCGGAGAAAATCAATGCAATTTTGTATGTTCTTACGTACGGGCGGTACGTACGTACGCTACGTCGGTGGCTAGTTGCAGCATAAGTTTGTTCTCGTACTGCAAAGTAATATCAACTTGTTACAAATTTTTACTAGTACAGTGTTCACGTACTCGAAAAATTGCAAAGAGAGAACAAAAAAATCTCCTTACAGTCGGCTGGGGCCGACCAAATTATACCCTGCATATGTAGAGGTATATATAAAAAGTTTGCTCGTATATCCATCCTTTTCTTCCCCTACTTTGTATAGGACCTACATTAAGAAGCGGGCGTACCTCATCAATTTTGGAGGATCAATTTCTGCCTATAATACTAAACTACATAGGTTGCAATGGGTTGACCTAGGCGTATTAATTAGTAAGTTATGGGTGTTTTAATGTTTAAGATAAATCCGAGACTTTGTACGGAAGCTAAATAAAAAGTGGGCGTGACTTATCTCTTTCTGGTATATCTAATTAATTTTTCAATATCAATCCACACCTTAAATTTGGTTGTCATACGCTAAATGGTTTGTAAGTTATGGAGCTTAAAAGTTTTAGTTTAATTCCCTCGACTTTGTATGGGAGACCTATGAAGGAGTGGGCGTGGCACACTGATTTTCTGCCAGATTATTTCCGGCTACGATATTAATCTAAGTGTCAATTATGGTTATTCTGGACAGAAGATTGTAGAAGTTACAGCTGTTTCAATTTAAAAGAAGTACAGACACTTTGTATGAGAGCTACGCTAAAAAGTAGGCGTGGCTCAGCCACTTTTGGCGAGGTTATATAGTAGTATAATATAAGTCTATGTGCCAAATATTGTTGTCCCAAGTTGTACATTATGTGAGTTATAGCAAGTTAAAAATTTTGAAAATTTTGAGGTTAGTCGCTTTGAATGCTTGGTGTGGGCGTGGTTATTGACCGATCATGCTCAATATCAATCCCCTCCGTACCCTTGGATCATAGATTACTTATGCCAAATTTCATCGAAATAGCTCAATATTTACTCAAGTTATCGTGCGAACCAGCCAGGTGACGGACAGACGGACGGACGGACGGACATCGTTAAATCGAAAATTTAATCGACGCTGATTACGAATATATATCCATGTCTATATCTCCGGAGATTCCTTCAAGTGGACACAAACATCTGACCGAAATGAATATACCATGCATATTGCATTATGCAGGGTATAAAAATGGCCTTACAGTCGGCTGGGGCCGACCAAATTATACCCTGCATATGTAGAGGTATATATAAAAAGTTTGCTCGTATATACATCCTTTTCTTCCACTACTTTGTATAGGAGCTACATTAAGAACCACCAATTTTTGATGAATAATTTCTGCCTATGATACTAAACTACCTAGGTTGCAATGGGTTGACCTAGGCGTATTATTTAGTAAGTTATGGGTGTTTTAATGTTTAAGATAAATCCGAGATTTTGTACGGAAGCTATATAAAAAGTGGGCGTGGCTTACCTCTTTCTTATATATCTAATTAATTTTTCAATATCAATCCACTCCTTAAATTTGGTTGTCCTACGCTAAATAGTTAGTAAGTTACAGCGGTTTAAATTTTTTTTTAATTTTCCAAATTTTGTATGGAAGCCCCATTAAGAAGTGGGTGTGGCATGTTGATTTTTTGTCAGATTATTTTCTACTACCATATTAGCCGAAGTATTAATTATAATTGTTCTAGACAGAAGTATGCAGAAGTTACAGCTATTTCAATTTAAAAGAATTTCACTCATTTTGTACAGGGGCTACGATAAACAGTGGGCGTGGTGCGCCCATTTCCTGTAAGCCTAGTTGCTCGTACAATACTAATCCATACCTTAAATCTTGTTGTCCTATGCTAAATGGTTTGTAAGTTATGGAGCTTAATTCCTTCGACTTTGTATGAGAGACCCATGAAGGAGTGTCCGTGGCACACTGACTTGCTGCCAGATTATTTCCGACTACGATATTAATTTAAGTGTCAATTATGGTTATTCTAGACAGAAGATTGCCGAAGTTACAACTGTTTCAATTTAAAATTTGTATGGGGGTTACGATAAACAGTGGGCGTGGTGCGCCCATTTCCTCTAAGCCTAATTGCTCGTACAATACTAATCCATATCTTAAATCTCGTTGTCCTAGGCTAAATGGTTTGTAAGTTATGGAGCTTAAAAGTTTTAGTTTAATTCCCTCGACTTTGTATGGGAGACCCATGAAGGAGTGGGCGTGGCGCACTGATTTTCTGCCATATTATTTCTCACTGCCATGTTAATCTAAATGTCAATCATGGTTATTCTAGACAGAAGATTGTAGAAGTTACAGCAGATTAAATTTAAAGGAAGTACAGACACTTTGTATGGTAGCTACGCTAGAAAGTAGGCGTGGCTCACCCACTTTTGGCGAGGTTATATAGTAGTATAATGTTACTCTATGTGCAAAATATTGTTGTCCCAAGTGGTATATTATGTGAGTTATATCAAGTTAAAGATTTTGAAAATTCCGAGGTTAGTCGCTTTGAATGCTTGGTGTGGGCGTGGCTATTGAGAAGGTTTGTCATGAGAAGAAGAGATGGCGCCCAAAACAATGCAGAAAACAAAAATTAAATTCTTCAACACTCATTTTTGCAAATATGAATTTAATTTAACGAGAATAAATCTTTTTAAAATTTTCTCTGCATTTGTAAACAAACTCCAATTTTTGTCATTTATCGTAAAAGTCACTGTCGTAAGGTACTGTCATACCAACAGAACTGGCATACACACTTTCTATGTTCTTTGCGCCGCGATTCCATTCCGTCACTCCTATTATAATCAGCGCATTACAGTGATATTACACTAGCAATGCAACTAAAGTAATTATTGTATTGAAAAGTTAACACAGTATATAATAGGAATGAACAGTTCGGTTCAAACGTGTCTTTGCTGACGAAACGAACCTGCATTTCTTCAAATAAAGTAGCACCGCTTGGGCAGATTATAAGGTATACATTGCAACAATAATTTGAAGGTTAATGTAGCATCAATAAAGAAAAAGAAAAAATATTCATAGTGTAATATCCCCATATCCATACAATATAGAATTGTGTACATTTGATACGTTTTCATAATACTACATTTTAAAAGATAGGATACTTTGTGGTGCAGCACAACCCTATTGATGTTTAGATAACTCAATGGTAGCAGCTGCTCATTTGACATAAAACGATTGACGGTGGTTGCGAACGAACAGTTTTTCTTTTTTGCACCTCTTGTACTAATTTATAACTTTAGCAATTAAGTACGCCAGTTTCATCAAATTTGTTCACAAATATAATTACAATATTAATTTAGCAATAATCAAATAGAAATTAATTAAGTTCCACATGGTGAATCCGAAAAATTGTGTAAAGTACATATAATATACAAGTGAAATATAAAATTGTTTTTAAATCACGTACATAGATATATTTAGTGATTATATACTTCCGATTATAATTGCAGCTAAGAGAATTAGGAAATTTTCTGCTTATTTCAGTCTCCAAAAATACTAAAGAACTAAAACGCACATATCAATCACCCTTGGATGTGAAAATGCTACAACACATTTTAGTTACCATTATATTATGTCGTCACTAATAGAAAAAGTCCTTTTGCTATTGTAATATATATGTACATACATATTACACATATATGAATGTGTATTGTAAGCAATAGACACCCACGGTTATAATTGACGTACAAGATGACGTAGATACAATTGTGCCTCATAAGTGATTATAAAATATAACGGAGAAAAGGGAAGCGTACAGCAGTCATTTGGTATTTACATTTACCAAAAAAAATGGATAGTTCGATGTTTTATGGCATGAAGCAAAATTCTAAAGTTGTTGAAGTCACAATGGAAGCGCTTACTACAACTACATCATCAAGTACAACAACAGATGCAAGCGGAGACCATGATGGTTCCACTGTATCTATGGATAAATTCTATCCTGCATTAGTACAATGCTTTGGCATTATCATCTGCGGGTAAGTACCGAAGCGGTCGAGTTGTTTTTTCTTTAAGAAAAAAAATAAATAAACCGTATATTATCGGGGAATGACGTAAATTGAGCTATTTGTAGATATGTAGATTATAATCTTATATCCCAAATTTCGTAAAACTTGATTTCATTAACCACCAACAGCATTGGCGGTTATTCATTGTTAAAATATAACTATGTTATATTTTAACATAGAGTTTTTTTGTAGAATTTGTCAGAATAGTCAAAAAGGAACTTAGTTTTAGGTTAAGACTAATTCTATCAGTGAAACGTTGATTTTTCTTTGATTTATTACTTTAGAACAATTAAATGCAATATATTGTACTATCTAGTTAAACCTATGCAACTACATATAATATATTTAGAAATAAATACGGGTGTGTCCATGTTATATATTTCTAAATGTATTATTACCATTACAAAATAGGTGTATTAAAATTAAACAACATTTACTTATACGCTTCTTTCATAAAGCTTCATTCTAAATGCTGTAACCTCAAAAAGACACATAAAAAATTATTTTTTTGAATATTGAACTCAATAGATGTGAAATTAAACGACCTTTACTTTGGGTTAAAGCATAGACAGTTCATAAAACAAAACAAACAAAAAAAAACAATTTAAATCAGCAGAAATGGTAAAATGAATGTCCCAATAAAACATTTAATTATCAGTACATTCATTTAAGTTTATGTATCTATTATATAAGCGTAGACAAGTACGAAATCTGAGTATTTTGTTATTTTGGTGATCAAATACTATCATCTTTTGAACTTAGTGATAGCATAGACATACTAGTTAACCAAATATACCATCAATAACACAAGTATTCAGCATTATCGTGAAATTAAACTGGTTCTGCATTACTAAGTATATACATATGTATGCAAATGAAAATAAAACGAAATTGTATACATTTATCGGTATAATGATTTAGTTGTAGTTGGGCACCTACTTTCTTTTTATTATTTAGATGTTACTTATTTTATTAGATTTTGTTTTAGTCTACGAGCATGCTTATACTTGTTCTCACCAGCTATTGCGTTTCATATATTTTGATACATAATATTGAAATAAGAATTACAAAAAAAATAAATAAATATGTGGCACATAAAGCCCCAAAAAGCTCATTGGCCGAGCTTCTCTTCTATTACTGTTGTGCGTCTTAAATTTTGGACAATATTAGAAGGGACCTACTTATTTTAGCCGGTTCCTAACGGCAGAACACTTGTGATATCACTTTTTCTGAGCTTTGTCACAGAGTTCTTTAAGAAGCTTTTTCATGGCAAGTTGTTACTGTCGGAAGAATTGCCAATTGCTTGCCGACAGGTGGGTACCGTTCGAAAGAAAAATCTTATCGATATTAAATTTGTTATGCATCACCTGGGGATTGAACCATGACCTACAGATCAGAAGGCGAACACACTAACCACTGAGCTACGGCTATACAATAGATTCTGTATATGTATATATAATTTCCCCCGTACATATGTAACAACGATTTAATGATTCTTCCAATGGGAGAATTCAATTAATATGTTTATTTTATCAACGTTTATCATCCCAAGTATGCACGTTATTGCATGTATAGATTTGTGCATCAATCTTGTAATTAATATACTTACATGCATACATTTTTTGTATGGCAGAGTGAAACTAATTATATATTACATGCAATCCTTTAAGTAATATTTTTTTTTCTTGATTTTTATTTATAATAAATTACAAATTTGTATAGCAGTAGGCTTGTATATGTATGTGTTTTATATTCTGTGTTACATTTTACTTTTTATTAATATAAATTATTTTATAGTTTTTTTTTTGAGTTGCTACTTACATACTTCATACATATATTGTTGTATCATGTGAATATAAATTTTAATAAAGTATACAAGTATTCTTTGTTTTTTATAATACAATAACACAAGCAAGCATTTTAAAAGTATAATACAATAAATAAATCTCATCATGCTATGATATAACAAGATGTGTTTAACTGTATACTGTTATTCTACTTTTTGTCTACATATGTAGATATGTAGGTACCATATAAATGCATTAAACATTATTTTTGATGTATTGCATTGCACGTGGTTTTACATGCATTATTCAGTACAAGCAATAATTACATATTTGTATGTGGTCATGTCATCTTCATTGATTGAAATTGAACACTTTTATGGGCTATATTATAATATCTTAAATGTAATTGATCAATTTTAATGAATTAATCATTGTGTAATTATATACGAATTACAAAACATATTCTCATGAATGAATTAATTAATTATTGTTAATTGGTTTGTTTTGGATTTGATTTTGCTTTGTTTCTTTTTCTTGCTTCAATTACATATGTACATACAAATACAATATATAAATCGATGCACTAATTATATGCATTTCCTCATAAATTTTTATATTTATAATAATAATATTTAGTTTTCAAAAAAAATTCCTACGAAATTCTTATTTAATCATTTTGGAACAGGTTCTTGTCCATAAATCTTCTGCACTAAGTGGGTTTTAAAAGTCAAATTATGTATAAACCAAAATATTTCTTAATTTATTTAATTTATTTGGTGATTTTTTTTAAGTAAATATTTTTAATAAAAATATTTTGGTGAGTAATGTACCCAACCGTGTTATAAGCCGTAGTATAGTACATAAATATCATAATAATAAAAATAAGCACATCAATGATGAGACTCAACTGCACGTGACTTGTGATTGTTTGCTGGCAGTGATGGTAAAATGCATACGCTTGCGGTGTATAGTGTGACCAGAAACTCTGTGACATAATAGCGGAATATTTATTGTACACATTAGGTTCGGTCGCTTCGCATACAAAATAAGATCAATGACACCTGAGCAGAAAATGTAGTGTTTACAAAGGCTTTATCAAGTTACTTCAGTCATATTTTACTTTAAATTGCAGTACACACCCGATACAACAAAGCTTTTCTTCCTTTTAATCCTCTAAAGCCATACTATTCTCAAATTAAATCACTTATTCAGTTTTTAAAGAGATATTTTATTTTGAGCAATTTTTCTTGGATGTTGTTAAACTGCAGTAAACAAATCTTCATTGTGTAAGTAAACTTTTTTGTTTATTAAATATTTTCGAACATACAATATTATTTTATATTTCGCCCATGTAATCGACTTTTGTACATAATGTGGATTGTGGATATTTCAATTTAATCATCAAATCGTACCTGACGTAAAAATGCCTTCATATTGTTTTGAATGTCACTTTTTTGCGATCAACCTTAAAATAACGCTACTTATTGAAGCATGTTGTTTACGCAGAGCTAAAAATCATTTGTAAAGAGCCTGTTTCTTAGGAAATTTTAAAGTTTTTAAAATATATGTCGCAATTTCAGTTGATATTTTTTTAACGATTCCATGCACGAAAAAATTAGTTGATGTTGAATTTGATCATGAATAAAAACTTAATTTTTAACGATTCCAAAGTATTTTGTGATAAATTCTAACTCGACGAGTGCAAGAATCCCAAAAAAGGAAAACAAATCGCAAACAAGTTGCTTTACCTGTGAAGTTTTACTAAATTCCTCCCGATCTGTTTTGAATTGCATATTTTAAGCGACAATGTTCCATAGTAAACGAATCAAATAATTATTATAATTGTGAAGAGACAGAAAATTCGCTTGTGTAAATCGCTCTAATAGTGTGTAAATATTTCTGGTCACATTGCTCATACGTATGCTTATTGGTTATTCATACATGCATACATCTACTTTGAGTATATGCCCATTGGAAATAATTACAACTAATTGGTACTACAATAATAAAAAGTATAATTTTACATTATTCTATTCTAGTTCGTTTAAAATGTATTGCAAAAAATTATATATAATTGGAATTGTAGTTTATTCCAAAATGATTCTGTCCATTCTAACACCAAATATGTGACGCTTTTAAAGTGAAACAGTTAAATCGATGTATTTTTATGAAGTATCGTCAACGAAAATGTTTAAGAGATTTTAACGTATCTCTTTTTCATCTGACTTGCGATGATAAACAGCTAATATTTAATGAGCGGTTTGTGTAATTTCACTTGACGCTTTATACCCATTGGGTATATATTGTACGAGTACATATGTATGTAGTATGTATATACATAAGCATGTCTGCATCACATGGGTACGGGTTATTCCATATGCAAATTTGCTGTTGACATAAAAAGTATTCAAATGCTATAATAAATGACAAAATACTTTTGTATTAATATCCATGCATGATTGTTTTCATTATTTTCAATATGCATATGTTTTTCCGCCTTGTACATATTACTACTGCTTTTTGTTTGTTGTTCTAATTTATGGTCAATGATTTGTGCTTAACGTACTATGAACTATAATCATATTTTATACCGTGTTAATATTAAAATAAAATCAATCACATTGAACGTAATCAAAGCGTAAATAGCTCTTATCTTACATTAAGTAATATATTGTAATTTAAATATGCAATTACATATATTAATACTTACAATATATTATCAATTTATAGCACTTAGTTATAAGTATCAATAGCATTATAATTTTTATTATAGTGCACAAATATGTGTATACATACTTTCATATGAATATTTAATTATAATTTCTAAATGCACCACTTATTAATTTTGAATGGCTTACTAATGCACCTTTCAGCAAGTGAAGCGTAACTATTTTATCAGACTCGATTCAACATCTTATAGCCTAGACAGACGGCAGCCTAATTCTGGATTACCGAGTTAATTCGAATTAACTCGGTCATTAACTGCAGCTAATCCGCATAAACTCTATGAGTTAATTCTCAAAATAAAAGAGGATTAGGTCAATTTGCGCTGGCAACACCGCTGAAAATTGTCTATTGTGAATTTTACTCGATCCATTTTACAAAAAATTAGGTGTGTTCGCTTATAAAAAACTTTCAACAATTGTTAACAGTTTTCAACATGAAAAGCGTTGGCGAACAAATAAATCCAGCTGTCAATTAAGAACTGTGAATGTCAATTTACAAGTTTCTGATAGATTTCAGTTCATGTACTTCTTGTAGATTTTCTCATATCGAGAGTGACAGATGACAGTGATAGTTGATAGTGATAGTAATGTAAGTGAGCAGACCTAATAAAACAGCAATCAGCCGTTTAGTTAATCCGCAATACTGTCATCTGTCAGGTTATTATTTTATTCGGATTAAGTGCGCCGGTAATCCGGAATTAGGCTGCCGTCTGTCTAGGCTATTACAGTCGATTACATCTGTCGCCATGTTAATCATAGGTCAAAATTCTACAATTAAATATTAAAATATAAAAATATAAATATTAAATAAAATTATATTAAAAATAATATTGTATACACATGAACTTCAAATTGATTTTTCATTGTATCATAGTTATTAATGGTTTATCAATCGAGTGTGAGAGAAGAAATTAATAATTTTAATCAAATTTAAATAAAAAATAAAAAATCTTTTCATTTTGCATAAAAAATCACAACAAAATAAATATTACTTCAAAAACACCTGTATGCGGAGTAATTAAATGCTACAAAGATATTTTAAGCATTTAAAGAACATTGACACCGAAACATTGTCGGGCATCGATCAGGCAATAAAAGTTACGTAAAAGTAAAGAAACCAATTTTCTGGCTCTTAACACCATAGCACTTTTTCAATTTACGGCCCTCGGTCTTTCTTTAAAGGGAGGAAAGAACTTGTACTCTGAACTTGATGTTATGCAGGGCTACATGCACTTCTTCTCTTCTTCCTTAAAAATATGTATGTATCAACAAAAAATGCGCAATATTTTCCATATAAAAAAATGTCGACATTATTGCTTTTTCGACATTAATGCACTCCATCTTGTGCAGGCAGACAAAGACACAAATTTTTGTTGTTTCCAATTCAAGATAAAAATTTGGTAGTGTGAAATAGAGAGTTAAAACCCTTTTGCGAACAATCACGACAGTCACGAACTAAATGTCCATCAGCAGGCCATTCACAATAGTGTTGACTAGTTATATTCCATGTTTCAAATATTTTCAATAGCCCAATAACAGTTTTTTTTTTTGCCTATTTTTTTAGAATTGCCCTCGGGGCTTTGAGCTTGCCAATCTGAGGCCATAGCGATGTTTTTAAGATCCATCAAGATGTGATCAAGCTCATATAGAGATTTTAAGAGTTCATCATATAATGCAAATTACCAAATAGGATGCACCGATTTTCGGATTATCACTCGTTACAGTTTCAACATATTTTTCACATTTCATCATCATATAAAAGCCCATATATGATAAATGGTTTAGAATTATTCTATATTTTCTTTCAACGAATTGTAATTATTCAAGTAAAAATAAAATGTCCATCTGAATATTTTGTCTGTTTAGTTATATTTTGAGATCAACTGCATGAAAAATGAGATACAAGTAGTTCTGTACTATTTTTCAAGATTGAAACCTTTGTTCGGATTCGGTTAAAAATATCAGATTGTTTTTTTTTTCTTTGAGACAATATGTAACCGAAAATATGTATAAGCAAAAAGTCATCTTAGGAGTTCACTGGCGAAAAATCGTTTCTTCGTAGACATAAGGTCAGGTTTTAAAGACTATTTTTTCGACAATTATACTCTTTTACTGGAAATTCTTTGAGAGAGCTCGGTGAAGGGCTAAATTACCAACATCCATATGCAGTTCAGCTCACTACAAAGAGCTGAACTGCGTTTGGCAAAATAAGTATTTGCTGCAGGCCTACTTTAAAAGTTCATATAACTGTAATACATTCATATTGCCGAGGTTTATCTTTTCATCTTTTATACAAATAATTTGCGTGAAATTTAGAGGTTGATTATTTATTCTCTCTTTACATTGGTTGCAGATTTGCACTATTTCTATTTTGAAGGTCATGTTCGATATATTAACAATTTATTTACATCTTAAGACATTATGTATAATAAGTATTTTTATAATTGATCGCTTTAAATCGATTTGAAAATAATACAATATATGTATATATAAACATGAATTTAAATATTTTTTGTCACGGTAGTCACGATAATCAAATTGACTATAAATTTCTTTCTGTTATGCAAAGCGACAGGCCAATTTAGATCGAAGATATCATTCCTATATCGTCTTGATAGGTCAATGATTGAAAACCATGATGAAGGTTAGCATGAAAAACAAGCTGTATTTTCAATAGAGCGGTTTCAAAACGTTTCTCTATAAGTACTTTAGTTTTGAGGATATACAACCTTCAATGCAACCCACAGCTCGAAAATAAAAATGACATTAATTTTCTCTGTACAAGCCTCTGAACCATTCTAAAATACAAATATATACTATATCGCACTTCCCCAAACGTATTCCACTTAAATATGAAAATATTCAGCTGAGCAATAGATTCTCAATTCATACTAGAGTCGTGCACGATTGACTATGATTGTATCATGCGAGTACAGTACAAATACTCATGTTTGCGATGCCGTGATGTATTTAGAAACTCATTTACTCATTTATGCATTGAGTCCTACTCGTTACTTAACCAACAATAATTGCCATAAGTGTTGTGCGCCGTGTACGAACGTTATACGATGAGCTTGAGTTTGTCAAAGCACATGTTTTCGTGTGTAAAAGAAGACAAACTCGTTTACTCGTTAAAAAAAAAAACGAAATTGACGATACGTGATAAGACGATCAAAAATTTACAGCATTGTAACCGGCAACGTTTACATGAGTACATTTTTATTTACTCGTTCGACATAAGTAACACGTGTTGCAATTATATTCTACTGTTTTTTTTTTTTGCAATATGCGTTATCTTATCTCTCATTGAGATGTCTATAAGTTCAAATCAATAAAAAAAGGCAATTGAATGTAATTGAAATTCTTAGGTATGTATTACTTATACTTTGATGTTAAGTAGTCTATAAACTTTGTAAACAAATGTAGCACATCATTGTTATCAATTTCTCTTTTGACGAGTCTACTTTTACACGCAGTTTGTAACTCATATTCTGAGAAAATATATTTTGACTTTTGACTAATCGGACCTACTTATTTTAACCGGTTCCGAACGGCAGAACACTTGTGACATCACTTTTTCTGAGCATTGTCACAGAGTTCTTTTAGAAGCTTTTCATGGCAAGTTGTTACTGTCGGAAGAATTGCCAATTGCTTGCCGACAGGTGGGTACCATTCGAAAGAAAAATCTTATCGATATTAAATTTGTTATGCATCAGCCGGGGATTGAACCACGACCTACAGATCAGAAGGCGAACACACTAACCACTGAGCTACGGCACCCAAAATATTCATTCCCAAATTATCAAAATATTCATATATATTATTTCTCAATACAGAGAAGACAGGCAGTTTTTCGAAGTTATAACCATAAGATTACCTTTGGAATGTTTGTTCCAAAAGTACAATTTCAAAAACAAACACATTTTTATACCCTGTATAATGCAATATGCAAGGTATTTTCATTTCGGTCAGATGTTTGTAACCACTTGATAAAATCTCCGGAGATATAGATATGGATATGTATTCGTGATCAGCGTCGCTTAAATTTTCCATTTAACGATATCCGTCCGTCCGTCTGTCTGTCACCTGGCTGGTTTGCACGATAACTTTAGCAAATATTGAGCTACTTTGACGAAATTTGGCATAAGTAACCTTTGATCGAAGGGTACGGAGGGGATTGTTATTGGGCATGATCGGTCAATAGCCACGCCCACACCAAGCATTCATAGGACTAACCTCGGAATTTTCAAAATCTTTAACTTGCTATAACTCACTTAATATACCACCTGGGACAACAATATTTGGCACATAGAGTCACGCTTAGCTTAATATGGTAGTCGGAAATAATCTGGCAAAAAATCAACATGCCACGCCCACTTCTTAATGGGGCTACCATACAAATTTGCGAAAATTAAAAAGAATTTAAACTGCTATAACTTACGAACTATTCAGCGTAGGACAACCAAATTTAAGGTGTGAATTAATATTGCAAAATTAATTAGATATACAAGAAAGAGGTAAGCCACGCCCACTATTTTTATAGCTCCCATACTAAGCCTCGGAATTATCTAAAAAATATCCTTTAAATTATCCCTTTTAAAACCCCCATAAATTACAAAGTACTTCATCAAAGTCAACCATATTTCGGGAGTAGATTGTTTCTCAAAAAACTGGCTAGCCACGCCTACTGCTTAATGTAGCTCCCATACAAAGCAGTGAAAATAAAAGAAAAATATGGAATTTGAGCAAACTTTTTATATACGATATATATCTACATATGCAGGGTATAATTTGGTCGGCCCTAGCCGACTGTAAGGTCATTTTTTTGTCTCATTTATGATTAATTTCGCAATTTAAGGTAGTAGTCCGGGGTGAAGACCGAAGTTTCGTTTACAATTTTTACATGTTTTTATTGGTGTTTTCAAGTATAGAAAAAAAATGTTTTTAAGTTAATTTTACATTAATTTGTTTTTAATTTTTGACGTCAGAGTGGAGTCCTCGAAAAAAAGATGAGTTGGTTCGGGGAAGCCCACAGCCTTTGAAGTCATCTGAAATAAAAAATTCAAAAATATTATTTAATGAACTAACCGGACTTGTGAAAAAAGTTCTAAAAATTTATTTTTTTTTCTCGATAAATTGTTTAAATAAAATAGTTTATTATAAAAAAATTAAATGTTTGTATGTATTTAGATAAGTGTGTCTAGAATAACGGGTAAAATTTTTAGCCAAATCGGTTGAATAGTTTTGACTCAGTGCTTCCCCGAATTTTTGAAAACATGGTTTTGAGAAAAACGCGTTTAAAGTTTACACACTACGGCGCGCTCTCTTATTTTAGCTATAACTTTAAAAATATTCAAAATTTCGGTCTGAAATTTTTAGAGTATATTTTAAAAATTTTTTGAACCCGTCACACCGGACTACTACCTTAATAAAGTCTTCCACACACTACATCACTATTTTTCCTCGAGCCCTCGTTCACCAAAGATCATTTTCAATTTCCAATACAGCGGCCTCTTCACGCCGATATTCAGTATCGCTTACCGACAGGTACTAAACGTCTTGCTAGAAGTCGATTTTTGAGAACCACATTATAGGAAATTATGTGACGTACGTAAGAGCAGATTTAGTATTGAGTAAATTATAGTAATAATAATAAGAAATTATTTTGTTGTGGAACCATATGTTTAAAATGAAAGTAAATCTATTCAAGTGGTGCATTTAATTTATGCATTACGAATTTGAAAGAATTAAATTAACGATAACAGTTTATACTGCTTATGAGTATATTTTAATTTAATACATATATTTGTTTGCCTTTTTTTTTTTGAGGAAATAATATTTGCTATTTAACATAAAATTCAATGAGCATCATTTGTTGAGTTTGAAATTTTGTACTCTTATTACGGATTTTTTCGCATTGTCTCATTTTATAAACAAAGAGAAAAAACAAAACAGCAACTAATGAAAACAATATATGATATATAATTAAAGCTGTGTACGCGAAATAGGTTCAAAGTCTGTTGATTTAGCTGCATTGAGTCATAAGCAACGAAACAAATGATCAACAAATTTATTTAAATTTATTAGAATATGTGTAGGTACAGACAAACAGCTGTTTTCCACATTGTTAATGACGTAATAGGACAAAGGTAATATCCCTTTTTTTTTATAACATTTGCATTGCCTGCCAAATGATAACAATTATTAAGTCTGGCTAGTAATAACAAAGGTTAAAAAAAATGTTTTTCTGCTGGTGACTTGTACAAGAAAAATGCTGTTTTATATGCACATATGCATGCAAATGCACAAGTACAAGCTTCGCCAGACACAAATGGCACATAATTGTTGTGATGCTATAAAATAATAATATTCATTAAATTGCTATCTATTATTTGAATACAACTAATGCACTAATTGCATATAAATATAGTGTACACCTTAGATGTTGTGTATGTGTGTATAAAAATGTATAGGAAAAATTATAAAATTGCGATTTTTACGATATGTGATTGCAAATAATTGCTTTTTCGCAATCATTTAAGCTTAACTTTGCAATACTGTTGGAAAATGATTTCTTGTTTTACATTATTCGGTATTGCATATGCATAACAAATATAATACGCTTTTGGTGTTGCATACTTTCAAGCTTAAATGCATATCTAAAAATTTGTTATGTTGAAGTGCATGACTTTAGTTAATTGGAAGTGCCAACTACCATATGACCCATTTCAATTTTTTTTTAGATCACCTATCCATGCACTGATGGCACTACTCTTAAAACTTTATTATTGGAGGAAAACACACATTTGCTGTGAATTTTCAATTTTTGCAATTTTTTTCAGTCTCGATTTTAATTTGGCTGAGAATCTCCATAAGAGCATTTCTTCAAAAAAGGTCCAGTGACACTGAAAAATATTGAAAATGTCGAATACGAGTTGAATTTTTAATATAGATGTGTAATTCAAAAATATTTGTAACCGCTTGAAGAAGGCTCCGGAGATTTAAAAAATTGTATATTCTTGATGAGTGTCGCCTAGATATTCTATCTGTCTAACACGTGGCTGATCCGTGCGATAAAACTCCAACAAATGTTGCAACATTTGAACCAAATTTGACATGAGCTACCTGTGGTCCAAGAATATGGACGCTATTGATGAATTAAAAAAAATTTTAACCCGTTATAACTCTTAATATTCCAACAATACGTGTAGATTGCTAAGAATTTGCCCAATAAATTGGCGAGAAATGCTCGGACTGTCCCATAAAAAGTCTCAGGTTAGAAAAAGCATTCATGCGCCATAACGTACCGCCATTTTGCATGGGGATTAATATTGTTGGGGAAATTCGCAAATATCACTGCAAACCTTTAAAAGTAGGCGTGAGACAAGCCTTATAGTAAATATGAATACATATTTACTAGTTGAGAGTATACAAAAAATGTGCGTATCATGCCAATTATTTTAAAAATACAACCTTAATGTCTTTATCCAGTTAATTATGTAATTGTATATTATTTTAAATGCTAAGATGGTACCCTGTAAAAGAAAAAATGTTGAATCCGCAATGTTACGTCAGCTATTATACTTAGAATTCGCAGGATTTGTTTATTATATCTTGAAATGAAAAAAATCGACACTTCCTAAATGCATAAATATGCATTATGCCCTTTGACCGAGGTTCTTTTCCAGTACTGTTGTGCGTGTTAAATTTTGGGCAGTATTAGAAGGGATCTACTTATAATAGCCGGTTGCGAACGGCAGAACCCTTGTGAACTCCCTTTTTCTGAACTTTGTCATGGAGGTTTTTTAAAACTTTTTCGTGGCAAATTGTTACTGCCGGGAGAATTGCCAGTCCAGTTACTTAGTCTTATAAAATAACAACCGTCTATGTCAGATCCTTCATTTGTCATTGGCTTGCTGCATACGAATGTCGCGTTCGTAACCCAGGAAATGCCTATATATATTTAATGTGCGTAAATATATATACAGTATTGTGCAAAACTTAAGCAACTGGCATAATTTCAATTTCAGGCTGCTCCTGGTGCATTTGTGAAACACACATCGAAGTTTGTGAAGGATTGGCACAATCGCCCGACTTGAATCCTATTGAAAATTTGTTTTCAATTTTAAAACGAGGCTTGGGCTCAAAGCGTTTTAAAAATAAAGACGAACTATTTTTAGGCCTCAAAATTGAATGGGAAAATATAAATAAATCATATTTAACGAAATTAGTAGCTTCTATGCCCAAAACGTGTGCTGCAGTAATTAAAAATAAGGGATACTACACAAAATATTAAAAGTTGCTTAAGTTTTGCACAGATGAAATATGAGTATAATTTGTTTTTTGTTGTTTACAGTTAATTTCGTAAGAATACCGAACTTTTGTTGTTGTTGTTTTTTATGTATTTAATGAAGGAACAATCAAATATTAAAACATTCAATCTAAGCGCTTTTATTTTTTAGTAAATTTGAAATCAATGAGAGCACTATGCCAGTTGCTTAAGTTTTGCACAATACTGTATGAAATGTGTATTATATAAGATATTAAATTGCGGTAGTACAATACAAGTAGTATAGATTTAATCATTCATAGACATTGTCATTGGAATTGAGCACGAGTAATACACGCCCAATATTATTTACATGTTTTACATACAAGCGTCTGGACAATTTATGTACGTAAAAAAATGCGTAAAAATTATAATAAATCAATGCAATTAAGAATTGATTTCCGCATGTTCAGCTTAAGTCATACGAAAATATTTAATACATTTTTGAATATTTACAATTTATTTGAACAAAAAATTATATATGTTCCCTTTTTTTTTTGCAGTTATATAGCTGGACGTTTTAAGATAATTTCAAATGCAGAAACCAAAGGGCTTGGCACTTTTGTTGGTACATTTGCGTTGCCCTCGTTAATATTTCTATCATTGGTCGAACTGGATTGGAGTGCAGTGAATTGGACATTTCTGTTGGCAATGCTCATTTCAAAGTCGATTGTATTTTTTGTAGTGTTGATAATTTCATTACTAATAGCACGTCCATTGAACTATGCACGTGCCGGTCTCTTGGGTATATTTTGCACGCAAAGTAATGATTTTGCCATCGGTTATCCAATTGGTAAGTTGACGTCACTGCGTTGCATGCACATATAATTCACATAGATTGAATACATTTATTTAATTATTCTCATTTAGTTGAAGCACTATACAAGGATGTTCATCCAGAGTATGCTTCCTATTTGTATTTAATGTCACCCATATCATTGGCCATATTAAATCCAATCGGTTTAATTTTAATGGAAATCACAAAAATTAAGAATATTAAAATAGAAGCGGTAGGTGGTATATTAATACATATATTAATACAATTGATTACATTTATACATATTATTTATATCTGAAGGTACAAAATCCACCAGTTTGCCCCGATGCCTGTCCCGCTGAACAGATGAGAAAACGTACACGTTGCTTAAGTGAACGTTACGTTTTATGGTTGAACACATTCAATTCGCTGTTCTTCAATCCAATGCTAATGATGACTCTGCTCGGTGTGGCTGGGTCCTTTGTATTTCCCAATGGTCTGCCAGAGATATTGGCAAGTGTTTTACGCGTTTTTGGACAATCGTTTTCGGCAACAGCACTATTTTTGCTGGGATTAAAAATTGTTGGACAAGGCGCAACATTGCGTGGTCAAGGTTTTATATTGCCTGCCATATTGATATTGGTTAAAATGTAAGCATAAATATATGTTGTGTGCATATTTTCTCATTACCTTGCTATATATTTCCAGTTTGGCACTTCCACTAGTCTCACGTGAAACTGTCTATGCGATGCAGGCTGGTGTTAATTTCAATGATACCACTGAGCTGAGTACTTTTGGCTTCCTCTATGGTACTTTTCCGGCTGCTCCTGGTGCATTTGTGATAGCAACACAATATAATATGGACGTAGAACTGGTTAGAAATATGCAAAATTACCAAATCGAATTCAATATAATCGCAAGAATTGATATCGTTTGATTATAGATTGCTAAAAGTATGGTGCTTTGTACTTTTATCTCAGCACCACTTATGTTTATATCGGCAAAAATGATCTCGCTGACTAATCTGGATCCGGTTGCTTATCTGCACGAGTTGGATACATTTTCATTTGACATTAGTATTGGCGGTATTGTCGCCTGTGTATGGATGTTGTTGCTGTTCGTGGCGACAAAACGTTATCGACGCATGCCTCAACGCATAACAACATGTTTAGTGCTGTCACAAGTATATTTCTGTTTAATACTGATATCTACATGTGTTAAAGTGTGAAAATTTATCAATTGTTTATCAGATGATGTGCTGTCTTGGTGTCGTACTTTGGTCGAAATTGGAACATTGCGACAAATGGGTGCTCTATGTACAGTTTTTCCTCTTCAATATTGGCACCTATAGTAGCCGTTTATGGACGGCTCTACTAGCTATATCGCTATTATTTTTACAATGTCGTAGCTTGTGTTTTGTCTTGAAATTATGGCCTTATATGGTTTGTATGCAAATATGCATCTGTTTGTATTCCTATTGTCATTATTTTCTTTAATTACAGGCACTATTTGCATGGGGTATACCAATTATTATTTCCATATTGCTTGTTGTATTCGACATCAATGTTATGACTGGTGAGAAACATTACCCCAGTTTTCAATATGGCAATGCACAAGCAGCTATTGCAGTATTTATGCTTGTAATGTGTTTTATCGGTTAGTTGCAGCTTATTATAAAATCAAAATATGCGATATAAGTACACAGCACGACAAAAATTTCAAAATCAGACTTTAAAATAAGCTAAAATCAAGCAGAACATGATTTCGAAATAAATGAATTTAAAACCATTATCCAGAAAATGTCTTATTTTAATCTTTGGTGCGAAACTTTGTCGTACTATGCTATATGAAATGATGATATCACTTAGCATTTGAAAAGTTATAAAAACAAAAAACATTGTATGTGCTTGCTGTTGATTTTGAGAGACTTTTTTTGTAAGATCTCATAATATTCAAGTTAAGAATTTTGAGAACTTATAATTGATTTCAATCAACTCAAAGATATGTACAAGTTTTATAATGATGTACTAAAAAAAGTTTTCAATCTGATAAATTAATTTATGTAGAAATTATTTCCAATCACTCGATCGCATTTGTTAAACCCATCTATCTTTATTCTTCTTTATTACGCTGCTTTAGTTACGGTTGGTTGCTTAGTCTTGCATCAGCGTTATAAGAAGCGCTACGAAAAATATTTAACTTTCACACGTGAGTTATCCAATCCGGAATCAGGTAAATTTGACTTGATTTGACTTTTACTTGGAAGAGCTCAACTCATTTGTTGACTTTCATAGAGCCATCTGATTTGCAATCGACCATTTCAACGGCTAATCTTCTTTCGAATGCTGATGGAACACCAATCACAAATAGTAACATCCATCAACGGCGACGTAATCCATCGTATTCATCTTCTGATGATGATGATATTCTAACGACACATACTATCAATGCGGCTGCCACTAATGGTTGTGGTAATGGTAATTGTTGCTCATCAATGGCAAATCCAACAACAACAACAAGTACTACTGTTGTAGACATCGAAGATATACTTGTTCGGGAACGTAACGGTTCGACAACAGCAGCAGCAGCAGCAGCAATATCAGATGATAAGACTAGTCAATCGACACCATCGACAGATCAATTTGATGGTGGGTAAGTGGCATCTGAAAGTAGAAACTGTAGGAACTTTGAATGTATTACTTATCGTTTTGCATAGAAATCTTGAGACCGGTCCGAACATGTGTGGTGCCGGCTTTAATTGTGGTCCCAGTACATCACGACAAAATTGTCAAAACATTATTGAACGCTATGAGGAACAAACACGCAACGGTCTGGAACCTTTAGAGTATCCAAACGATGCCGATGAGCATCAAACTTTGAAACATACAGTTTTACTAATTATCCTGCTGTGTTCCATGTTTGTTGTAAGTAAATGAAATTGTGAGAAATAATTAATATAAAATAATACATATTTCAATTTTTCTTTCAAACGCAACCAAAGAGTCTATCTGTTTCAATATGGACACTTGTAATGGAGGGCATGTCCGGCATCTATTTGGAATTAAGTTTTCTTGATGCTTTCCTTAACTTTGGCCAGAGTTTAATAGTATTGGCCGTATTTATAATCGATACTGGTGAACTATTAATGCCATTAGTGAAATTTTGGCGTAAATTATGGTCAGTTTGTATATCTCAAAAGCATGTAAATTCCTCGATTTACATATATATGTGTATGTTAAAATATTTATAGGTATGGTGCCAATGTGCTCACCCTACCGCATTGGTCAACACTTAGTGTCGAAACCAAACATATTTGTGAACAATTTCGTAATCATCATTTAGAGAATTGCAAAAAGGACATTGCCAAGGATAGAAGGTAAGAATTGATAAAAAAGATTAATGCAATTACAATACAAATGTGGAAATTTAATTCATTTACTTAGATGGCGTATAAAAGTATATCGCAAAGTATTCTATGGCAATGAATTTGTTGATTGGCTCATTGAGATGGGGCTGTCAAAGGATCGCATGGAAGCAGTGCACTATGCCAAACATTTGGTCAATGGACGTGTATTGCGTCACATAAATAACGTTTATCATTTTGAGGATAAACAATTATTGTACAACTTTTGCGGTCGTCTGTAAATACACACGCGAATACAAGGTGCAGGAGTGAGTGTAGCTGTGAAAAATTTGCTTTTCTAAATGTGGTGCTGTGATTTTCATAAAAACATACATAATTAGCATATGCGAGCAACATAACATACATACGAGTATATAAGAAATTATTTACGTAAACAGCCATTTACGTGATTAATGTTAAAATGCTAGCTTATTGAATTGAGTGTATACATTTGTAAAATGTATAAGTGAAAGAATTGGCCAAATTTTGCTCATAAATATTGTATTACGGTAGCATGTTATATTTAGCGAATTTTATTTGTTAATATAAATATTTTTAGAAAAATTATTAGCTGTTTTAAAAGAAAGTTACTAAAAAGTGTAATAGTGTGTGATTCCTTAAAAAGTTCGTTATATACTTTTAAGTATAGATTTTTATTTGTTTGTTTTTCAATTTAATTGTAAGTTATGAATTTATTTAACAGAATTTAATTTCTCACAAATCACAAATGTAATTTTGTCACAAAGATTTTATGGCTTTCTACTTTGTTTTTTTTTTCTTTTTTGTTACTTTTAACATACTTAATTTACTCAATCACATATTGAACACCTTTAAAGTATTTCAATGTAGGTATATCCAGCTAGAATAGTAATTATTACATACATTTATTTTATTTTACCTATTACACTTGTAATTATCATATTAACGAGAATGATTGGACCATTCAAATATATTTATACAAGTATGCTACATACATATGTCCTTAGTAGCTTTTATATACATTATATTAAAAGATTTTGTAAATAAACGATTTCTATAAATATATAAATGCAATTATTTAGCTATGTTCAAAATGTTAAAATAAATAAAGTATTCATTTTCCTTCTTGGTCGCAAAGATGCTACAAATGCAATTGAATGTATGTCTTTTTATTCCTTATGTATACTTGTTTGCAATACGAATGCCAGGAAAATGAAAGACTAATGCTGCAACTAGCCACCGACGTAAAAACGTAGAACGTGTCAGCTGACACGACCTATCTTATGGGAATGTCGTGCTAACAAAAACTCACCACCGTATGACGGTGACGTAGACGTTGCTCGGAGCGGAGAAAATCAATGCAATCTTGTATGTTCTTACGTACGGGCGGTACGTACGTACGCTACGTCGGTGGCTAGTTGCAGAATAACAACATCTAAAGCAGCATGCAGAGAAAGTGAAGAGATCGCTAAAAATATCTAGTGTTTATAAGTCGTTAATAAACGACTAAAAGAATTAGTGGTGCCGCCTCAAAGAGGATAAACTTTCTTGTGAGCAGAAATCCATCAATCATCCAGGCTCAAGAACCTATAGAAAAATAGAAAATTGCGGTTTGAAAGAGGCAGAGGTCGGATGGTGAGACGTCCCTGCAATCCACAGCAAGGAAGCGACAGAGGGATGAGGTCGACGAGAAAAGACGTTTCAAAGGCGAACTGATGGGTCGAAATATTGCTGAACCTGAAGGAATAGGTGATATCTCAATTTCTATGCAGCACCTATAAGACGGCTTCCATGACCACCCTACATTGTAAAACCGAAACAACGGCTGAGTGGATATTGAACATTTGTTCTCTATATAAAACCTTGGGAAACAACAGATATGTGGACGGTGGAATAACCCCAAATGCCTAGCACTATGGTTGCTGTTGGCTACTTTCCCAACTCTACTACAGCGGATACTGAAGAGATACTATCCTTTGTAAAGAGGTGAATTGGAGACCTTGGAAGCAAGACGAATGCTCCGGTGTAAAAATATAAAATCCAAAAAAATTCTGATCTCTGTCATAGCGCTCTTTTAAAAGCTTTTTCATGGCAAATTGTTACTGCCGGACTTTCAACTTAGGTCTGATCCGAGTGCCCTGGATTAGACAAGGACGTATATACTAAACTAGTAAAGTAAAGTGTACTGGGTCTATGCCAGATGCTCGTTTCTGCCTCTACGTATTTCCAAAGAAAGAAAGAAAAGATTTGCAAATATATGTTGGAGGAAGGAGATTACTCAGGACTACAATTACGGATGTAATTGAATACCTACGTACAGTTTCAAAGAGGAGTTATAAAACACTCATAACACTAGGCACTGTAAAAGAGGTTATCGAAAAAAGTAAAATTAAGAAATTTTACAAAATTGGAGGAACGAATTTTAAATAAACGAAATATAGCTCCCCAAATTATGAATAAGAATCGGAAAAGAGTAATAATAATAATAATTTACTGTTGTAGGTTGCCCAAAGGCCCACACTGCGACCTAATTGATCTTTTGTGTCACACTACATTTAAATTTTTGTGATCCACTTGATCACAATTGTACTATCTACTATACCCTATTGGTTTAGCTGCAATTTATGTCATCAGGTCCTTATCTACCTAGATGTTCCTAGTCTAAAGAAAGAAAGTAACTGACGCCCATGTCCTTCCAGTATTTTATCCACCTTGCGGATGAAGTTTAGAGTGTCCCTAGCAGAGGCATTTTTTATTACTTCCGGATCCAAATGATCACGATGAAATATGTTCACCCTTGTTTTTGCCAACGCAATACAGTCACACAATAAGTGTTCTGTGGTTTCATCCTCTTGTAGACAGAACCGACACGCCATGTCGTCGAGTATGTGTAATTTGGTGAGATGGTACTTCAGGTAGTAGTGACCTGAGGGAAAACCTATTTTCCTAATATCTGCTTTGCACATATTGCGCAGTTTCTTGTTGTAGGTAAAAGGCCTTACCAATTGTTTAGCTTGGCGAAGTTCTTGTATTTCTTCCCAGTGTGATACCCTAAGGATATGTTCCCAGTTTTTATACCCTGCGTAATGTAATATGCAAGGTATATTCATTTCGGTCAGATGTTTGTAACCACTTGAAGGAATCGCCGGAGATATAGAAAATTACGTATATTCGTGATCAGCGTCGCTTAAATTTTCGATTTAACGATGTTCGTCCGTACGTCCGTCTATCTGTCACTTGGCTGGATCCCACGATAACTTGAGCAAATATTGAGTTATTTTGACGAAATTTGGCATAAGTATCCTATTATCCAAGGGTACGGAGGGTATTGATATTGAGCGTGATCGGTCAATAGCCACGCCCACATCAAGCATTCAAAGCGACTAATCTCGGAGTTTTCAAAATCTTTAATTTGTTATAACTCACTTAATATACCATTTGGGATAACAATATTTGTCATGAGGAGTTATATTATACTGTTACATAACCTTGCCAGAAATGGGCGAGCCACGACTACTTTTTATAGTAGCTCCCATACAAAATGTCTGTACTTGTTTTAAATTGAAACCGCTGTAATTTCGGGAATCTTCCGTCTAGCACACGGATCACGGAAGTGATGTGGCATGAAACCAGCATTCTTATTGGGGCACCCATACAAAGTCGAGGAAATTAAACAAAAACTTTAAAGTACCATAACTTATAAAATATTTAGCGTAGAACAACGAGATTTAAGGTGTGGATTATTATTGTAAGAGCAACTAGACTCACAGGAAATGGATGCGCCACGCCCACTGTTTATAGAAGCCCCCATACAAAAGGACCGAATTTCTTTTAAATTGAAACAGCTGTAACTTCTGCAATTTTCTGTCTAGAATAAATATAATTGACACTTAGATTAATATGGTACATAGTCGGAAATAATCTGGCAAAAAATCAGAGTGCCACGCCTACTTTTCATTGGGGCTCCCATACAAAGTTGCGAAATTAAAAAAAATTTTAGCCGCTATAACTTACGAACTATTCAGCGTAGGAAAACCAAAATTAAGGTGTGGATTAATATTGCAAAATAAATTAGATTTAGAAGAAAGAGGTTAGCCACGCCCACTTTTATATAGCTCACATACTAAGCCTCGGAATTATCTTAAAAACCTCCTTTAAGGTAGTAGTCCGGTGTGACGACCGAAATTTCGACGTTTTAAAATTTTTACATGTTTTTATTGGTGTTTTAAGTATAGGAAAAAAAAATTTTAAGTTAATTTTACATTAATTTGTTTTTAATTTTTGACGTCGTCGAAAAAAAGATGAGTTGGTTCGAGTAAGTCACACCGGACTACTACCTTAAATTATACCTTTTAAATCCCGCATAACTTACAAAGTACTTCGTCAAAGTCAACCATATATCGGGTGTAAATTAGTATTATATGCAAAAATTGTTACTCAAAAAGTTGAAATAAAAGAAAAAGAGGGTATACTCGAGAAAACTTTTTATATATACGAGTATATCTGCATATGCAGGGTATAATTTGGTCGGCCCCAGCCGACTGTAAGGTCATTTTTTATTATTGATTTAGCCTCCGCCCAGTTGATACCACAGTATGGCTATGGGCCTATGAGGTTTGCTGCTGAACCAGCCCTGACTAATTCATCAGCAATTTCGTTACCTTAGAAACGGAAAAGAGTAACTGAATTAAGGTGTCTTTCGAATTTCTATGAATTATTTTCTATGTGACTTAATTTGATTTTGGGAAACTTGGATTGAACCTGAGATATTAGCGCAGTACAAAAACGCCGCTGTGTGTAGTTTTAGCATTCGTAACGAATTCAATAAAGAATCGAGTAACGAGTCTCATAATGACAGCTTTATATTGGTGTGTTGGGTTATTCTTACTATTTATCATTTATCGAAATTTGTGTCAAACATTTTCATTGGATATCAACAATAAAGCCGTATTATATTAAAACAATATATTTATAAGAATTTAGCAAATTCCCGTCATAAATGTTGTCCATTTGTTTTCTTTTAGCTGGCGTAAAGAAAAAAAAAATGCTAATATTTAAATATAAATATGAGTAAATAATAGAAAAGAATTTACTATGCACAGAAGACAGATGTGTGCATCTTTGTACGTGTTTAAAATTATAATATTTATGCAATTTGTTCCTCTTTTATCCAACTTCTTATAGTAATCCATAGAAAACAATCTCATACTAGATACTCATTTGCATATGCATTCAATATTACTACTTTAATTGAATTTTAAGTGACCTCAAATCAACAACTACATATGTAGGTATGTGTGTACTCGTGAATTCATAAGACAAAAAAGTAATGTAAAATTAAATAGCAATTTATTCAAAAAAAACATTTCAACAAATTCGCATCTGAGAATTATTTCACAGAAGAATAATACTAACAACAACAACATTGATATTTACGAGTATGAGTGGCTATTTGTGCGTCCGTCCATAAGCCTTATTAAGATGCAAATCGAAACGCGCCACTGCGAAGACAACAATAATGTAACCTCAATAGTTTGTGTCGTAACATGGTGTGTGGTGATCTACTATAAATCTCAAAATAAAGCACAACAATCATATCTTATGGGTGAGTTCATAGAATATGAAAATAAAGCGCAATATTAACTGTATATCATACTCAAAAAATTTAAAGAAATAAAAGATACAGGGTGGGCCATTTAAAGTTGATGCTAAGCGCAGCGCGTCCTTTCTCTTCAGGCGAGTGTGTCCTTGATGCTGTAGTAGTCGCCTCGCTAATGCATTGGGGTACTTGTCTAGGTTTGCTAAGTAGGTTTAAGCAAGTCGGGAAAGTTCTTCAGTTACATACGGGATATGTAAATCTCTGTGGAGGTTAACCTTTTTGATAAACCAAGGAGCATTGGTAATCATTCCCAAGATATTCGATTGGGCTCTGTAACTTTTCGACGTTCGAGGGTGAAGCAGTACCCCAGAGTTGGATACCGTAAGTCCATATGGTCTTTATAATGACTCTATAGAGTAGAACTTTATAGTCTAGTTTGAGCTTGAACTGCATCTATCTTCGCAACTACCCTCGTTAGACTTCATCATGTAGCAATGTAATGGTTAAAATTCACAAAATGCATAAATAAATTATTTTTATCAACGATTCAATAATAATATGACATAATTTATTACATTTAATTGATATATTTATTATGTACTCGCTACATGTTATGATGCCAATCATTTCATATTTGTATGACTATTTTACTTAAAAAAAAAAGAAAACAAATACTATAAATTAGGGCTGTGCAATTAATCGTACAAATATAAAATGTATTCTCATATTCGTAGCTTTGGAAAGTTACAAGACCTGTCCACTTTGTATTTGAAAAAATGTTATAAATATTTTCAATATTTTATTCTGATTAATCAAATTTCTGATTCCTGGAATAATTTCAATTTTCAAATATTCGAAATCATGATTATTTGATTCATTTCAAGTTTGATTAATCAAGATTATGATTTTATGTCTGCTACACCATTGGTCTCTTCAAAGTTTTTTATTACAAACCTGTCCACTTTATATTTGAAAAAATATTATAAACATTTTCAATATTTTATTCTGATTAATCAAAACTCTGATTCCTCAAATAATTTCAATATTCGAATATTCAAAATCATGATTATTTGATTCACTTCATGTTTGATTAATCAAGATTAAGATTTTATGTCTGCTACACCATTGGTCTCTTCAAAGTTTTTTATTTCAACTTCAGATGGACGTTTACGACGACCATAATTTGCACATAATTTAAATACGAAAACCAGATTTTACAGTGCGTCCATTTTCATAATAAAGTTGCATGAATTCTATACGTTATTGTGTACTATACGATGACATTCTGTAAAATTGCAACCCATCTTCTTTTCAAATGTCAACAGAATAAAAAAAATGGCGTACAATATGCCGTCTAATTGTCAAAAAAAAAAAAACAGTGCCTAAAGTGGAAAACACTGTATAAATACTATATTGGCTGATTCCGAATAGCAGAACTTTGTCACAGAAGTTTTGCAGAAGTTGCTGGAATGACAAACATTTATTGTCGTAAGGATTGCCAATTACTGGGCAAAAAAAAAACAAATTTATTGTCTCGGCGATTTTATTTCCCGCAAAGGACATCTCAGTAACCACTGAGAACTATAGCACATATTTTACCTATTGTGATCTATTATTTTTTAGCTTTGATGTCCTTTATTGGAAAACAATTAACATATGAAATAAAATGAAAAATTATTTTTCGTACAATAATTGTAATTAAATTCATAATTTTAGCACACAATATGAATACTGTCAAAATATTTTAAGTATACATAGCTATTTATCACGAATATCATATTATGTACAATTGTCCATACACGACACGCACATCAGAACAATTGTATACAAATGAATTATTCGGAAGGTAATTGACCTTATTTGCACATTTAGCATGACAAAAAATTAAGACATTGCCAATACCATAAATCCTATCACCACCACCCCAACTACTGCTACCTTTTGCTTTTGTTATACGGTCTTACATACATATAACAAAGGGTACGAAAAGAGCCAGTTGCTTGCTTAAGTCAAATACTTATTTATATACAAATTAGGTAGTTCTCAAGTTATTGTAATTCTTTTGTTCTATCCCCATTCATTTTGACACATTAAATCAATAAGCATTATTTCAGCAATTATAATCAGGAATATCCTGCTGCAACAAGTATCTACAATACATTTAATTGTTACAATGCCTAATTAATGCAGTTAATTAATAAATGTGTCTACATATGTTTGTATAGACATGTAACTAGGCGAATGTTCCTATTGTGATTTTCATTAAGGATGATGGCATTATTATTATTATTTTAAAACTATTTGGAACGTAGTTATTGTGAAAATTAGGAATTCGTTATGCGACCAACGTTTAAGGAATAAGTCGAGGCCATATAGCGAGGTATGTGTATATTCTATAAATATTCTTTAACAAATTTTTGGGATTACTTGATAGATAGACTGTTAGAATTCATTAGCCTCGCTCAGCAACTAAATATCGACCAAAAAACAGTTTTAAATAAATCGCATAAATCTGGATTTAAAAAGAAGGTCAGTGAGAGAATGAGAAATGGATCACATAAGACAATATTATATGACAACAATCGTGGTCAAAGCATGGTGTGGGAGCTCAATCGGTGGCCATACCAAAACTAATGACCGAGAAGGTTTTTCTGTGCCTTTTTGGGTGGAACTTGAAAGGAAGCATTTACCGCGAGCGGCTTCATATGGTGAAATACATAAATTTTGGTCTTTATCGTCAACAACTGGACCATTTTGAAGCTAGCGCACGACCAGCGGATAGAATTGGCCACTAAGAGAGGTATTCTGTTCGATTAGGAGGCAAACGACTCGTCAGAAAATCTGATAAGAAAGTTTTAATACATCCTTTATATCATCCGAGCCTGTCACCAAACGGATACCATCTTTTTTATTATTGCCAAACTTCCTTAGTGAAACAAAATTGACGTCAAGAGAAGATTATGAAATTTGATTACAAAGATTATGGACTAGAAGACGCCTCTAAATTGGCAATAATTATAATACAAACAATTATAAAAAATGCATTATATTTTATCTAAATCGCACAATCCGAACGATATTAAATAAAGTAATGAAATAAACTATTAAAATAATGGCTTTATTTTTCACCAAATCAATATCAATACAAAAAAAAAATGTAGGGACGTGCATGCACGAGTGAATGCGTAGAATTTTCAATGAATATTTTTTAAAATGGACCGAATAATCGTAAATTAAAGAACCAATGACTTAACAAACTTTTATAAGAATTTAATCGTAAGGCATTGACGATTAGCCACTAATTACTTAATGACATAACCTCAAATATGAGAAAAAAAACACATTGAAAAATGTGTCGTTCGTAACGACATACCCTATACATATATAGAGCGTTGATATTACTTAATTTACACTTAATCATCTTCTAGATCGTCGTATGATAGTCATTTACTTACTTAAATACTCTTTGTCAAGTGTTTTGACATTTCTAGGTCGTTGGATTTTGCAGAATTACTATTTATACAATACTATTTTCTGTGTTCATATTTCTTTTCTCATTCTTATTTTTATTACGAGTATTTAACAATATATACGTTCTTGTTAAACACAACAATTAGCCTGAAGGCTATCCTTCTCAATAACTACCGCTGTGAAGTCATATAAAATCAATTTAGTGTGCACCATCGTATTGATGTCCTTATTTACTTATTGATATTATTAATAATGTCTGAATATGTATTGATATTTAGTTAAAAGGTTTTTAATTGTCATATTGGCATTGTTGAGAGCAATAATGAGAAGAAGAAGAGCAAGAAAAATGCTTACAGTCAGACGATTCATATATACAAATACAATAAAATTGAAATGAATATTTTGCGTTTTTTTTTTGGGTCGTATTAAAATTTACCTTTTCATACGCTTCATTTACATACGAGTATTAGATATAAGCATTGTACTTAGGTACATAATATATGTACTTATGTGCATAAAAAAAATCTAATCTATTCAAATTATACATTACTCATACGTTGTGTTGTGCGAGAGACCAAATCATCATCATTGAAATCATTTACTATTAAATTAAAATATTAAAAATATATGTTATAATAAAGTCAACAACATCTTGAACAATAACGACATTGAATGCATGTACGCACTTGTGGGACGCTTCATTAATTTGCATTTGAATGAATCTCTTTATTTTCATATCCAACACACGCTTAACTGAAACACACGACAGAACAACATTGATGCCTGCAATGATATCTTCTTGTTGAAATAAATTATTTTTTTTATATATAAATATTTGTTTTTTTTTTTGCGCGTAATAAAAACTTTAATATTGGCATATATTTATCAACATTTAAAAATCTTTTAATTTCACATTAAGAATGCAATTTTTCGATCTTATTATTGGCACATTATGTACTGCGAAAAAATTTAAATTCATAATTCATACATATATAAATTGAAAGGCATTCAAGGAATGTAAAATGCACACAATTTAAAATGAAGAAAAAAATAAAATAAAATACAGAAATACAAAAAATCAAGAAAAGAATCGCAAAAAGAATAAACAATGCAAATGCATGAGGCGTGTGTACGTATTTGGTCAGCTATTGTTGTTTGCCAGAATATACAATTCCAGCTTCCGTTTATACATACATACATACATACATATTCGTATACATACATTCATATATACGAAATATATATAATTATGTACAAGCCTATTGATATCAAAAGTTGTAAATATAATTATGTGAATGACGATGATGATGATGATAATGATAACGCGGTTAAGAATTTGTATTCAAAATGCGCGCGCGCATTTATAATAATGCCCACAACAACAATAATATCAATTTACAACAGTGGCAATACCATATTACATACATACACTACAGACAACAACGCAAATAATAGCAATTTGTCAGCTCGTGCATATGTATGGGATGGGATGAGATTGATTCACATAAATAGCTACATACATATACATACTTATGTACATACATAAATACTACGTAGTAGATGTGAATGGCGACATGAAAACAGAGAGTAAAATGCCGGCCGCTTTTATAACAGCGACAGCAACAGAAATGTTATTCACTAACAGAGATCGGCATATTAACAGCGATGGCATTAACAGTGGCAACAGCAATGGCAGCAACAATTAAAGTACTATTTCGACATTCAACATTCGCACAGTTCGCAATGAGTCGCACAATCGATTGGATGCATTGAATTTATGTACTACTAATATGTACGTTTAGATTGAAGCACGCGTTGTGTTGTCGAATTTCGCCTATTACCAACGTACGATTAATACGATAACGATTAAATAAATAACAATTTATTTGTTGATTTATTGTTTTTATTAAAAATAAAGTCACCATCTAATTGAGTCGGCTAAGAGTTTCATGGAAACTAGTTTTTCCCCCCCCACCCATGTAATCGAAGCGTCAATACAACGAATTGAAAATTATTTCAATGTGAATTACATAGATTTGAAAGTGCATATTTATTTAGTTTCTATATGTTGTTCATATTTGAGTGTGTGTGTCCATGTGTTTAATTTTATATTAAAAGAAATAAACTTTGATTAGATAATTCGCCTTTGTGTGACAAGACGTATAAATAGTAACTACTAAATAAAATGATCGATATGGAAAATTCAACAACACTAACAGCCACAACAACAATAATGACATCAACTACTCAATCAACGTTATCTACATCATCATCATCGTCAACACTATTTGATAATTTAGCCGAATTGTATGCAACGAGCACATTTGCACCACAACATCTAATGTTGTATCATAATCGTCGGCGACTATTAATTGGTGGCATCATTATATTGCTTGGTGTCATTGGTAATTTTTTGGCACTTGTAATATTGGCGCGTAAAAAGACGGCGAAAAATAGTAAATACACACTTATGTTACGGTAAGTGAATTAAATGAAATTGAGATTCTCTACGGTACAACTGTATACTTTATACTCAAATATGTCCAAGCGTTCGTATGTCTGACATGTGGCAGGATCGCATGATAACTTGAACAAATAATTAATCTTTCATCTAGGAGCGCCATATCTGGTACAATGATTAATATTCTAATGGTTACTAACCTCGTAAGATATGGGGGAGCTACGTCTATAAATTTGTGTAACTCCCAAACACTCACTGAATATTATAAAAAATTTTAACTCCAGTAACTTACTTAATCTTCCATCTAAAATAACCATATTATTTAATGTAGCTGCCATATAAGCTCAAGGAATTTTAAGAAACTGTTAACCGTAATAACTTATTTAATCTTTCATCTAAAATGTCCATCATTTGGATATAGATTAATATTGTACTGGGAAATAAAGGAGCAAGAAATGAGCAAACTACGTCCACTATTTAATGTTGCTGCCATACAAAGTCACGGAATTTTAAAAAATCTTAAAACCTATAACTTATTTAATCTACCAAGTAGGACAATTATATTTGATATACGGATTAATATTGTAATGACGTGCAAACAATGCAAGAAATGAGCGAACCACGCCTCCTATTTGAGGCAACTCACACGTGATATCACAGAATGGTTTTGACAGATAGATTAAGAATGGAATATAGTCTCAATAATGTCACAAGAAGAGCGCAAATCAAGCTAACTGTCTAAAGTAGCTTCCCTACAATCCGCTCAATAATAGCCATGTTTTATTCGACACTCGAACTTAACTAGCACCAATAAATACATGCAAAACAATAACAAAGGTGCTAACTTTAGCGAGTATGACTATTGACGCTAAAAATCGTAGCAAACTCGTTAAGTTCAGTGCCTTCAGTTACGAGTTACTTTCATTTTTTCTACTATACAGAGATGTTACCTATCGATATCTGTTTATTTAAGCGTCAAAAATCTTATAATAAATCAACAAAATTATTTCACTATTTCTTGACATATTTAATCAATTAAATAGTTAGAATTTGTTCTATTTGAAATTTATATATAAAATAAAAATCGAAGCAACTCTGTTTAGGAAACTTAGCATCTATGTATGAAGTTTTATTGGCACAAAGATAGCGATTTGTCGAATAAAAAACGGCTAACGCCACTATTTAAAAAACAGTGTGAGACCGTCATGACACGACCACTATTTTACATATCTCCCTTACGAATTTCTTATTTTTACTTCCTGAATTATGTAGCAAATTACATTTGGCTTAAGAAATACTTCAAGGCAAACTTGTTTAAGATTATACTATAAAATCGAGTGTGCTAAAAATAGACCCACTTTCAACCCACTTTTTATAAATCTTCCACACACACCCTACTGGTGCAGGGTATAAATAAGTCGATCTAGACCGACTGCAGGGCCAATTTTGACCATTCAACAAATTAAAAATCAACTACACCCCACCTGAAGTTCAGCAGCATCATAAATGCAAGGTGCAACAATTCATGACTGCATTACTATTGCTAAACAAAGTTTATTCAACTTCCACCATTTAACTTAATTTATGTATATTTGTATTTATGTATGTACGTACGTACGTATGGATAAATATAGTACTATGTACGGATATTTGTATGTATTTCTGTATAATACTTATTGCAAGCTTGTGTACCTAAACAAGTATTTATGTATTTGAAATTGCTTTTTTTAAGAATTTGTTCTTTTTTTTTAATGAAATACATCAAATGAATTTAACATTCTCATTTATGCTTTATTAAATTTTTTTTGCAAAATAATACAATATAAAAATTTAATTTATAATTTGCACAAAAGATATTCTACATACGTACATTATATCGGAATGTGTGTACGACTATTTGCCTTTACGGATTTATTGCATTTTAGTTTATGAGTTTAAAGAAAACGATGGTAGCCGTAGAAAAACTTCTTTGCTTAATATTTATTACGGTATTATTATATAATTTATTTGACTCTAATGTTATTGTTGTTATAGTCGAGTTACTTTATGTTCTCAATTTTGTTTACACATTTAAGTGAAAATACGCATTGAATCATGTTTATCTCAGCCAAACAACATATACTATGAAAAAGATCTCAACCATCTCAGCGTTAACTATGAAGAAGTTGATTTTTTTTTTTTCAAAAATATTCATTAAGCTATGTCTTGTTATCCAAAGTAAATTGCAGATTTGTCGATGCTTTTCCTACAACCATAATTAATTCAGAATTATGCAGAATAAGCAGAATTTGGATATAAAATTCCCACCTGTCGGCAAGCAATTTGCAATTTGCCATGGAAAAGCTTCTAAAAGAACTCTGTGACAAAGCTCAGAAAAGTGATGTCGCAAGAGTTCTGCCGTTCGGAGCTGGCTAAAATAAGTAGGTCCTTCTAATACTGTATAAAAATTTAACACGCATAACAGTAATGGAAGAGAAGCTCGGCGAAAGAGCCCTTCGGAAGTGCCACATAAAAAAAATATTTTAAAAATATCAATAATTTTTTTTTAAGCGAATAATCTACTACTTTTACTAAAATTGCATGATATAATATTGCAAAACCACTACTCTCTTCCGATAATGATATTGCAAAATTCACATCAACACCTGCTGATGTCTTTAGTCACATAAAGATATGACTTTTTGCGATTGGGAGTAATGCAATGTAAATCAAGTCATTCCTGGCACACCATTTAGAAGAATAATTAACATAAAATGCACAATTTTGGTTAAACCTTAACCCTTTCATGTCCGAATTAATTTGGGCGTGGCAAAAATTTTTTTGATGACCTATTTGAGTTGGTGGGGCCCTAAATATGAACTGATATCAATTTCAAAATTCTATCCCTCATGGTTTGACCGTTATGAAATGTTGCCTATAGGCAACATCTCGCCATTGTGGTACAAATATTTAGAAAAACATATACGTACATATCAGATATGTTTTATTTGTTTAATTAAAATTTTTTAAAAATTAAGTGTGATATGAGACGAAACAATTTTTTTGTGGGTTCGAGCATAAAAAAACTTTACATTTAGAGCACTTTGAGCGCGGGAAACCAGTGTGACATAACCTACACCTCCCTTTTGCTCCCCACTCAATCCAGTGACCGGTTTGATCAAGACGGGTGGATTTTGGAGGTTCCGCAATGTACGAACGCTTACTCGATGTTGATGTACAGGGTGATGATGGAGCTTCTGAATCATATGGTGATGATGGATTGGACTCCACGGTTGAAGGAAGAAACGAAGGGCGACCTCTTTTGCGTGGGTTTGTTGTAACAGTTTCCTGTGCGCTTAGCAGCTCGTTTGCTATTTCCAATTGAAAATTTAGCAATGGCATATGATTCGTTTCTCCGCTTTCATTTTTTCTGTCTCTTCGATACAACAGCCAGCTATTGACTACCGCTGTATTGAAACACCAGTAAACTATCCGCATATACCATTTCTTAGAACGGTGGTTGATTTTGTAAAGCTCCAACAACATGTCAGCAAGATCAACCCCTCCCATATGTTTGTTGTAACATTCAACAATGGCAGGTCGGGGTATGTTTATGTGCTTTAGATCTTTACGACACCATCGTTTGCATTCCGATAATGGATTTTCAGCGACATAATTTGAAAGCAGTTGAACGGTTTTGTTGTCGTACCAGCGACAGGCAATTATATCGTGCGTTGTTTCATATTTCAAATCGTATGATCCTCGTCCTTCTTTTTTAAGGTCCTGTTCATTTTTAACCGATTGCTTCGAATTGTGCCTGTTGCTAGGATGCCTTTTTCTTTTAAAGCAATCATAAGACTTATGGAAGTGAACCAATTGTCGAAAAACAGCTTGAAATTCTTATTTGCAGGAATCATCATCTTCAGCCTTTTCTTCGTCGTCAACAATTCCCTCCAATAAATTCAAATCAATCTCGTCCCCATTTTCTATAACACTTTGAAGGGTTTCTTCAATGATAGTTTCCAAATGTACACCCATGCTCATTTCCTCTTCGTCATTATCTTCCTTAATCTCTTCGTCTGCGGAATCATCCCAATCAAATTCCATTATTTTATTTATTTCCAGTTGAGTCAAACCTCGCCGACGCATTGCTACTACAATGAACGCAATATTAAAATATAACCAACATGGACCAATGTTGCCTAAAGGCAACATTGTGTTTGCAAAAATTCCTAACTCAAACTAAAAGCACTTTTCAAAGTTTTATTTTTTTATTTCATTTTCTTACCTGTTTTTAATAATTTAATTCACTTTTTGTAAAAAAATTCCTTTTTTTTAATATTTTTTTAAAACTTTTGCACAAACACCTTTTGTAAATTTTTTTTTCGCACATGTAGTCACAAAGAACAGAAGCTAGCAACTGAACAATTGCAATGCTCATATCATGTGATTCCCCTTTGTCTTTTCATAACATTCTAAGTTGTCAGTTGCAAAAAACCGTTAGCCAAAATATTTCAAACAACGTGATTTATAAGCTAAAATGTAAAATGTTGCCTATAGGCAACAACGGGCATGAAAGGGTTAACAAAAGCTTAAATCTTGAGAGAACGTTCATTAGATATCGCTAACCCTAAAAATGACTACGAATGTGCTGAATTAATATACAATATTAAGTAAACAAATTTACATATTGGATACAAAATCTGCTAATTTAACAATATGTTTTTTCTCACTGATAACTAGGAGCACTATTTTTAATCTAAAAATCGCATGTAACCAGCATGATATCAAATTGATTTATTGATAATATTCATTATCAGGTTAATAAATAAAAGATTTTCAATCTGAATACTCGTCATTAACAAAAGATTTTGTTGAAAATTATTTTATCACAACAACCTTTTTTGTCAATATACACAATCAGAGAGGCTCTTAAGACTGCGAAAATGAACTTTACGGACTTTGGAGCTTGGGGTTATACCCACTAACTTCCATTTCTATTGTTCATAAAAATAAAGAGAAATTCTTGAAACTTGAGTCTGGAAAGTATTTGGGAAAATACATAAAGAACACCTTTACAGAAGTTCAAAATTAGTTTACATAAAGATTTTCTCATGACACTTTGCAAATTGTATTATTACAAGTATTTCATGAGTTAATATTTACATCCATGTGTTTTGGGCTATAACTTTGATCTACAGAAGGGTTGCTTTTTATGTAATTAGTTAAACATTTCAAACTCACTGATTACATTTGGCAATGGCGACTTGAAGCAATAGTAATCAATTGATATAGTATAGTATTCAATTTATTTCAAGGTCCAGGTGCTGAAACCTGGACACAAAGACAAAGAACAAGGGAGCTTTTGTAGATTGCACGTTGTCAATACTGGTAAAACATTCTTCAAATTGTTCTAGGAACATAACGTATTGTGCCGAGATGAAATAAATTTATTTTTCACATTTTAATAAAATGTAAATTATTACTTATTTATGCCCAGCTACAATACAATAAAAAAGAATGAGTGTTTTTATGCGTTATTTTCATAAATATTGTATAGGGTGGGAATAGGCGGTAAAAGGGGGAAAATGTTGAGGTTAGAGATAGAAAGAACATTTTGAGAAAATGTATGTGAGTCGGTTTCATATTAATCCGTCTAGAGGTGGTTCGTATGTATGGGGAAAAGGACTAATTATTGATGGTCAGACTTTATTATTATTATCAAGGCTATGATGCACCGTGACCTGAAGATCTTTTGTACATCATGGTCGGACTTACATTTCGTATTGGAGTTCCAGAGGCATACTATACAAAAATATAAATTTTGTAATGGAGGCAACCTAAGGGGTGGCGTTAGGGAGTAATGATGATGCGGAAACTAGATGAGAGGAGAATATTAATAGGGGTCGGCCATTCACTTAACCCCTCCAAAGGCGGGCGACAAATTATGGTTAAATAAGAAAATTACGAAAAACCACTTTTTTCCAACTTTATTGCTTGTGAGCGAGGTCTAAAATCTCATCGATCTGGTCGAAACTTTCTATTTTGTACTCTTTTTTATCACATGAAAAGTACAATTCACGTTATAAAATTTCCTCCCATACATTTTGCGATCACTTTAATGTACATATGCTTATGTATGCAACTCATTTGACATTCAGGGAGGAATAACAATAATTTCAATTTTATTGTTGACTATGCAATTTTTAATGCTGTAGCTCAGTGATTTGCGCGTTTTCCTTCTGAACAGTAGGTCGTGGGTTCAATCTGCGGCTGAGGCATCAAATTTAATATCGAACAACAACAATTTGCAACGCTTCTAAAATAACTGTGTGATAAAGCTCCATGTCATAAGGGTTCTACCGTTCGGAACCGACTAATATAAGTATATCTCTTCTAATACTGTCCAAAATTTAACACGTACAACATCATTGGAAGAGAAGCCCGAAAAAAGAGCTCTTCAGAGCATATAAGTGCACATACACATGTATAATTTTTAATGGTTTCTGAGGCCCACATCCTTTCTGGTGCCGGGTTGAATGTAACTTTTCTAGAATCCAAAACCGTCACAATTTTGATCTATCAGCGCTAGTTTCTTAGATATTACGAATACAAAATTTGTTAATATGCAAAAAAATATTTTAATAAAAAATATTTTTTAAAAATTGTTTTTAATATTATTTTTTGTGATGCTATGTGTACCAAATTAACTGAAAAACATTAAATCTTTTCTTAAAAATTCTATTCCCTTTGAAAATCATGTTTTACTTGAACAAAACTAATTTTGTAGCCATAATTTGAACATTATCCAAATTCAAAGCTTTTTTACGCAAAAAATGTGTATCCGATTGCAATGAAATTAACCGATTTTGTCTTAGACATCAAATTCTTTACTTGAAACATCCTTAATACATGCATATTGAGGATATGAATGTATTAGGGTTGCCAACTTTTGGATGTAGTACTGATCCCGGAATTTTTCGAAAACAATCTCTACAATCTTAAACCATTGCATAAACTACGACAGTTCCCGTGGTGAAAGATGTAAAAAATTCCACATTCATGGTTATAAATACTAAGCACCCAAAGACAAAATGTTTATTTTATAGAAATTATCTTATAAGGTGTTACAAGTATGTATTCTATTTTTGGCCAGAAATAAACGGCATGGCATATAAATAACTATGGCACGAAAGAACTAATATTTAGCTGTCAGCACTTCATCCCACAAGGTTTAAGGCTGAAAACTATACACAAATTATATATACATATTTTTTTTTTTATTGATTATTAAAATTAAATTTGAAACTCGATTAAAATAAAACTACATTTATAACTAACGACTTCAATTGAAAATCAAGTATAACATTGTATGCCAGAAATCAACTCATTCTCAAAATTAAAAAAAAAACTGTACATGCAAAATTTCAAAAAGTAGTGAAATTTTCAACTTTCGGTACCTTTTCACCGAAGTGTGTTTTTTTTTTCTGAAAAGTATGTTACTATTTTGCTTATGCGATATAATAAATTATTTTAATTCGAAATTGCTTTCAACTTTAAACTTAGGTTAGATTAGGTTGAAGCAGCTATATGTTTACGCTAACTTACTCAGGACAAAGTAGGCCCATGAAAACCTAACTTTAACTTCATTTAAACTACTGACTTTTTAGCGCTATTGTTTAAATTTTTCAAACTTTTTTTTTGTAATCGTTACAACTTTATAATACTATTTTGATATCGATGTTGTATGATACTTTTCATTTGATTATATAGTATAACAAATAAGATGTAATCTTTTAAAAAATAAAGCTCTTAAATTTTTCATAAAATAGTTTTAAATGTTTTGTTATTTCGAGACTAATTACCGGCACTAATTGCGGCACTAATATATCATATATATGTGCATACATTTTTCTTTATTTAAAATTTCTCTCTCTCTCTCTCTCTTTCTCTCTGTCTCTGATTGTTTTAATAAGCATAACGATCCACATACAAGAGAATATTATAGGTATTAAATTACTAACTGTGCTTGAAATGTCACATTTTGATACTAAATCAGGCCACTGGAGGTTTATAAGAATCTGAAACGTCTTTTTTTTTTTTTTTTTATTTCATACATATGCACATTAGAGCATAGATAAAAGTTCCTTCTTTAATTAATTCCTAATGTATTGCTCACACCTTTCATATGTCCTTCAAAAAATTCTTAACATTACTTAGCCATGCGTAGTACTCCTGTATAATCGTATATGCAGGTACCTGCGTACGAACTTATAAATTATGATTGTATAAAATGAATGAATGAATAATAATGATAAAGTAAACATCAAATTGTTTTCCGAAAGAAAAACCACACAAGGAGACATAATTAATCATTTCATTCCAACGGCTGTTTATTATTACATTACTTGTTATATGTAATCCAAACACTTTGGTTAAAATTAAAATTTTCTAATACAATAAATATATCGATGTTTGACATATATGGGTTGATAAAAGCCGATTAAAGTGAACGAAAATTTTAAATTCACAAGAATAAGTTAAAGAAATTCTCTTACAATTTATATATACATATACATATGTATATGTGCTTGTAACATATTTGTTTGTTCCAGCATGTTATCATTTTTTTAACATTGCCTTTTCCACACGGATGGCCTTAAACAAATCTAACATTGGAATTGCAACCAATTTGCTTTTGTACTTCATTTGTCCTTTAATCTCCCATCAAATTGTATGTATGTACTTATGGATTATATATAATATAGGACAGATAAAGAGTGGTGACATTGTCTTAGTGGCGTTAAATACCATTTTGTAAATTATGCATAATAAAAAAATTGCAATAACACTGGTTAACAGCAAAAATTGAACGTAACTATTTAAAGATGAGTTTGTGAAAATTTGATATATTCTTATCTTCGACTTTCGTGTTCGAAAACATAGCTTGCAAAATGTTATAGAAATGTGTTTAAAATAAACTAGTGTATGTAATTGAAAAAACAAAAAAACAATTTTAATTTGTGATATTTGACAAAATGCGCATAAATAATTTCATTTAATTGATATTATCTTTTGAACAACACTTACAGTATGTACACATTTATATTTAGAAAACTTCTTTCCAATGTCCTTCATCGCGCACATGCAAAAGTTATTGACATTCAACTGTCTTCATAATATTATATAAATTGCTAAAATATTATCACTATAATGAAATGGTATTAAGTTACAAATTCTCCTCAAAATTAAGCCATCTATTTAATTCACACGTACTGGGTACTTACGGGTATATGGGTACACATTCCATAAATAAATAAGTAAATATGTGGCACATAAAGCCCCAAAGGGCTCATTGGCCGAGATTCTCTTCCATTACTGTTGTGCGTCTTAAATTTTGGACAATATTAGAAGGGACGTACTTATTTTAGCCGGTTCCGAACGGCAGAGCACTTGTGACATCACTTCCATAGCAACAGATATATCTATAAGTTGTTAGAATCACTTAAATGCATCCATCACCCTGTACGTTAATAAGATGAACCAATTTCTTCTTGCTACATACATATACCAAAAAAGCAATGGGCTTGGGATTTTATTGTGCATGTATTATTTATTTAGCTTTTACAGCATTCTATTGCTTTGTAGAAAATAATTATGTGATAAGTCTCGTTTAAGATTTACCATACAGAGCACATATATACATACATACATATGTATGTATCTAATACATACATAAATTTTATACATGCTCTATTTATATAGTTTTTATTTACATACTACTTGCTCTTAGTTTAGATTTTTATTTATTTTGCCATCATTATGTTCTAGGTGAGTTTACGTAAGTTGGAATGTTCAACAACTATGGCAGTATAAGTAGCATTAAAAAATGCATGCAAATTTTATTTTTATGGAAATATTGTAAATATTTTATTGTGTATCGTACATCCAATTTAATAAATTAAATTGAAATGCTAGCGTATTTTTACGTTGACGTTTTTATGTACTTATACAATTGATATGGTGAAATAGTTGAAGAAACATTTGCATATACACATGGTAGTTACTTACGCAGCCTTTTTATGCGTTAATTAACGAATACTAAAATAGGAACTTTGTTCTATAAATCTGTTAATATGCATTTCGCAAAAATTGCTATAGTCACTGGTTACCTAAAGGTAATTTGAAACTACAGGCAAGAGATGGGAGAGATGGGAATTAGTATTAATGCATATTGAAAGGAGATTCAATATTAGATTAGATAGTTAAGAGCTAACATCCAACATTTTACTGTTTTATATATTGCAATACAAAGTATATAATAAATTGAACACTTCTCGGTATAATGGCTTTGTTATATGGGAGCTACATTAAATAGTCCGCATGGCACTTTTTGCTTACGACAATACATAGAATTCTTAGTACGATAGTACAATACAAGAATTGAAGCAGTAAACATACCTTATTATTATGAAATATAATCTTGCTTGAGCCAGGAGTAGTTGCATGTTCATCTAATGGTGCATAAAACTGTTTGAGCCGACTGAAGATGTTAAAGACCGTGCATGATCGGATCGTCCATACACAGTTCAAGCGCCGGAAGTCATCAAAGCCGTCAAATCAAGAATACAACGAAATCATGGTCCGTCAGATGAATGTCTCGTAAAAGTCCATGAGTCGAATTATTTAAAAAACTCGGTACTTAGGACTTTAAACGCGTTGACTGCAGTTTTGAAAAAAATTATAATGGAAAAATGCAAACGCCTTCTGTTAAAGCACGCTAATAACTTCCATAAAATAATCTTATTTACCGATGAAAAAAAATTTACCGTTCAGGAAATGACTTCAAAACTATTTACTAGTATTCACTTCCTTTGAAGAACGGCACTCCAACAGTCCTGATTTGAAAACGCTGCATTACAAATTGTAGACCGTTTTAGAGTACATGATTTGTCACAAAAGATACCTCAACATTGATTGTCTTAAGACAGCTTCTATTCATCCTGTGACCAATTTTCCAATAGATGATATGCGTGCATATTGGATACCGTACAATTAATAAAAGTGCAAATTATAGTTGTCCTAAGCGAAATATTAAACAATTCTGAATTTAGACCCTTTGATCGCTTCGCGTAGTTGGTCCTATCTTCGTCCACACTTTTGAACCATGTTGTTGTTGTTGTTGTTGTAGCAAGAATACGGAAATGCTTTGTTTCGTTCCCGTACAAAGCATTTCCCTATTCTGCTGAGTTGAATGGACCTTGGTCGACATTGGAACCATAGATCGTATTTATGAAATTTCCCCTAAATATTGTTGAAGTTGTGTTGCGAACTAGCCAGGTGACAAACCGATGGGCAAAGGGACAAACGGAGATCTTTAAATCGACTATGTTATTTAGGCGATAGTGACCATGAATATATCCTTTTCTATATCTCCGAAACTTTGTTTACTTTTTTGCAGGCAATAAAAAACAAATTATTTTCGGTTTTTAGTAGTGCTGTGCGATTAATAGTTTAGTCAGTCGTTTGATTAATCAATTATTCGATTAATCAAATAATCGTTATTTTGAAAATTCCAAAATTGAAATTATTCGATAAATCAGAATAAAATTATTCGACTAAAATGTTCAAAATTTTTATAATATTTTTCCAAATATTTGAAAAACAAAAAAAAAAACTAAACTAAATGACAAATATTTTATTTATCAAAATTCTGATTAATCGATTAATTCATATTTCGATTAATCGAATAATGGATTAATCAGGATTTAGATTAATCGACTAAACGTTTAATCGCACAGCCCTAGTTGTTAGTGTATATTCAGACAAATTTCAGTCTGTAGAATACAAAAACAACAAAAAAGCCACATTGTTACAAAATTTAACACATTTCGCTAAGTCACTCCTCATTTGATATGAAACAATATCCGATATACAAGAGATAATCACGTAGCATACTGAGGACTCCAGAGCAGCTTCCAAGTCACGTCTTTACGTACCAGCAACAATATAGTCAATTACTTTCTCACAAGGGACCAGATGTGTTTTTTCTCTCAGGAAGATATGCTCAGGTCAAATCGACTATAATTTCTTCCTTAGATTTGTTTACACAATTCATTAGAAAATTCGAATGAATTTCGAGTATTTTACCAATTCTATTGAATGAATTATGACATTATGTCTTCTGATTCCACGTGTACGATCTTAATACAATTTGTCATAATTATAGCTACAGACATAGATGTCAGACCGTTTGCACTATGACTACGTGCGAATAGCCTTCTACGTTACGTATATTTACTATACTCATACGCGTACACGTAATCCTCTTGCGGTGTTTACATGCACATATTCGCGAATTTATTTGATGAAGATCTAAGTTGTACGAACGCACACATACTTGTATACTTGTAATATATGTTAAATTTCTTGAGTTATTTCGCGAAAAATAAAATGCGAGCATTATGCTTTACACAGTAACATAAAGGATATCTCATAGGCCTGTGCTTCTTATGTTACATCAGTAATAGTGGTAGTACGAGTACAATAAGGCGAAATACATAGACTACTCTATATACTATGTAGGCAATAAGTTTGCAATGGGACAAATGAGTGGGTTGGAAAAAACAAAATTTACTGCTCTTAGAATATGACAAAGTGTTTGTTTTCTCGTTAGCAAGTGCATTGTCCGATATAAAGCACAATATTAAGGCTAAAATGATAAAATATCCATTTACGTTGTTAGACTCTCATATATTTTATGTACTTAACAACGTTTAAAGAGACATAAACATTTCCACATATATCCAATCTTTCATTAGTTGATTAAGATATAAAACAAGCACACCAACAAAATATATTAGGAACATATTACGGACATATTTAAAGTGAAAACGACCATTTGATACTATAATCTACTATATATTATATATGTAGAATATGTACCAAGTAGTAGGTGAGAACTGCTTGTGGCAATTCTGTCTATTTTATATTATTTTTAGAATATATTTCGATATTGATGAGACAAATTAATGCAACAAAAAGTGAATTAATTAATGTAAATATGAATAATACATGGACATAATTAGTGTTTACTTTTAGTTGAATTTCCGTGTACAAGCAAAAGAGTATTAAAATTGTTTGTAGCTCCCTATTGTAGTAATTGCTTTAATTTAAATTCATATTGGTCTACTTTGATACGTATCGCTACTTTATGCAATTTCTACGATTTCCAATACCTATATAGTATGCATGGTGGAACAAATCAATAGTTTTTGAATGTTGAACGATTAAGTTGCTTATGGTCACGATTGAGCAAATGAGATTTTTAATTACACTCGTATACGTACGTACAATGACCATAGTTATTTATTTTGGCAATTTCTTTAGCCATTTTCTTTTACTGTTGTTATATTTATTTCTAATGGTCTTGGCAGGTGGTCTAATGATGAATTTGATTCTTTTTTTTTTGATTATCTTCCTTATTGAAAGGGTACTCCTTTAGGCCCATCCGTTAGACAGTCTTGATTATTTATTGACATTATCTGTTAAATAATAGACAACATGGATTAGTTGGATAAGTATATAGTGAAGTTAAATTTTCGATTACTTTTTTGCACATATCATAACCTTATTGCTGTCAGTTGGCATCACCGTTTCACAAAATTACGGGACTTTTCATTTTTAAGGGGGGGATAAGGGGTAAGCAGATTCGGAAAATCGATTTTATTCTTTTTCATTTTCCAAGACAACGAGATTGCTGCCGGGAACGTACTTTATGTATCTGGGATCGATGATTCAGTGTAAGTTACAAAAAAAATTTTTTTTTCACTTTTTGAGAAAAAAGAACTTCAAACGTGTTTTTCTGAAAACCAATTTTTCAAAATCCGTGAAATCGATCCTGCAAAATCTACTCGACCGATTCTTTTCAAACTCGAAACATACTTTCTTGGTATAAAATGCCTCCCCCTCCCGTCATTTACATTTTTCTATTTTCATATTAAGGTAGTTTGTCACCTAAAAAATTGCGGAAAATTTAACGCGAAATCGCGTTTTTTACTTAAATAGGCCACGAACTGGTGAAAAACGAAAATGATAACTCAACAGCGACGGGAGGGTGAGAATTAACTCATAATTTAAGTAAATTTAACAACATTTTTGATTTCAGATAATTCTACGCCGAGTTATCGTGTTCACCGAACAACGTATTTTTCAAAAGACGTTTTTTGAAATGCTCTGTCACCGGCTTATTTTTCAATATTCAATTACGAAAATTTAATTAAATATTCTCTAGATGATGCTTTATAATTAAAAAAAAAAAGATTGAATAAATTTGCTTCAGCTGTATCTCCGTAAAAAATCAGGGGAAAAAAGTGTTTTATACCCTGCATAATGCAATATGTCAGATGTTTGTGTCCACTTGAAGGAATCTCCGGAGATATAGACATAGATATATATTCGTGATCAGCGTCGCTTCAACTTTTAATTTGAAACAGCTGTAACTTCTACAATCTTCTGTACAGAATAACCATAATTGAAACTTGGAATTAACAAGGTAGTCGGAAATAATATGGAAGAAAATCAGTGTGCCACGCCCACTCCTTTTTGGGTCTCCCATACAAAGTTGCAAACTATTTAGCGTAGAATAACGAGATTTAAGGTGTGGATTAGTATTGTACGAGCAACTAAGCTCATAGGAAATGGGCGCGCCGTACCCACTGTTTATTGTAGCCCCCATACAAAATGACTGAAATTCTTTTAAATTGAAACAGCCGTAACTTCGGCAATCTTCTGTCTAGAATAACCATAATTGACACTTAGATTAATATCGTAGTCGAAAATAATCTGGCAAAAAATCAGCGTACATACAAAGTTAAGTAAATTAAACAAAAATTTTATCCGCCATAACTTACAAACTATTCATCGTAGAACAACCAGATTGAAGGTGTGGATTAGTATAGTAAGAGCAAATATACCCACTAGAAATGGGCCAGCCACGTCCATTCTTTATAGTGGCTCCCATACAGAATGACGGAATTTCTTTTAAATTGAGATACCTGCAGCTTCTGCAATCTTCTGTCTAGAACAATCATAATTAATACTTAGGTTAATATGGTAGTTGTACATAATCTGGCAAAAAATCAACATGTCACGCCCACTTCTTAATGGAGCTACCATACAAAGTTGCGAAAATGTAAAAAAATTTAAACCGCTATAACTTACGAACTATTCAACGTAGGACAAACAAATTTAAGGTGTGGATTAATATTGAAAAATTAATTGGATTTACAAGAAAGAGGTAAGCCACGCCAATTTTTTATATAGCTCCCATACTAAGTCTCGGAATTATCTTAAAAACCTCCTTTAAATTATCCCTTTTAGAACTCTCATAACATACAAAGTACTTCGTCAAAGTCAACCATATTTCGGGTGTAAATTAGTAGTATATGCAAAAATTGTTTTTCAAAAAGTGGATATAAAAGATGGATATTAGAGTAAACTTTATATATATATATATATTTATATATATATATATATATATATATATATATATATATATATATATATATATATATATATATATATATATATATATATATATATATATATGTATATATATATATATATATATATATATATATGTATATATATATATATATATATAAATATGTATATATATATATAAATATGTATATATATATATATATGTATATATATATATATGTATATATATATATATATATATGTATATATATATATATGTATATATATATATATATATATATGTATATATATATATATGTATATATATATATATGTATATATATATATATGTATATATATATATGTATATATATATATATATATATATATATATATATATATATATATATATATATATATATATATATGCAGGGTATAATTTGGTCGGCCCCAGACGACTGTAAGGAGATTTTTTTATTTCAAATTATCCCTTACTCCCCCCTTAAGTTAAAATAAAACCTCAACTTGTTACTGAATTTGTTTTTCTTATTTTATTTAGTATTTGGACAATTTTTTCGATATCAAAAGTCGCTACCTTCAATGCGACCATCAGATGAGCTCTAAATTTGCCTAAACCTGGACATTGAAATAAAAATACACCTAATTCTGTTTTTACACGGTAATTGGTTCCAGGAAAACCCGTGAAAAAAAAGACATTGATCGTATGCAAAATTGGTGATTGGGTTCTTTATCTCTAAAACCATTGAAATTAGTGAAAAATACGGATTTTTTAAGAACAACTATTCAGGTTTATTTTATTAAATCACATATATAATGTGTTTTTACACAAGCATAGTTATTAAAGAAAAAAAAAAGATATGCACTCTACTCTTAAAAGTAATGTAAAAAAAAAAATGTAGGACAAGTTCAGGAACTAAAAACAATTATGTAAAACAGCTATGTTGTTAACAAAAAGAATAGGTTATTCAATTTTTAAGGTAAAAAAAAAATAAAAAAGAAAAATTAAAATGATAATCATAAATACAGGAACATAATTTTAATTGCTGTCATCATCATCGCTTGCATCGAATTCGTATAAAATCGCTGGAATAATTTTGAACTGGACTTTCTCTTGCTCGTTTGGAATCTACATCTTTAACAGTGAACTCTGTTATGAGCCGTTGTTCGCCAATTGTTGCTACCTCTTTGTATAATTTTTTGTAACGAGCCATTCAAGAATTCAGCCTACGTTGGAATTGCGCAGCTCTTTCGACATTGGGATCGTTTTTGACGAAATGGTATCCTAATTTGTTTGCAAGTTGAAGTCCTTCTTGGATTAAATTTGCAGTAAGTTTAACAGGTTCTTCACTATCGTTGCTTTCTATAACATCAGCATTCTGTGCAATAGCAAAATTCTTATAATTCCAAATTCTGTGTAATTCCAAAAAAGACCAGTTTCGTCGGCATTAAAAACCTGATCTGGACTGTATGCACCTTCGGTAATTATTATTTTAAGTTTTAGTGGAAATTCTTTGGCAACTTTCTGATCTCCAGAAGCAATCTCGCCCTTGATTCTTATGTTATGATGCGCTTCATCGCTTGGAGAAATCTTGTCAACCATCCTGTGCTTGCAGAAATAGGTAGCTCTTCTCATTAGTTGATTGTGTAGAGGTAGACGGTTGTTCGTCTTTTATCATTTTATAAAACCTTAATGCTTGATGTTTGATATTGTTTCCGTCTACGTGAATCCGTTTTTGTGCATTGTCCTCAAGCCATATTATGAGTGCTTTTTCCATTTTTTCTTTAGTAGCATCTCTAGTGTATGATGAAGATTTAACAGATAGTTTCGTTCCAGAAATCAGTTTTTAGTTTTGTTTTCGTAGTTTTCGACATTTTCTTTTAGGGATACATAAAATATTTAACAAAATTAAGAAAATATAAATAACTGAATGAATAAAAAATATTTTTTGGCCTACCTCTTATCTTAAAGCGTTAAAATTAAATTTAATGTAACGTTGGAAAATCAAATTTGCCTATAAAAAATTCCTTTTGCAAACACGTCTGATTGCATGGATAGTTCAGAACATATTAACACATTCTAGTTGCTGTCAGAAATAAATTTGATTGTATGCACTAAAAGGGAATTCCCGTAAATTTGTGCTATTTACAATTGCTCTGACCAGTAAATTTGATTGTGTCCACAAAAAGGGAATTCCCCTAAATTTGTGATATGAACATATTTCGCAAAAATTAAATTTAACCAAATAAATTTAAGCCCAAAAGATTTTGAATCGTGCTAAATGGAATAAAATCGCGAAAAATTTAAAATTTGTTTATTTTCAAACTGTGTTAAATCAAAACCGTGTAAAAACAGAATTAGGTGTATGTGTAATCTTAATATTAAAATCGACTTGTTTGGCATTTTTCCCATATAAAGATCTGACAAAAACGCGATTCTAACATTAAGATCTTAAATTTGACTATAATTTCGGGCTTTAGATATTACTTAACATAATATAAGTAGAGAAGAAAGAGAAATGATATATATTTGTTCTGCGTTATTGAATTTTTCATTATTTGTTTAGTTTTTCAAAACCATCCGCTTTCCATAGGAATTTCAAAACAGATTTTCTCGATATTCTGCAGCAAACCATTATATAAAGGAATGGGTTTAAAAATCACACCCTTTAATTTAGCAAACCAAAAAACTTTATTACATTGTGATAAATATCAATTTCCGATTAAACAATTGATGTGATCAAAAGTTACCAAATTCCGAAGTGCGTACCGAAACGTAATGCAGCTCGAATAAAGCGAAAAGCTAAAAGCAGAATAATGATTTCTTTTTCTGTTTATGGAAGAGAGAAAAATGAAATGGTCAAGGACACATATGCGTAAATATCGGCTTTTTCCATGAATAACATTGTATGTTGTATCACTATAACTACCACTGTCAATCTCCTTTTACTCTACATACAATATACAGATGTACAATATAATCACTTTGGAATTTATATTCGCATGTTCGTATATAGGAATATGTGCTTTAATTTTTTACCATATCCTATCGCTGTTAAGGAAGAATATGCATATAACTTATCAACAGATACACAATTACTAACTACAGTGGCTCCCAGCTTATTTCGTACAGTGACAGTTTAAAAATTGCTGCAGTCGTAATTCCTAATATAGCAAAAATTTGAACAAAATATAAATGCCATTTTTGAAAGGAAGGTTTGTTTTTTATTTTCCAAAATTTACTTTTTCAAAATTTTAGTGTTTGACACTATAAAAAAATAAAATAAGAAAAAAATATGAAAATTCATGTCACAGCTTATTTCGTACAGTCTCTTTAAGTTCAAACTAAAAACAAAGTAAGTTGATTTTAATATTTAGTATGACATCCCTTAGCGTTAATGACAGCCTGGAGTCTATTTGGCATTGAATCCACCAATTTTTGAGTGATGTCTGGTGTGATTTTTTTCCATTCCTCCGTCAGTACCTTCTTTAGGTCTTGCTTATTAGAAATCTTGTGTGTTCTTATTTTATTGTCCAAAATAAACCAAAGATTTTCAATCACATTCATGTCAGGTGACTGTGGTGGTGGAGACATCAAGTGTGGGCAGTTCCAAATAAGCCAAGATTGCACAATCCCAGATTTATGTTTTGGGTCATTATCTTGGTAGTACCGAAATTCTTCCCGCAAATCCAGTTTGTCTGCACTTTGAAGCAAATTGTTTTTCAGAATCTCGAGGTACTTCATTTTGTCCATTGTTCCCTCAATAAAAACCAATTCACCTACTCCGGCTGCTGACATACAGGCCCAAACCATCACGCTACCGCCACCATGCTTCACTGTGGGCTTAAGGTTCTCCTTGTTTAGCTCGGTATTCGCTTTACGCCAAACATATGACATTCCGTCCGAGCCAAAAATATTAAACTTAGACTCATCCGCGAAAATAACGGTATTCCAGAACGCAGGAGTATTAATAATATGCTCTTTGGCGAAGTCAAGTCGGCGTTGTATATTCATTTTCGAAATGAATGGTTTCTTTCGGGCTACTCGACCGTTCAAGTCATGATTGCGCAGCACACGTCGGACAGTTTCAGCACTGGATGATTTTCCTATTTCACGCTGAACCTCTGCAGCCAACTTCGGAGCGGATAACTTTGGATTTTTCTTAATTTTTCGTACAATATAACGCTCGTCTGATGCGTTGAAAATCTTATTAGGTGCTTCTCTGCCCTTGTTCTCCAACCGATTTTCGCGAACGAAGCGTTGAATGATGTATTGGACAGTTGAGGCACTTAAATTTGTCATTTCAGCAATTTTTCGCTCACTCTGACCTTTCCTAAAATGGTTAATTACCAGTTTACGCTGTTCCATCGTTGTACGACGCCCATAACGCTAAATGTTTAATTTACAGCACTTTAACTATTTAAAATAATAATAATAAAAATTGTTATAATAGTTAAAAAGGTCCAAAAACTCATACAATTCAAAAAAACTTTGTAACTGCGCGGCAGAATGAAACTTACTTACATTGAAGTTTGTGTACGAAATAAGATGTGAGCTGAAAATCAGCTGATCAATAGTTTTTCTCTCTTGCATGACAAAAAGAACAATTTTTGGGGTTCCCCGTTTTCTTATTAGGTTTACTAAACACATACACAGACATCTACATACAAAACTTATCGATAAGTTTTTTAGTTTCGATGTTACAGCCATGTACATAAAAATATATACACTGTACGAAATAAGCTGTGAGCCACTGTATATTCGTTCTGCGTTATTGAATTTTTCATTATTTGTTTAGTTTTTCAAAACCATCCGCTTTCCATAGGAATTTCAAAACAGATTTTCTCGATATTCTGCAGCAAACCATTATATAAAGGAATGGGTTTAAAAATCACACCCTTTAATTTAGCAAACCAAAAAACTTTATTACATTGTGATAAATATCAATTTCCGATTAAACAATTGATGTGATCAAAAGTTACCAAATTCCGAAGTGCGTACCGAAACGTAATGCAGCTCGAATAAAGGGAAAAGCTAAAAGCAGAATAATGATTTCTTTTTCTGTTTATGGAAGAGAGAAAAATGAAATGGTCAAGGACACATATGCGTAAATATCGGCTTTTTCCATGAATAACATTGTATGTTGTATCACTATAACTACCACTGTCAATCTCCTTTTACTCTACATACAATATACAGATGTACAATATAATCACTTTGGAATTTATATTCGCATGTTCGTATATAGGAATATGTGCTTTAATTTTTTACCATATCCTATCGCTGTTAAGGAAGAATATGCATATAACTTATCAACAGATACACAATTACTAACTATATACACAGAATACTTATGTTCATAAATTATCGACTTACACAAAATAATACGTACATAATTGACTACTTTCTTACGTATGTACGCGTAAAAGTGATATCTCAGAAGCAAAAGCAATGCTGGTATCTTCGAAGGTGGCAAATTTCATCGAATCTGTTTCTTGTGAAGCAATTTGCATTTGCTTTTCCTTCTGGGATATTTATGTAGCCCACATATGTATGTATGATATTTAAATAGTGTAGTTCATACAATAAATAAAGGTATATAATTTTCTAACTCTGATGTTGTATTTGGACTGAACTCCTTAGCAGAGAAGGTAAAAATGAAAAAAATGCCACTAAGTGGATGTTACAAGATTTTAAAATTTTCACTACCATTTGGGTACAATGGTTATTTAACTGAGTGACCTGGTTCTTGTCCTGCCTACCTCTTCACTTCCCCATTGTGGTATAGAAATCGTAATGAAGTGATTATTAGATGACTGGGTTCTACCACTTATTCCACCTTATGGAATGGATTTATTATTGTAATTTAATACAATGTTTTTACAATAGTCCATTAAATTGTAAAAACAAAAAAGTTTTTTTTATTAATTCCCATTTATATTACTGTCTATTGACACTAAGTAATTATTTTAACATTTAGGAAATATTAGAAATCTTAAATCAATATCTAAGGCTACAATTTCAAACTTTGATATGAATTTAAGTTAAATTTATTTTACATTTAAAGGTATCTATTTACTAATTCTGTTGGCACGTACCTTCTTGGTTGCGAAGCTTCTAAGGCTGGAATTTTTCTGAGTTCTGTATTTGTGTGTGCTTGTAGGCGATGAATACGCTTGAGAGTACGTTTTTGGATTACTTCTTCAATAGAGTCAATGTTCAAATCTCGGTGAGTGTCTTCGTTTGAGACACATTGACAATTGTGCAAAGAATTTGGGATTGAATTTCTTTATGTTAGATTTTGCTGCAGTGCCCGATATTTCAATACCGTACGTACAAATTGGCATGATAACTGATTTATAAATTAATAGTTTACTTTTAACAGAAAGCTTCTTCTGTGTGCCCAAAAGCCAATAAAGTTGTCTGAATCGATTGTTAATTTCTAGTCTTTTTTGAGTGATATGGCCCTTCCAGAGCAGTTTAGCGTCTATGGTCATCCCTAAATAATTAGCTTTTGTGTCAATTTTGATTGGTTCGCTGTTTATGCGGAGATCATTATTGTTATGTTGTCTATTCGTATGAATTACTTGGACTGTCTTGCTATTATTAATTTCGATTCCCCAATTTTTGAACCATATTAGTAGCGTTTGTAGTTTTGATAAAGCCACGGCAATGTTGCTATTTGATGATAGTAGGACAGTGTCATCCGTGAATGTAGCTATCATATTTTCTTCTGAGGGAGGAGTTCGTATGTCAGATGTATATAGGAGTTATAATAATGGTCCAAGGACACTGCCTTCGGGAAACCCTAGCTTCCCCAAGGTTTCTTAAATAGCTTTTTCAGGTAGTTCCTTTAGTATTTTTCCAATGATACGATCATAACCAGGAGATTTTTTTATTTTAACATTATTTTCGATATTCAGCTTAATTTGATTCGTTGTTATTTTATTTATTTGGTCATTTAAGTCATTTCTCACATTGGGCAAGATTATGTCTGCGTGTTTTTAAAATGCGCAGAGAGAACATTCGCCTTTTCAGATTGAGTTCTGGCACATTTATTTTCTGCATTTTTGAGTGGGGTTGGTGCACAATTGAGTTATTTTCACTCTTCGATGCTCTCCACAGCGAGTAGTTGGTAATGTTCGTAGAGCTTAGTAATATATTTTCCGAATTTTCTGTCTTTGTCATTTTCAATTCTTTTGTTATCTAATTTAATTTAGTTTTATCCTGGGGTGACCTTGTAGTTTGCCATTTTTTACGTAGTTTCCTCTTCATTTTTATTTTATCTTTGATGGCAGATGAGGCTATATAGCAGTTCGTCTTGCATCTGGGCGATGGTATTGAGTCGAATGCTGCATGTATGATGTTATGATTAAAATATGCTATAGCTGAGTCAATTTTATTTTTATATTTTAGTGAGACGTTTATGTTCAATTTGATTTCTATTATTTCTCGGAATGTATTCCAGTCTATATATTTACTATATATATTTTTGTTACATATTGTTAATATGAAAGTAAAAATAAATTCAGATTCGAAGCACCCTAACACCCTAAATATTACATATATTAGTCTGATTATTTATACATAGTCTAAACTTATAAGTTGCTGCAAAAATACTTTTAAAAATTCATATGAATATTCTTCTACTCTCACTAATTGCAATTTTCATTATTTTCATAGTCCAGTGAATAATTCAATTTAGTGTTATAAGTATAATTTTATTATAGGTATTAATTTTTATTAGGAAAGTTGTGTTCATATTCTAGCCGAGTTTTTTTTTTTCAATTTTTGTACCTTAATTTTTGTATTTTTGTTTGACTAATTAGCAATTTTAATCATTGTAATAACGCCACTTTTTTTTAATGGTTGTCCACAAAAAACTTTTTTGAAAAACGTATTTTTATTCAAAAATTTACAATTACCAGCTATAATATTTCCTCTTTACGGATTGATGTTCTTAATGATTTCCATTATTTTATTTTTATGAATTACAATTATGGTCTGGTGGTGTTTTCGCAAGGTAACGTGTGTAACTGCCTCAACCGGGTGGGGCTAGCGCAATCCTTGTTGAACTCATCGCAAGTCAACTCACTGGCTGTCATGTAGTTTGATCTGAGCGTTATGTGATGATACCTTTATTTGTTAATGAGGGGTAGTCATATAGCTTGCTCTGCTTACTCTGTGATGGTGCTTTCATTATTATTAATGGGGGCCCTCCATGTGGCGACCACCGGGCAACGTCTTCCTGGCACCCGCTGGGAGGCGGCTGAAGTGAGTGGCGAAAATCTCCTCGGTTAGAGGTTGTGCGTTGGGTTTGGGACCCGCCACATAAAAAAACCCCCCCAATGAAAAAAACAAATATGCCTCGGATAAGGACTACCGCTTTTGTTGATGACCCGCGCAAACGAAAAAAGGACAACGATTTACGGATATGCACCTGGAATGTCCGATCCCTTTATAGGGAGGGTGCCTCTATCCAGCTGGTTGATGTCCTCGAAAAATACAGAGCTGACATCACCGCTCTCCAGGAAATGCGATGGACAGGACAGGGCTGCTCCAAAAGAGCGTCCTGTGACATCTACTATAGTTGCCATGCTGAAAGGCACGAATTAGGATGTGGATTTTTGGTCAGCAAGAGACTACGACATCTTGTCTCACACTTCACGCCTGTGAACGAACGGCTGGCCACAATCCGCATCAAGGCAAAATTATTCACGGACGGATGAGAAGGACAATGTGACCAAGGAGAGCTTCTTTCAGCGCCTCGAAGAAGCTTATGACCGCTGCCCCCGCCACGATATCAAAATCGTGCTTGGCGACTTTAATGCCAGGGTGGCCAAGGAAGGTACCTTTGGTCCAACTGTCGGAAAATTCAGCCTCCACCAGAACACCTCCGATAACGGAATGAGGCTGATCGACTTCGCCGCAGCACGAAACATGGTAATTGGTGGTACCAGATTCCAGCATCTCGACATCCACAAAGGGACATGGCTGTCTCCAGATCAACGTACAAGAAACCAAATTGATCATGTGGTGATTGACGGAAGGCATGCTTCCAGTGTGATGGACGTAAAATCGATCCGTGGTGCCAACATCGACTCGGATCATTACCTTGTTGCAGCTAAGGTGCGCACACGCCTATGTGCCGCAAATAACAAGAGAAGTCCCACACACGTAAAGCTCGACGTCAGTAAGCTGCGATCACCAGAGACAGATGCATTTTCCACTCGACTATCGGATCTGCTTATGCAGAACACTCCTCCACTTGATGATACATGCGCACGGTGGACACATATATCCCACTCCTGCTGATCTACGACATAATGGCACTATCTTCAACAAGTGTCATGCTGTTAGCGTATGCCGACGATATTGACATAATCGGCATGAACACGCGAGCAGTCAGTGCAGCATTCTCAGAGTTGGAAAGAGAGTCGCGTCGGATGGGTCTCACGGTGAACGAGGGCAAGACGAAGTATCTAGTGTCAACAAACAGAGTCCCGGCGTCTAGGACAGCACGTCACTGTTGACAACTACGCTTTTGAAGTAGTAAGGGACTTTGTCTATCTTGGAACCAGCATTAACAGCAGTAATGACGTCAGCTTGGAGATCATGCGTAGGATAACTCTTGCTAACAGGTGTTACTTTGGGCTGAGTAAGCAATTGAGAAGTCGAGCCCTCTCTCGAAGAACGAAAACTACACTCTACAAGTCTCTCATCATGCCTGTCCTAACATATGGCGCTGAATCCTGGACAATTTCCACCTCGGATGAGCGAATGCTTGGAGTTTTCGAGAGAAAAGTCCTACGCAAGATCTTTGGACCTATTTGCGTTGGTGGCGAGTACCGAATAAGGTACAACCATGAGCTGTACGAGCTGTATGCCGATATTGACATAGTAAAGCGCATCAAAATCCAGCGGCTGCGCTGGCTAGGTCATGTTGAGCGAATGGAAGAACACGCTCCAGCTAAGAAGGTGTTATATTCCGAACCCGATGGAGGACGACGCAGAAGAGGAAGACCAAACCTCAGGTGGAAAGACCAAGTACTGGAGAACCTGACGGCGCTTGGAATTTCTAACTGGCGCCAGCTAGCGAAGAACAGAGATGGCTGGCGAAGCATGTTATTTTCGGCCTAAATCGATATTCGGTTGTTATGGCCACATAAGTAAGTAAGTAAGTAAGAATTACAAAGTAATCCAAAATGTTACCCAGTCGTGGTGTAAATTCGATAAGTAGGTGGGGTGTAACCGGCATGGAATAAAATTCAAGCTTTTTGATAAATATGTTATCACTATTTCTATATTATTCTTTGTTAAATTTTAAGCTTACCTTTGGACACGTTTTTCTTTTCTATAGGTTTCCGTTCTTATTTGACCGTACTCCGTTTTAGATGTAGATGACATTTACATATTTGGGGACTTGTTCTGGAGTTTTAGGTAGCACAGAGTATTAAAATAGAAAATAGTTCAAGAATTATTAAGTAAAAAATAATATGTTCTCTCTTGATGTACTATCTCCCTCTATACCGTGGAGTGTACAATGCGCTTCTCCTGCTGTAATACCAACAGCTACAACATCAAAGCAAATAAATAACGGCCTTTCTACTACCCAGTAGTAAAGGCAACTAGTGCGATGACTATTATAGAACCAGTTGCTGTTCAAACTGGAATTGATCGCTACATTACTGTAGTAAAGCGAAAAAAAAGTCCCCAAAATTGAAAACAAATGTATTCAACAAAAATTCAGAAGCAAAACACTACCCCTAGTAGTTCGGAAAATAGATACGAACTGCTTTCAAGTGATGAAAGTGACGAAAATATTATCTCCAAGAAAAATTTCAAATTTCAAATTTGGCAAAGGCCAAATTGATGAAACGAAAGTGCAAATCTATACAGAATCTCATTATCGCAAAGTAATTGCAGAATATGATGCTGGAAAAAAGAAGTACTATACATATCAACTAAAAAGTACTAAGCACTTAATCGTTGTAATCAAAGGCGTCGAACCCAATGCTGATATTAACGAAATCAAACTCGCTCTTCAGGAAGAAGGGTTCCAAGCCAAAACGGTATTCAACATTCTCAACAAGAGCAATATACCTCAACCGTTATATCGCATTGAGCTTCAACCTGAAACAAAAACCCTAAAAAAGGTGAAGTACACCCCATATATAAAATTCGATGTTTATTGCATCGCAAAATCACAATCGAAGAACCCCATGAGAAACTGGACCTCTTCAGTGAAACAACTGCCAAGAATATGGACATACTAAGACATATTGTACCCTGCCAGCTGTTTGTGTGATTTGTGGAGATCTTTATAAGTCAAACATATGCCCAAAGTCTAAAGGCGATGCTAGTATGAAAAAATGCAGAAGTTGCATTTGCTAAATTTCTCCTCTAGCATATAACCTCTGAAACTCAGATAGCCAACTCAAGTCAGAGACAAAATCTTAATGCAACACAATTCTTCTCTGCAATCACAAACAAGAATCAAATCAATTCATACGCTAGAGTTTTAAAACAAAACCCACACCAACAAAGCAATGTAAATAATGAGCAGAAGCGCTCACTGCCCACACAGCAGCACGTACCATTGAAAATTTTCTTCAAACACTAATCCAGAACATGAACCAATTCATGAACTCAATGCAAACAATGATGCAAGAAATGATGAAAAATCAATCTATGTTACTCCAAACATTGTTATCCAGACCATAAATATCATGAGTCATGAGTCAAGATATACCACTGGCTTAAGCCAGCACCGTTTGGAGCTAATTCAATTCCTTGAATCCAACCAGATCGACATAATCATGACATCTGAGACCCATTTCACTGACAAAAATGGTTACCGAATACCACATTACAAACAGTACACCACAAATCATTCTCATGGTAAGGCACGCGGAGGAACTGCCATATTGATAAAAAGCGGAACGATGTAATCTCATTTGGTCAACCGACATATTGGCCGACGGACAAGAGGAAGATACCCGATCTCATAGACTTTGGAGTCGCCAAAGGTTTGCAGATGGAAAATATCTCCAAAGTGTAATTATGATCTCTCATCTGATCACTCACCCACCGTAATATCTATAAAATCATCGAGCCCAAGACAATTCCGTTGGAAAGAAAATAGACTGGTTGAAATTCAAGAAATATGTAAATTCCCATCTTCCTCTAAGTACTGTATTAAGAAATGAACACGATGTAAACTCAGCACTTAAAAAATTCAACCAGTTGCTCTCATTAGCTCTCAGCTCAGCCACCTGCACAAGGGTGTACAAGCAATCAAACTATAGCCCATACACACCAGCCGACATTGAATTGCTAGTAAGACAGAAAAGAAGACTCCGAAGGCAATGGCAAGAATTCAGATCACCAAATCTGAAAACACAGCTACAGCACTGCACTCGAAAGCTAAAGCAAGCCCCAAAAAATAACAACATTAAAGAGTTGGAAGATCACATAGCCAAATTAACACCTGGTGAAGCGTCAGACTACTCTTTGTGGAAATCAGCAAAAAACACAAATCGACCAATTCTCGCTGATTCCCCCATCCGTTTGAATGACGGTAATTGGGCTAGAAGCAACTATGAGAAGGGTTTGACTTTTGCAAACCACTTAAAAAGTGTGTTTACGCCCAATCCCCTCTTCATCATTACCAAAATTAACTTCCCAACCTTGCTCAATAACGCTCAAAATTAAAAAAAGGACATATTCAAAGCAATTTACAAAGACTTAAACCAAAAAAAAATTACCTGGTGCAGATAAAATTACCGGTGATAAAATGATAAAGAGCTACCTCCAGCTTTGGTAATTGATCTCACGCACATTTTCAATGCTATCCTTCGTATTAAAAACTATCCCAAATGCTGGAAAACTTCAAAAATTATTATGATAGCAAAACCAGGAAAAGACCCTACAAAAGTTGCATCAGCCTCCTGCCTCGACTTTCTAAAGTATTCGAAAATATACTTATCATGAATATAACTCCATTTATTAACCTCAACCAACTGATTCCCCAACATCAGTTGGTTCAGGCACAATAGAGCAAGTTCATCGCATTGTAACTCTGATAAGAAAAAAAGTATTGCTCAGCTGTCTTTCTTGATATCACTCAAGCTATCGATAAAGCATGGCACGATAGCCTTATTTATAAACTCAAACTATTACTGTCTGGAAATGTCTCCTCATTGTTTAGTAGCTATCTCACGAAAAGAAAATTTCTCGTTCAACACAAGGATTATACAACAAATCCATTGGATATTCCCGCTGGCGTTCCACAAGGAATCGTTTTGGGCCCCTTACTGTATCTCTTATACATTTCAGATATGCCCAACAATAACTATACATTCATTTCGACCTTTGCTGATGATACGGCAATATTGTGCTCTCGCGCTAACCCCATATAAGCTACTAAACACCTGCAGACTCATGTCGATTCTCTCGAAATCTGGTTAGCAAAATGGCGCATAAAAGTCAGTGAATCGAAGAGCGTACATGTAATCTTCACACTAAGGCTAAATACATGTCCCCCACTTAAAATGGCCAATCAGTTCCACAATGTTCCTCAACAATGCACTTGAGTATTCACCTCGACAGAAGGCTGACCTGGAACAATAACATAGAGGCAAAGAAAACTCAGATCAAGCTTAAAATTAATCAGTTATGGTAGCTGTTACACAAAAGCTCAAAGTTGAATCTCGTATAGAAAGTGCTATTATATAAAGCAATGCTGAAGCCAATCTGGACTTATGGTATTCAGTTATGGAGCACCGCAACTCCCTCAAATATCGAAAAATTGCAGCGAATACAATCCAAGTGCCTGCGAATTATTGTAAACGCGCCTTGGTATATATATGGAACCCATAATTTCTGAGGAAGTTACAAAGTCCTGCAGAAGCTACATGCAAAAATTACACAACCATCCGAATACTCTTGCTAGGCAATTGTTGCTGAGCACAGGCCATCGACGATTAAAAAGAAAAGACACCTTGAATACGCTGTGTAATTGCTAAACCTCGCGACTCAACAAATTGTGATGGAACATAGAGATTATCACATAATTTTAAGTTAGTTTGTAAGATTTGAATACTTATTGTGAGTTTCTCCGTTTGAAAAAAAAAAATGATTATTAAGTTTAAAACATAAAATAAAATTATTCAATTCGAAGGAAATAATATCATACCTATAACTTCACTTAAACATATTTTCGTTCACTCTTAAGTATCTCGACGAATATCTCTCCAATACTGCATTTTGCCATCTGCTTGATCTAAAATTAATTTTTTCTCTTCACTAAAAATAGCATTTTCCCATTCATGGCGAATTATTGAACGAACCATGAACAGATTTTAATCCTTATATACTCTGAGGTATTTTGCCTAAAGCAGTAAATATATTTACTATATAGCCAGGTCGTAATGTTTTTATTCTACTATCTGGATTTGAAGATTGATTAAAAGTCGTACTATTTATGGCAATAATTTTAATTTATTATTATTACTATTGTGAATATAATTATTGTTTAATTAAATTAGTTACAAATACTAGCCAAATATTTTATTTATTTATTATAGATTACCGATTTTAATCTTTAGGATTACCAAAAACACTGATAATGAATTCGTACAGAATTCGAAACTTTTGGTTTGCTGGGTAAACAGAATTCGTATTGAATTGAACGATATCAAATAGTGCGGTATTTCTTACATCTAAATTAAATTGTTTTATATACATAAATAGAATTAAAAATAGAAAATATTCGTAAATAAAGAAAAATAAATTCAAACTTAAAATCTAATAACAAAAAGCGAGTGATTAGTGTATAGTGCAAATTTCCCCACAGCCACCACAAAAACCAGGCAAGGAACCTAACCAACGCGCGGCCCACCGGCACCCCCATCACATTCCTTCAATACTTATATTAATTTGTATACAATTTGCAAACAGAATACATCACTTGCAATAAGGATAACAAAAACAAACCTCTCAATAGCAGAAGTAATAAAAAAGTAGATTCATATTAAGTCCATATAGTGAGTAAATGACGCAGAAGTGAAAATGTTATGGGTAATTGATGTAGTTTTCCAAAAATAGAATAAAATGTAAAGGGTATACGTAGCCCTTTACACATATACATATATACTCTTACACATATATGTCAGTATAATATACATAGATATTTCATTCAAAATGCTGTCATCTTTATTAATTAAGCAAACATCATAAAAAGACATTACGGCTCATGAACAGCCAGACCCGTAAGTAGAACTATTTACGAGTAAATACAAATATACATTACATAGGTATATATATCTTACAATGGCATCCAACAAATTATTGCAAATCAATAAATTATTTGATGACATCTTAACGTTAAAGCAACATCGGTATTACGACTTTAATATGAATTAATCTGTGACAATTTACATTGAACGTGCGGTCTTCCGCTTCTCCGGCATTACTCGCCGGATTCCAAATAAAACATATTTTAGGCTTGATAAAATTTTTTCGTTTGCTCAAAATGGTCGGATCATCGCAGCCATTGAATTTTAATGCGCTTTAAGGGTTTACTTTAATTTACTACTTATTTGAAAAGGAGTTCCTCGAAGTGATTTCTTATATTAACAACTTCGATGTTCTAGCAATACTATGGGTTCATTTAACTTTAACTCATTTTATTTATGTGGAATACTTTTTAATACTGATTTATTTTTTTTCGAAAATAGCGTTAAAAGATCACATTTTGTTAATTCTACAAAAGCGTTTAGATCAATTATATTTGAGCATTTGAAGTTGCGTTTTATTTAAAATTTTAAAATAGAATTTTATAATGTGTATGTCATGAAGAACCTTTGACGCGATATACAAGGTGTGACAATTATGTATTAAGACTCGACCATATCTCAGCAACCAAGCGCGCCTTCAACCTTCCTCTACTAACTGTCAAAATTTCATGGCATTTGGTAGATATTTAATGTTTATTGACATTCATTTTACAAAACACGTGTTCGTTTGATGTTGAAATTTTAACATGGAGCAAAGAGCGGTCATTAAATTCCACGCAAAAATTGGTAAAAGTGCATCAGAAACATTCGGAATGATGCAGCAAGCGTATGGCGATGCTTGTTTATCAAGATCAAATGTTTTTATATGGCATAAACGGTTTGTGGATGGCAGAGAGTCGCTGGAAGATGAAATAAAAGAAGGAAGGCCAATTTCAGTGCGGACGCCGGAAGCGATCCAGAAAGTTCGTGATTTTATTACAGAAGACCGCAATGCTTCAGTGAAAATGATGGAAGAGGCCTTAAACATCAACAGAGAAACTATCCAACTCATTCTTCACGAGGATTTGGGTAAAACACACATTTGTTCCACACACATTGACCGAGGACCAAAAATTAATAGGAGTCATTCATTCTAGAGACATGGTTGCAGGTGCAGAAAATGATCTAAACTTCCTGAAAACAATTGTTACGGGTGATGAAACATGGTGTTTCCAATACGATTCAGAAACCAAGCGTCAAAGTGCGGAATGGAAATTAAAAAACTCACCACAAGCCAAAAAAACACGAAAAGTTCCATGAAAAATCAAAACAATGCTCATCACATTCTTCGATAGCAAAGGAATTGTCCACAAAAAATTTGTTCCAACTGGTCAAACAGTTACTTCCGCATGTTACCGCGAATTTTTGAAGCGTTTGATATCCTGAATCCGTCGTGTTCGACCAGAATACCGTGATCCAAAAACTTGGTCTCTGTTGCACGATAATGCACCGAGTCACACAGCACTCATTGTTCGTCAATTTTTGGCTCGGAATCAGGCCTGTGTGTTGAATCACCCGTCGTATTCACCTGATTTGGCACCGTGCGACTTCTTTTTGTTCCAAAACTGAAATTGAAGTTGAAAGGATGCTTTTTTGATGACATTCAGACCATACAACGGGCTTCGACGAGGGCACTAGAGGCAATTACGAAAAATGAGCTGGAACACGCGTTTGAATCACTATTAAATCGATGTAACAAGTGTATTGAATCAGGAGGAGAATATTTCGAATATATATACCGAAAAATCAGCAGATATCGTGTTTTAATTTTGTTTTCTAGAGGCAGTCTTAATACATAATTGTCACACCTTGTATAGCTGACTACCTAAACGCATGTTTACAATGTATCAATACAGTTTTAATCCCATATTGATACATTGTGTAGTTACTTTTATAATACTGTACTTTGGCAGAGCAGCTCCAGCTTCCAAATTAGTGTAACAATTATTAGGAGGAAACAGAAACGACTTGTTTTCTTGCAACACGAAACGCAAATATCAGGAAGAACACCCACAACCACAACAACAATTGAATTTTTGGCACGAAATTCTGGTTTCATCTCCAAACTTGCATCTTGCATTAATAAGAAATGTTTTACTCATGTATTAACTTTTTACTGCAATTGAAAAAATATATATCTTTGTATTGGGTGTACAAGTATATTTTAAATTATTTTTCAAAGTATTTTCCTTCGGAAGCTAAAATTTTTCCCATCGCATGAATTCCGTCCCAATAGAAACGCTCATCTTTTGAGGCCTTCGATTGAAGTGAAGCGTTTCCGGACAATGCGTCCTGCATTGATAGAAACAAGTGGAAGTCATAAGGGGCAATGTCTGGGCTGTACGGCGGTTTGGGTAAGAACATGTGACACTGTCATGATGGAAAATAAATGGTTCAAGTCCAGCCATTTTTTATGCAATGCTCACTTCAATTTTATGAGCTGTTGTCGGTAGCATTCCCAGGTCTCACATATGAATTTTTGAGCTTAGGGTTGTCGTAAGCGATCCATTTTTTGTCTCCAGTAACGATACGGTGCGAAATATACTCCTCTTTGTACCGTTAAGGCAGCATTTCAGACAAACAAATTCACCTTTCGATGTCTTTTGGTTTGAGTTTATATGGAACCCAGTTTCCCATTTTCTGGATCATTGAGTCATTCCCAAATATTCAGCAAGCTTCTTTTAGGTTTGATATAGGTGTTCGTCCAATAAAGTCTCCAATTCAACTTCTCGTCTTCACGCTCTTTATTGCTTGTAAATGCTTACTTGTCTTTCTACGTCCCCATTTTACTTGTTGCATATGCTTTGCATCTAAACTTTTTATGGATGCGCAGTTTGCTTTTAAAAGCGTATCGATAACTACTAACTAAATACATTGCCAATGTTTTAAGGGTTGCTTTTAGGAACAAGTTGCAATGTATTACTGTAAAGCAATATGCGTTTATAAAGTCAGTCTATTTGATTTGTATGGTGGTAAAAGCAGCCATGTAAAGTACATTATGTAACCATTGTACGTTTCTTTTAAGATGTGTGTCGTATTGCGATAAGATATCATTATTTGATCTCTGAACAATTTTTTTTAAATAAATCATATGTTAATTACTTTTAGGATAGTTCTTTTCTTGGTAGGCCTTCATTAAAAATTTTCGAGGATTATTAACCATTTAGCTACCACCCGTGTGAGTCATTTTGGACCGAGTTTTCGAAAAATCCGTTAAAACTCAACACTTGGGAGGAGGTCAAGGGTTATTCTCCAGCAAAATTTCACTAAGGGTCACCGAAGACAATTAACTTGTACGAGTTATATGTATATAACATGTAAAAAACGAATTAAGATTTTAAATACTTTATTTCTAAGGGATTTATTATCGGTTAGTGCTAAAAAATTGTGATTAGGTTTTTTTTTTGTGTTTTTGTACTATGTAGTGAAAATCAAACATATCTGTGCTAAATATAAATGTAAAAACTTCAGCAAACATTTTCTTTAAAAGTGCTCTTTTACCCCAAACTTAAAAATTTTGTGTTATATCATTTTAGAGGCGTACTTTGACGCCTCTCCCCTAATATACTATTTACTGTATTTAGAAATATATACAAATACACAATCTACTTTCATATCTGACATAAAAATCGACTTTCACTTACAGATGTTTGGCTACAAATAATCTCATTGCTCTGCTGGGCATGTTAACCACATTGCTATTGAAAATCTATCTACCCGATGACGTATTCAAAGTATATAAACGTTGGGATTGTGCTGGCAAAGTGCTGTGGCGTTTCTTTGGTTTAAGTTCTGGTTGCATTGCGGCCGTTATGGCAATTGAACGTTGGATGGCATTGGCGCGCCCTTTTATCTATCATAAGGTAGTACATAACATTTATTCTACATATTTGGTAAATAAATGTGAATAATTTACATTTCAGCACATAACATACGAACTTGTACGCAAAACCATCAACTCTTTAATACTGATTGCAATTGTTATCACATTTTTGCCATTCTTCGGTTTTGGCGCTTACATCGATGAAAGCGATCCAAAGAATCCAGAATGTTTACGCTATCGTGATGCTGAAGGTTTCTGCAATAAAATGTATGCTGTTCTCTTTATGCTATTTGGTAAGAATAAAAAAAAAAACAAAAAATTGAAACAGAAAGAAGCTAAATTCCAATAATTCTGTCTCATCTTCTATACTCCATCCATCCATGCAGGTACTCTCTTATGCATTGTAATTGTTGCATGCAATTTATTTGTAACGCGCGTTCTCTGCTTCATTGGCCGTAGTCGTACCACAAAACGTCACATGCACTACGATTTGGTGAATCGCGAGAAAGGTGGTGGTAGTCGTATCGAGGACGAAAGTCATAGTGGTTCATCGTTGTACCATCACAGTAACAGTGTAACAATGACGGCGGCAGCGTCACCCGATGAGATTAAATTCGCCAAACTAATGGCATTCTTGAGCATCTCTTTTGTCATCTGTTGGATGCCACAAATGGTGAGAAAGCGTATACATATGTACATTAGAGCGAGTCAAATGGTATGGCGAAAACAATGCGACAAGGCGCATTGAAAAAATTTGTCCCAGAAATTATGGATCTAAAATTAATTTTAGCCACCTGTATTTGGACAAATAAGTATCAATATTAATAAAAATAATTGTTTAATAATAATATTTTAATAGGTAATATTAAAAACAAACAAACAAAAAACAAAATAGGTAATTTCCTATTTTGTTTTTTGTTTTTTTTTGCTCTACGATTTCAAGGTTCAACATTTGACTCGCCCTAATGCAGTGTTGTGCATGCTTATTAATGTACTATTAATTAATCCACCTACGTAGATTGCAATACCCATGGCGATACTGCCAAATCGTGTACCCAGGGCACATCCTTTCTTTTTGTTGGCCGATGTTCTGATGGCATTACATTTCACATCAGATCCGTATGTCTACGTGTTGAGCCGAACTAAGCACTCGTACATCTTGGGTTGCATTAAACGTTGGCGTTGTGGTCTAAAGCGTACTCAAAGCGATCAAAGTCGTTTACGTACCACCACTGAACCACCCACTATGGACTGTGGTTTAAATTGATGATGATGATGATGATTCTGTTCATTACTGATGGATGATTTTATAAATTTCATCAACAGTGCAAGCAGCCGACAATACATACACCAACAGCGCAACAGCGTAATCGAATGGGCAACAAAATCTCCATTACATGCATATTCACATTAAATTGTACACAAAGACAAGCATTGTAGTGCAATATAGAATACGTACTTAATCCTCCGTTTCCTATTTTCCCCTAAATGTTAAGCTAATACAATTAAACTCTTACACATTTTGTATAGTTTTTAAGTTGTAAATAAAATCGAATCATACTGCATACATACGTGCTGAGCTACAAAGATGTACTAACTAATATTGTATTATCAATAAAAACATTTCTATATCGCCACCTCAACATGGAAAGAACGTAACTCATACTTTTTCGAAATTGTGTTTATTGCATTTTCCACTAGAATACGCTCGAATGCAACCCTATTTAAGATTTCAGTTATATTTTGAAAAATAACGGTTTTACAATGAAATGAAAATGCATTTAGACATTTTTAATATATGTACAATATTTAAGTCATTATTTTTCTTCCTATTATAAAATTTTGAAAACTTGAGATACGTCGTTTCTATATTAAGGTGACGAAATACTACAAGTATACATACATACACTATACTCGTACCACCAGTTTATTACTTATGAAGAAGTACCAATGTCATCCTAAATGTAAGTACTCAAGCAAATTGATCGCGATTTGCTGATTTTTATTTTTAAACGCTTTAAAATGAAAGCAATCGGCAAACATTTTTTAAGAAAGGATCTATTATAAAGAGTATCTTTTAAACTAAAAAATATGCAGTCTTCAATGACTTATTTTATGTAGAAAATAAAATGAAAATAAAAATAAAATAAATGTAATTCGATTTGGCATGCTTTCCACTAACGTTTTGCAAAGATTTTGTGGTAGCTCAGTCCATTTTTGCTTACAAATAGGCCACATATCGCCAATACTTATAGGGATTCGTTGCACATTGACCAGATTCAAGTTTAGGGGTTGAGGAGACCAGTCGAGAACCTGACATTCTCTATGTGAAAACCAGAAAACTAAAAAAAATATATATTTTCACCAGAAATACCCCATGAATGCAAAGTGACCATTAGACTTTCGTCCAGATAACGTTAACATAATCCAGTGCTGTCATCTTACCCATAATCTTGTTGCACTTGCCAACATCAATCCATTTCCCCCATCTACATGAGATAAGAGAGCCTCCACCAAACTTGGCGGATATAACATTAAGCCTTAAGTGATTCTCCTCTTTTTCCAAGTCCACTGCTTTCTGTCATATCCTATACCTATTGATTTTATTCTTATCCGATCAGACTATCCTCTTCCAGTCCTCCATAGTATAGGACTTAAAATATATAGGAAAATAATTGTCGTTTTTTATGTCACTTTGTCAATAGTGGTCTTTTCATTTTGGGCTTAGATTTAAATCCGATTTGCATCAAGATGTTCCGCACTGTTTCGGTAGATACGCTTGTTGTCATCATTTCGAAGGTTTCTGTTGATTTCTTCAGAATTATTATGTACTCCTAGAGTTATTTGGCGTACTATTCGTCGCTTGTCGGTAGTTGAATACAACCATTTTCTTGTTGCGATGTTCTTTGTTGTCAAATCTTCGCAATGTTGGCGATATTTGCTAATCGTTGAGATAGAACAATGCAATTTTTTAGCAATCTGTCTATGTGTACAACCTTTTTTGACTAAATCTCTGATGTTGCGAATGAGTTCTGCTGAAAATATCCCCATCGAACAAATGGTTTATTAACTTAGCAATGTAGATTTCAATGAAATATGTAGTTTTTTTACCTTGAAATACACAGAATTTCATTTACAACCGAAAATCGATTTAGGTAAGGTTTGCCCCTTTTGCGTCGTCCATCAGCGGTTTCCGAATACAAAACCTTTCATTCGCTCGACATGACCTAGCCGCACTCAAAAAATTTATCGATGCACGCACGACTCAATTGAAGACACAACCAAAGCTCTATAAGCCTTGATACTTCGGAATTTATTGACAAATACGCAATGGAATAACGAATGTAGCCGAAGCCGAGGGTATATGTTGCTTATTATACGGTGAGATAAATTGACCCGATTTTTGTGATTCCAAGAATGGCACACATATAAGCCGATAATATACCATAATTTCCGAATCCAATGTCAGCTCGTCAAAATAAAAATAAAAATAAAAATTGTTTCAGCATAAGTCACAAAGAGAACAAACATTCGACGATACATCGGAGACTATTAAAACTTGGGTATGATTCTTTTCGGCTAACATTTTGTGCCACTCTGTTGCAGGCAGTATACTTACGGTAATAGCGAGTGGTTTCTTCAGCATTTTCTACTACAAGTCTTTTTTGGATGTCAATTAGCATTTCTAACAGGACCAATTTTGACTGCTTTTCGGGCTTGTCTGCAATACGCAGATATGGCGGTTCTTACCAAATTTGTTACATGCGCATGTCTAGCAATTGGCAAATCAAAAGCAGTGGCAATCGGTGTTGCAGAACTCCTTGGCGCGCATCACATACCACACCAGGTAGATAGAACATGTTTTCAAACGCAGTGATATTCGCCACTGCTTCTTCCAGTGGATTCAACGCCATTTAGTAATTCTTCTGCCGTTTAGTCTTAAAACCTTGACCAAAGCTTTAAATTTTCAATTTCTTGTACCAGCCAATACTGTCTCGCACATAAGGACCCACCACATTAATGCCCCTATTACGAATGGCAACTCTATCTGGTTGCGTTCCCTGAAATGAACTGCATCTTCATTTACCTTCCTGCATTCAAATCAGCGTTATTTCTTCGATTGCCATCGATAATACGAGTTTGTTGGTTTTCGGGAAACTCAAGCAAGTTGAGTTGCTATCCGTGATAGTGGAAAATGTACTTACTTACACTTACACTTACCACTTGATACTTGGATCAATCAACACTTTAACCAAACCAAAGCGGAAGGCTATAAAATATTAATTTGATACCCTTCCGTTTTGACAACAGCGTAACAAAAACAAAATTCAAGCCGAGCATGCTTATAAAAACTTACTGAAAATAGCAAACATACTGCTCATTATTTATAACCGTCTTTTTTAATAGCATTAGCAATTGTTTGTTGTATGCTAAATACTTTAAGGAGAATACTCTCTTCTATGAATCGATGAATATTGATATAGTTGATAGTGAAAAGAATATTGTATAAGACAGATGAAAATGGTAAAAGATGTTGCAGAATTCAAAACCAAGATGGTGTGTGTTTGGAGGAAATTTCGATTCTTGCATATGGAACAAACAACTAATATTCCAATATTTTAATTACACAGTGACTCAAACATTTATCCGTAAAGCTTATCACCGAACCAACGTAAGTGAATCAATGTTGTCGGGATCGAAACAAATTTGGTGTCAAATCAATATTTCCTGTTTTAAGCTTGTAATTGTTTTATTTTATATCTTGTGAAAAGTGAATAGTTAATGCATATACTTCATATTTTCAAGCCAACTAATAATTAAAAAATATATTTCATAATCCGATTTTGTTCGGAAATAGATTTGAATGCGATAGATGGTGTTCTGCATTCCGATTTTCGAAAACACTTTCTGATGCAACACTGCTTAAAATCCGAATGAGTGCGAATGGTTTTGCTTCGGAAATTTTGTTTTTCGCTTCAATTTTCGGATTTATTCCGTTCAGGTAAACTTCAGTGAAATTAATGAAAATCTCAAGGGAAAAATTCAATAAAACAATGAAAATATAAGCGCCTTTGGAATGTTTAATCAAAGTTCCAACAAGCAAAACCGTAACTACGCAAATCGTCAGGTTAAAAAGTCTGCTTATTTGATTCCAACTACTGGAAATGCTGCATAAAATTGCGACAGCTTGAGATTGACGAGCCCCGTTTGGAAATAGACCGCAACAGGAAGGGTTAACTCGGCTCTTGCCGTTTTTTAATTAATAAATTATATATAACTAAATAATAATAACTTTATATATGTATAAATAAATATGTGTTCACATTGAACATTGTGTTCCTGCGATCTTGGGTCCATTCCTAGCGATCTCTGCAAGAAATTGCCGGGTTGCGAACAATTGCAGTGCTGGCGGAATTGAGGATAAAATAAAATAATAAATATGTGGCACTTAAAGCCCTAAAGGGCTCATTGGCCGAGCTTCTCTTCCATTACTGTTGTGCGTGTTAAATTTTTGGACAGTATTAGAAGGGACCTACTTATTTTAACCGGTCCGGAACGGCAGAACCCTTATGACATCACTTTTTCTGAACTTTTCATGGCAAGTTGTTACTGTCGGAAGAATTGCCAATTGCTTGCAGAAAGGTGGGTACCGTTCGAAAGAAAAATATTTTCGATATTAAATTTATGCATCAGCCTGGGATTGAACCACGACCTACAGATCAGAAGGCCAACACACTAACCACTGAGCTACGGCACCCACGCGAAATTGAGGATTGCCGGCCAAAAGGTTTAACTTCGGTTAAGATCATATTGAATTGCTTCTTGGCGTGGTACTCTACTCTACATTATAAAGGAACCATGCTTTCACTAAAACTTATTTATGCTTAGATTACGTAACTACTTTGTTTTTAGAATTTAAATCCAAATCCATATCCATCCTAGAAAAGTTCGACTAAATAAAAAAATGAAATCAGCTGTTGTTTTGTATTTTTTTTTTTATTTTATGTAATTTCCATACAATTATATATTTTAGCTTTTACAGTAATGCATTCGTCGGTTTTCATATTATTGCAACTTCGATATTGCTTAATTTCATGTATATATCCCTAGTCTTTTCACATATATTGATACAAGATAAAAGCCATCAATTGTGTGAGGTCGCGTTGCAATCGAAATCCCTTCTTTTTTCTTATGAATAGCAATGCGGTTCTCTTTGTCCGGCCTTTCCATTATTTCGTGCGTTTGGCCGTATTTACACTTCCATAAATATATATGACAAGACCAGGTTGACATTAAGAAAAAAAGTGTAAGGCATTGGGATATACGAGGGCGGCCCCAGAGCTACCTGACCTAATAAAGAAGACACAACAAAATCTCCTTTTAGCTCCGTACATTTTTCCCAGCGATACTAGCTCATCGTCCACCACCAAGCCATTTATTTAAATTTGGAAATAGAAAATAATCCGAAGCAGCCAAATCTGGCGAATAAGGCGCGTGCTGAAGCAATTCTAGCTTTAGCTCATTGATTTTGGCCATCGCAATAGCGGATGAGTGAACTGGTGTTTTTGTTCTATTGTGAGCAAACGCGGCACCCATCTTGCACAGATTTTTCATCTCCAAATTTTCGGTCAATATACGATGTATAGCACTTATCGAAATGCCATTTTGTGGATTTTCTTAACCGTTTCAGGTCGAGCACTGCGGTTTTTGTCTTGGCAGCTGGTACGACCTAGTTTAAACTCTCGTCACCCAATATTTTATGGACGTAAACGAAAGTGCACTCTCTAGAGTAGAATCTAGTTTGGCTTTAATATTCGTTGGACTGAGACCTTTCAAATGAAAGTATTGAATTACATAACGGTCACCAATTTTTTCCATGTTTACAAATTCACTTTCGATGGCTCCAAAAAAAAAAAAAATACTAAGCAACGTGGCGCCTCGAAATTTAAAACATGCTTTACAAAGTTGCCACTTTTCACTAAAGTAATTTCTTCAAACTACTGCCGCCATCTATGTCAGGTCGGGTAGTTCTGTGACCGCCTCCGTAAAACCCCAACTCATCCAAAAGTAATTTGGACGCCATACTCGTAACACCTACACTCACTTTTTAACAGAATGTCGAATACAGAAAATTGTTACCGGCATGATCAGCACGTCTTCACCATCACTACCCTTATTCAGGGTGCTGCAAAAGCCTATGTAATCTAAGATAATTGATTATAATGTCGTCTTAATAACTATTTTACATTTTTATTTGTTTGTTTATTTGTATGTGTCGGCAAATTGGCCAGAGCATTCAAATACATTACTAAACATACAGATATTATTTTTTCATAATCTTTTGTTATGCTCAACTACAATACACACTCAGAATAAGTAATTCCATTTCTCAAAAGTTCGTCAGAATACACAGCAAATGTAAAATACATACAAATAATTGGCTTCTGCGGTAGTTTGTTCTAAGATATTTAAGTGGAATCGGTTTTGATACCGCATATAAGAGTTTAAATAAGTTTTGCGTTAATAGTAAGTAAATTATATAGATATACAACTTAAAAAAGAGAAATACTAAGACTTTAATATTTAAATAGTGAATTGTCGCTGCGTTTACAATTTAATCGTCGACTTTATGTAAATAAATATTTGTAATTATTTACGCCAACTACGCAACGTTTCTTCACACATCTAGCCGCTGGCTGTTTAATAGCGATTGTAACGCCCACGTCCACGGCCACGCGGCGTCGCCTTAGGGGTAGCACGTGCAGGAGTCGCCTTTTTGGCTGGGGAAGCATCTGCTGTTGGAGTCGGAGTGGGAGTGGGAGTTGGTGTTGGGGTTGTTTGTGGCTTAACTGGCGTTGCCTTAGCTGGCTCTGGCTTAGGTGTTTCTTTTACTGGCTGCGGCTTTGGCTCTGGCTCAGGTTCTGGTTCTTGCTCGTTTTCTTCTTCATGCACTTCCATCTCCTCTTCATTTTCGCCATTCTCGTCTTCACCATCAGCACCCTCGCCGTTTTCAATCATTTCAACATCGTCGTCGTCGCCAGTGGCCTCTGATGGATCGTAAAGATCACCCTCGCCCTCACCTTCAGCAGCTGCCTCTGCCCCTTCGGCGGCGTCACCGTTGGCGCCATTCTCGACCTTAATTTCTTCGGAAGCAGCTTGTTCAGCCTCTTCCAACTTGCGCTTCTTACGCTCGCTTTCTTCAAGTGCGGCAGCAGCACGTTTTTGGGCGATCTTGGTATCGCTCGATTTCTCATTGATGAACTTCAAGAAGTTGCGATGATGAGTAACGGTGCGTGAATGAATCTCCACAGTCTTCTCGGTATCAAAGAATTTACCACACAATGAACATTCAAAGCATTCGAGCTTCGAAATTAGACCGGTGCCAACGGGACGAGTCCAATTGTATTTTGGCAAACGATTATCGACCTCGGTGGGGATATCATCACCTTCAACGAAATCCAGTATACAATCCTCTGGATCAACGGGCAAAGCAGCTTCCTCCTCCTCTTGAGTCTCGTTCAATTCTTCACCCTCTTTAGTTTCATCGGCACCTTCTTCGCCCTCTTTCTTCTCAGCTTCTTCACCCTCGGCCTCCTCGCCTTCGGCACCTTCTTCACCGGCTTCCTTCTTTACGGCATCTGTACCTTCAGCGCCTTCAGCCTTCTTTGGTGCGGGCTTCTTCTTCTTCTTTTGTGGTGGACGCACATCCTTCAATTCTTCCTCCTCAGTCAGAATGGTCAATGTATTACGTTTACGTTCACCAACCTTGGTATTCTTTTCGGCAGCCTTCTTCAAATGATCGGCCGACAATAGATGCGAATCGTAATCGATACGTGTAGCAAATTCCTTATTACATTCAACACATTTGGGGTGCAAGAATTTCTTCAACTGCAAATGCCCATCCGACTTACGATGTGCCGAGATGTGACCATGGAAGTTCAAATCACACATAGTACAATACTCCAGTTGGCGTTGCTTGGTTTTGCCCATGCGCTTCAGGCGATCCAATTCAATCGATTTCAGTTGTTCAGCAATCTTAGCCTCCTGGCGAATCATATTAGCTTTAAGACGATAGCTCTCTTCGATTCCTTCGCGCATCATCAAGTGAGTGCGGCCCTTGATATGATTCTCAAATGAGTTGGCATCCCACATGTGCTTCTTACACAAGTGACAATAGAACATGTCATTCGGTACGCTGGCATACGGAGACTCCTTGCTGTCAGGATACCATTTCATTTATTTGATGGAGGAAGAAGGAAATAATAAGAAGTTTACATTAGCTATATTGCTTGCAAGAGTTTTAATGTTAATATCACGGATAGGATGACATATAGGAAGGGATAGGTGGGAAATGTTTCTTTTTTTTTATTTCTTTCTTTGTCTTTCAATGAAGCAGCGATATTATTAAAAGGGTGCGTTGTAGCATATAGATAATCTTCTTTCTTTTGAACATTTTGTTTATTGAAAATCGTGTTCATGTTGTTCTCAGTCAGTTTTCGACTTTTTGTTCTACAATACCATCAAAAATGTTAAAATATTTTCATTAAACAAAATGTTTTTAATCTATATTATAAAATGCATTCTTTTTTTTTTAATACTGTAAATGAATATAAAAACACTTATGCGTATAAATAAATCACAACTAAAACCATCGTGCATTGATTTCCGTTTATAAAAGGAGTAACCAATATTTCATTAATCATAAACAGCTGCAAACATGAATTTTTTGTTAAATATGATCATGTTGACGCATTAGCCAATCATCGTACGTTACAAAATAGTTGAATGACAACATGATTATAGTGGTAGTCACGATCTTGTGCCTGTGGCAAGACAAAATCGATAAAACAAATCATTTTCAACTACAGTGGACGTCCAGTATAACCAACGTTTACTCTATCTATAATGAAGTTTCGGTTTAACACACAATACAAGCCAAGTTTTTCCGTCAATGGTTCTATATTACGAACAGCAGTAAAATTTAGTATTCGGTATAACGAACACCTTTGCTTTTTACCAACCTTGTGAAGTAAATTAAAGTAATTCCCTTCTTTACAAAAACAAAATATGCTTGATGTTGCCATATTCAACTGTACCTCGTATATTTTTGAATTGAACGTAGCCAGTCTCAAATCGACGAAAGTTAATAAAACTTTTTAATTGCATGTATTTGTGTTTTTTTCAGTCATTTTTAAAAATATTTATTACAAACAAAGCGTAATGAATTAACTTTTGAAAAGTTGGATATTTTAATTGGCTGTGATAAGTTGAGTTTCAAAGTGATCAGCGCAAAATGTGACCACTGGTCTATGGAAAAAAGTGAATTTCCCCAAGTAGAGCAACATCATTCAAAACGATACAACAAATGCTTTTCGATTGATTGATTAAATTCAAATTTCGAAGTTTTGAGAGTTACAAGAAATTACCACTTATGGTAGACGCTGTGTTTCACTATAAACATAAGGGAGAACACTGACATTTTCATAATTCTTGAATAAAATATATTTATTTAAAAAGCGAATAATCGAATAATTTCTGTATTAATAGTTTAGAATGGTTTTAGAGAAATACAACTTTTAGTGTAGAACATAAAATTCGTTATATTGTACTTCCATTGTATCGTAGTTGCGAACGTCTTTTCAAAGACGACCTTTTGTCCACATTTTCTTGTACGTCAACTTTTTGCATATGCATGACAGATATAAATTATTGCAATTTAGTGGGAGCCGTAGCTCAGTGGTAGGACCTTCTGATCTGTAGGTCGTGGGGGGTTCAATCCCCGACTTTCTTTCGAACGGGACCCACCTGCCGACAAGCAATTGACAATTATTACAGAAGTAATAATTTGACATGAAAATGCTTCTAAAACAGCTCTGTGACAAAAGGGTTTTGCCTTTCAGAACCGGAAAATATAAGTAAATACCTTCTAATACTGCCCATACTTGAACACGCACAACAGTACTGGAAGAGAAACGCGCCAAAGGGCCTATACGTGCTACTTATATATTTCTATTTTGGCAATTAATGAGTCAAAATTCTTTGCGATTTTTGCGCATTTGCAGGTACACAGCAGATGCGAGCTGTTTGAACCCAACATCTCGGCGTGAAGCCATGTGAAGCTTTGACCCGTTATCACACAGGTCGAAATGAGTTGATTCAGGTCAGTAATGTAATGTTATAAAACTAATCATTTGACTACCAATCCTGGTGTTTATTTTGTTTCACCAATTTATATTGTTGGATGGGTACAAGCTGTTACTCAACGATTTGTTAGAAATGGCAACTATATATCACAAAAATGCGCATTCTTGGAACGATAATTATAAGATTTTACTGGAACAGTTTAATGGAACAAATATTTACAAATCGGTTAAAACAACAAATCATCATGTGGGATAAAAATGACGAGAAAAATAAATTGCGAGTTCATTTTTAATTTTGTATTGGAACCAAGAATTTTTTACTGGTAACCACGGCACCTCTTACTAAGTATCACAGAATTCAGTACCGCAGGTTATGCGCCATGGCATCAGAATCACGTGATATGGATTAATAATACTGCGGCAAATATTACGTAGCTCAAACACACCCATATTGCGGCAATTATTGCGTATCTCGAACGCACTCGTCATCTCCATCAATCCACTCATTTTTATAGCATCGAAAAAAAAAAAATTTCCTATTGAAACATCCTTTGATATTCATTCAACTTGTAATTTGTACCATATATCTCTAAATCCATGTTCGCAGTTGTAAAGAATACAGTTTGGCACCTGTGCATCGAAGAATGCAGAATGGTTTTAGTCAGAGAAAATAACAAATAATACGAAAAATGAAATAAACAAATTATAAATACGGCAGCTGGACACAGTTCTCACTAATCGTTCGAAATGTCCCACACACCCCCATCTAAAACGCTCAAACCAAGACTCATATTGAAGACAAAAAAGAAATTATTTTTTTTTTCTCTAAAAAAAACTGCTGGCATGAAACCTTTGTGTTGATATAAAGAGAAAAATATATAAATTATTTTTTTCTAAAATTATCAATTTTTTGAAAGTTTGCATACATGTAAAAAAAATAAAGGTTTTCTCTATTAAATAGTTTTTATGAAGAAAAATTCAAAATTGTTTGCTTTTTGTTTTGTTTGATTGTTGTTTTTGTAAACATTCTCTTACCTCTCATTTTTCTTATCGCCAGAAGCGGAATCCTTCTTTTTATTGGTGGCATTTTTAGCCAAAAGTTTCTTAGCACGATCAAAGGCGTTTTGCTTGCGAATGCCACCGCCGCCTTGCTTTTGGGCTGATTTAGCACCACCAGAACCACCACGATTTTGGAAACCTCCTTGAACACGTCGATTATTAATGCGATTGCCCCCACGATTGATCATCTTTTTTATTTTTTTTTTTAAATTATAATTTGTTTCATCAATTATAAATTCAATTTGCATTGAATATTTAATTTTCATTCGATTGCATTAAAGCATATATCATCATCATCATCATCATCCACACAAGGATTGAATTGCGCATTTTCAACAATATTATAGTAGTAGTAGCAGTAATAGTAAACACAATTCGTATTTGGGTGGTAAGTAAATATTAAATATGATATTTTCCATTGTAAATATTATGGAATATTATTTGTTGTTGTTGTTGATGATTTTTAACAAGTATATAATAATTTTGTTTTTGTTTTCATTTTTGTTCGGTTTTTGCATGTTTTTTTTCCGACAATAAATTCACAGCATTTTTATATTCAATGTAAAATATTGAAAGAATCACATGGTTCATTAACAACATACATATACATCATCGTATTGTAGTATTATTTATTATCGCGTTGTTTGCATTTTGGTTTGCAAGAATAACGCATTCAAATATACATATTCGATTATCAAATATATAAATACACATTTTTTTTTCATTGTAATAAACACCATAATAATTAGTTTGGGCAATATTTTTGAAGGAATTATTAATTTTATACATTTATTTGTTTGTTATAAGATGTCAGTTCGTTGGAGAAGAATGGAGGTGGCAATCGCATAATATATATAGCAAGTGTATTGAAACGTTGCCGTGGCGGCATGTGGCAGAATTGAAACAGTAAAATGTTTCATGCATTTGTTTTAAATATACAAATTCATTAACACATACATACACAGTACAATAGTAGTAGTAGTAGTAGTAGTAATAATAATAGTCACATATTTGTTATTATTTAGTTTTGTTTTTGATAGGTGAAGAAACCCATTTTCACAAAGATATACAGGAACGTTGATGGTGGTACAGGAAGAAGTACGCACACACACATACGCACACATCATATTTGGTTGTAGTGCGATTTACATTTTGTAAAGATTTTTGTAAAAAAAAATGTTTTTGGTGGTGGTGATTCAAAATATGACCATCATACATTGGTTATGATTTCGTTGCAGTTAGTGCACCAGTGTGTGTTGGAGTTCAGATCGGTTGGATCAAGCAGAGCAGTGTTGTAGCAGTTGTTGAAGACATCATGGTGTGTGTTTGAAACAAAGTTGTTGCGCATGAACACGCGTGCGTACATTTGTGTTTGTTGAGTGTGTGCAAGCAAGACAGTTGCATAATTTTTTATAGTTTTATTAGCATTTTTTTTTTTACAATTTATTATGTGTTTTGACAACATGTCAATGCGAGCGAATGCACACACAAACGTACACATTACAACAGTACGCGGTGACAACAACAACAACATTCGTGACAACAATATGTCAAACATGTCGCAGAATTCATTCGAACGAATCATACAATCGAAATTCATTTTGGTTTTTACGTACACGTATATATACACATATGGAGAAGAGAATAAAAAATAAAAGATTTGCTAATTAGAACATTTGGAAATTTTCCAAAGAAATGTAAGAAAAAAAATGTTTATATATATACATAAATGATTTGATCATTTTTGTTGCAAAAAGTCTTAAAATTAAGAAATACAGGATAGTAGTAGTAGTAGTAGTAGTCGAGTTAAATATAGTAATTATGCTTATTATACCATGGAAATGTTTCCTCTAAACATACAAATGTATATATGATGGTATAATTAAAACATATACAAAACATTTGCTTTGGCTCTTCTCCTCTTTGTTACATTATTTAAAGCATAGAGAAGAAAATGAAATGAAAAAGGAAAAACTATTTTCTCTTATATATATGTAAAAGATTGGAGTAAAAATTGTGCACCAGTTTTAATTAGGAATTTTTAATATGTAGCATTCTAAAATGAATAAATGCCTTTTTTATATGAAAACCTCCGATATGCACAATCCTTTTACAATGTGTGTATATTCAAAGTAACATAAAGAAAAAAAAAAAAAAAAGAAGGTAATTATAGACGACATAACATAGGGCTAATGTAATCATACAAACATACTCGTATTCGTATTCTGCTAAACTCTGCAAAGCCTTAACAAAAAAATAGATATTTCTATAAATGTATATACTTTGGCAACAATAATGTAGTGAAGCAATATAAATTAAAATAAATTCATAAACAGTACAACCGATGCACTTATGCTTTGTAACAAAAAAAAAATCAAACAAAAACTAACAACTTTAGCGCATAATTAACCCTCATGCATCAAATTGCAAAAATTTTATTATCATTGTATATTTCACACTTTAAAAATACTCTAAATACTTAAGAGAATGCTGGCAATTCAAGTGCAGATCTATTATAGTAAAGGTGGCCAGTTTTATAGTGTTTGTACTAGAATGTCACGTAAAATCACATTTAATCTGACTTTTTTCCTGTGGTGTTACTTGGAAAAAATTATGTCAAAAATAGAAATTTGTCATAATAGAATTGACTACCACAGGAGAGTAGTCACCTAAATTTGATTTCAATTATTAAAACAGAGCCTTTTTACTTCCAATGTTTTAAGAATTTGAAAACGAATCTCTTTTTTGGACACGATTTACATGATAATAATGAAAAGCAACTAATAGTGCATCTGCACAATCTAATTTTGTGGAATCGCTCAAATGTCATTGGAGGAACACGCATACTTTGCGTCAGAGGATTATACTCTGGAAAACAAAATATGTAGCGTTTTACAAAATACCAAATGTGAGTATTTGAATGTTGATTTTTTTTTATGGCAACGCTTTAGTTGGAAATGTATTAAATTTATTGTAGGCAATATGAAACAAAGCGTCACTTACAAATGAGTGCGCTTTACAAAAGTTTGCAGCTAGTAAAAACAGGTACAAGAACAATAATGAGAAACGGGATAGTTCAAATAGATATTCAGGGTTTGTTTGACTTTACACATCTGGCTCAATGTTCTCGAACCTAAATGAAAAAACTAGCAGTAAGTTAAAGAACTATGAACGTAAATTTTTTCAAAGCAAACTATATATGTACTACAATAATCTAGAATCTAGATTATTTATTAGCACTCATTAAAAATTTCTCCAATTCCTTGGGTAAAAAACGGGTTACAAGCCTACATAAGAGTTAATTATAAGCAATTTTCGGCGCAAGTGTATCAGTCTTACTTACTCTTAAAAATTCATACAGAAAAATATTAAATATACTTATTCTACCAAAAATTACGTGTAATAAGAAAAAAATATACATACCGGGCCTCCACGTTGATTACGATTGCCCATGCCACCACCACCACCACCACGTGGTAAATCCAGCAATGATGGTGGATTCTGGTTTCTAAATAAATTGCTTAGCAGATTATTTGCCAAATTGATGGCTTGGGCATTCATTCCTTGGCCACCGCCGCCTTGGCGCATATTTCCTCCGCCAAAATTGCCACCTGCATTTGGGGTATCCCATGGAGACATATTCATATTGCCACCCATACGATTACCGCCACCCATTGGTCCACCACCATAATTATTGCCGCCGAAATTGCGATTACGATTCTGACTTCCTCGGAATGCCATATTATTCGTAATGCTGTAAAAAAGTTTGGAATAATGAAATAATATAAACAAATGATTTACCATGGTATGAGCGTATATTTGACAGCGGAAGCATACATGAGAGATCACTTATTGAGAAAATCAAATATATCATGTAGGCTTCCACAGAATATAATTTTATGTAATTGGCCTGATATGACATACAGTCATTTTCGTATGAATGAATTAGGTGTTTGAATATGCATACCTTGGAGACATTACAAAAATTTTGTATAAAACAAAGCCGAAAGGTTTTGGAAAAAGTACAATAAATATCGGACAAAGTGTTCGAGAGTGTAGGATATACTAATAAAGCAAATTCTTAAACAATCTGGAATAAACAAAAAATGGGAAAGCAGAATACAAAACATTAACGAATCGATGAAATTACAAGACAATTTATGAAAGAGAGAATATAGAGGATACAAAAAGTAAGTATGTATCTACAAAACGTAAGCAATAGAAATACACGTCGCATATAGGGAATGAGTAATAGAAAGAAAAACCCCACAGCTTTGACACATATGTGAATTAATAAACATTTTGCTAATGATTAATATAATATAAGAGAGCATAATTTTACCTCTGAGGTTCACTCTACAAAAAAAAAATTAAATTAGAATTCTTAGTACATTTATATTCGATTGTTCTGTAAACCAGAAATGTGTATGTACAATGAAAATCTATATCGAGAATACAAAATGGCGCTGATACGGAAAAAACTAGACTACGCTAATGGCGGAGCACCCTTAATATAAAGCCGGCCGGGTTAACTAGGTGAAAAATTTATATTTGTTATATTACCTATAAATATGCTAATGAAAATAACATATTTCTAGCATACTATAGTAGTTTACATGAAATATCATTACTTTTGTTTCAACTGTACCTCAGCTTCATTGAAATACTTATAAAACCACTAAAATAAATGCGTGCATATTTTACATTTAACATGCATTGTATAATTATATTTCAATATTTAAATATACTAAAACACTTTACTATAAAATATAAAGATTTCTCAAACTTCAAAGAGAAAATCAATATCAAACCAAAGCGACAAAACCAAATAAAAATGTACAACAAAAAAATTCACCCAATCACCAAACTGAAGAAAAATTCTTATTACAAAATGAATAAGCACTCACCTTTTGTATAAGAATTAACTTATTTTTACCAACTTTTTGCTATAGATAAGTTTTCACTTGAAGAAAAATTTTTCTCCTTGCTGATAAAATTAAAGATGGCGCACTTGCTTCTCTATAAGTAAAATACCAACTTACAGTTCAACGCAACCGAACTCTTTCGCAGATAATGACGAAATGGCACGAGGCGATGCTTGAATCTGCAAAAGCCAACTGTGCTTGAAACAAGCACATAGCATAGGATTGCTTATAGAGGTAACGCACACGAGAGAAAAGATATTTGGTATAGATATTACACTTTCAATGTTTTGTTGTCAGTGTGCTGGGATTGAAACAAGCATCATGCATAAAGTCTCTTTATATAGGTAACGCACACGAGAGAAACGTTAATTGGTTTAGGTATTACACTTTAAACGTTATGCTGTTAATGTTTTTTTATTATTATCTCCCATCAGTGATTTAATACGCGTGTGCTCCATTCTCAGAGTTGAAAAGAGAGTCGGGTCGAATGGGTCTTACGGTGAACGAAATCAAGACAAAGTATCTAGCGTCAACAAACAAAGAGTCCCGACGTCTTGAAGTAGTAAGGGACTTTGTTTATCTTGGAACCAGCATTAACAGCAGTATTAACGTCAGCCCGGAGATATTGCGAAGGGTCACTCTTGTTAATAGGTGCTTCTTTGGGATAAGTAAGCAATTGAGAAGTCGAGCCCTCTCTCGAAGAACGAAAACTACACTCTACAAGTATCTCATAATGCCTATCCTTATATATGGCGCTGGAGCCTGGACAATTTCCACCTCGGATGAGCGAATGCTTGGAGTTTCGAGAGAAAAGTCCTACGCAAGACGTTTGGACCTATTTGTGTTGGTGGTGACTATCGAATAAGGTACAACCATGAGCTGTAAGAAGGTGTTATATTCGGAACCCGCTGGAGGACGACGCAGAAGAGGAAGACCTAACCTCCGGTGGAAACACCAAGTACTGGAGAACCTGACGGCACTTGGAATTTCTAACTGGCGCCAGCTAGCGAAGAACAGAGATTGCTGGCGAAGCATGTTATATTCGACCTAAATCGATATTCGGTTGTTATGGCACATAAGTAAATAAGTCATATTATGCGTTTAAGCGTAATATGACGCATTTCTTAATATAACAACATTTGGATTTGCCTCACAGAAAAATATTGATAGTGTGATATTCATATAGCGAACTTTTACGAATAAACACAATGTACCTGAAGAACTCAGTTGTATGATCCATATTTATGACGTTATTTTCCAGTGTTGCAATGTTCATTGAATGTGCTCAATATTGATGAAGTTCTAAATATTTTTGAATTGACCAATATGGATGACGATCCAAATATCCAAGTATAACAATTATTTAGTTTATCAGCTGAAGCTCAATACCAGGTCAATGTTTTTCAGGCGAGCAACTCTACAACAAACTTTTCACGCTTGACGGTTCTTCAAAAGGTTTGACATTTTGCGGTCAATATTTATAAGGATTTTCATTATAAATACTATTGCATATTTCTCTTATTTAAAAAGATAAAAAGACTATTGTCCTGGAATAGGTTTATCGATTTCATGAAATTTGTAAATATAACCTTATGCCTATGGATGAGATTTTCGACATATGAGATATGGAAACCTGAACCAGGCAACGCCTGAAAAACCTGATGTGGAGCTACAACTTAATGTGGTTCTACAATTGGTCTTTGCAATATAAAGTTTTTCTTCTATCTAAATCCTTACATGTCCTTCTCGTACAGCCTATTTTGTGATATTTTCGACGCTGTATATATTTTATTAAATTTTAATCTATTATCAATAATAATACTGTTACTGTTTTTATTTTGTGAACGTTTAATTCTATTTGAATCAACCTTGTTCGATCACGGAATTCTGCTAACAATAATTGCAACACTTATTTTGTACAACTATATACAGCAACAATTTATTTAATCAACTCTATTTACAATAAACTATTTATAATAACTTTTTAATGCACTTGCAACTTTTGCCTCTGATACTGTACCAATGTTTCCGCAATCACGTTTCGTATTCGATTGATATCTTTTGTCAACAACTGGCCCTATTTATACTCTGTGGCAACACTCCAGAATCTTCCTTTATCGAGATTCTTCTCTTCCTTTCTCGTTGGCTTATCGCCTATTTCTTTTCGTTGACATTTGTCAACATTCGTGTCATTCGCAATAGTAATGAGTAACCAACCATCTATACATCGATACTCGTTACAATACCAAGTATTTAATGCATTCGTCTACAATCAGCTCATGCATATTAAATAGAAGGAATACCTCGATTGCTTTACCTGGTTCAAAATTATTTCAACAAGCATCGATACATCAAATGTAAGAAATATATTGTTACGTTTTTATTCTGTGAGCGTCTAATTCTATTTGAATTACCTTGTTCGATCACTGGATTCTGTTAATAATAACTGCAACACTTATTTTATACAACTATATACAGCAACAATTTATTTAATAAACTCTATTTACAATCAACTCTGTTTATAATCAGCTATTTACAATAACACTTTAATGTACTAGCAACTTTTGTCTCTGTATAGATGTTTGCGCAGTCACGTTCGGAATTCGATTGATTGTCAATTCTCAACACTGGCTTTATACTCTGTTGGCAACATCCCAGAATCTTCCTTTATCGAGATTCTTCTCTTCCTTTCTCGTTGGCTTGTTCTGGTTATCGCTTATTTCTTTTTGTTGACATTCGTTTCGATGCTGCCAATAGAGTCAGTCACAATAGTGATGAGTAATCAACTATTGATACTCGTTACACTGCCCTCCTCTTAACCTTGTTCGTCCCGAACAAGTTTTTATACTTCCCCTCGATATGGCGCAAGTTGCTCCAAGTGCACTACTTTAAACTTTGCTCTTTTATTCCAGGCACGTTGAATGCGATACACTACGTTATTTATCTTTGCTATAATCTCATATGGTCCTTCCCAATGAGTCTGTAGTTTAGGAGACAGGCCTTTCTTTCGTTGTAGATTATGAAGCATTACAAGCTCTCCTTCATAGAACTCTTTTGAATTTGCTTTCAAGTCATACCTGGCCTTCATCTTATCGCTTATCATCTGCGACCGCTCTCTGATGAACCGATGTACTTCATCCAACTGTTCCCGCTTTTCGCTAGTATAATTACCTTCGGTTGATCTCGTTGGTGTTACGACTCCAAATTTTAAATCAGCTGGCAGTCATAACTCGTTTCCAAAAATTGCCATTGCCGGTGTAGTAGCCGTCGTATCATGTTGTGCGCATCGATATGCCATGAGGAACATTGGTATATGTACATCCCAGTCTCTTTGGTATTTATCTACGACTTTTCTCAAATATTCCTCCAAGGTACGGTTAAATCGTTCTACCATGCCATCAGATTGTGGATGCAAAGGTGTTGTACGAGTTTTGTATATACCCAGCATACGGCATATCTCTTGGAATACAACTGATTCGAAATTTCGACCTTGGTCTGAGTGTAACTCCATCGGTACACCAAAACGAGTAACCAATTGGTTGACGAATACATCCGCAACTGTACTAGCTTCCTGATTTGGAATGGGGTATACTTCAGGCCATTTACTGAAGTAATCTATAACCACCAGAACATACTTGTTTCCTGCGTTGCTTATTGGAAATGGTCCAGCTATGTCCATAGCAATTCGCTCAAATGGAGCACCCACGGTGTATTGGTGCATCTTACCTCGACTTTTCTTAGTGGGACCTTTGGCCATTGCACATTGCTTACACTTCCGAATCCAATCAGCGACATGGTCATGACATCCAACCCAATAAAATCGTTTCTTTATTTTATCGACGGTTTTGGTGATTCCCAAATGCCCTCCACTGGAGGCATTGTGATACTCAGCTATCACTTCATTTATTCTTGCCTTGGGTACCACTAGCAGATCATAAGTGATTTTTCCATCTTCACTTTCCCATGTTCGGAATAAACATCCGTCTCGTAAGTGCAGGCTTTGCCACTGCGCCCAGTATGCCTTTGCTATTGGACTCTCATTAGCCATTTCTTGCCAATCTGGACGTATGCCCTGCTCCTTGTATTCCATAATCTTTACGAGATCTGGGTCGTTCCGCTAATCTTCTTGCACTCGTTCGGTGGTCCATGTCTCCTCCGGCAATATATTTGTAAGTCGTACGTCGACAATGTGCTCCTTGCTTTCCACTCGGGAACAATGTTTACATTCCGTTTTGCAAGGACGACGAGATAGAGCATCCGCGTTGCCGTGATGTCCTCCTTTACGATGTTCGATGGTAAAATGATAACTCTGCAGCCTTTCAATCCAGCGCGCCAATTGTCCTTCTGAGTTTTTAAATTGTAATAACCACCTTAGCGCTGCGTGGTCAGTTCGTAGATGAAATGACTGACCGTACAAGTATTTATGGAAATACTTTACACATTCCAGTATTGCGAGCAACTCTCTTCGTGTGACACAGTAGTTTCTTTCTGGCTTCGACAGGATTTTACTGTAGTATGCTATTACTTTTTCTTGCCCACCTATGATCTGAGAGAGCACACCACCTATTCCATAGCCACTCGCATCTGTGTCTAACACAAACTTTTGACCAGGTACTGGATACGCTAATATTGGTGCTGAACATAGTTTTTCTTTTAGTTGTTCGAATGCTTTCTGTTGGTCCTCGCCCCACACAAATGGTTTGTTCTTTCTTGTTAACTCATGCAGACTGCTGGCTATGTTTGAAAATCCAGGAACAAATCGTCTATAGTAGGTACATAAGCCTAGGAAGCTTCTTAACTCGTGAAGATTCGATGGAATAGGCCATTCTTGTACTGCTGCTACTTTCTCCTCGTCGGTATGTACCCCTTCTGTTGTTACTTTATGACCAAGATATTTAACTTCTTGCCTGAAGAGTGAACACTTTTTCATATTCAGTTTAAGCCCTGCTGATTGTATACGCTCAAATACTTCTTTCAACTTTTCCAGGTGGTCGTTAAAATCTTTTCCCATCACAATAATGTCATCGAGGTACACCAAGCACGTTTTCCAGTGTAGTCCTCTGAGTACACGCTCCATCAAACGTTCGAAAGTAGCTGGCGCATTGCATAAACCAAATGGCATGACTGTAAATTGTCATAGACCATCGCCAATACTGAAAGCTGTTTTCTCTTTGTCTTCCTTACCAAGTTCCACTTGCCAGTAGCCACTTTGCAAATCAAGAGTTGAGAACCACTTCGCACCAGATAGTGTGTCCAGAGTGTCATCGATTCTTGGCAGTGGATAGCTGTCTTTTTTCGTAATATCATTTAGCTTTCTGTAATCCACACAGAATCGAGTACTTCCATCCTTCTTCTTTACCAGCACAACTGGTGAACTCCATGGACTCGCTGATGGTTCAATAACACCTTGTTTCTGCATATCGGAAATCAGCTTAATGGCTTCGTCTCTTTTGGCCAATGGAACTCGTCGTGGTGTTTGACGAATTGGTCTAGAATCACCGGTGTCAATGTGATGCTTCACGATGGTTGTTCGTCCTTCAGTTTTTCCATTTGAAGAAAAGATTGAACTGTACTTCTCCAATAGTTGTAAAGCCTTTTCTTTTTGCTGTTTTGTAAGCACACCTGCCCATTCCTCCATCTGTGCTTCTATTTCCGCTCTGACAGTTCCTGATCTTCCACTTTTTATCGACGAACCCTTTTCGCAGTCTACTACGGCAGTAACTTCCTGGCAATGACCAATCACCATTCCTTTCTTCACAACTGTAGATGTATTAGTTGGATTTAATATTCGCACCGGTACTATTCCATTTTCTTTAGGTTCTACTAACGTCCTACCAAGTATGATGTTTTAATTCGTTATTTCTTTGTCTGCTTCCACCAGCCACAACTTGCCTGTCCCATCATCCACATTCATCTGTGCCCATATCACCGCTTCTGATTTTGCTGGAACCTCTTGGCGTTGACATGCCAGTACTCGTTTGATGTTCCCACTACGCTTGTAACAGATGTTCAATGGTAGTTCGACATTTGCATAGCGCAGTATCCGTTGATTTAAATCTAACGTAAATCCGTTGTCAATCATAAAATCAACACCAATTATTACGTCATCGATGATGTCAGCCACAATGAATTCATGTTCCCATGTACAATTTCCAATAGATACTAGTTTCTTTATCTTACCCAGAATTTGTGCATCCTCACCCGTTGCTGTACGCAATTTTATTCCCATTAAAGGCTCAAACCTCTTTACCAAATCGCTCTTGATTATAGAATGTGATGCACCAGTGTCCAGGGTTAACATGAATTCCATATTGTCCAATTTTCCATCAATAGTCAAGCTGCTTGGCACACGCTGTAGTTGTGAAATGTGAATGATGGGGCCACCCACTGTTGGAGTCAGTTCACGCCCCGCTGAACTGACTCGATTTAGTTTAACGATGGACTTGTGTTAGTGGAGCGATCGCTATCCACCTTATTCTCCTTCTTTTGTCTTCCTGGAGAATTGGATCTTGATCGCTTTCGTCGTAGACGGCAGTCACGCGCCATGTGTCCTGGTTTGTCGCAAATAAAGCACTTACCAGTAAATTTGTTTTCGCGTCGACCTGTTGTTCTTCCTTCAGGCTGCACTACAGATTTGAATGCCTGACACACTGCTTCAACCAGATCTGCTGTTTCTGTTTCTAGTTGGCGTACCCGTGGCATTGGTCGACACATCAAACTGGCGGCTTCATATGTCAAGGCACTACTGACTGTTTCGGCATAAGTATTCCTTGGTGACATGACTAGGGCACGCTTTGTCTCTCCATCACGTATGCCATCTATGAATGCCTCTATTTTTATTTTTTCGACGAACTCTTCCGAATTACCGGATAACGCTAGATGACATAAGCGCTCAATATCGGAAGCGAATTCCTGAAGGCTCTCATTACTCCGTTGCACTCGCGATCTCAATTCCACTCGATGTAATTGACTCTTGTATTCATTTCCATATTTTCGCTGGAGTGTGTCCATCAGTGACTGATAGCTACCACGATCTTTCTCTGGAATCATCTGTAACACCTCGGAAGCATTACCTTTTAATGCGACTATTAAAGCAGCAGTCTTGTCGCTATCATCCCATTGATTCTTCGAAGCTGTTGTCTCGAATTGAAGCTTGAAGATATTGACTGGCGTGCTTCCGTCAAATGTTGGTGACTTTAGTTTGATTGTACTTGAATCTCTAATCACTGATGTGGCTGGCTCATTTATTTTTAGTTGGTTGAGATCGTGTTGTAATTTCTCGAACTTATCTTCCAAATCATCTACATGTTCCTTCAGATCTGTAACTTTTTCATTAATGGCTCCGGAAATTTCATCTACATGTTCTTTTAGTTCTGCAACTTTCTCATTAATAGCCCCAGAAATTTCTTGTAGTTTGTAGTTAATTGTCTTCTGGAATTCTCCAATGAAGTTTTCTTGGCGAGACGAACCTTCTTGAATTTCCATACGCAATTCAGCCGAATGTTCTTGAAGCTTGGAGTCAATGCGAGACGCATTTCCTTGAATTTCCGTACGTAATTCAGCCGAATGTTCTTGTAACTTCGCATTAATTCCTTGCAGTTGCTGCTGCTGCTGTTGCATCATGGATTTCATAAATTCCATGAGTTGACCACTCGAATCTACCTTGCTCTCTTCCTCGGCGTGCACAACTGCATGTATATCGTCTTCCTCAAAGAACTCATGTTCTTCTACATTAATTCCCTTAGCCTCCATGGCTTTCCTCAGCCTCACCAGCAGTTCCGCCTTTGCACCTGATGACGATAGATTCATCTCTACCAACAGCTTTTTAAGCTGGTCCACTTTTAGTTGGTCAATTTTCACCATCTTTACAGAATCCCACTTCTGACACCAATTGTTACGTTTTTATTCTGTGAGCGTCTAATTCTATTTGAATTACCTTGTTCGATCACTGGATTCTGTTAATAATAACTGCAACACTTATTTTATACAACTATATACAGCAACAATTTATTTAATAAACTCTATTTACAATCAACTCTGTTTATAATCAGCTATTTACAATAACACTTTAATGTACTAGCAACTTTTGTCTCTGTATAGATGTTTGCGCAGTCACGTTCGGAATTCGATTGATTGTCAATTCTCAACACTGGCTCTATTTATACTCTGTTGGCAACATCCCAGAATCTTCCTTTATCGAGATTCTTCTCTTTCTCGTTGGCTTGTTCTGGTTATCGCTTATTTCTTTTTGTTGACATTCGTTTCGATGCTGCCAATAGAGTCAGTCACAATAGTGATGAGTAATCAACTATTGATACTCGTTACAATATTTAAGTGGGATACATATGCCTAATAGCTTATAGCCTAGACAGACGGCAGCCTAATTCCGGATTATCGAGTTAATTCGAATTAACTGGGGCATTAACTGCAGCTAATCCGCATAAACTCTATGAGTTAATTCTCAAAATAAAAGAGGATTAGGGCAATTTGCGATGGTAACACTGCTGAAAATTGTCTATTGTGAATTTTTCTAAATCCATTTTACAAAATATTAGGCGTGTTCGCTACAAACAACTTTCAACAATTGTTAACAATTTTCAACAGAAAAAGTGTTGGCGAACAAATAAATCCAGCTGTCAATTACGAACGGTGAATGTCAATTTACAAGTTTCTTATAGTTTTCAGTTCACGTACTTCTTGTAGATTTTCTCATATCGAGAGTGGCAGATGACAGAAATTTATAGTGATAGTAATGTAAGTGAACAGACCTAATAAAACAGCAATCAGCCGTTTAGTTAATCCGCAATACTGCCGTCTGTCAGGTTATTATTTTATTCGGATTAAGTGCGCCGGTAATTCGGAATTAGGCTGCCGTCTGTCTAGGCTATAATGCGTTTATGCGGTCACTTGCCGTTTCTTTAATAAGGGGGTTGTTGTGCTGAGAGTCATATGATTGAAAATGACGGCAATATTACGCTCTTTATTTTGTGACCGCCTGCTGTTCAAGTAAAGTATGTTATGTTAACGAGTTTTCGATATCTATTCACAAAGATGATTTTTTCCTCCTTTCAGTACTTTCTAGCACTATTTATCATTTAACAATTCTTTACATCATTTGTGGATTTGGAAGATAGTGATGTTGAAAATTGTTGAACTATGTAATAAATATGCAAATAAATTGGAATTTTGGCGAGAAAAACATAGACTAGTAATAAGAAGGTGCAAAACAAAACGTATTGAGTCATGTGCGGTAAAGCCTAGGCGTATGGGTAGATTATATAAAGGATAAATTGCTTTTGTTTCGAATGAACTTCGACTACTAGATAAACAAACCTATACGTATGTTTGGTTTGCATAGGCTTGTTTGGATTGTTTAAAATAATGAAAAATATAATTATATTTTCAATACCTTTTTTTTTCATCTAATAAAATCGAGTCAATCTACTTCTCTTTAATTGTTTTAACAACTTGTATTTGTTTATCTCGTCATAAATATATATAAAATAGAAAAAGTAAAGAATAAAATCTAATTTAGAAAAGACGATAAAATATTGTTACGTTTTTATTCTGTGAGCGTTTAATTCTATTTGAATTACCTTGTTCGATCACTGGATTCTGTTAATAATCACTGCAACACTTATTTTATACAACTATATACAGCAACAATTTATTTTATAATCTCTATGTACAATCAACTCTGTTTACAATCAACTATTTACAATAACACTTTAATGTACTAGCAACTTTTGCCTCTGTATAGATGTTTACGCAGTCACGTTCGGAATTCTATTATTTTTCCTTCTCAACACTGGCTCTATTTATACTCTGTTCGCAACACCCCAGAATCTTCCTTTATCGAGATTCTTCTCTTCCTTTCTCGTTGGCTTGTTCTGGTTATCGCTTATTTCTTTTTGTTGACATTTATGTCGATGCTGCCAATAGTGTCAGTCACAATAGTGATGAGTAACCGACTATCGATACTCGTTACACTGCCCTCCTCTTAACCTTGTTCGTCCCGAACAAGTTTTTATACTTCCCCTCGATATGACGCAAGTCGCTCCAAGTTCACTACTTTAAACTTTGCTCTTTAATTACAGGCACGTTGAATACGATACACTACGTCATTTATCTTTGCTATAATCTCATATGGTCCTTCCCAATGAGTCTGTAGTTTAGGGCACAGGCCTTTCTTTCATTGTGGATTATGAAGCATTACAAGCTCTCCTTCATAGAACCCTTTTGAATTTGCTTTCAAGTCATACCTGGCCTTCATCTTATCGCTTATCATCTGCGACCGCTCTCTGATGAACTGATGTACTTCATTCAACTGTTCCCGCTTTTCGCTAATATAATTACCTTCGGTTGATCTCGTTGGTGTTACAACTCCAAATTTTAAATCAGCTGGCAGTCTTAACTCGTTTCCAAAAATTGCCATTGCCGGTGTAGTAGCCGTCGTATCATGTTGTGCGCATCGATATGCCATGAGGAACATTGGTATATGTACATCCCAGTCTCTTTGATATTTATCTACGACTTTTCTCAAATATTCCTCCAAGGTACGGTTAAATCGTTCTACCATGCCATCAGATTGTGGATGCAAAGGTGTTGTACGAGTTTTGTATATACCCAGCATACGGCATATCTCTTGGAATACAACTGATTCGAAATTTCGACCTTGGTCTGAGTGTAATTCCATCGGTACACCAAAACGAGTAATCCATTGGTTGACGAATACATCCGCAACTGTACTAGCTTCTTGATTTGGGATGGGGTATACTTCAGGCCATTTACTGAAGTAATCTATAACCACCAGAACATACTTGTTTCCTGCGTTGCTTATTGGAAATGGTCCAGCTATGTCCATAGCAATTCGCTCGAATGGAGCACCCACGGTGTATTGGTGCATCTTACCTCGACTTTTCTTAGTGGGACCTTTGGCCATTGCACATTGCTTACACATCCAAATCCAATCAGCGACAAGGTCATGACATCCAACCCAATAAAATCGTTTCTTTATTTTCTCGACGGTTTTGGTGATTCCCAAATGCCGTCCACTGAAGGCATTGTGATACTCAGCTATCACTTCATTTATTCTTGCCTTGGGTACCACTAGCAGATCATAAGTGATTTTTCCATCTTCACTTTCCCATGTTCGGAATAAACATCCGTCTCGTAAGTGCAGGCTTTTCCACTGCGCCCAATATGCCTTTGCTATTGGACTCTCATTAGCCATCTCTTGCCAATCTGGACGTATGCCCTGCTCGTTGTATTTCATGATCTTTGAGAGATCTGGGTCGTTTCGTTGATCTTCTTGAACTCGTTCGGTGGTCCATGACTCTTCCGACAATACATTCGTAAGACGTAGGTTAACAATGTGATTCTGGCTTCCTACCCGAGAACAATGTTTGCTATTTACGGTACAAATACGATGATATGGAGTATCAGCTTTACCACGATGAATGACATCACGATCTTCCTTTCGTTGTCCTGGTGAATTCGATCTTTGTTGCTTGCGTCGTAGACGACAATTACGCGCCATGTGTCCTCTTTGATCGCATATGAAGCACTTACCGGCAAATTTATTTTTGTGTTGATTCCTTGTTCTTTCTTTAGGCTTCATACTCGATTGATTGCAATCACGCGCTATATGCCCTCGTTTGTCGCAAATGAAGCACTTACCATTAAATTTGTTTTCGCCTCGACCTGCTCTTGCTTCAGGCTGAACTACTGATTTTACTGCCTGACGCACTGCTTCAACCAGATGTGATGTTTTCCCCTCTAGTTGGCGTCCCCGTGGCATTGGTCGGCACATCAAACTGGCGGCTTCAAATGTCAAGGCACTACTGACTGTTTCGGCATAAGTATTTCTTGGTGACATGACTAGGGCACGCTTTGTCTCTTCGTCACGTATGCCATCTATGAATGCCTCTATTTTCATTTTTTCGACGAACTCTTCCGAATTACCGGAGAACGCTAGATGACAAAAGCGCTCAATATCGGAAGCGAATTCCTGAAGGCTCTCATTACTCCGTTGCACTCGTGATCTCAATTCCACTCGATGTAATTGACTCTTGTATTCATTTCCATATTTCCGCTGGAGTGTGTCCATCAGTGATTGGTAGCTACCACGATCTTTCTCTGGAATCATCTGTAACACTTCGGAAGCATTACCTTTTAATGCGACTATTAAAGCAGCAGTCTTGTCGCTATCATCCCATTGATTCTTCGAAGCTGTTGTCTCGAATTGAAGCTTAAAGATATTGAATGGCGTGCTTCCGTCAAATGTTGATGGCTTTAGTTTAATTGTAGTTGACTCTCTTATCACTGATGTGGTTGCTCCACTTATTTTTATTTTATTAAGTTCGCGCTCTAATTTATCAAGCTTTTCTTCCAAGTCATCATGTCTGTCTACATGTTCCTTCAGCTTGTCATCCAAATCATCCACATGTTCTTTCAGCTCTGTGACTTTGTCATTAATAGCTCCGGAAATTTCCTGAAATCTAATCTCAATTCCCTTTTGTAGTTTTTCGATGACATGTTCTTGACGAGCCGAATGTTCTTGAAGCTTGGAGTCAATTGTTTTCTGGAATTCTCCCATAGCGTTTTCTTGACGTACCGAATGTTCTTGAAACTTGGAGTCAATGCGAGACGCATTTTCTTGTAGCTTCGCATTAATTCCTTGCAGTTAATGCTGCTGTTGTTGCATCATGGATTTCATGAGTTCCATTAGTTGACCACTCGAATCTAGTTTGCTCTCTTCCTCAGCGTGCACAACTGCTTGTATATCGGCTTCCTCAAAGAACTCATGTTCTTCTACATTAATTCCCTTAGCCTCCATAGCTTGCCTCAGCCTCACCAGCAGTTCTGCCTTTGCACCTGATGACGATAGATTCATCTCTACCAACAGCTTTTTAAGCTGGTCCACTTTTAGTTGGTCAATTTTCACCATCTTTACAGAATCTCACTTCTGACACCAATTGTTACGTTTTTATTCTGTGAGCGTTTAATTCTATTTGAATTACCTTGTTCGATCACTGGATTCTGTTAATAATCACTGCAACACTTATTTTATACAACTATATACAGCAACAATTTATTTTATAATCTCTATGTACAATCAACTCTGTTTACAATCAACTATTTACAATAACACTTTAATGTACTAGCAACCTTTGCCTCTGTATAGATGTTTGCGCAGTCACGTTCGGAATTCTATTATTTTTCCTTCTCAACACTGGCTCTATTTATACTCTGTTCGCAACACCCCAGAATCTTCCTTTATCGAGATTCTTCTCTTTCTCGTTGGCTTGTTCTGGTTATCGCTTATTTCTTTTTGTTGACATTCATGTCGATGCTGCCAATAGTGTCAGTCACAATAGTGATGAGTAACCAACTATCGATACTCGTTACAATATATAAACTGAGATGAATAAAAAAAAATTAAGTAACACGCAATAAGTATTGCTATTATGCATTTCTCTAAAAGTATCAAATGTTGCTTCTAAAAGGATTAAATTGACAAAAAATGTTCAACTCAACCCTTGCCGTGATGTAGTGATTTGGTGTCGACAGCCAAATCTCCAATGATCTTTTCGGTCAGTTTTTTTTTCATTTTCTAAGCGATTTATCTTGTTCTTGAATTAATCAAATTGAGAAAAAAGTATCGAAAATGAATGATAGGAACATTTACTGCATGATACTTAATTTCTTTTTTACTTGTATCATTTTATTTTATCATCTTTTCTAAATTAAATGCAAGTTGTTTTTTATAAAGACGTTTTAGTCTTTAGGTTTTAAAACAAAAACAACTTACATTTAATTTACACTTTTTTATACAAACATTTTAGTCTTTACTTTTTCTATTTTATATATATTTATGACGAGATTTATACAAGCTGTTAAAAGAATTAAAGAGAAGTATACTTGACTCGAATTTATACTTGACTCTATGTGTTTACAACTTAAAGCGGATTGAAAATATAATTATGTTTTTGATTATTTTAAACAAACCAAACAAGCCTATACAAATCAAATATGTTTAGGCTTGTTTATCTAGTAACCGAAGTTCATTCGAAATAAAAGCAACTGATCCTTTATTTAATCTACCGAAACGCCAGGACTATACCGCACATGATCTGGTTTTATGCAACTTAATAACAAAAGGTAAGCACTTTCTTATTATTAGTCAATGTTTTTCTCCCCGAAAACATATTTTTTTTTTCATATTCATTACAAGGTTCAATAATTGTCAAACACATATCAATATTTGACAAATACAAATCTACAAATGACGTAGAAGAATTGTCAAATGGAAAATGTACTAAAAAGTAATTGAAGGTGGAAAAAAGCGTCTCTGTTCGAGTAAAGTTTCAGATCACGAACTTCAATTTAATATATTGTTACGTTTTTATCCTGTGAGCGTTTAATTCTATTTGAATTACCTTGTTCGATCACTGGATTCTGTTAATAATAACTGCAACACTTATTTTATACAACTATATACCGCAACAATTTATTTAATAAACTCTATTTACAATCAACTCTGTTTATAATCAACTATTTACAGTAACACTTTAATGTGGTAGCAACTTTTGCCTCTGTATAGATGTTTGCGCAGTCACGTTCGGAATTCGATTGATTGTCACTTCTCAACACTGGCTCTATTTATACTCTGTTGGCAACACCCCAGAATCTTCCTTTATCGAGATTCTTCTCTTTCTTTCTCGTTGGCTTATTCTGGTTATTGCTTATTTCTTTTTTTGTTGACATTCGTTTCGATGCTGCCAATAGTGTCAGTCACAATAGTGATGAGTAACCGACTATCGATACTCGTTACAATATTGTAACGAGTATCGATGGTTGGTTACTTATCACTATTGTGACTGACACTATTGTGAATGACACGAATAATGGCAGCATCGAAATGAATGTCAACAAAAAGAAATTGTCGATAACCAGAACACGTCAACGATAAAGAAAGAGATAAATCTTTACTACGATAAAGGAAGATTCTGGAGTGTTGCCACAGAGTATAAATAGAGCCAGTGTTGGCAAATGCAAATCAATCTAATCCCGAACGTGATTGCGCAAACATCTATACAGTGTCAGAGGCAAAAGTTGCAAGTATATTAACAGAGTTATTGTAAATAGTTCATTATAAACAGAGTTGATAAAATAAATTGTTGCTGTGTATAGTTCTACAAACTAAGAGTTGCATTTATTATTGACAGAATCCAGTGATCGAACAAGGTTAATTCAAATAGAATTAAATGTTCATAAAATAAAAACGCAATAATTCGTGTCAGAAGTCGGGTTCTGTAAAGATGGTGAAAATTGAAACCAACTGAAAAAACAGTTGCCAGAGGTGAATCTATCGTCATTAGGTACAAAAGCAGAACTCCTGATGAGGCTAAGGCAAGCCATGGCGGCTAAGGGTATTAATGTGGAAGAATATCAGTTCTTTGAGGAAGGAGAGATACATGCAGTTGTGAACGCTGAAGAAGAAGAGAGCAAGATAGATTCGAGTGGTCAACTCATGTATATCATGAAAACTATGATGCAACAGCTACAAGAAAATAAATCTGGCATTGACTGCAGACTTCAAGAACATTCGGCATGCCAAGTGTGCGTTATTAGTGATTCGCGTATGGAAATTCAAGAAGGTTCGCCTCGCCAAGAAAACGCTATTGGAGAATTCCAGAAAACAATTGACTCCAAGCATCAAGAACATTCGGCTCGCCAAGAACACGTCATCGAGAATCTACAAAAAGGAATTGATCTCAGATTTCACGAAATATCTGGAGCTATTAATGATAAAGTCACAGAGCTGAAAGAACATGTGGATGATTTGGATGATATACTGAAGGATCATGTAGACAGACATGATGAATTGGAAGAAAAGATCTAGAAATTAGAGGGCGAAGTTAATAAACTCAAAATAAGTGGATCAACCACATCAGTGATTAGAGAATCAACTACAATTAAACTAAAGCCACAACATTTGATGGAACCATACCGTTCAACATCTTCAAGCTTCAGTTCGAGACAAAAGCTTCGAAGAAACAATGGGACGATAGGGACAAGACTGCTGCTTTAATAGTTGCATTAACAGGCAATGCTTCCGAAGTGTTACAAATGGTTCCAGAGAAAGATCGTGGTGTCCATCAGTCACTGATGGACACACTCCAGCGAAAATATGGAAATAAATACAAGAGCCAATTGCATCGAATGGAATTAAGACCGCGAGTGCAATGGAGTAGTGAGAGCCTTTAGGAATTCGCTTCCGACATTGAGCGCTTATGTCATCTTGCTTTCTCTGGTAATTCGAAAGAATTCATCGAGAAAATAAAAATAGAGGCATTCATATATGGTATGGACAGAGAGCCTTAGCGTGTCCTAGTCATGTCACCAGGGAGTACATATGCGGAAACAATTAGCAGTGCTTTGACGTATGAAGCCGCCAGTTTAATGTGTCGACCAGTGCCAGGAGTACACCAACTAGAGGGGAAAACATCAGATCTGGTTGAAGTAGTGCGTCAGGCAGTAAAATCAGTAGTGCAGTCTGAAGGAAGAACAAAGGGTCGACACGTAAGCAAATTTACTGGTAAGTGCTTTATTTGTGACAAACCAGGACACATGGCGCGTGACTGCCAACTACGACGAAAGCGATAAAGATCGAATTCTCTAGGAAGATAAAAGAAGGAAAATAAAGTGGACAGCGATCACTCCACTAACACAAATCCATCGTTAAGCTAAATCGAGTCAATTCAACGGGGCGTGAACTGACTCCAACAGTGGGTTGCCCCATCATTCACATTTCACAACTACAGCGTGTGCCAAGCCGCTTGATTACTGATGGAAAATTGGACAATATGGAATTTATGTTAACCCTGGATTCTGGTGCATCACATTCTTTAATCAAAAGCAATTTGGCAAAGAGGTTTGAGTGTGCGGATGCACAAATTCTGGGTAAGATAAAGAAGCGAGTATCTATTGGAAATTGCATGTGGGAACATGAATTCATTGTGGCTGACATCACTGATGACGTAATAATTGGTGTTGATTTTATGAATGACAATGGGCTTATGTTAGATTAAAATCAACGGACACTACGCTATGCAAATGTCGAGTTACCATTGAACATCGGTTACAAGCGTAGTGTAAACATCAAACGAATACTGGCATGTCAACGCCAAGAGGTTCCAGCAAAATCAGAAGCGGTGATTTGGGCACAGATGAATGTGGATGATGGAACAGGCAAGTTGCGGGTAGTGGAAGCGGATAAAGAAATAACGAATAAGCACATCATACTTGGTAGGACGTTGGTGGAACCTAAAGAAAATGGAATAGTACCGGTGCGAATATTAAATCCAACTAATACATCTACAGTTGTGAAGAAAGAAATGGTGATTGGTCATTGCCAGGAAGTTACTGCCGTAGTAGACTACGAAAAGGGTTCGTCGATGAAAAGTGGAAGATCAGGAACTGTTAAAACGGAATTAAAAGCACAGATGGAAGACTGGACAGGTGTGTTTATCAACCAGCAAGAAGAAAAGGCTTTACAACTATTGCAGAAGTACAGCTCAATGTTCTCCTCACATGGAAAAACTGGAGGACGAACAACCATCGTGAAACATCACACTGACACCGGTGATTCCAGACCAATTCGTCAAGCACCACGACGAGTTCCATTGGCCAAAAGAGATTGTAGTAAAACGTCCACTTACCCTATATTATATTATAATATAACTCATTTGTATTTCTTTATGTTGAATTTCTTTTGTGACATTATGTCATATTCTTATATAAATTCCGTTGAAGTTTGCCTGGGTATATTCATATGTACGCATTTGCACTCAATTGAGAACAAATAAATGTAAATGCGTGCATGTGTATGTACAAATATGCCAATTGAGTTTCACAAGAACCGCAAAATGATTTGAGCATTCTTGTGAATGTATGATATAAGCTTGACTACGCGGTCGTTAGATTCAAATGATCGCTTGCCGATTTCATTCGTTGGCATGAACCAGGGAACGCAACAGCAAAATAAACCCTGTGCTTGTATACTAAATATATATATATATATATATATATATACAAATTTAAAATAACTGAAGTCTTTTTAATGCATTGCACAGGCGTTAAATTTGCTATCCGACGCCAACGATAACAACTTTATTTTGCTTGTTCAACTTCATTGTGATTGTTTTAAAGTTTAAATTTGTTTAAATTAAATTTCCACGCCGTTTATTGTTTTGAATTGGAACTAATGTTTCCACTACTAGCTGCCACTGGACAGATGCATCGTACTCCAACTCGTAGGAGTGCTCGCTTAAACATCACAGAAGAATTGCCTGTCGCCACCAGCCGTAGCAATATGAATAAGAATTCCATTGCGTTAAACCCAATTGGCGAGGGGTCACGTGATATGTTCGAAATTACTGTGCCAGCCAGCGACACTACAGCCACTCTAATCGCCAAAGCTACATCTTCCGCCTAAAGGGTAGTCGTACCAGCTAATGATTCCAACGCCACTGGAGCTTCCAGTAACAACACACAGAGTGCGTCAACCAATCAGGGCATCGATCTCTACGCCATGGAGAAACGGCTAGCCTTATTGGAAGCCCATCTAAAAGCCACGCAGGTACAGTTAAGGGAGCGTGATCTACAGAATGAAGCTCTTAGGGTAACGCTACACAGAAACGGTAATTCTGCCGTTACACATGCCAGCAGCATTGCTGCTCAGTCGATGTCTGCACCGCCGCAGTCGACGCAGACGCCACCATTAGAATCTGTACAAACACATGTACAGTCGAACACAAGCCTGCCGTTCACTGAAGTCCGTTATAGTTCTGCAAATCAGGCAGTTATTTGTAGCGCCATACCAACGGTAAATAATTTGTACAGTGCGTTACATACAAATGACGTATTTTCATCGCAACCACAGAATATTTCGATGCCAGCTCCTAGCGCAAACAGTGATTATAACCATAGCATGCAGTATTCGTACCAAAATCCGTATGTTCCGAGAAAATTATTGGATTTGCCAGAATTTAGTAGCCGTCCAGAAGATTGGCCTGTATTTTATACAGCCTTTAATGAATCCACTGCAGTCTATGGTTATATCAATTTCGACAATAATCAACGGTTGCAAAAGTGTTTGAAGGGTGATGCTCGTGAGACTATTAAGTCGTTGCTGATTCACCCTAACAACGTTTTCTGCATTATTGAGCAACTTAAATTCAGATATGGTCGACCAGAACAGCTCACACGTAGTCAGATGTCGCAAGTAAAAGAAATAAAGCCGATTTCGGAGAATGCGTTAACCAATTTGATACCCTTTGCCATCAAAGTCAAAAATATATGTACATTTCTGCAGTCAGCCAACGCCGAGCATCATCTTTCAAACCCGACATTACTCGATGAGCTTATCTCAAAGCTATCTATGACTAAGCGCATCGAGGGGGGTCGGTATGACGCCACTGTACAGCCGCGTGCTACAGCAGCACATTTCAGTGAGTGGCTTACCCTGCTCGCCGATGTCATTTGCACGATTCACGATGAAAGTCAGATAGCCACCCGTGAGCCAAAACGAGGGGTAATTCTTCATGTGGATGAAAGACAACAGACGCAAAAATGCCCAATATGCCAAGGCCAACACAAAGTGCCCAGCTGCAAACGTTTCATCGATACCTCAGTGTCCGGTAGATGGACGGAAGTAAAAAATAGTCGCTTATGTTTTGCTTGTCTAAATGCCGGTCACATCATACGTAACTGCAGACAAAGAAAAGAGTGTGCCATCGATGGATGTCGACGAGTTCACCACCATTTACTCCACGAAACCAAATCACAACGACGTACCGCCAGTACCGCCAGCTGTAAAGAACACCGATCGAAATGCCTTAGCCCTACAATCGCCGTCACAGCAGCTGTCTAGTGCTACACGAGCCGCAGTCTTAAGCTGCGCTACTAATGCAACGGAGAGTAAGCTACTATTCCGTATATTACCAGTTACGTTATATGGAAGACAACGCCGCCTAGATACCTACGCTCTACTAGATGAAGGTTCATCCATCACTATGCTCGACGACGCTCTCGCAAAAGAACTTGAGTTGCACGGACGACAAATTGCCTGAATGTACAGTGGTTCGGTGGACATGCAGTGCAAGAACCAGCGACATTGGTCGATCTATTTATTAGTGGTGCTGGAATGAAGAAACAACATAAACTGCAGAATGTATACGCCGTAAAAAATCTGCTATTACCGTCGCAAAGCATAAGCAAGGCCGATTTGCTGCGTGATAATTACAAACAAGTACAACAGTTGCCAGTGCAGCCACATTCTGGCATGGTACCCAGACTACTCATCGGAATTGATCATTGCCACTTGGGATTAGCATCCACTACCATCGCTATGCGAAAGAATGGACCATTTGCCGCCAATACAGAACTGGGGTGGGTGGTATTTGGCCCGACTAGCAAAATTCTACCTACGCCGTCTACGTGCCTTTGTGTTAATGTATGTCTGGACCAAACACTTCACAACATGGTCGCCGACTTCTTTGAGACCGAAAGCTTTGGTGTGAGACCAGCACCACCGGCCGAAAGCGATGATGACGTCCGCGCAAGAACAATTCTGAAGTCTACAACATTTCGTGTTGGAACAGGGTTCCAAACCGGTCTCTTATGGGGACGAGACGATATACAATTACCCGACAGCTACAACATGGCGCTCAAGAGGCTGATGAGCGTGGAAAATCGTATGTATCGCGACGAAAGCCTCGCCGCCAATTATAAGAGCATGCTAGAATCCTACGTTGAGAAGGGTTATGCCCGCAAGCTGTCGCAGTCAGAGGCTGCTTCGACAACACCACGTACTTGGTATCTTCCACATTTCGCCGTGGTGAACTCAAACAAACCGGCAAAGTTGCGAATCGTGTTCGACGCTGCCGCCAAGGTCCATGGTGTCTCCCCTATCGTCACCTACTGAAGGGCCCTCAAGAATACAGGCCATTGCCTTCTATACTTCTCCATTTCCGCGAAGGAGCTGTCGGCGTGTGTGCTGACATCAAGGAGATGTTTCACCAGGTATTTATTCGCCCAGAGGATAGATGTGTGAAATGTGTGTCATGACTTTCGGGGCTGCTTGTTCGCCCTGCTCAGCACATTACGTCAAAACGCAGAACGCTTTGGAGCATAACGCAGACGATCGCAACATTGCCCGAGCTATAAAGGCTATTATAGACTACCATTACGTCGATGATTTTGTGGACAATTTCGATACACCAAAGGAAGCCATCACCATCGCATCACAAGTAAAGGCGATACATCAGAATGCGGGTTTCGAGATTCGCAATTTTATATCAAATTCATCGGAAGTGACTGCAGCGTTGGATAGAATTGATGTTAATAAGATTCTTGCGAAGAAAGAAGGCGTTGCGACAGAAAGAGTCCTGAGTCTATTTTGGCATCCCGTCACAGATTGCTTCAAGTTCAAACTCAAGTTTAACAATGTCAGCGAAGCAGTGTTGAGAGGTGACAGACGCCCTACCAAGAGAGAGCTGCTCAGTGTCGTCTTGTCGATATTCGACCCACTAGGATTCCTAGCTCATTTCATTATAGGTGCTAAATCACTGATGCGTGAAGTTTGGCGAAATGAGGCAAGCTGGGACGAACCATTGTGTGACAGCATCGCCGAGCTATGGGGAAAATGGCGTAAACAATTGCCAAACTTAACAGACTTTGCCGTTCCCAGATTTTACTTCCGCAATGGTAAACCAGAAGAGTTGCAGCTTCATATATTCGCTGACGCCAGCGAGAACGCCTTTGCCGCCGTCGCATATTGGAGAGCAAAAAACAGTCGAGGAGAATTGGAGGTCACCCTCATCAGCGCGAAGTCCAAGTGCGCGCCGTTGAAGCCCCTTACCGTGCCACGATTAGAGTTGCAAGCGGCTGTGTTAGGTTCACGACTGATGCAGACCATACGTGAAGAGCATGGTGTCAAGATCGACAAATATTTCCTCTGGAGTGACTCAAAAACAGTCATCAAGTGGATTCGAAGCGAACATAGGAGATATAAACCGTTTGTGCAGCATAGAATTGCAGAAATCTTGTCCGCCACGAATATATCCAATTGGAGGTGGATACCCACAACAGAAAACGTGGCTGATGAAGCCACACGCTTTAACAGCCAAATCAAATTTGGTGCAACTGCCCGTTGGACATTTGGCCCACCGTTTTTGCGAGAAAGAGAAGATGACTGGCCTTCTGAAGACGCCACGGCTGTCGAACGAGAAGATCCCGATGATGAACTTTGTCCGCAATACGCTTTGAATATCGTAAGTTGTGATTTCATACAATTTAATCACTTCTCCTCACTCAACAGGTTGATAAGAACAATAGCCTGGGTAAATTTATTCACCAACATATGCCGCCGCCAAATTCAGGTCCTGAAGCCTTATGGACTGACCGCCAGTGATCTTCAAACAGCCAAACGCCTTCTATGCCGAATCTTGCAGAGTGAAGCCTTTGGTATCGAAATTCAGCAAATCCGCAGTGGACAAGAAATATCTCGGCATAGTCTCGGCATATTGACGCTGCCAGCTGGCTCCCGACGGACGTGAGGCACCCCATAATACTGCCATCGGATCACGCCTTCTCGAAACTAGTGACAGCGCACCACCATATACTTATGGGTCATCAAAACACAGAAGCAACAATATGTTCCATACGTCGTGGTTATTGGGTGCCACGCCTGAGAAATCTTCTTCGTAACGTCATCAGTAATTGCCAAGTTTGTCGCATCCGCAAAACACTTCCGATACCGCCATGGTATCGATGCGATGTACGCATTTGCACTCAATTGAGAACAAATGAATGTAAATGCGTGCATGTATATGCATAAATATGCCAATTGAGTTTCACAAGAACCGCAAAATGATTTGAGCATTCTTGTGAATGTATGATATAAGCTTGACTACGCGGTCGTTAGATTCAAATGATCGCTTGCCGATTTCATTCGTTGGCATGAACCAGGGAACGCAACAGCAAAATAAACCCTGTGCTTGTATACTAAATATATATACAGTATGTCAAGAATGAGTTTACACATTGAAAAAAAAATTCAAATTTTCAACTTTCTTAGCCAAAAATATTAACTTTTATTTCCATATACCAATTTTTTTTTATTAGTTACAGATAATTACAGTATTTATAAAAGATTCATGAAAAAAAATTGCAAGTTCTACGCAAAAGAAAAGAATAATACAACAAAAAGAAATTTTACTCAGTTTTATAAGTGTCAAGAAACTCTTTTCACAAACGATACAGTCTTTTTTTTTATAATATTTATTAGTTAAAATTTGATCAAGTAAAATATTTAGTATTTAGTATGGCCACCTTTAGCATCTATCACGGATTGTAGCCGTTTATTCATAAAATAAACCAACTTTGCTCGGTATATTTTGCCACTCTTCCAATATAGCAGTTTTAAGTGCTGTACGGTTTTTAGGTTGCCTTTTAGCCACTTTTTTCTTTAAGTAGACCCACAGATTTTCAATAGGGTTAAGGTCTGGACTTTGGGCTGGTGCATCCATAACTTTACCGCAGTAATAAAGAAGCCACAGTCACACCCTACTCGCCTTATGCTTTGTGTCATTATCTTGATAAAATTTGAAATGCGGTTTGCCCTCTCTGATGAACCCACATTCTTTCGCACTACTGATTAAATGACTTCAAAATGCCTAAATAATGTTGTGCGTCCATGGTTGACTCTATAAAAGCCAATTCTCCTACTCCTCTGCTTGAGATACATCCCCAAATCATAATGAACATTTTTCCAAATTTAACAGTAGGAATTATGTGTCGATTTTCTAAAGCTGTTAATGCCTTGCGCCACACTCTGGTCGGTCCATCATTGTAATACAACATAATTTTTGTCTCATCACAGAATATTACGTCGTCCCAATATTCATCAGGTTGTGAAATGAGCCTTGAGGCGAAGGAGAAACGTCTTTCAATATTTTGTGCTGATAGCAGCGGCTTCTGATGAGCAACTCCTGATGAGTATTTGTTTCTCAGTATCGCCTGTAGTACAGTTTCATGGGAAAGCACTATACCACACTCTTCCTTGAGTTTCTCCGCAATCGTTCTGGTCGAAATTTGTGGATTTTTGTGCAGTTCCCTCATCATTAAGCGCCCGATCAGTAATTTTAAGCTTAGGGCCACCTCCACACTTTGACTCCAATCTACCCTCATTTTCAGCTCGATTTTAAACATTATAAATTGTTTTACGTGTTACAGGGAACATTTCTGATAACTTCTCCACATTTTCTCCCAATTGGAGATTGTAGTATATAAGCTGAACCACTTCAGCCGATAACCTTTTGCCTGGCATTTTAAAAACACAATATTTAAGCAGATGATGTGGACAAAGCAAAAATTAATCACAAACTAACAAACAAAATCATAGGAACGGGTCACTGCAACGCGTTTACGCAAATAGATAACTGTAAATGTACCGTTAGTCGTTGAAGTGTTGCATAAAGGAATCAAAAAAATAGTTGTGAAAAGAGTTTCTTGACACTTATAAAACTGAGTAAAATTTCTTTTTGTTGTATTATTCTTTTCTTTTGCGTAGAACTTGCAATTTTTTTTCATGAATCTTTTATAAATACTGTAAATATCTGTAACTAATAAAAAAAATGTGTATATGGAAATAAAAGTTAATGTTTTTGGCTAAGAAAATTGAAAATTTGAATTTTTTTTCAATGTGTAAACTCATTCTTGACATACTGTATATACAAATTTAAAATAACTGAAGTATTTTTGATGCATTGCACAGGCGTTAAATTTGCTATCCGACGCCAACGATAACAGAGATGAAGCCATTAGGCTGATTACCGATATGCAGAAACAAGGTGTTATTGAACCATCAGCGAGTCCATGGAGTTCACCAGTTGTGCTGGTACAGAAGAAGGATGGAAGTACTCGATTCTGTGTGGATTACAGAAAGCTAAATGATATCACAAAAAAGACAGCTATCCACTGCCAAGAAACGCTGACACTCTGGATACTCTGCAAAGTGGCTACTGGCAAGTGGCACTTGGTAAGGAGGACAAAGAGAAAACAGCTTTCAGTATTGGCGATGGTCTATGGAAATTTACAGTGGTGCCATTTAGTTTATGCAATGCGCCTGCTACTTTCGAGCGGTTGATGGAACGTGTACGCAGAGGACTACACTGGAAAACGTGCTTGGTGTACCTCGATGACATTATTGGGATGGTAAAAGATTTTAACGGCCACCTGGAAAAGTTGAAAGAAGTATTTGAGTGTATACAATCAGCAGGGCTTAAAGTGAATATGAAAAAGTATTCACTCTTCCGGCGAGAAGTTAAATATTTTGGTCATAAAGTATCAACAGAAGGGGTACCTATCAACGAGGAGAAAGTAGCAGTAGTACAAGAATGGCATATTCCATCGAATCTTCACGAGTTAAGAAGCTTCATAGGCTTATGTACCTACTATAGACGATTTGTTCCTGGATTTGCAAACATCGCCAGCAGTCTGCATGAGTTAACAAGAAAGAACAAACCATTTGTGTGGGGCGAGGAACAAAAGAAAGCATTCGAATAGCTGAAAGAAAGACCCTTTTCAGCACCAGTATTAGCGTATCCAGTACCTGGTCAAAAGTTTGTGTTGGATACAGATGCGAGTGGCTATGGAATAGGTGGTGTGCTCTCTCAGATCATAGATGGGCAAGAAAAAGTAATAGCATACTACAGTAAAATTCTGTCGAAGTTAGAAAGAAACTACTGTGTCACTCGAAGAAAGAGGGGAAAGTGAAGATGGAAAAATCACTCATGATCTTCTAGTGGTACCCAAGGCAAGAATAAATGAAGTGATAGCTGAGTATCACAATGCCTCCAGTGGAGGGCATTTGGGAAACACCAAAACCGTCGAGAAAATAAAGAAACGATTTTATTGGGTTGGATGTCATGATCATGTCGCTGATTGGATTCGGAAGTGTAAGCAATGTGCAATGGCCAAAGGTCCCAATAAGAAAAGTCGAGGTAAGATGCACCAATACACCGTGAGTGCTCCATTTGAGCGAATTGCTATGGACATAGCTGGACCATTTCCAATAAGCAACGCAGGAAACAAGTATGTTCTGGTGGTTATAGATTACTTCAGTAAATAGCCTGAAGTATACCCCATTCCAAATCAAGAAGCTAGTACAGTTGCGGATGTATTCGTCAACCAATGGATTACTCGTTTTGGTGTACCGATGGAGTTACACTCAAACCAAGGTCGAAATTTCGAATCATTTGTATACCAAGAGATATGCCATATGATGGGTATATACAAAACTCGTACAACACCTTTGCATCCACAATCTTATGGCATGGTAGAACGATTTAACTGTACCTTGGAGGAATATTTGAGAAAAGTCATAGATAAATACCAAAGAGGCTGGGATATACATACATATACCAATGTTTCTCATGGCATATCGATGCGAACAACATGATACCACGGCTACTACACCGGCAATGACAATTTTTGGAAACGAGTTAAGACTGCCAGCTGATTTAAAATTTGGAGTCGTAACACCAACGAGATCAACCGAAGGTAATTATACTAGCGAAAAACGGGAACAGTGGGATGAAGTACATCAGTTCATCAGAGAGCGGTCGCAGATGATAAGCGATAAGATGAATGCCAGGTATGACTTGAAAGCAAATTCAAAAGGGTTTTATGAAGGAGAGCTTGTAATGCTTCATAATCCACAACGAAAGAAAGGCCTGTCTCCTAAACTACAGACTCATTGGGAAGGACCATATGAGATTATAGCAAAGATAAATGACGTAGTGTATCGTATTCAACGTGCCTGTAATAAAAGAGCAAAGTTTAAAGTAGTGCACTTGGAGCGACTTGCGCCATATCGGGGGAAGTATAAAAACTTGTTCGGGACGAACAAGGTTAAGAGGAGGGCAGTGTAACGAGTATCGATGATTGGTTACTCACCACTATTGTGACTGACGCTATTGTGAATAATGACAGGAATGCATCGAAACTAATGTCAACAAGAAGAAATAGGCGATAACCAAAACACGCCAACGAGAAAGAAAGAGATGAATCTCAATAAAAGAAGATTCTGGAGTGTTGCCAACAGAGTATAAATAGAGCCAGTGTTGACAAATGAGAATCAATCTGATCCCGAACGTGATTGCGCAAACATCAATGCAGTTTCAAGGTTCAAGTACATTAAAGTGTTATTGTAAATAGTTGATTGTAAACAGAGTTGATTGTAAATAGAGTTTATTAAATAAATTGTTGCTTTATATAGTTGCATAAAATCAGTGTTGCAGTTATTATTAACAGAATCCAGTGATCGAACAAGGTTAATTCACATAGAATTAAACGCTCACAGAATAAAAACGTAACAATATTATAAATCGACGTTCCTCCAGGGTTGAGTCTTGTACTATTTCTTGCCAAATTGTACCATCAGCCGCAATTTCGGTACATCGGTCATAACGGTCTTTATCTCTTTTCACCTCTACGTATGTGTATTAAAAATATTCTCGTCTTTACCTTCACTTTCTTCACTTGAGAACTGACATTCGTCGATCACTTCTTGATCAATGTTATTTATGATTTCCAATGATTTCAAATATGTTTAATGTTTCAACATTTTTGGGATAAGAATTATTAGTAAAATAATCAAATACGAAGTCTTGGCTAGCACTACAACTTGAAACGTTTACTGTTGATTCTACTTGTTTGGAGTAGAGTGCAATTCGCTATTCATTTGTCAGCCAGCAACAAATATAACGCAATACAGTAAAATATATGATGTCACAGCAAAAATGTTTAATGCAATATTTTTGTATCATCAGAAACACACATACAAATCTTCATGATGGATCACTTGACCCGTCTTGGTTCACTGTTAAACAATATACAAGAATGATAGAAATACATATTGCGCCCTGTGACGTCATAAACGAAACAGTACGAATAGTAGGCAAATAAGAAGTGTCAAAATCCCATACAAAATGTAAATAAAAGTGCGAACGTTTATATAAAATTGTCAAATAAGCAATTGCTTTATTATGGAAAATATTAGAAGAAACAAGTAAATAAATATAACGCGAAAATATGCATGTAACCTAAAGTGACCAGAACTTGAATAAGTGGAAAAGATAAGGATTAATATATACATAAATAGAAGCGAAGTGGTTTAGTGGTTTCATGTTTTCATTACAAGTTTTATTTTGCACATATGTATACATGTATAAATATTTAAAAGAAATTATATAATTATATCAATAATTTAAAAAAGAATTAAGTTAGTATTAAAAAAGAATTAATAAAAACTAAGTTACTATTTTAGTGAATTTTCTTTTTTTTTTGTGAGCGGTTTTTTCAATTTCTTTCTTTAGTTTTCTAATATTGAAGAACATCCTCGCCCCGAAGAACAATTTCTTTACCTTAATATTGTAATTAATACTGGAAGATTGCCTAATATGTTTTTGTACAAAATTATTTGTTATGAGCAACCCCTTCCATTAATTGCGTTAAAAATATTTTCAAGCGAGTTCATTTGAACCACGATATCTTCGGTAGGTTTTGATAAACCTCAGGTGATTTACCCATGTATAACTAGAATCAGCGTCATCCTTAACCACAATCACCGTGCTGGCTCCTGCAATAATGATCCTGACATTGTCAACTTCAAAACAATCTAATCCGAGCTCTGTTAATAAGTTAATTTAAACAGTTGAATATTTCCATACTATAACCAACGATTTTCTGTTACCATTAACTGCAATTTCCGAACTTTGTTGATGAAACAACATAGCAACGATGTGCTTATTTTCTCTTCGCTGAACCCACTGTTCCCGAAGAGTTGTCTTACCAGATACTCGGCAGACAGTTGGCACAACCCCGCGCTTCAATTTAAGTTTCGACCCAAAGCCTAGAAAATTAGGAACATTTTAGAAATGCGAATGCTATGCAAATAAAATAAATAAATTTTACCTATTTCATATTGCTTGAGTTTTATAAAATCATAATCTATGATATGAACTTCGCAAATCACACTATTTTTGTGGTTGGTTTTTTCAATTTCTTTCTTTAGAAACTAATCCACTTTTTCCCAAATCCTCATTAAACGTAAAGGTAAAATAGTTTTTTAATAACGATTTGTCGCAACTGCCGTTATTGCAACTCGCCACTACACATTTCATTAAAAAAATCACCCTTTTTTCAATCAAAATTGTTTTAGGTAACCGCGTACTATACGAATGCAAGAATTATAAAAATTTATTTGCCCTTTTCGGTTAATTTTCATGTCGTTTTGTCGTCAGCATTTGTTGACTGTCAAACTCTAACCAAAAGAGATAACTGTTTATTCAGGGCCCAATCTGTATTTATATCATTCTTGAACAATATAGGGATTTGTCCGCTCACGTGTGCATACACGAAAAACCGACTGCATAATGCGAAGAGAAATCATAAACTTCGCCACACACATAAATACAATCGATTGAAGGTTGACAAAATTATTCCGTACATACACACGTATCTTTTTTTATGCTGCATGTTGTCGATTGAGTGGCTGGATTTAACAAAATCATAGATGATAATATGACTCGTTTATTCTAAAGAAAAAAAAGACAGTTATATATATACACATACAACAATTGATAAATAGACAAGTACTTACCGCAGTGCATCACTCCACTCTCCAGGCTGATCGACAACAGAATTCAAAAATGTTTAACATGCGTGCATGTACGTGAATTCAAACTTCACAAAAATGTATTTACCGCAATCAAACTGCGCAGCCTGGAAAGTGGAATAATGCCGCGATGTACATAATTGAATTACAAAATAGAATCATAACACAACAATGCTATGCTATTCGTTTGATGCTTTGGAAGTACCGTTATTAGTATTGGCATCTTCTCATGCATGACAAAGCAAGCAGCAAACTGTACATAGGCAAAGATTCAAATACAATATGTATACATATATATAACTATTCTAAGCAGGGTTTACAACATCCCCACCCCCGTGGATCGACCCGATTCACCACCATCAACGTCAAGTACGGCCAACCTGGAAACCGCACGTCTCTTCACACCACTAGAAGTTCGTATATCGGCGCGACGTACTTCACCATCAGGTCCAGGATACACTCGCTCCACTCTGCCACGACACCACTCCTTACGTGGAACATTGGGGTCACATATGATCACCAAATCCCCCTCCTGCAACGGCTTTGTTCGTTGGCACCACTTTACACGGCGACGAATATTGCAGATCGTAGCTTCCACGTTCTGATGGCACATGATGCTGTGATGGTGTAGTACTAGAAGTTTCGTAAAGGCATGATCAGGCGGCAAAATAATGGGGCGCCGTGTGCTAATTGGAAGCCAGCTGGCAGCGTCAATGCGACCTTGCACACGAAGAATGCCCTCCTCATCTACGTACGGCGAAAGTTGTAGCAGTGTGCTATTACGAGCGATGTGTTCACCATTCTCGATTGATTGGAACTCCATTGCATATACCTCACGTTGTACTATGCGACATAAAAGGTATTTGGCGTTTTTGATTTCTTCAGCGGTCAAACCATAGCATCGGTTCGGCTGAATACGGCGGCGGCAAATGTCAACGAAGCGTAAAACCCAAGCCGTAGCTCTTACTAATCTATTAAATGACGAAAAATGATTAAAATCCAAAAGTTTATAACTCACGATGACTAAGGCAAATTTAGGGCGAAGCTCTTCATCAGGCTCATTATGGCTAATAATGATGGCGTCTTGTGAAGGCCAAGCATGCTCTTCCTGTTGTAGAAACTGTGGTGCACATGACCAACGCGCTGTCGGTCTAAAATCGATGTGATCGTTTGGACGCGTGGCCTCGTCGGCTACATTCTGCGCAGTAGGTAGCCACCTCCAGTTTTCAATGCTTGTTACGGCCAATATCTCTGCCACCCTGTGCTGTACAAAAGGCTTATATCGACGATGCTCACTTTGGATCCATTTGATCACCGTCTTTGAGTCACTCCACAGAATGCAGTCGTCGATGTTAACAGAGTGTTCATCACGAAGACAGCGCACAAGACGACAGCCCAATACAGCGGACTGAAGTTCAAGCCGTGGCACAGTAAAAGCCCTCACTGCTGCGCATTTGACTTTGCACATACAAGTGTCACCTCAGTTTCACCCAACGAGTTTTGAGATGGCCAATATGCAACAGCGGCGAAAGCGTCTTCACTGGCGTCGACAAATACAGTGGCTCACAGCTTATTTCGTACAGTGTATATATTTTTATGTACATGGCTGTAACATCGAAACTAAAAAACTTATCAATAAGTTTTGAATGTAGATGTCTATGTATGTGTTTAGTAAACCTAATAAGAAAACGGGGAACCCCAAAAATTGTTCTTTTTGTCATGCAAGAGAGAAAAACTATTGATCAGCTGATTTTCAGCTCACATCTTATTTCGTACACAAACTTCAATGTAAGTAAGTTTCATTCTGCCGCGCAGTTACAAAGTTTTTTTGAATTGTATGAGTTTTTGGACCTTTTTAACTATTATAACAATTTTTATTATTATTATTTTAAATAGTTAAAGTGCTGTAAATTAAACATTTAGCGTTATGGGTCGTCGTACAACGATGGAACAGCGTAAACTGGTAATTAACCATTTTAGGAAAGGTCAGATTGTGCGAAAAATTGCTGAAATGACAAATTTAAGTGCCTCAACTGTCCAATACATCATTCAACGCTTCGTTCGCGAAAATCGGTTGGAGAACAAGGGCAGAGAAGCACCTAATAAGATTTTCAACGCTTCAGACGAGCGTTATATTGTACGAAAAATTAAGAAAAATCCAAAGTTATCCGCTCCGAAGTTGGCTGCAGAGGTTCAGCGTGAAATAGGAAAATCATCCAGTGCTGAAACTGTCCGACGTGTGCTGCGCAATCATGACTTGAACGGTCGAGTAGCCCGAAAGAAACCATTCATTTCGAAAATGAATATACAACGCCGACTTGACTTCGCCAAAGAGCATATTATTAATACTCCTGCGTTTCCACACTTCGCGCATAAGTAGCTTAGCGCCAATAACGAAGTTACTCAGCAGTCCCAAAGGGTCGAAAATGGACATAACAACGCTAAGAAGTTCTCTCTTAGTAGGGCGCCTAGCTCCATTCACTACCGTTGCATCAACGTTATGAAACTTCAACATGAATCTGAAGCAATCCGATGATGACTGCCAAAACAAACCAAGCACACGTTCAACTAACACGCCTTCTTTTTTGGCAATCGGGCGCGTGGCGTCAACACCACCCAATGCAGCAACCACGTTCGATGAATTAGATGTGAAATTATGGACCTCGAACCCAGCATTCATGTGAATCGCTCGTACCCGCTGCGATACAGCAATTGCTTCTTCCTCTGAACTGAAGCAATCAACGAAGTCATCGACGTAGTGGCGGTGCAATATTGCTTTCACAGCACGAACGGTGGTGTCGTCATTACTTTGGTGCTCCAACGCGTTAATTGTTTTGACATAATTGGCAGCACACGGCGAACAGGCAGCGCCAAACGTCATCACGCACACTTCATAAACATCTGGCGGCTTTGTAGCATCACCACCACGCCAAAGGAATCGTTGAGCACGTCTGTCATCTTTCTGTATTAGCACTTGGTGGAACATTTCTTTAATGTCTCCACATACAGCAACCGCGCCTTCACGAAAACGAAACAATATGGATGGCAAGGACCGATATTCTTGTGGGCCCTTTAACAGCTGTGAATTGAGGGAGATGCCACTTACCTCAGCGGCGGCGTCGAAGACCAAACGCAGCTTACCAGGCTTGTTGAGATTAACAACGGCGAAATGCGGCAAATACCACGTCGTAGGCGCAGACACGGAAGCTTCCACTGGCAGCAGTTTTCGGGCATATTTCTTGTCGACGTAGGAGTCCATGATGCGCTTGTATTCGGTGGCGAAACCTGCATCACGACTCATTCTCCTCTCCACACTGACTAATCGTTTTAGTGCCATGTTGCAGCTATCAGGCAACCTTACGTTGTCGCGTCTCCATAAGAGACCTGTTTGGAATCGTCCATCTACACGGCATGTAGTGGACCTTAAGATAGCCTTGGCACGGATATCGGCTTCACTCTCTACAGGTAGTGCAGCCCTGACACCGAAGCACTCAATATCGAAGAAGTCCGCCACCATTTCATGCAGTGAATGATCGGCTTGGCAGTTCACAAATAAACACGATGACGGCGATGGCAATGCACTGGATGTTGGGCCAAACACCACCCAACCCAACTCTGTATTGGCGACGAAAGGGCCACTCTTTTTTACGGTCATAGTGGTCGACGGCAAACCCAAATGGCAATGGTCAAGTCCAATCAAAATCCTAGGCCTGACCCGAGTATACGGCTGCACCGGCAATTGGCGTATATGGTTGTTATCACAATTCAAATCGTCCTTGCTCAAGCTCTGCAAAGGAAGCCGTAAGTTCGACACCGCATACACACTACGAAGTTTGTGTCGCCTTTCCATACCGGCACCACTGATGAGCAAATCGACCACAACAGCTGGCTCCTGCGATGCACGCCCTCCAAACCACTGTAGATTCAAACGTTGCTGGCGTCCACGCATACCCAAGTCTTGAATGAGAGCGCTGTCAATCATCGTGATGGATGAACCCTCGTCTAGGAGTGCATATGTGTCGATGTGCCTTTGGTTTCCATATAGCGTGACCGGCAGGATACGAAACAGAAGTTTGCTATCAGAGGAACTACAACTCAAAACTGCTGAGCTCGCCTCTTGCGGTTGCTGCTGGCTGTAGAGTGGCGGCTGCATTGATGTAAACCTACGGTGATGGCGTGTAGCCACGGCAGAACTGGACCTGTGGTGTACTTGAGGCGATGTTGACAGTCTCGGCATATTGTTGGTGTCACCCATGGCTTCGTGTAATAATTTATGGTGCACCCTACGGCACCCTTCAATCGCACATAGCTTACGCCGTTGACAATTCCGTGTACCATGACCCAAATTGAGACAAGAAAAACACAAACGATATCGTTTCGCCTCCGTCCACCTGTTCGGCACTGATAATTCTAGAAAGTGCGCACACTCTACTAACCTATGTTGACTCTCGCACATTGGGCACCTCGACGATCGTTGTGACGCTACTGCATGCAATACCATGCGGCTCGACGATCGTTGTGAATTTTCAACACAAACGGTACAAATGACATTGGCCAATTTAGACAACCAATCACTAAAATGCTTCACCGTTGCATATGGCTGTACAGACGCTGCGAAACTTGCCCATTCAATGCGCTTGCTCATTGGCAGTTTTGATATGAGCTCGTCGAGCAATGTGGGATTCACCAGATGTAACTCACCACCATTGGTAGATTGCAAAAAAACACAAATATTACTAACCTTTGTTGCGAATGGTATGAGCCTCACCATCGCATTCTCGGGAATGGGCGAAATTTCCCTCATCTGGGACAGCTGGCTACGTATCAACTGCTCAGGGCGACCAAATCGAAACTTCAACTGCTGAATGATGTTGCTGACGTTGTTAGGGTGGATGAGCAGTGACTTGACAACCTCACGCGCATCACCCTTCAAGCACTTATGTAAGCGTTGATTGTTTTCAAAATTGCTGTACCCATACATTGCAGTGGATTCTGTGAAGGCTATATAAAATATTGGCCAATCTTCCGACCTTCCACAGAATTCCGGCAAGTCATGCATTTTCCTGGGCAGACCAGACAAATGAGTAGCTGCGGAACACGTATTGGCAAAATCAGCTACAGTCGTTGGATTAGAGTTGGCTGAAGGCGTACCGCTCATCAGTACAGTTGAACTGTACATATTACTCGTCATCGCAGCAACACCAGACGTAACGGTTGGCATATCTGCGGCAGCAGTACTCGTTACATAGAGTGGCGGCGAGTAACGGGTATTGGCAAATTGAGGCAACGGTACTGAACAGTTAGCCAAAGCTGGCGAATGTAACACTGGTAACTGTACAATTGGCGGCTGTGTTGTTGTTAGTCTCGCTGGCTGCAAGACTGACTCCCCGGTGGAAGTACTGTTGTCAGGTTCACGTGCGCTGTTTGGCACATCCACGTTGAGCACTTCACTACGCGATTGGTGCTCTTTTATTACGACCTGTACGGCCGACAAATTGCTTTCCAATATGGCGATGCGCTTCTGTAGAGCCGCAACCACACTGTCTTGACGTGCAACAGCAGTGGCTGATGAAGCACGAGTAATTGGTCCTGTGGCAATTGGAGCAGCTGGCAAGTCACTGGCTGTGACGGTGGTGGTGGGTGCATCTATACCCTGGCTGGGTGTTGATGTGACGATACTGGGAATACTACCTTCCATAGCTGGCGAACTGGCTGACGTGGGGCGGCGGGGTGATCGATGACTTGACCGCATAGCAAATATCAATTAACACCAACACACGTTATGCTTAATAATAAAGCGGCTGACCAACGTTCCACGCAATAAAATTGGCGTATTGAAGCCACGCAAGGCAAATCAAAAATGTAGTGCAAATAAAATTCGCGTAATGAAGCCACGCAAGGCAAATCAAATATGCGTTGCGAATAAAATTCGCGTAATGAAGCAACGCAGGCAAATCAAATGTGCAATGCGAATAAAATTCGCGTAATGAAGCAACGCAGGCAAATCAAATGTGCATTGCGAATAAAATTACGCAATGAAGCAACGCAAGCAAATCAACCATACACATGCGAATAAAATTGTTGTCGATTGAGTGGCTGGATTTAACAAAATCATATATGATAATATGACTCGTTTATTCTAAAGAAAAAAAAAAGACAGTTATATATATACACATACAACAATTGATAATTAGACAAGTACTTACCGCAGTGCACCACTCCACTCTCCAGGCTGATCGACAACTGAATTCAAAAATGTTTAACATGCATGCATGTACGTGAATTCAAACTTCACAAAAATGTATTTACCGCAATCAAACTGCGCAGCCTGGAAAGTGGAATAATGCCGCGATGTACATAATTGAATTACAAAATAGAATCATAACACAACAATGCTATGCTATTCGTTTGATGCTTTGGAAGTGCCGTTATTAGTATTAGCATCTTCTCATACATGACAAAGCAAGCAGCAAACTGTACATAGGCAAAGATTCAAATACAATATGTATACATATATATAACTATTCTAAGCAGGGTTTACAACACTGCAACTAGCCACCGACGTAGCGTACGTACGTAACGACCGTACGTAAGAGCAAAAATTTGTCAAAAGTTATGCCCGTAGCAGCGACGGAGAAATGTTCTTTCTTCTATACATACATAACAATGTTGCCATATATCACTGTGCGTGCATGCTTTTAATCACACACCATTTTCATGATCAAATTTCATAATATAGATGTTAGAAACTAAAAAAAAATTAATATAGGTGAAGTATATTTTAATAAATAACTAAACACGATGATAGTTTTGATTAATTAAAAAAAAAATTAAACTTTTTTAGTTAATTTTTTATTCATTTATAAAAGCCCAAGCTGGTAACTCTGTAAACATATAGAGCGATCAGCTGACACGTTTTTACGTTAAAAATCTAATTGCTTACAGCAACAGCAACAGCAATTTGATTTTTTACGTAAAAACGTGTCAGCTGATCGCTCTATATGTGTACAGGGTTACCAGCTTAGAATTTTATAAATGAATAAAAAATTAATTGAAAAAAAAAATTGTTTATAAATTAAAACTATCATTGTATTTAGTTATTTATTAAAATACAGTTCAAATGTATTTATTGGAGTTGAGTTACGAACAGCTATACTATGAAATTTGGTCATGAAAAGGGTAAGCGTGCTTAAAAGCATGTATGCATACTGATAAATGGCAACATTGTTTTAATGTAATCAAACAGCACAATAAAATTGAATTTAATGAAATATGGACGACGAAAAATTGATATTGTTAGTTCAAGCTTATAAAGAGCTTTACGACAAAAGAAACAATTATTACAAATTTCCGGAAAGGAAAAGAAATATTTGGCAAAATATAGAAAAGGAGCTGAATGCGAGTGGTAAGTGAAAATTAATTTAAATCAGCTTTAAGCAAATATAAATAACCCTTTCATAGGTGAAATATGTATGCGTAGATGGACAGTCCTCCGCGACCGGTATGCTAGGGAGCTGCGGAAAGAAGTAGCACCATCATGCAGCGAGGCTCAATTTTATAAACAATGGCATCTCTTGGAGGCAATGCAATTCTTAAAGCCGCATATTATTGCACGACCGTAAGTACATGTACATATACAGGTTTATAATTTATATTTTAACACATTAAATTTGCAGATTACGATGTTCGCAAAATATTTGCGAAATTCATCAATATCTTCCATTTTGTTGCCGCTATTATGGTTTATAAAATTGTACATGACACGAAATATGATGTACAAACAAGAGAAAACAGATGATTTTTACGTTGCCGCTACGTGCATAACTTTTGACAAATTTTTGCTCTTACGTACGAACGGTATGTACGTAAGAGCAAAAATTTGTCAAAAGTTATGCCCGCAGCAGCGACGGAGAAATCGACTGTTCATTCTTATATACATACATAACAATGTTGCCATGTAACACTGTGCGTGCATGCTTTTAATCACACTTACCATTTTCATGATCAAATTTCATAATATATATGTTAGAAACTAAAAAAAAAATTAATATACGTGAAGTATATTTTAATAAATAACTAAACACGATGATAGTTTTGATTAATTCAAAAAAAAAAAACTAAACTTTTTTTAGTTACTTTTTTATTCATTTATAAAAGTCTAAGCTGGTAACCCTGTAAACATATAGAGCGATCAGCTGACACGTTTTTACGTTAAAAATCTAATTGCTGTTGATTCTCTCCGCTACGAGCAACGTCTACGTCACCGTCATACGGTGGTGAGTTTTCGTTAACACGACGTTCCCATAAGATAGGTCGTGTCAGCTGACACGTTCTACGTTTTTACGTCGGTGGCTAGTTGCAGCATTATGCTGCAACTAGCCACCGACGTAGCGTACGTACGTACCGCCCGTACGTAAGAACATACAAAATTGCATTGATTTTCTCCGCTACGAACAACGTCTACGTCACCGTCATACGGTGGTGAGTTTTCGTTAACACGACATTCCTATAAGATAGGTCGTGTCAGCTGACACGTTCTACGTTTTTACGTCGGTGGCTAGTTGCAGCATTAGTCCCTTCTATCAGAATCCGTTATTAGAAATTTGTTATTTTGAACATAATTGTAAATTATCGATAAGAGTTATCGACCAACTTTAAAGTACGTTGTATTTATCGAACTAGTTGCAAAAGAAAACACATTTTTTTACGTCAAACATATTTTTATTTCTATATCATGCTTGTGTGTGGTTTTACATAAAAATAGAACTGTTTTTTCTTTCCACAAATCTGTTTTTTTTTTGCACTTTTTATGTAAATTGACCAGAATGGTGTACAAGGTTATAGGAATGTATGAATTTAACTTCCATTTGCACATCAAACATTAATTGAATACATATTGTACTTAAACATAAACAATATAGTATATTCATAAAATTCAAAGTAACACTCACTTTAAATAATTCCTTATAATTGCTCAGATGCACATTGAACATTTTTTTCATGTTTAACAGACATGCCAGTAAATACGTTTATACATACATATATGTATGATTCTTTTCAATTGTTGACTATAAAAATACATTAAATTCGTTATAGGTTGTATACTTTTTTTATAAACATTTCTACCTGTTTTGTTAAATTGTGCATGTGTTATTATATTCCTTTGCTTAAAATCATATTTATCTCACAACATTAATATTAAATGTGTACATGTAGGCAATAATTCATTACTTTCCATTATAATTGAATTATTAACAAATTTTTACATTCGTTTGCACACTGCAAGATTAAAGCATTTATATTCGTTTAAAATCTTTCTTAGTTCTAACTGCTGGACCTAAACAAAATCTTAAGGCGCAAAATGTATATTTGTCATAAATGCTGACTGAAAAACGTATTATATGCTCTACCCGCTCTACCCAAAATTGTTTGGAGAACTTCATACCAAATATATCTATTTATAAGAAACATATATAATGTAAGAAAAAACTATTGTAAGTTGGAATTTTATACATATTTATACAAAAATTAAATTTAATGTATATATGTATAAAGAAGAGCACGTAAATCGTATATACGAGTGGCTACTTGTTGCCTTTACTTGGAATACAACGAAACGTCTGAGCATATTCTATGTTCGTTCGAAACTGCTCTGTAAAAAAATATTCAGTGCGGCCCTAGATTTCGTTAGGATATCAGACACTCTTTTTCCTGAAAAATGCTTAGCACAAAAGATAAAATATAAAGAATCTTGCTGGAAATTTGACTAGGAATGTGCAATAATTAGAACAAACCAATAAGAAAGAAAGAGAGTAAATTCGGTTACGATTTTTGAAGACTCTAGAGTGCTACCACAGAGTATAAATAAGCCGAATTTGTTGACGAATAATGAATTCAATTTCGGTAGTCAAAGAGCAATCTTAAAAAAGCAAATACAAGTGACTAAATTGTTGTTGCATATTACATAGTTAGTACAAAGTAAGTGTTGTAATTATTCTTGACATAATCCACTGATCGAACAGGGTTGATTCGATTTTGCATTGAACATTTACAAAATAAAAACGAAACAATACAGTGAATGTTCCACTATGCGAAATTACTTCGTGAGTGCCCACGAGAAGATTTTGCTCTCATACTTTAACTGCTTGCGTAGCATTGCCCATACGAGCATCTAATTTTATAACATTTTGTCATCAAATGTGAACAAAATGTTTTCCGTTTTTGTTGTAAGTGAAAAAAACTTTCCAATATATGTATGTGATATTCCACTATTGGTCTCTAATATTTATTTTAAATGTGGAAATGATCCATGCATTCCAGAGAGCGTTAATTTGTAGAATTGTCGCTGTGAAGCCCATCGTCTTGGTTATGTTTGGGCTGCTATATATTATGTGTATATACGTAATAATTCTTAAAATAAGCATTTTTTTTGTAAAATGATTTCACATCAAAAACAGGGTGCGGTTTCGGTTCCTAAAAATGTTATTTTTTAAAAGAATTTCATATCAAATTTATGAGCCAAATAATGGAAATCATAAAAATTATTTCATTTCTCTTTATATGCTTTTATTAAAGCTTAATGCAGCACGTAATTTATTGCGTATCCTCGGCGATGTCCAGTGAGAGCCATTAGAGCCTGCACCGCCATACGCAGAAGAGCTGCGTAACTCATTGGGAGAGATGCCTTCATCGACATCATCGGCTTCAGTTTTAATTTCCATTTTCTGTACAATTAAACGCAGCAATTGATGCTGTTGCTCGAGAGTGCGGCCTATCTCTCGTAGTTTACGCTTTTGTTTATCCAGTTCCGTGTTAACATAGTCTTCGTTATTTTCAAATGATATAACATCCATTGCAGCTGAATAATAGAATTCGTAATAAATAAAAAAAAGAACTATAAATGATCAACATAATAAAGAGAGCTTACAGTCTTCAGTGAAAGGATTTGAGAACCATTTTCTTAGAACAAAATCCAAAAATCCAATTTTGCACTTAGCGTTGTTTGGATATTCAATTAGTTCCATTTTATCAATTTTGTGTAGCCACACTTGGGGTAATTTACGTTCGAGCTCTGTATGTAGTACCACCTATAAAGAAGAAATCAATTTATATGCTTATATATTTGAGAATGGATGATATTAATAATACAACCAGGTACCTGCATTGCTAGGCGCTTCAGTTGTGCATTACGGCGTACTGACTCAATATCACCAACTGCCAAACCAATAAGCAGATTCATTAGCAGAATTGGCATCAATATCATGAAAACGCCTTAATTAAAATGGTATAAATGAATCAATGTTTAGGTATATGATTTTATTACACGTGGCCCATTCAACTTACTTAATATGAGAAAAGATGTTATAGGAACTTTTAACTGATTATGATAGTATGTATTCACATAAGTGCCCACAAAATCCAATTCACCCAACATCATTGAGAAAGTACGTAGTAATGACATCGGTATATTCGAAAATGATAAATGATTTGGTTGAGGATCAACAATCTAAAGAGATGAGCACAATATTATTTCTCTAACAATGTAACACTTGGAAATATATGTCTGTTTACCTTTGATAAAAGAATATAAAATGCTAAACCGAAGGCGATTATCAAAATCGAAAATACGATCAGTACTTTGATTAGTGTTTGTAAAATTTCCAAAAACATTACAACATAAATTCCAACCTGAAAATCGATCCAATATCAGAAAATAAATAAAATTTAAATTGTTTGGATACAAACCTGATCGAAACGTTGCAAGAAGAGTAACAATCGGAACCACGATAAGAAAACGGCAATTGCAGCTGCCGAATAATGGATTGTAGTAATACTGCCGTCCGGTTTGAAAACCGGTGTGACCATGATTAATGTCGATATGTATAATACCCAAGAAATCACATTCACAGTTTCTAGAATGTAGTGTAGACGTTGCTGATACATTTGGATAAATTCACGTAAAGAATTGAGTGCTATGTATGCAATTATTGCCACGGCACACACAACAATACAAGTCGATCGATTTATACTTTCATAACAATCCTCTGGAGGGCCTTTTGGCTGTATATACGACCAATCGCTCTCGTTACGCTGGCTGTGTAATAACGTATACAATAACTGACAACTAGAAGTACTTGTGTAATGCTGCAACTAGCCACCGACGTAGCGTACGTACGTACCGCCCGTACGTAAAAACATACAAAATTGCATTGATTTTCTCCGCTACGAGCAACGTCTACGTCACCGTCATACGGTGGTGAGTTTTCGTTTACACGACATTCCCATAAGATAGGTCGTGTCAGCTGACACGTTCTACGTTTTTACGTCGGTGGCTAGTTGCAGCATAATACATACATATGTGGAGAGTTTACCTGATTTGACTCCGATTAAAATTGACTGTTGAATTTGTTAGTGGTATATTACGTAGTACTTGTATACCATTCATCATTAGTGATGAATATATTGTAACAAACATCAGAAATATTGAGTAAATTAATAAATTGGTTAAATGAAAATATTTGCCATATGAATTCCATTTCATTTGTAGATATTTTTGACTAAGTGGATGAGCAAGCAGCTCAACACGTCCATGAGTGACCATAGTCTATTCAAAAGTGTACGATATGCAAAGAAATAGGGATTAGTATGATGATGAAATGTATGATTATTAGTAATTTGGTTGTTTTCATTTTAATTTTTAGACACACACTAAAAACCTAAATTCAATAAAATAAAAACTAAATACAAAAAATAATAGAAGAACTAATAAAAATAAGTGCTGAGCAGCTACTGTGCATTAAAAATTAGATACCTATGTACTGAAAGTATGTACTAAGATTTTTGGACAATCACATATGATGGTTGAAAATTTGTGTCGAAGTGTTAAGTGTTTCCAATACTAAATTGGTTAAACAGATTACAGAGACAATATACATTTTTAACTCACATTAACAACACACAATGGTGGCTGACGCCAATTTGGATCATTCATTTGTGTGCGGCGTAATTCCACTTCTTCATTCGTCAGTTGAAATGGACGAAATGAATATTTGATCTATGTGGGATGCCATAATAATTCTTTTATTTATTAATGCATATACTTATAGATTATAATACATATTATCATGTCTTACATGGGTCCTCACACACATTTCTAATAAAAGCTGGCATTAATTGATTAGTATTATAGATATTTATCATCATTGTGTTATATCAACTATTTTTAAGACCACTAGCTACTCGGAAACTGATATTCCATTATAAGAAAAGATACATAAGTAATAACCGAAAAGAAAGGAATTCATCAACTACTTGACATATTCTTTTGCTTACATTCAATGCTGGTAACGGTGTTGGATTCGATTGTAAAATTGTCTCTCCAGTTTTTTCATCAATTCTTGCAAACATAAATGGGCATTGAAGGAATGCAAATGAATATTTTATCTGGAGATTAGCAAATTCAATGAATGACATTTGATGTTAGAATATTTTGATATGAATATGTATAGGTGTATATTTATATGCGATATTTTGTATCTCGGTTTGCGTTCCAATTTGTCCTAGGAAATAATATCTGTGGCCAAAAGCAGTAACCACCTAAGTCAATTTTATGAATTTTATTCGAAGGCGTTTTTAAATTTCTGAGCGAAAACGGTAAATTAATAAAACCTCCATTATTTGGACGAATTTCAATTTTTTGGAGATGTCAACAGCATTGGTATAATCTGAAGAATTGGGTTTCGTTTTCCCCCGAAACAAATACGCTTAATGAGCTCGGTGGTGTATGTAACTCGATTATCTCTTAAATTGACTACAAGCAGTTACCACTTTTTGCCACATTTATATTGATTGTGTACTTCAATCCCCGGCTGATGCATAACAAATTTAATATCGATAAGATTTTTCTTTCGAATGGTACCCACCTGTCGGCAAACAATTGGCAATTCTTCCGACAGTAACAACTTGCCATGAAAAAGCTTCTAAAAGAACTCTGTGACAAAGCTCAGAAAAAGTGATGTCACAAGTGTTCTGCCATTCGGAACCGGTTAATATAAGTAGGTCCCTTCTAATTCTGTCCAAATTTAAGACGCACAACAGTAATGGAAGAGAGCTCGGCCAATGAGCCCTTTGGGGCTTTAAATGCCACATATTTATTTATTTATTTATTTATAACTCCTTGGACATATTTCCCATGCAAAAATCTGCTCAAATCTGTCGATTAGTGTGTTTACAGCAGCTTGTTAAATCAGTTGATGTCAGTAGTGGAAGCAAAGGACAACGTCGCATAGGGCTTATGGCAAGTCATCACTATCAAAAATCCGTGCATATCAGTGCTAAAAAGCCTTCAAGGAGGGTCGATGACTTGAAGACTTGCCACTTCCTGGAGGTCTTTGCAAAGTTGGACTGAAGATGTTGATTGTATAAACCTGTAGCTGTATTTGTAGGTCGTTTAACAGTCACTTGCCACTCAACCTCGCGTATTCAAGACAGTGGAGAAAGTGAAGGAACTTGTATTTAAGAAGCCATCAGTCCGGCTTGTGAGAAATAACACACGAACTTAACATGTCCCATGAGTACGTTCATTCGATTTTGATCAATAGTTTGGGCATGAGCCGCGTCGACGCAAGACCAATTGCAAAAAATCTGCTTTATTGCTATGATTTGCTATGTACAGTATAGGGCTTTCCATTTAGAGCGCACCAACTTGAAAAAATGCTTTCTTTTTTAGAAATTCAAGACTATCTTGACTTTATCATGTTATTTATGGAAGACGACATCATTTAAATGTCCTCTTTCGGCAACATGCTGACGGTTGTTTGTTGACAAATAAGCTTCTTATGTAGTTAGGGACTTTGTCTATCTTGAAGTTAATAATATCCCCAATAATGACGTGAGCCTGGATATATTTTGAAGGATCAATCTCGCAAATAGATTCTATTTTGGTCTAAGTAAGCAATTGAAGATTAAAGACAACATTCTACAGGTCTCTCATCATGGTTGCCCTTACATATGGTGCGAAAGCGTGGACAACTTCCACGTTAGATGAGTTTTCGGAATAACCCTCGATAACACGCCTCAGTTAGGAAAACGCGGAGAATAGAGATGATAGGCCAAGCATTCTATTCATTCAAGAATATTTCCGGAAGCATGTTGTTCGATGTTATCGCGAACTGAAACTGTGAACATAATTAAGATAACTTTTATCCACGGACAATCCCGTTTGATAATGGTCTTAACCTCATTGTTTCCCTGATGTGCTAATATTAAACTGGTTTTGGGTTTTTGTGAAATGTTCTCTGTTTTTCTTCATTTGCTTAGCTCATATCTATCATATCTATGTTTAGGCCTGATATGTATTTCACAATCTATGCTACAGTCACAACCAGTTCTTACCTTCTAATTTAACTACTCGAATGACTTTATTTAAAAACATTCCCATTTTAACGATATTAACGGTAATCTGGATATTGCGAAATTTGTTTTTCGAACGCAAATCGAGACGATATTAATTGCGGCAATGTATATCGAGATATTAATATATATATATATATATATATATATATATATATATGTGTTGTGAATGTATTGTAGGTACATGTGTGTGAGGATGGAAAAAGTGTTATCACATCAACTTACGTAGAAACTTTTTGAATCTTTTTTACAATTTGCTTTTGTGATGCATTTATCTTGAACAGCTTCAAATACTTTTGGCATTGATGCTATTAAGGCCAAGGTCACACAGGGATGTTTATCCGACTTCAATGCCATTACTTCGTTAGCACGCTCCTCGTGCGTTACCATAGCCAATGCTGCTTCCGGATATTTGTAATAGATGGCATAGTCGATTGCACTCATATCCATTATGTTGTATAGCAATTTACAACCCATCGACAACAGCACGGCAATAGCATGCGGTTTATTCTCCATGGTGGCTAAATGCAATGCAGTATTCTGAAAGAGATCCCAAAACAAGAACAATAAAGCACATCAAATGAAGTAATCCATGGACAGCTTTCAATATTTATTATTCGATAACGAATATTGCTTACACCATCCTTATCGACTTGATCCAATAGATGTGAGTGTACTGAATGCAACAATTCGATTGTTTGTGTGTAACCAGACATGGCTGCCAATTGCAGTGGATTACGACCATTGTGGTCACGGTGCAGTAAGGCACCACGGTTCAATAGTAATTGCACAACACGTGTATGACCTTGCTGCGATGCAATATGCAACGGAGTCAAACCTTCACCGTCACTCTCGTTGATAATGAACGAGCCCTTTTCAGAGTCTAGCAGTTTCTTCACCGTATTGAAGCGTCCGTAGCGTGCCGCAAAATGTAACGGGCTCTCATTATTGTTATTCTTTAGATTGATACATGCACCCAAACGTATAAGGTTCTCCAGCGAGCGTATGTGACCATCACGACTGGCATAGTGCAGTGGTGAACAGCCGGTGTTGTCTTTTTCATTCAATAGCTGTTCGAGATTTGCTTGGCATTGTGTCTTGCTCACTTCCTCGGCAAAATCTGGCAAACGGCCGCCATTCATTATGACAAAATGTAAGACATTACGTGATGTAGAGTCTTTAATACTTATATTCGCCCCAAGACGAATGAGCACTTCAACCGTTTTCCAGCCACTGCGTGATGCAGCTAATAGTAGTGGTGAGCGATGCTCCTTATCCAAAGCATTGATGTCGGCACCCTCACTCACCAGATAATCAACGATATCGGGATGATCAAACATTGAGGCACAATGCAGTGGTGTCATTTTTTGGACATCGGTACAACTGAGACAGATTTTCTTCTCCAGTGGTTGCATTGTGAACATTAATTTAACAATTTCGATCGCTCCCTAAATGACAAAAACAATGAATGTGAAGGGGTAAATATTAACAAGGAGTTTTTTTTTTCTATTACGATACCTATGGACGTTACATTCATTAAATAATTTCTTATGATACAAATTCATAGGTAACAGTGAATTTCTTCTTGTGATTCTGAATATCACATTTATGCTAGTAGCATGCACTCACAACTTTCTTTTGCCATTCTCCCCAATTATCATGCTTTATCTTTAACGCTTCTCAGATATGTAAACTATATTTTTACAGATTTAAACTATATAAAAACATAAGAATACATACACTGGTATTAGCCTATGAATTGCGTGTGTACATAGTAAAGAAATATTTACAATGTGAAGCTTAATTGCCACATGTCACCAGAAAACATTCACGCTGTCGTATGTTTGGAATTCCACAAATATTTACACGTGCCCACATACACTTACTTGTACCTACAGTGGCTCACAGCTTATTTCGTACAGTGTATATATTTTTATGTACATGGCTGTAACATCGAAACTAAAAAACTTATCGATAAGTTTTGAATGTAGATGTCTGTGTATGTGTTTAGTAAACCTAATAAGAAAACGGGGAACCCCAAAAATTTTTCTTTTTGTTATGCAAGAGAGAAAAACTATTGATCAGCTGATTTTCAGCTCACATCTTATTTCGTACACAAACTTCAATGTAGGTAAGTTTCATTCTGCCGCGCAGTTACAAAGTTTTTTTGAATTGTATGAGTTTTTGGACCTTTTTAACTATTATAACAATTTTTATTATTATTATTTTAAATAGTTAAAGTGCTGTAAATTAAACATTTAGCTTTATGGGTCATCGTACAACGATGGAACAGCGTAAACTGGTAATTAACCATTTTAGGAAAGGTCAGAGTGTGCAAAAAATTGCTGAAATGACAAATTTAAGTGCCTCAACTGTCCAATACATCATTCAACGCTTCGTTCGCGAAAATCGGTTGGAGAACAAGGGCAGAGAAGCACCTAATAAGATTTTCAACGCATCAGACGAGCGTTATATTGTACGAAAAATTAAGAAAAATCCAAAGTTATCCGCTCCGAAGTTGGCTGCAGAGGTTCAGCGTGAAATAGGAAAATCATCCAGTGCTGAAACTGTCCGACGTGTGCTGCGCAATCATGACTTGAACGGTCGAGTAGCCCGAAAGAAACCATTCATTTCGAAAATGAATATACAACGCCGACTTGACTTCGCCAAAGAGCATATTATTAATACTCCTGCGTTCTGGAATACCGTTATTTTCGCGGATGAGTCTAAGTTTAATATTTTTGGCTCGGACGGAATGTCATATGTTTGGCGTAAAGCTAATACCGAGCTAAACAAGGAGAACCTTAAGCCCACAGTGAAGCATGGTGGCGGTAGCGTGATGGTTTGGGCCTGTATGTCAGCAGCCGGAGTAGGTGAATTGGTTTTTATTGAGGGAACAATGGACAAAATGAAGTACCTCGAGATTCTGAAAAACAATTTACTTCAAAGTGCAGACAATCTGGGTTTGCGGGAAGAATTTCGGTATTACCAAGATAATGACCCAAAACATAAATCTGGGATTGTGCAATCTTGGCTTATTTGAACTGCTCACACTTGATGTCTCCACCACCACAGTCACCTGACATGAATGTGATTGAAAATCTTTAGTCTATTTTGGACAATAAAATAAGAACACACAAGATTTCTAATAAGCAAGACCTAAAGAAGGTACTGATGGAGGAATGGAAAAAAATCACACCAGACATCACTCAAAAATTGGTGGATTCAATGCCAAGTAGACTCCAGGCTGTCATTAACGCTAAGGGATGTCATACTAAATATTAAAATCAACTTACTTTGTTTTTAGTTTGAACTTAAAGAGACTGTACGAAATAAGCTGTGACATGAATTTTCCTATTTTTTTCTTATTTTATTTTTTTATAGTGTCAAACACTAAAATTTTGAAAAAGTAAATTTTGGAAAATAAAAAACAAACCTTCCTTTCAAAAATGGCATTTATATTTTGTTCAAATTTTTGCTATATTAGGAATTACGACTGCAGCAATTTTTAAACTGTCACTGTACGAAATAAGCTGGGAGCCACTGTACATACGTAAATATGTATGTAAAGTATGTATGAATGTCTACACAAGACGGATGTATGTACATACATACATTAGTGTAGTCCTTAGCTATAGGGATAATAGTATATGGCTTAGAGTGATTCTTAGCTATATAGAGAACAGTCTACGACTTTTTAAAAGTACACAACCACCTATTTATCCTTTCTTTAATGAATCAAAGAGTTATTCACATAATTTAATTCAATAATTAAAATAAAAATATCCGTACGAATCAGTCATATAACTTTGGGAAGTACTACAAGTACGATAACTTCAAGTTCTTTACGTCATATCTTTTCTATTTGTTCTTTCGTTTTAAGTTCAAGCGAAATGAAAATAACAAACATTCATCTGTGCTTTCTTCGTTTTGGCTGAATATAATTTGTCCAATGATGCGCCACTTTTTTCAAGCTTTCAGACTAATACGATTAGTGAACTCCTCAAAAAAGGTTTACTTTTTAGCTTTAGTACTTTAATGAAATCTTTAACCTCTATAAATAAAAAATTAATATGTGGCTTTGATAAGCCCCGAAGGGCTCATTGGCCGATCTTCTCTTCCAGGTTGGGCAATATTAGAAGCGACCTACTTATTTTAGCCAATTCCGAACAGCAGAACCCTTGTGACATCATTATTTCTTTCACTGCCAGAAGAATTGCCAATGGCTTGCCGACAGTTGGGTACCGATATTAAATTTATGCTTCAGGCAGAAAGCCAACGCTCTAACCACTGACCTACGGCATCTCTAAGCCATTTGGAAATATGTCTCCAGGGGACTAAAGCTGGAGAATAGGGTTGATGTGGGTGCGAAGGATAAGCCGTGCATAATTCTGGTGGAACAACAACCGTGGCACTCATCTCTCCGATAGCTTTCTCATACGTAAAATTCCACGTATGAAGAGATTTATAAGACGGCCACAATTTTTGAAGTTTAAGTACTTAAGAAGTTTTGCCAGCAAGTATCAGCATTGAAGAAGTAAAAAAGTGAAGAAGGTGTGGCTCTTAACAGAGCCAATGCTAGGAAGCGAACTTGCAAAATTTTTATGGATGTAATTTCACTTGAGGCGGCAATCATTTCGTGGCTATTTCGATAAGTACTAGGGCCTCGCAAAATTCGTAATCATTACATGGGTACATCAGAAAAAAAAACAATTTTTACTAATACTATTTTACTAGCTAAAATGTAATAATATTCTTGAAGTATAAATTTTAGCTATAAACATTTTTAAATAATGTAGATTTTTTTTTATACAAGACTTTTATATTTTAGTTTTTTATATTTTTTAAGTAGGTGCTACATATTATGGGACATAATTTCCTGATTCAGGAAACCCCTCGGAATCATTTCGAAATCTATGTACTTGTTATTTATTAAAATAAAAAAATAAACACATATTAAATGCATTTTTTAAGGAAAGTGTGCAATTTTTACAATGAAAATTTAATCATACTGAAAATATACTACAAATAACTTAATAACCCCAAGTGAATGATGCTATTTTCAAAAGTTCACTTGTTTTGAATTACATACAATATTAAACGTTTGAAAAGCACGCAAGAATTTTGTATTTTCTCACAAAAAAACTTTAAAATATTCTTTGTAGAATGAATATTTAAGAAGGAACGAATTTGCCTAAATGTCTACTGGCTATTATATCCCATTCATAATCAATCATACATATAAGTACAAATACTTGTACATGTACTTATGTATGTTGTCAAATACACGCGAATCGAATCAAATATTTGTTGATATAAAGTAGTGCAGTGTAACAGTTTGGAGGTATACATACACGTATGCTTTATATACATGCTCATTTGTGAGGAGCTTTGGAGATAATTCTGTGGTTAGTACAATTTACACAAGCGAGTATGCAAAGTAAATATTGTATACTTCTAAGATATTACATGTTATATTTATATAAAATTAATCTAAGAGTATTTTATTGACATATGTGAGATTGTACGTGTGTGTGTGCGTGCTCAATTATGCAGCAAATGCAAATGATGATAATAAAATGTATGGAGTTTTGATAAAATTGGCATTTGCATAACGCAGCTTCCTTGCACTTCGGTACATGAGCTCGATACATTTCATATATATATATATATATATATATATATATATATATATATATATATATATATATATATATGTATATTTATATATATTCATATTTATATGGGTGTATATATATTAACAATAACAAAATGTAAATCATCAGCAGCTCAATGAAATGAAAATTGTATGGCGACGCATGCAAATGACAGTAAGACAAAAAAATGATACATTTTAGATTCTGTCATATTGCACACCTACATACTTACTAATTTTTACACTACCTATTTCATATACATTCATACATACATATTTCATGATAACGTATCGTATTCTAGTAACAATATGCACACACATACACCGTACATGCATTTCAGCACATACAATAATAGACAATATTTGACAATTTTTAGACATTATAAATATAATTTTTATAAAAGAAAATTGATACAAAATTTTACAGACATACCTGAGCACAGGCCAAATGTACTGGCGTCGAAAGATCATGTTGCTGTGTTGATATTTTTGCACCTGATTTCAGACATAACTCAACTGCTTTGATATCACCACCATGTACAGCTGAATGTAATGGCACATTACCCTCAGAATCGTAAAATGATATCATCTCTTCGCGAGTACAGCCTCGTTGCTCACCCCACTACAGCGCAGTAGTTGGTTGATTGGTAGGAGCAGAGAAGGTGAGAAATATAATCAGATATAATATTAAACTTTAGAAATCAGAGGATAACAAAAAGATATGAAAACTTTTCACACTTGATTAATCAGATATTAAATTAAACACTTAATCACCTAATCAAGTGGGCTTATTATGCTATGAACAATATGTACATATGTTATGAGAAAAAATAGTTTAATCTTACAATAGTAAATATCAGAGCGACGAACATCACACACATCAATTTACACAAAAACATTGATTGATGCAAAATTACTTACATGTTTATAAATACGAATGAGAGAACGTGCACGTAAGTATGTGTAAAAGTAAGAATCATAACTTTACAGCAACAGAATATATAGCAGTATGCGGTATATTAAGGTGGGTAGATGAGAAAAGTTACAAATGTCTATACCGTAATTGAAAACTAACAGCGAAAAACAATCAAAATTATATTTTTTTCATAACTTTGAAATTTGATGGACGCCATTGACCTCCGACGTCATATGTACCTAGGGGACTCAACAACTCAGAGTTGTATCGTATATCTTGAAATATTTTAGTTATAGAATATGTGCTATCAAAAATTCTTAGAACTTTTACGTATGAAGTGTCTTATAAATTCAAAAACTAAAATTTTATAGCAGTTCAAGATTTAGTCCAAATTAAATGAAAATTAGCATTTTCAAATAACACGTTATAACAAAAAGGCCATTTTGGTTGTTGTTCGTAGTAACTAAGAAGCTGATTTTAAATAGTGCTGTTAGAGATTCTCATAAGTTTTCAATTTAAGGGTGGACATTCGAACCTTATTTCCGTTGTATGGGGGACGACTCAACCTACTGTTTATGTACTTGATATATGTGCAAATACTGTCAAACTTATGAACATCACAAATAAACGTTTTGTATGTTTGGGTCATGAAAGAAGCAAGATTTCAAGTGTTGCACACATACAAATATAAGGTGGTGTAGTAAAAAGAAATCCATTATTTTCCCAATATATGGCTTTAGTAATCTGTATCTGTTAGAAAGTAAATATTTCGTACTAAATAAACTTTTCAGGCGGTTTTGTGATTGCTTGACTCAGTATTGTTTGAGCATGCGTCAAAGATGGACACCAGTAAAGAGAAAATACGCCATATTTTACAGTTTTTCTTCGATAAAGGCGAAAACGCAAGCCAGTCGGCTGAAAATGTGAATAGTGTTTAGGTCCTGATACTGTAACAGCCAATCACGTGCAATTTTGGTTTCGTTTGATGTCAAAGATGCACCACGCTCTGGAAAGCTAATTGTCGAAAATATCGAAAAAATAACGGAAATCGTCGAGTATGACCGTCTTATAACCACTGTTTCTACTGCCCAGAAGCTAAATATTGCACAAAAAACCATCTGGAACCATTTAAATAAGGCTGGATACAAAAAGAAGCTCGATGTATGAGTGCCACACGAGTTAACCTCATGGACCGAATTTCCATCTGCGAATTGCTGCTGAATCGCAACAAAATCGATCCATTTTTGAAACTGGTGATGAAAAGTGGGTCACTTACAAAAACGTCAAGTGAAAACGGTCGTGGTCAAATCGCAGTGAGCCTGCGCAAACGATGGCCAACCCAGGATTGACGGTCAGGAAAGTTTTGCTATGTGTTTGGTGGGATTGGCAGGGAATCATCTACTATGAGCTGCTCTCAATTCGGACCTGTACTGTCAACAATTTGATCGTCTGAAGGAAGCAATAGCCCAGAAGCGGCCAGCTTTGGCCAATAGGAGAGGAATTGTGTTCCATCAGGACATCGCCAGGCCACACACATCGTTAGTGATTCCCCAGAAGCTCCGGGAGCTTGGTTGGGATGTTCTTATGCATCCACCTTATAGTCCAAACCTGGCGCCAAGTGATTACTACCTGTTCCTGTCTATGGCGAATGATTTTGCTGGTGAAAAATTCTTCTCAAGAGAAGCTTGTGAAAATCGGCTGTCCCAATTTTTTGCCAATAGGGACGAGAGTTTCTATGAGAGTGGCATTATGAAATTATCTTCAAAATGGCAACAAGTTGTTGAACAAAACGGTGCATTTTTGACCTAAATCTGATTCTAACTATTCTAAATAAATTCTTCAATTTAATGCTAAAATAATGGATTTATTTTTACTAGACCTAATATATACTCACCGACCGCTGTGCACACAAGTAATGATAAAAAGAATCAACGTTCAAATATATATGCGAAAGACAAACTTGAATATGAAATGAATTAGAAGTGAATATAATTGTATCAACAAATTTGTGTATATGCTATATAATATTTAACAAACTTTCAAAATGCTCTAGAACAATATCGCACGAACATGTCGTATGATCAACATTTGCGTCTTCGCAATTGATTGAGAGCAATTCAAGAGAAAAAGCTTGGCATGCAAATACAAAAATATATAAAATATAGAAATACAATATGATGACAATCTAAGCAACAATGATAATTATAGCAAAAGCATATATTTTTTATCTTTCTAAAATCTTTATACTTACAAAGCTTATGCGCTTTCTATATTATAGACACACATATTTATGTAGTTATATATATATGTACGTATATGTTAAAATATGCACATATAGTTACATATAGATATGTATAAATGTTTGAAGAAAATGAAAATAAGACCATGGGGACGACATGACACATTTTTGTTGGTACAACATCAAACAAATGCAAATTCAAACATAAGAGAAAGAAAATTATTACAAAGCCAACGACATCGAATATTGTACAAGTAGATACACGTGTGTGCATCGAAGGTATGATTACACATATGTTTATTTATGAATATGAATCTGAAATATTGTGACGAATGGTGTTAGTGTAATATTAGATAGTGTAAGATACTTGCCTGAAAAAAGACTTCCATTGTTTTGGAGCTGGCATTTTTTGCAGCCTCATGTATGGGATAGTAACCATTGTTGCAAGGTCTACGGGGGCATGCATCAAATTCAGTTATCTGTAAAATACCCAGCAGACAACAGTATACAATATATAATATATATGTATGTATGCATGTATAACGTGTATGAACATTAATTAAACTTATCACTATGCTAGTGTAAGTCAACACTCTTGGATGCACACACGCATACATATATAAAGGATGCTTTTAACCACTTACTAGGTATGATATGTCACTGACATGTTTAGATACATTGGCATTAGTGCATTATAGTAGAAGGTATACAAATGTACGTATTATGTAGTTTATTAAATACATTTAGGTAAATTGGATCTTTAGATGTTAACTCACTTAGGAACTAAATGAGTTAATTTGTTCATGCGACGCGATGTATTGCTATTTCAAATTTTTTAGTACAATTTTTAATTCATTTAAGTATTCTTGGTTGGATATTAAAGCTGTGTAATTAATAATTTAGTCAAACGACTAAATTAAATGTTGATTAAACAAAATCATGATAATTCGAATAAATTTTTACTTGAAAAATCGAATAATCGATCAAGTACGATATAATTTTGATTAATAAGATGGCTCAATTAAATGATTTTTCATACAGCCATACTTGAATTTACTCATCTCAAAAAAATACTGCGATTGAATAAGAAATAAATAAAAAATGATTCGAATATGAACATTTTTATGAGAGATACAATTATAATTTAGTTTCGTAATATTTCATTTATTGGAAACCTAAATGCTTGCGATTACCTGATTTGGTTTTGGATTACAATCAATTGAAGTTACATCAAATTGACTTCAAATTACTCTCTAAAAGAGTTTAAATGTTATTTGCATTTGGACACAACACTATGACGTTGATATGATTTGTTTTTGAAAAATATTTATTTACGTTAATGTGTTCTTTATGGTTGTGGAGCTAGAATTTGTTTCTATAATCATTAGTTTAAAAAAAAAATCTCCTTACAGTCGGCTGGGGCCGACCAAACTATACCCTGCATATGTAGATTTATATATAAAAAGTTTACTCGAATATCCAACTTTTCTTTTATTTCCACTTTTCGAGAAAAAATTTTTGCATATACTACTAATTTACACCCGAAATATGGTTGACTTTGACGAAGTAAAAGGATTTTAAGATAATTCCGAGGCTTAGTATGGGAGCTATATAAAAAGTGGGCGTGGCTTACCACTTTCTAGTAAATCCAATTAATTTTTCAATGTTAATCCACACCTTAAATTTGGTGTCCTAAGTTGAATAGTTTCTAAGTTATGGTGGTTAACATTTTTGTTTAATTTCCTCAACTTTGTATGGGAGCCCCAATAAGAAGTGGGCGTGGTACGCAGATTTTTCGCCAGATTATTTCCGACTACGATATTAATTTAAGTGTCAATTATGGTTATTCTAGACAGAAGATTGCCGAAGTTACAGCTGTTTCAATTTAAAATTTGTATGGGGGCTACGATAAACACTGGGCGTGGTGCGCCCATTTTCTGTGAACCTAGTTGCTCGTACAATACTAATCCACACCTTAAATCTCGTTATTCTACGCTGAATAGTTTGCAAGTTATAACCGGTAACATTTTTTTTAATTTCCGCAACTTTGTATGGGAGACCCAAAAAGGAGTGGGCGTGACACATTGATTTTCTGCCATATTATTTCCGACTACCGTGTTAATCTAAGTGTCAATTATGGTTATTCTAGACAGAAGATTGTAGAAGTTACAGCAGTTTCAATTTAAAAGAAGTACAGACACTTTGTATGGGAGCTACGCTAGAAAGTAGGCGTGGCTCATCCACTTTTGGTGAGGTTATATAGTAGTATAATATAACTCTATGTGCAAAATCTTGTTGTCCCAAGTGGTATATTGTGTGAGTTATAGCAAGTTAAAGATTTTGAAAATTTCGAGGTTAGTCGCTTTGAATGCTTGGTGTGGGCGTGGTTATTGACCGATGATGCCCAATATCAATCCCCTCCGTACCCTTGGATCATAGATTACTTATGCCAAATTTCATCGAAATAGCTCAATATTTACTCAAGTTATAGTGCGAACCAGCCAGGTGACAGACAGACGGACGGACGGACGGACGGACGGACGGACATCGTTAAATCGAAAATTTAATCGACGCTGATCACGAATATATATCCATGTCTATATCTCCGGAGATTCCTTCAAGTGGACACAAACATCTGACCGAAATGAATATACCATGCATATTGCATTATGCAGGGTATAAAAATACCGTTCTTGATTATGTAATCTCTTTTTTGAACGTAAAATTTAAATGCGTTCATAAATAATAATTTTTAATATTAGGTTATTATTATTATTATTATTATTATTATTATTATTATTATTATTATTATAGTACTTTCGACTTCACGGACTTCAGTTAGCAACGCAGAAAACTGAACTGCTGCTCATAACGGAGCGTCAAATTCCTTTGGAGGTCGATATGTACATAAACGACGAACAAATAACTACACAGAAGGTGGTTAAATACCTAGGAGTTAGATTGGACTCCAAGCTCACATATACGGCACAATTGCAGTATGCTACGAACAAAGTAGCTAAAGTTACAGCATCACTAAGCAGACTGATGGCAAACATCGGTGGACCGTTGCCTAGCAAGCGTAAAGTCTTAATGGCGGTAAACCATTCCATCCTACTATATGGATGTGAACTATGGGCCGACACACTCAAAACGGGATGCAGAAGGAAAATTATATCAGCTGTACAAAGGACTATGGCCCTACGAATAACATGTGCCTATCGCACAGTGTCGTATAGTGCGGTGCTGGCAATAGCGGGTGTAACACCAATTGACCTGCTAGCAGAAGAGCGAAAAAAGTTGTACCTACTAAAAAAATCTGGAGGCTATACACCACAAGCTGAAAAGCAAATAAGAGAGCAGACAATTAATATCTGGCAAGAGAAATGGGAGAACGACACGTATGGCAGATGGACCATAAAAATTATACCAAGCATATGTGAATGGATTGGGCGAAGACACAGAGAGGTTAATTATTACCTAACCCAGTTGTTTTCTGGCCACGGCTATTTCTGTAAATATTTACATAGAATGGGGAAGAGAGCGCATGCCAGATGCGTTTATGATGATGCGGAAGAAGACGACGTAGAGCATACCTTCTTCAGTTGCGAAAGATGGAGTAATGAAAGGAGCGTATTGGAGCAGCAAATTGGGTTATGGACAGTTGAAAACCTGGTCGAAAAGCTGTTACACAGCGTAGAAAACTGGAACGCTATTTCGCGGTATACGGAATGCGTACTCAGAAGAAAGAAGCGGGACCTGGACGCAGGTAAATCGAGTGAAGTCTAATAAAGACTCACTAGGGCCCTACCCCGAAGTAATACTACCGTGGTTCAGGGGTAGGTTCAAAGGTCCTTGATGGAGATGGAAGTTTTTTAGTGTCTGCGACGACACACTCTGTAATTGTAACGATAGTTACGGGTCAGTGGGTCAGCCATTTTGTTACCTCCTCACCGCAAAAAAAAAAAAAAAAAAAATAGTACTTTCGATGAATAAGTATATTTTATCTGATTTTCAACAGAGGTCGTTAGTAGTATTAAATTGAATCGAATAATGTGGCAACTATCTTCATGTTGAAGTGTCATTATTAGGCTATTGAAATCAGTATGTGTCATTATTTCGAAGTGTAAACAACATTTTCTATTTAGCTCCGACTATGACAAATTTTGTGCATACAAAACCCCATACATGGGAAGCTTTACTTTTTTACTTTCATTTGAAGAAAAGTACATGCTCCGTCAATTTCAACTTGTGCATTTTGGTGTACACGGTTCAAAAGTGATGGAACCAAGAAGCTTCGGAAAGCTATTTTGCATGTCTGAAATGCTGCTTCAACAGTACAAAGGGAAGTCTTGTTTGGATCTAAGCCCTAAGCCTTATGTGTTCAGAGGTGATGCTGTGTGGTATCGGACAATAATTGCCGACAACAATTCATCAAACTGAAACGAGCATGGGCGACCAAGCACGAGTCTAAGATTTCCCATCATGACAATACTCGGCCACATGTTGCGTAACGTACTTCGAAAATAGCGGATGAGAAGTCTTACCCCAGCCCAGTTATTGACCCTTCTGGCTACCACTTGTTTCGATCGATGCAGAATGGCCTCATATGCTTCACTTCAGTCGAAGATAACAAAAGTTGGATTGATACGTTCTTGGCCTCAAAAGATGAGAGGGATTCATGCGCTCCCTCAAAGATGGTAAAAAGTTGTAGATTCCGAATGAAATATTGGGTGTTCGAAAACCTTCGGTAACAAATTGTCGGTAGATGGCTCTAAATTCTAAAATCTAAACATCTGGTAATATTAATTTCATGTGATATACTATAGCTTGTTTTAAACGTGAATCTCTGGAAAAGCGATGAAGTCATGGAAAAAAAATAAAGCAAGACCGGCACATATGCAGCTTGAGTGTTGCTAGAGAACCAAGTATTCATCACCAAACTGTTATTAACCATTTGAAGAAAGTTGGACAAACAAAGAAGCTTGATGTTTGGGTGCCACATGAATTAACAGTGAAAAATTTAATGGATAAAATTTCTGTTTGAGTTTCACTGCTAAAATGGAACGAAAACGAACCATTTCTGAAGCGAAAGATTACGGGCTATGAAAAGCAGATCACGTACGACAATAATGTTCGAAAAAAATCATGGGCGAAGCGAGGTGAGGCTTCGCAAACGGTTGCAAAGCCAGGATTGACAATATTGTGTATCTGGTGGGATTGGAAGTAAATTGTTCATTATGAGCTTCTACAATCTAGTCAAACGATTGGTTCTGACCTCTACTGTCAAAAATTAATGAGATTGAAGCAAGCAATTCAATTAAAATGCCCAAAATTGATCAACAGAAAAGGTGTTGTGTTCCATGATGACAACGCCAGACAACACACATCTTTGATGACCCGCAAGAAACTGAGAGAGCTTGGCTGGGAAGTTTAAATGCATCTTCCATAGAGCTCGGACATTGCACCTTCAGATTATTATGAATGGTGTAAATTTAAATTCTGTAGAGGCCTGCAAAACGCACTTGGATTAGTTGTTCACTGAGAAAACCACAGATGGAATAATGGCTCTATCCCAAAAATGGTTATCGATTAAAACGACACATATTAAACCAAATATGGCTCGTTTCAAATATAAGAAAAAGGTGTTTCATTATTGGTGAAATTTGTAAGCGAACAATTTCGATCACCCAGTGTATTGTAGAAGTTATTTAAAGTCAGGAAAAAATCCTTTAAAATCCACATGTACACCCAATAAACAATTTCAAATGATTACAATATTAACTTAGTAAATGCTATACTGAAAGTGCTTTAAGTATTATATATGTACGTATAATATTTATTGTAGCCTTGATTTAAAAAAATTCAAAGATATGTTACGAATTTTCTAAAATGTGGTATTGTATTGTATTCGACCATTTATTTAACTTAAATTAGGTCACTCTATAAGTGGGTGCCGTAGCTCAGTGGTTAGTGTGTTCGCCTTCTGATCTGTAGGTCGTGGTTCAATACCCGGCTGATGCATAACAAATTTAATATCGAAAAGATTTTTCTTTCGAACGGTACCCACCTGTCGGCAAGCAATTGGCAATTCTTCCGAGAATAACAACTTGCCATGAAAAAGCTTCTAAAAAGAACTCTGTGACAAAGCTCAGAAAAAGTGATGTCACAAGTGTTCTGCCGTTCGGAACCGGCTAAAATAAGTAGGTCCATTCTAATACTGTCCAAAATTTAAGATGCACAACAGTAATGGGAGAGAAGCTCGGCCAATGAGCCCTTTGGGGCTTTAAGTGCCACATATTTATTTTTTTTTTTTTTATAAGTTCATAATTACTGTAGCACAGTGTTATTCATAATATCAATTTGAAACAAAATACCATATGTTTTAGGTAAATCACAGACTTCCATTAGAAATCACGTTTTATTGATTGCATTCTACTAAGAGCACTTATAGAGAATTTATCGCAATTATCTTTTCAACTTTTAGTTTATTCGAAAATAATTTATTAAAAATGAAAATTGCAAGTTTTGTTGTTGCTGTTGTTTTTCTTATGTAAATTTAATTAATTTTTTCTTGGTAATATCAACTTTTAAACGATATTAATTATCTATATTTTAAAATTGTTTATGTTTGAAGATTGGGCAAATATTCTTAATTTGGTTGATTTATAACAATATTATACTAGACATTTTGTTTCATTAATTGAACATTCTCCATTATTGGGATATTGTCATTCTTTATCATGCTACACGACGATTATGACATGAAATAAGGATATGGAATAGAAAAAAAGAAGGAGAAAATATATAAACATAATTGTTTATCGTTTCATACCAATATTCTAGCACATTCCTCATGGTCATAAATGGCTGCCAAATGTAAAGCGGTGCGTCCATGTTCGCCACCCTGTTGTATATCTATAACATTGCGATATTTTCCCATCACGCGTAATGCTCTAACCTTATTGGATTCGGTTGCCAAATGTACGGGAGCTTGTTTCTTTTCATTTAATATACCAGTAATGACAGGGCTGTTGAAAACAAAAATGGCAAAAACAAATTAAGTGTGTGAATGGATGTTACAAGTACAGTTCGACAACAGAAAAAAAAACAAATATTAATAATGAAAAGAAAAACAAAAGTGCTTAAGGTTATTTCAACACATTTATAAATTTCATCGCAGTAATAAAATAAAGAGAAAAAAAAGACACACACAAACTGAATTAACCTAGTAAACAGTGCTGTAGTAATATGTACATAGTATTCATTTTATATGAATTCAATCATTGGTCGAACTAATCACTTACATTGCTAATAAAAAATCCAATGCCTCATAAGAGTCACATTCAACGGCAACATGTAATGGTGTGTTGCCAGCATTATCTTGTGCATTGAAATCTAGAAAAAATATAACGAAAGTTTATTTTCATTTTATCTGTTGTGTGATTTATGCATTTTTATTTTCAAATCGATTTCTATTAGTTTTTGGAATCATTATTTATTACTTACCACCATTTTGATCTCGTATATAACGTAAAATATTCACACGATTTCGTGCTGCTGCCTGATGTGCGGCCGTGCGTCCTTTCCCATCCTTAAGACAGAGACGTGTACTGTCTGATTGATACAAACGTTTAAAATCATCTAAATTACCAGCCTCCGCTGCCTAATACGTTTTGAAAGAATACAATACAAAAAATAGCGTAGAAAACCATGAGTAATGAAACGTGATAGATTTTGGTAGAGTTTCTTTTGTTTGGTCAAACATTAGATTTGTTTCCATTTTTAACTTTGGTGTCAAAGAAAGTTTTCATCCCTTGGTAGTATAAAAAAAATATTAAGTTTTTTTTGAAAAGTTTTTGTAAAATTTAATTAACGATTGAATATTATGTAAGTAACAAGGATGAGAAACTTATATTATGTATGTACATAGCAATTTGTGTTAAACATTGCCTCATTATTCGATTGTGCAGCCAAGTGGATAAGTGATAAAGCAACCGATGCAATTGAGCGAGAAAGTACTATATAAACTCATATAAACAAATATTACCACAACTGACCGGTAATACTTGTTGGTGAAACAAAAACAAGCTAAGTTTAAGTATTGTTCTTTTTCAACTTTTATGCGCCAGGTTGCATTTCTTCAACTGATTAGCATATCAGACATGCAAAGTACATACATACATTAGTGCCTCAAGTTAGCTTATTTAATTTACTTAATTTTATATACAAAATCAAGCGAATTTCATTTGGATATTAAAAACGATTTTAAAAGTGTTAATAGTAATAAGAAACAGCAGCCATAAGCAAAGGTATTGTTATATGTATGACTTTAAAATTGGTTCAAGATAAAAAATGTGGGAATCCAGCACATGAACTAAATCAAAATATATAAATATGGTTTAAAATAGGAAATGCTACCAAGCATTATACTAAAAGTGATAATGCAAACAATTGCAGAAACAACAACAATAGCGGTGAGAATCTAAAACAAGACAAAATAGTTTAAACCAACGTGGAATGGAAATAAGAGAAAATGGTGTAAGAACGCATCAAATAAGAAGAAGGATATATAAAAATTGTCCGATGATGACAAGCGGATAGAACAAAAATGTATGTGTATTTCATAAATGGAATATTTCGTTGTGCGTTAGTTATTTGTATATAATATTGTACATGCGCCATATATACTTTACTATAGTATACATGTATGTATCGTTTTAGCAAGTCACATCATTTTAATAATGTCCTCACTTTTGCACTCCCTATCGCCTGAAGCAACATCAGCAGCATTGGCAGCAACTAGAGCATAAGAGTGGATACATGACTAGCAAGCAGATTAAAAAAAAACTATCATTTATAGCATATAAGAGTAACATTCTTATGATATTGAAATTGAACATTTCTTGCGCAAGATATTGCCTTTTTTCCATATGCTTGAGAACAAATTAGGACTTACATTCAGTTATTTGCCCTTCCTTTATTCAAAAAAATGACCTTACAGTCGGCTGGAGCCGACCAAATTACACCCTGCATATGAAGATATACATTAAAAGTTTGCTCGAACATCCATATTTTTCTTTTATTTTCACTACTTTGTATGGCGTGGCTCTCCAGTTTTTTGAGGAACAACTTTTGCATATAATACTAATCTACACCCGAAATATGGTTGAATTTGACGAAGTATTTTCTAAGTTATGGGGGTTTTAACGGGGATAATTCCGAGGTTTAGTATGGGAGCTATATAAAAAGTGGGCATGGCTTACCTCTTTATTGTAAATATAATTAACTTTGCAATATTAATCCACACCTTAAATTTGGTTGACCAACGCTGAATAGTTCGTAAGTTATAGCGTTTAAATTTTATTAAATTTTCGCAACTTTGTATGGTAGCCCCATTAAGGAGTGGGCGTGGCCAAGTTATTTCCGATTTCGAAGTTACAGCTGCTTCAATTTAAAAGAAATTCGGTAATTTTGTATGAGGCCTACTATAAACAGTGGGCGGGGCTCGACCATTTCCTGTGAGTCTAGTTGCTCCTATAATACTAATCCACACCTTAAATTCCGTTGTTCCATGCCAAATGTTTGTAAGTTTTAGCACTTAAAGCCATATAAAGAAGTGGGCGTGGTTTACTTATTTCATGTCAGCTTATTTCCGACTATAATAAAGGGTTATCCATTTCGCGATTTCAAAAGTATAGGGCTAGAATTCGACATCTGTCAAACTGAGTTGTTAAAACAATTTCTTTCTTTTTCAGTTCAAAGTCTGACATTTGCGAAAATGGATCGCTTAACTATCGCACAACGCATTAAAATTGTAAAAACCTACTACAAAAATGGTGATTCTGCTACAGCCACATATCGTGCTTTAAGAGGAGATTATGGTTTACATAATCGTCCAACTACGCAAGCAATTGGCAAAATTGTGAAAAAATATGAAGAGACTGGATCGGTTACAGATATTGTAAGGCCTGTGCATCATCGTTTCGCTCGTACCACCGAAAATATCGCTGCTGTAAGTGAAAGTGTTGCCGAAGACCCGAATGTGTCGATTCCTCGTCGTTCTCAGGAATTAGGACTGTCTTACGGCACATTATGGCGTATTTTGCATTTGGATCTACACCTACATCTATATAAAATCCAGCTCACACAACAACTGAAGCCAGCTGACCATTCACAACGTCGTAGATACGTCGAATGGGTGCTTGAACAACAGGCGGTGGACGGCGATTTTTCGAACAAAATTTTCTTCAGCGACGAAGCACATTTCTCACTCGGTGGGTATGTTAACAAACAAAATTGTCGTATTTGGGGTTCTGAGAATCCTCAAGTAATTGAAGAGTGGCCACTACATCCACAAAAAGTCACTGCTTGGTGCGCTCTTTGGTCCGGAGGTGTGATTGGACCTTACTTCTTCGAAAACGACGATGGAACGACTGTCACCGTCAATTCGGAGCGTTATGGTCATATGATAACCGATTTTTTTTGCCTGCTATTGAAGAATACGACTTAGAGAATATGTGGTTTCAACAAGACGGTGCCACATGCCACACAACTCGAGCGAATATGGCTTTATTGCAAGAGAAATTTTCTGGCCGCGTAATTTCTCGTCGTGGCGATATCAATTGGCCACCAAGATCATGCGATTTGACACCGCTTGACTTTTTTTAGGGGGCTACGCGAAAGACCGTGTTTATGCAGATAAACCTTTAACTCTTGAGCACCTAAAAACCAACATTCGTCACGTTATGGCTGAGATACCGCCCAATATGTGTCAAAAAGTGGTCGAAAATTACCTCAAAAGAATCGATGCTTGCAACAATTCGCGTGGTGGTCATTTAAATGATGTAGTATTTCACACATAATGTCAACGTTCAAACTTTATAATAAAAAAGAAATATCATGATAATAAATATTTTATATGTGTTTTATTTACATTTACTTTTGAAACCGCAAAAGAGATAACCCTTTATTAATCCAAGCGTCGAATATGGTTCTCTTAGACAGAAGATTGACGAAGTTATAGCTGTTTCAATTTAAAAGAAGTGCAGGTACTTTGTTTGGGAGCTACTATTAAGAGTAGGCGTGGATCGCGAATTTCTGGCAAGTTTATGTAGCAGTGTAATATAACTCCACTTGCCAAATATTGTTGGTCCAGATGGTATATTAAGTGAGTTATAGCAAATTAAAAGTTTTGAAAATTCCGAGGTTAGTCGCTTTGAATGCTTCGTGTGGGCGTGGATATTGACCGTTCATGCCCAATATCAATCCTCTCCGTACCCTTGGATCATAGGTTACTTATGCCAAATTTCGTCAAAATAGCTCAATATTTGCTCAAGTTATCGTGCGAACCAGCCAGGTGACAGACAGACGGACGGATGGACGGACGGACATCGTTAAATCGAAAATTTAAGCGACGCTGATCAGGAATATATATAATTTTCTATATCTCCGGAGATTCCTTCAAGTGGTTACAAACATCTGACCGAAATGAATATACCTTGCATATTACATTATGCAGGGTATAAAAATGACCTTATAGTGGGCCTGGGTCGATCAAATGACACCCTGCATTACATTAAGTACTAGGCGTGGTTTGCTAGTTTCTTTCAAGTTTATTACAAACGACAATATAAACTTCGTGCTAAATATAGTTGTTTTAAGCTGAAAATTGCTGATGTTATGGTGGTTTAAACACAAAACAAATTCCGAGGCTTTGTATGGGAGCTTTATAAAAGAGTGGACGTGGTTTGCCTCTTTCTTGTAATGTTAATTATCTGTACAATATTAATCAACACTTTAAATCTGGTTGTCCTACGCTGAATAGTTTGTAAGCTATAGAGGTACAGATTATTTCTGATTATCATATTAATTTAACTGTCAATTATAGTAGCGGTTTTTTGTATGGGAACTACTATAAACAGCGAGCGTGGTTGGCCTATTTCTTGTTAATCTAGTTATTCTTACAATAATAATCCGCAACTTAAATATGGTTGTCCTACGCTAAATTGTTCGTAAGTTATAACGGTTAAACTTTTTTAAATTAAAAAAAATCCTTACGCTTTGTATGGGAGCTACTATAAAAAATAGGCGTGACTCGCCCATTTCTGGCAAGATTATGTAGCAGTATAATATAACTGCACATGCCAAATATTTGTGTCCTAGTTGGTATATTAAGTGAGTTATAGAAAGTTAAATATTTTAAATATTCTGAGGTTAGTCGCTTTGAATTGGCCGTGTGTGCGCGGCAGCTGATCGATCATACCCATTATCAATCGCATCAGTACCCTTAGATCATAGATTACACATACCAAATTTCGCCAAACTAGCTCAATATTTGCTCAAGTTATACATAGTTATTAAGTACTTTAGTTATCAACTATTTAGGTGACGCTGATCAGGAATATACAATAAATACTTTTCTATATCTCCGGAGAATGAGTATGAAAATATGGTGTGTGCTATACAACGTCACAACGACACAAATTTTGTAAAAATGAAAATTTCTATTTTTCACAAGAATCCATGGATCTGTAACTTACGCATGCTGAATTTGATCATATCAGAATTTGTTAAAATACTATAGTACTATTAAAAATGTTGTTTTAAAATCATTTGATTTTAATTAATCGTTTATTACATGTATTTCACAATATACCGTTACTAGTCTAAGTGAATTTTGTTACGTTCAATTTAGCAAAAAGCGATGTATTGCAAACTTAACCATGGAGTAAAAATCACATATCATGAAATATTTTTTAATTAAAATAGCAATTAATGTCAATCATACGCAATGGTAGACAATTGTAAGGCAAGTATTTATAGTACCTACATAAAAGAGATATATTACAAACGAATTGCAGTAGATTTCGGTTTATTGGCATTTTAATCAAATGTTCCTGAGTGATTCTATTTGACATTCGGAATATTAAATTTTAGTTAGTAATTGACGCAAAATTTATTGGTTTTATTGGTGAAAATTTATAAATGTTATAGGTTTATAATAATTGTATTGCACACAAAATTTGGAGACACTTCGATATTAAATAAACATAGTGGGTGTCGTAACTCAGTGGTTAGTGCGTTGGCCTTCTAATCTGTAGATCGTAGGTTCAATCCCCGGCTGAAGCATAACAAAATTGTATATCGAAAAGATTTTTCTTTCGAACGGTACCAACCTGCATGCAAAATGCTTCTTAAAAGAGCTCTGTGATAAACTAAGTTAAAGTGATGTCAGAAGGGTTCTGCTGTTCGGAACCGGCTAATATAAGTAGGTCCCTTCTAATACTGTCCAAAAGCACGTACAAATGTATTGGAAGAAAAGCTCGGTGGGATCACAATTGGCCTTTCTGTGTCCTCTCAGAGATAGGGCAGCCACATTACCTAACCTAACCTAAACTAAATAAACATAGTCTCCATACAAAATTAAATTTTTTAATACACAGCTATTGTTTTTGAGTTCATCAAATTATTTATGATTTATCTATTAATGAGAGATACATGTTAATTTTCAAATTAAATTATTAAATAAAAAAAAAAAAATGAATTGAGACTTATTTGTCTTCGATTGAACGAACAATTTTAATTTATTTTTTGTTTTGGTATTTCTTGAAAATGCCATTCGAACGTGTCATTTATTGTTTTGGCAAAACAAAAAGAAAGACTAGATAATTGTTTATGTGATGTGAATAGATAAATTCAGCTTCTTCAATTGACATACATAAATATACAATAACTTCTCCGAGTGATAACGTCAATATCATTTGATTTATGATATACTTATGATTCCGAAAATCGAAATAAAATGCTTTTCTATTTATACCAAAACAACAAATCCACTAAAGATAATATTTCCTAACGAATCGTATTAACTACCTTACATATCATTCCCTTTACAATTTTTACTTAACATCGAATCTATTTACGTAAAAACTATCATTTTAGTATAGGAACGAATGCAAAGCAAAATAATGAAGCAAATTTCATTTTAGTTTTATGATCGTCCAAAAAAATGTCATTCGTCATAAGAAGAAATGCACAATGAATAGGAATTATCAAATGTTTAATTATAGATAAACTAATTGCAGTAAAGCACAAGTATGTACAACATTTACCTGCATTAAATCATCAAGTCGAATTTTCGGTACCGAAGTCATGCGCAACATACGTGTCCACTGTGCTGGAATTTTGAGCGGTGCAGTAACCGTTAATTCAGCACCTCGAGTACATCCATTGATTATATAACGAAATGGCTGTACGATTACATCGCGTTTGGATGTGTTTTTCATATTATTATTTGCCTCTGTGCACATGAATTTTATAGATATTGTTTGTTTGTTCGTTGTATTTTATTTTTAATTTTCTGTAGTTGTTGTTCAATACAAATTAAATATCAATTAAATATTGATTAAATAAAAAATATTGTTGATTTACATTTTGTATTGTATTGTTGTAATTCAATTGAATCTTTGCATTTTAAAACTAAAAAAAATCTCCTTACAGTCGGCTGGGGCCGACCAAATTATACCCTGCATATGTAGACATATGGTGGTCTGGTGATGTTTTCGCAAGGTAACGTGTCTAACTGCCTCAACTGGGTGGGGCTAGCGCAATCCTTGTTGAACTCATCGCAAGTCAACTCACTGGCTGTCATGTAGTTTGATCTGAGCGCTATGTGATGATACCTTTATTTGTTAATGAGGGGTAGTCATATAGCTTGCTCTGCTTACTATGTGACGGCGCTTTCATTATTATTAATGGGGGCCCTCCATGTGGCGACCACCGGGCAACGTCTTCCTGGCACCCGCTGGGAGGCGGCTGAAGTGAGTGGCGAAAATCTCCTCTGTTAGAGGTTGTGCGTTGGGTTTGGGACCCGCCACATAAAAAACCCCCCCAATGAAAAAAACTAAAATGCCTCGGATAAGGACTACCGCTTTTGTTGATGACCCCCGCAAACGAAAAAAGGACAATGATTTACGGATATGCACCTGGAATGTCCGGTCCCTTTATAGGGAGGGTGCCTCTATCCAGCTGGTTGATGTCCTCGAAAAATACAGAGCTGACATCACCGCTCTCCAGGAAATGCGATGGACAGGACAGGGCTGCTCCAAAAGAGCGTCCTGTGACATCTACTACAGTTGCCATGCTGAAAGGCACGAATTAGGATGTGGATTTTTGGTCAGCAAGAGACTACGACATCTTGTCTCACAGTTCACGCCTGTGAACGAACGGCTGGCCACAATCTGCATCAAGGCAAAATTTTTCAACATCAGCCTTATATGTGCCCACGCTCCGACGGATGAGAAGGACAATGTGATCAAGGAGAGCTTCTTTCAGCGCCTCGAAGAAGCTTATGACCGCTGCCCCCGCCACGATATCAAAATCGTGCTTGGCGACTTTAATGCTAGGGTGGGCAAGGAAGGTACCTTTGGTCCAACTGTCGGAAAATTCAGCCTCCACCAGAACACCTCCGATAACGGAATGAGGCTGATCGACTTCGCCGCAGCACGAAACATGGTAATTGGTGGTACCAGATTCCAACATCTCGACATCCACAAAGCGACATGGCTGTCTCCAGATCATCGTACAAGAAACCAAATTGATCATGTGGTGATTGACGGAAGGCATGCTTCCAGTGTGATGGACGTGAAATCGATCCGTGGTGCCAACATCGACTCGGATCACTACCTTGTTGCAGCTAAGGTGCGCACACGCTTATGTGTCGCAAATAAAAAGAGAAGTCCCACACAGAGAAAGCTCGACGTCAGTAAGCTGCGATCACCAGAGACAGCAGATGCATTTTCCACTCGACTATCGGATCTGCTTATGCAGAACACTCCCCAACTTGATGATACATGCGCACGGTGGACACATATATCCCACTCCATGACTACTGCTGCCGAGGAGGTAATCGGTTACTACCGGCCTCTGAGGAATGAGTGGTATGATCAGGAGTGTCGCGACGCTACCGCAGAGAAAGACGCCGCCTACAGAAGAACCCTGCGTGCAGGCGCAACGCGAGCTGTTAAGGAGCGGTACAGAGAGAAAAGGAGTGCTGAGAGACGTCTTTTCAGGCGCAAGAAAAGGGAGTTGGAAAGACGTGAGTGTGAGGAGATAGAGATGTGTACCGACAAGAATGAGACTCGAAAATTCTTCGAAAAGATCAAGCGCCTAAGTGGAGGTTTAAATCCCGGAGCCTCTTCTTGTCGTGATGGAAATGGGAATCTGGTTACAGATGTCCAGAGTGTACTGAGCCTATGGAGGGAACACTTCTCCACGTTACTGAATGGCGATGCTACGAACAATTCCGCCAGTGGAGGAGATTGCCCGATAACCCCAATTACAGATGATGGTGTTGATGTTCCACCACCCGACTATGACGAGGTTGAAACGGCCATTTTAAGGCTGAAGAACAACAAAGCTGCAGGTGCTGATGGCCCGCCTGCCGAGTTGTTTAAGACCGGAGGCGATGAGCTGCTCACCCGCATGCACCAGCTCATAAGCAGAATATGGTCGGATGAAAGCATGCCTGATGATTGGAGGCTCAGTGTTCTCTGTCCTGTACATAAAAAAGGAGACCCCACAATTTGCGCCAACTACCGTGGAATAAGTCTCCTGAGCATCGCATACAAGGTTCTATCGAGCGTACTGTGTGAAAGGTTGAAGCCTATGCTCAGCAACCTGATTGGACCTTATCAGTGTAGCTTCAGACCTGGTAAATCCACCATCGACCAGATTTTCACACTGCGCCAAATCCTGGAGAAGACCCAAGAAAAACAGATCGACACACACCACCTATTTGTTGATTATAAAGCCGCTTTCGACAGTCCGGTAAGGGATTACCTCTACGCAACAATGTCTGAGTTCGGTATTCCTGCAAAGCTCATTCGACTTTGTAGAATGACACTGCATAACTCCCGTTGTGCAGTGAAAATTGGGAAGGACCTCTCCGCACCGTTTAATACCGAACGGGGTTTCAGACAAGGTGATTCGTTATCGTGCGACTTCTTCAATCTTATTATGGAGAAAATAATACGAGCTGCTGATCTACGACATAATGGCACTATCTTCAACAAAAGTGTCATGCTGTTAGCGTATGCCGACGATATTGACATAATCGGCATGAACACGCGAGCAGTCAGTGCAGCATTCTCAGAGTTGGAAAGAGAGTCGCGTCGGATGGGTCTCACGGTGAACGAGGGCAAGACGAAGTATCTAGTGTCAACAAACAAAGAGTCCCGGCGTCTTGGACAGCACGTCACTGTTGACAACTACGCTTTTGAAGTAGTAAGGGACTTTGTCTATCTTGGAACCAGCATTAACAGCAGTAATGACGTCAGCTTGGAGATCATGCGTAGGATAACTCTTGCTAACAGGTGTTACTTTGGGCTGAGTAAGCAATTGAAAAGTCGAGCCCTCTCTCGAAGAACGAAAACTACACTCTACAAGTCTCTCATCATGCCTGTCCTAACATATGGCGCTGAAGCCTGGACAATTTCCATCTCGGATGAGCGAATGCTTGGAGTTTTCGAGAGAAAAGTCCTACGCAGGATCTTTGGACCTATTTGCGTTGGTGGCGAGTACCGAATAAGGTACAACCATGAACTGTACGAGCTATATGCCGATATTGACATAGTAAAGCGCATCAAAATCCAGCGGCTGCGCTGGCTAGGTCATGTCGAGCGAATGGAAGAACACGCTCCAGCTAAGAAGGTGTTATATTCGGAACCCGCTGGAGGACGACGCAGAAGAGGAAGACCAAACCTCAGGTGGAAAGACCAAGTACTGGAGAACCTGACGGCGCTTGGAATTTCTAACTGGCGCCAGCTAGCGAAGAACAGAGATGGCTGGCGAGGCATGTTATTTTCGGCCTAAATCGATATTCGGTTGTTATGGCCACATAAGTAAGTAAGTAAGTATATGTAGACATATATATATAAAAAGTTTGCTCGTATATCCATCCTTTTCTTCCACTACTTTGTATAGGACCTACATTAAGAAGCAGGCGTACCTCACCAATTTTGGAGGATCAATTTCTGCCTATAATACTAAACTACATAGGTTGCAATGGGTTGACCTAGGCGTATTAATTAGTAAGTTATGGGTGTTTTAATGTTTAAGATAAATCCGACACTTTATACGGAAGATATATAAAAAGTGGGCGTGACGTATCTCTTTCTGGTATATCTAATTAATTTTTCAATATCAATCCACACCTTAAATTTGGTTGTCCTACGCTAAATAATTTGTAAGTTATGGAGCTTAAAAGTTTTAGTTTAATTCACTCGACTTTGTATGGGAGACCTACGAAGGAGTGGGCGTGGCACACTGATTTTCTGCCAGATTATTTCCGACTACGATATTAATCTAAGTGTCAATTATGGTTATTTTAGGCAGGAGATTGACGAAGTTACAGCTGTTTAAATTTAAAAGAATTTCAGTCATTTTGCATGGGGGCTGCAATGAACAGTGGGCATGGCGCTCCCATTTCCTATGAGCCTAGTTGCTCGTACAATACTTATCCATACCTTAAATCTCGTTGTCCTACGCTAAATGGTTTGCAAGTTATGGAGCTTAAAAGTTTTAGTTTAATTACCTCGACTTTGTATGGGAGACCTATGAAGGAGTGGGCGTGGCACACTGATTTTCTGCCAGATTATTTCCGACTACGATATTAATTTAAGTGTCAATTATGGTTATTCTAGACAGAAGATTGCCGAAGTTACAGCTGTTTTAATTTAAAATTTGTATGGGGGCTACGATAAACAGTGGGCGTGGTGCGCCCATTTTCTGTGAGCCTAGTTGCTCGTACAATACTAATCCACACCTTAAATCTCGTTATTCTACGCTGAATAGTTTGCAAGTTATAACCGGTAACATTTTTTTTATTTTCCGCAACTTTGTATGGGAGACCCAAAAAGCAGTGGGCGTGGCACACTGATTTTCTGCCTTATTATTTCCGACTACCATGTTAATCTCAGTGTCAATTATGGTTATTCTGGACAGAAGATTGTAGAAGTTACAGCTGTTTCAATTTAAAAGAAGTACAGACACTTTGTATGAGAGCTACGCTAAAAAGTAGGCGTGGCTCAACCACTTTTGGCAAGGTTATATAGTAGTATAATATAAGTCTGTGTGCCAAATATTGTTGTCCCAAGTTGTATATTATGTGAGTTATAGCAAGTTAAAGATTTTGAAAATTTCGAGGTTAGTCGCTTTGAATGCTTGGTGTGGGCGTGGTTATTGACCGATCATGCCCAATATCAATCCCCTCCGTACCCTTGGATCATAGATTACTTGTGCCAAATTTCATCGAAATAGCTCAATATTTACTCAAGTTATCGTTCGAACCAGCCAGGTGACAGACAGACGGACGGACGGACGGACGGACGGACGGACATCGTTAAATCGAAAATTTAATCGACGCTGATCACGAATATATATCTATGTCTATATCTCCGGAGATTCCTTCAAGTGGACACAAACATCTGACCGAAATGAATATACCATGCATATTGCATTATGCAGGGTATAAAAATTGGGGTTTTACAAGTGAAACACTAAGTTTGTCACAAAATAGATCAAGCTTCATGCTTTGCTGGCAAAAATAGCAACTAATTTTTTTGAAGTAGTTGTTCACAATTTTTATGATCGTAATATTATTTTAAAACGCTGAAAATATACATATTTATTCAAATATTGAATTTTGCAAAATACAAAAATCTTGCAAAAGAATCAGATCTATGCATAAGATCCCTGAAGAGTGGTTATTCGTCGATGAAATCTTCAGATGGCCTTTAGCCTAAATTTTGGGCTTTCCATTGTCTGAAGAAAGGAATGTGAAAATTTCATCTATTTCCGAAATATTAGAAATTAGAAATCGGAGTAAAATTCACTTTCTTTAAGAAATTTGACCATAAAATACAATTTATATGATATTTTTTAGCATTGAAATGTTCAGTTTTATTATGAATTCGATTACATTCTGTTGGAAGACAATATAAAAGAATTCTCAACGGTTTTTCAGATATAGGCTTTCATATTATGAAATTTTAGAACGTAAACGCGTGCAATGGCTTCGAAAAAATGTTGACATTCATGTTGACAATTTATGTATCCTGAAGGAGAGTCTAATCAAACAAGAGCATTTCAATTCTTATGAAGGAAAAACTATTACTCTCGGAACAGTTACCAATAGGTGTTTACCACTTTAAGGAACAATTTTTTATCTTTTTCAAAAAATTCAATTTAAGTGGTCGCATCGAAATTTGAACACACGATTTTAAACAGAAATCTACTGAGATAGACGTAAAAAAAAGTATATATAGTATGAGTTCTTTAATCTTAAACAAGTGTATTGTACATACAAACTAAAATTGTACAAGTTAAATTCAAAATAAATATTACACACTCACACCCAAATTGATATGGATGAAACAAGGAAAGCGAAAAAGTCAAGACATATACTCGTATGTAAATGTAAGCCAACATTTGAACATTATAAATATACATATAAATATACGAATAGGTAGGTACATATGAATCACAATGAATTCCTTGTTTGTATTTTTGATAACTGTTTACATATACACCTACATAGTACTATAGGTATACGCATTAGTTATGCATTGAATGTGAGAAAATTTGATGTCATTGCAAAATCTATGAATGAAATTTTGCCACGCGTTAATATTTCCGTGCGAGTATATCAACATATGCTGTGTATAATAGGTATGCGTGAGAATGTGTGACGTAACAATCTGATTCTATTCGACTGTGATATGTGCTAGTCAATTTATATTTATAAATTAGTTTTACATAAGACTGAATTCATCTTCTTTTATCATTAAATTTATGAAAGCGAAAAAAAAACTTAAAATCTACTACCATGGAGTAGTTTTGGCATTTTTGTCAAAGTTATGAAAGCTAATTATTGATGAAATTTTTGCTATAAATCGTGTTTGGTGATTGAAATGGACAAAATCCGAACGAAATCATAGAACAAAACACAATATTACAAAGATTTTGTAATATTGTACAATATTATAATTTTTAGGATAAGCTAGATACATGAGAGAGGTCTTATAATACTGTGCGACGAATGCGTCATTCTAAATGACAGCGATCGGAGCTGGTTAGATAATATATTTTTGTTTTTCAAAATAACGATTTATCATACGATTTTCCTTAATTGCATCACATTTTTGTCTGAGTAAAACAAAAAGTTGTCCACGAAACTTATTTGGTTTGACGCGAGCATCAATTTGGCCAACATATAAAGACCAAACTCTTAATCCTTTTGAAATGAGACATTGAAAACTACGTTTTTTTTTAATATTTTCGCTAAAAAAAGTTTACGAGTCTCGGGATTTCGTTGTGTCATGTCAAAAAATTGTGAAATTGCAAAAGTGATTTGTCATCTGTGCTGGAAATGTTGTTAAGGAACAGAAATTTACGAAAAGACACTGAAAAACTGTTTTTTTTTACATTAAATCGCTATATTTAATAACTTAACTCAATTGAAACCATCAATAATTAAAATCGTTTTTAATTAAGTTTCAAAATCGGTTTTCGATAGTAGTTGCTCAATTATTGAGTTGAGTTCGTAGTTTTTTTGTTATGACTTAACGAAATTTCGAGACACGTATACATTTTTATAGCGAAAATACGTATTTTTCAGAGTCTCGTTTCAGAACGGTCGAAACATTTTGCTCTAAATATATTTTTAGAATAGAAGAACTCAAATGCAATTTTTACGTTTCTTTCGTTTCTTTAGATGACAATTTCATTTTTATTTATCACTTCTTGAGATTTTTCTTGAATATTTAATAACAAATATTAATCATATATTTAATCAGATAGTGGGTGCCGTAGCTCAGAGGTTAGTATGTTGATCTTCTGATCTGTTGGTCGTGGGTTCAATACTTGGCTGGAACCCAACTTTAATATTGGAAAGATTTTTCTTTCAAAAGGTTGGCAATTTGGCAATTCTTCCGGCAGTCACGATTTGCCATGAAAATTTTTTAAAAGAGCTCTGTGACAAAACTAAGTTAAAGTGATGTCACAAGGGTTCTGCCGTTCGAATCCGGCTAATTTAAGTAGGTCTCTTCGAGAACTGTCTAAAGTTTAGGACGCATAACCATGCTCGACACAGACTGCCCTTCTGCCCTAATTTAAGTAGGTCTCTTCGAGAACTGTCTAAAGTTTAGGACGCATAACCATGCTCGACACAGACTGCCCTTCAAGTGCAATAAGTGTCAAATATTTATTTTATTTCATTTCGGTTTAACATTTCACGCCGAATCAAATGCATTATATAAGAATTTTTAATTTTTTTATTTTCTCTTCGCTTTCATATTCTATTTAATTATTTTCGATATTCTGGATAATATGACATTGTTTATATTTTCAGTAGACTCCGCAGCGATAATATATTTTTAGAAAAAATTATTCATTTTGATTAAAAAAGTTAAGCAGGAAGAGCAAGTTAAAATGCGCTTGCTTTAAAAAAAAATTATATAATATCATTTTAGTCTGCAAATACACGTATTTGATTGTCGAATCCTTTTAATTAATACAAAATATGGTATATTTTTTCAAATTAATTATTATCCAATTTTTATATTTAGCTCTCACAAATTACCGCAACAATTCGTAATTGCACAACACTGTAAATATTGTATCTCAACAAAAATATTTTGTTAAATTATCATTTTTTCATTTTCAATATTTGTAAATATTTCATAATTTTTTGTTAAGTGATTTTAATTTTCATAATATTATATTTATACTTTATATTAAATTATTCCGTTTTATTGCTCGAATTAAACAGTTTAATATCCAACGAAGTACTGAAATTTGCTATCAGCCATTCTCGGTTTTTATAGATCCTTTGCTCCTGTTAAGGTTACTTTTGCAGAATATATTTGCAGTGGTTGCGTTAACATCTTCCTATTTCCTCTTTTTCTTTATGTACCTGCGCGTGGTGAGTTATCAGTAATATAGTACACACAACTTAATTTAATTCAACAACGACTTCGATGGACTATTTTATTCGCTTTTCGTGCTACTGATGATGGCACTTCAATGTAGGTAAATAAAATGTTACCACTTACTTCCATTGATATTGTAAAAGTATACATGCACACATATGTATATTTGTTTAAATATTGTACGACGTTATACATGTTTTCTGCGCATCTTCAACACACAGCATCATTTTTAATATAAATAGGTAAATTTGTTATTGTGGTCGTTGTACACATTTTATGTTTATTTGCTTTTTGTTTTGACTTTCATATTCTTGAAGATTTGAAATGTTTGTTTTTTTATAACGTTAATGTACATGTATGTTATTGTAGTATGCATTTCCTAAATACCGACCGGCTCTTCAATATAACATGCTTTTCTATTGCTAGTTGTATTAATTATTTTTTGTTAGAGGCAAAGTGTTATTAATTCGGAAAAATGCTTGAAATGATTATAATAATGGTTTTAAGGATAAAACACCTAAAACAATAAGCTTATCTTGTGTTTAGATTCATTATATCCTACATTCCATATATAACACCCAAAAGGAGAAATGATCAGAATCGCCGTACGAGTGGTTTTAGCCATGTCTGTGTGTCTATCTATCCGTCTGGTCCGTCCGTTACAAAATTTTCTGTAAAGTAATATAAAATGTGGGTAAAAACTTATGGGAACTACTCTTACCACCTCATGCAAATATATGCATTGCTCAGTTTGGGCCGCAGACCACAAAAACATCGAAGGGAATGAGAGGGCAGACTAATTGATCCGTTTTAGTGCTTCTTTTGATATGACTGTAGCGGTACCTGTTTATGTTCTCCTGGAGGTTTTCAAAGAAGCTATTATCTGCACTATCTTCAATTACTCAGTCTTCTTTATTACTAATCCACAACGCATCGATAGCATTAGATTTCACTCCGGTTTGCTCGGGTCACTGGGTTATGTATTATTTAATACCCATTATAGAAGTTGTGGAAACGATCACACTCAATCACATTCTGAGAAGAGGACGTGATAATTGTATGTATAATTTGTTCTAAAATGCTCATTTCATGAATTGCGCGAAGAAAATACTCGTTTTTTTGGAATACCATTTCATATGCATACAATTAAATACTTATTTCCTACTGGGATACGCTGTTTGTTTTGTATATATTTGTTTACTATTTCTTGTTGTTCTTCAAGAGAAATAATTTTCTTAATTTTTCATATTTCGTTACTCTACTGTTCTAATTGATTTTACGTTTGCCCATTTACATACTCCTCTGTTTCTCTTACGCTGACTTTATTGCTTGCATGGTCACAACGTTTTTTTTTTTTAATTTATAAAAGAACCATTAAAACTATTTAAGTAGTACTTACTCGCAATATTCTGAAGGGGCTGTCACGCAAAAGACATACTTCTTCTGCTGGCGGCTCCGTTTGTTGCAATATTGACTCTAGGGGTGTATCAGCGTCATCATTTTGTATATCTATACGCTTACCACTGCTAACACGTTCAATGATCATTGAAAGCATCCAGAACTAGTACAATAATATATAAAAGTTATCAAAGATTGTAAGTGTGAGTAGGGTGAATATATCGTATATATGTATGCATATTATAAATTAAGAGTGTGCGTATGATAAACAAATTATTCGTATATGTGCAACAAAATCTTACTTTACGTTGTCATAATTAAAAATCATACAAAATGCATGGGCCAATTACCTTGCCTTGGCGACGTTTTGTTGATTTATATGAGCTCCTTAGCAAATTTGGTGGTGTTTCACCCGATTCTGGTGAGATAGGACGACTTTCGGCACTGTATACAAGACCGTTTAATAATCGCGGCATATCAATATGGGAAATAGTAAATGGTGTTATATTGTATTGTCTGTAAGTAGATGAATTTACATGATATAAGTAATACTTCCAAATTTATTCGTTTTGTACAGCAATGATGAAGTCATAACGATATTGAGCTGATTGATTAATTATGTTTCTAAATCATATGTTATAACAAAACTCTTCACAATTTGTTTTAATAATTTGCCTCATTGGTTAATTGTTCTTTTCAATAAAAAAGAGATGATTTTAAGAAAAATTTAACAAAAAAAAAAACCTTAGTATTTATGGTACTATTGAACTTTATTAATTATGAAAATACATTTAACGTATCCCATGTTGTCATCCTGGGCTGGGCCAATGGACCTTATATAAAGACCAATGAATTCAAACAAACAAAGAATTTAACATAAGGTATTTATATATATATATATATATATATATATATATATATATATATATATATATATATGTATGTATATATATATATATATATATATATATATATATATATTTATATATTTATATATACATACATATATATATATATATATATATATATATATATTTATATATACATATATATATATATATATATATATATATATATATATATATTTATATATATATATATATATATATACGAGTATATAGTATATATGAATAATATATATATATATATATATATATATATATATATATATATATATTCTGTCAAATAAGTACCCGGAAATCGGAAATTCTCATTTTTAATTTTCCATTTGAGAATATTTCAAAAAAATTTTTTTCCCAGGTTGTATCTGCTCCTCCTCCACAAAATATTACAAATACTACTCATGTTATGCCAACATCTTATGCAAACATTTTAAAGGGGACTACTCCTCCAGTTCAAGTTAATCAAGATAGTGTACCAAACATTCTTGAAAATTCTGTAAATAATCTGGTCCAGTTAATGACACATTTTATGAATTCAATGCAAGGCATGATGCAAGAACTAATGAAAAATCAGTCCATGCTCCTTCAAGCAATTCTGTCAAAACAATGAACGAACTGAAGTTATGTTTTTGGAATGCAAATGGGTTAAGCCAACATAAAAATGAACTGGAAGTATTTCTCCATAAAAACCAAGTTGATGTAATGCATATTTCAGAAACTCACTTCACAAAATTTAATAATTTTTCAATAAATGGGTTTACGCTTTATGATACCAAACACCCTGAAAATAAGGCAAGAGGAGGGACAGCTATCCTCATCAAAAATACAATAAAACATTATGCATTAGAAGAATTTTGCAAAGAATATATTCATTCCACCTCTATTTGTATAGAAACAAGTACCCAAAAATTAACATTATCTTCTGTTTACTGTCCTCCTAGACATAATATTACAGAATCACAATTTTGTGAATTTTTTGCAACTTTAGGGCATACGTTTATCGCGGCGGGGGACTATAACGCCAAGCACACTTATTGGGGTTCCAGGCTTATATCTCCAAAAGGTAGACGACAATATCAAGCAACGGATATGATGCCATATCTACCGGCCAACCTACTTACTGGCCTTCGGATCCTAGAAAAGTACCGGATCTTATTGACTTTGCAGTAACTAAAAGTCTAAAAAGAACCCATTTAAAGGCATGGCCATCCTTTGAACTTTCATCTGATCATTCTCCATCGTTCATTTTACTAAATGTTTTAGTTAGTTTCAGGGAATCAAGCCAGTATCTTACAAACAAATTCACTAATTGGCTAAATTATAAAAAATATATTAGTTCTCACATTAGCCTTAAAATACCTCTTAAGACAGTAAAGCAAGTCGATAGTGCAGTTGAAAATTTCACCAAGTTGGCTCATGAAGCTGCTAAAATTGCAACACCTCAACATAAATTCCAAGATTATAAAAAGCATACAAATGCCGATATTGAGGAATTAATTAAAATTAAAAGGAAAGCCAGGAGAGAATGGCAGCAGCATAGATCACCAAACCTAAAACAAAAATTGGCAGACTGCACTAAAACACTTGAAAGAATCTTAAAAGAAGCCGAAGAGAGACGTTTAAATGTATATATTAGTAATCTTGCTGCAACAAAAGATACAGATTATTCTCTGTGGAAAGCAGTCAAAGGTGTAAAGTATCCGATAATAAGAGAGGCTCCAATACGAATGCCAGATAGATCATGGGCAAGAAGCGATCAAGATAAAGCAGAAGCATTTGCAAATCACTTAGAAGGCGTTTTCAAACCAAATGAATCTACAAGAGATGGAGGATTACCAATCATGACCAATAACAGCTCTACTACCTTAGTGAGATTTTCTTTAAAATCATAAATGAACTAAACGTCAAAAAAGCTGCAGGGTATGATAAAATAAGTGCCAAAATAATCGCCGAGCTACCTCAAATTGCAGTAAAACAGCTGCTACACATAATGAATGCAATACCATGCCTTTGTTATTTCCCCTCAGCATGGAAAATTTCCCAAATAATTATGATTGCAAAACCTGGAAAAGATTCAACTAATGTATCGTCGTACAGGGCTATTAGCCTGCTGCCTATTCTATCCAAAGTGTTTGAAAAACTATTAATGTTGAAGATACAGCCAATTGTTGAAGCAAATAACATTATACCGTTGCATCAATTTGGGTTCAGAGCAAAACATGGTACAGTAGAACAAGTTCACAGAATAGTATCTAACATTACAAAACCGTTCGAAGCAAAGCAGTACTGCTCAGCAGTATTTCTGGACATATATATATATATATATATATATATATATATATATATATATATATATATATATATATAACATGCTTCGCCAGCCATCTCTGTTCTTCGCTAGCTGGCGCCAGTTAGAAATTCCAAGCGCCGTCAGGTTCTCCAGTACTTGGTCTTTCCACCGGAGGTTTGGTCTTCCTCTTTTGCGTAGTCCTCCAGCGGGTTCCGAATATAACACCTTCTTAGCTGGAGCGTTTTCTTCCATTCGCTCGACATGACCTAGCCAGCGCAGCCGCTGGATTTTGATGCGCTTTACTATGTCAATATCGGCATATAGCTCGTACAGCTCATGGTTGTACCTTATTCGGTACTCGCCACCAACGCAAATAGGTCCAAAGATCCTGCGTAGGCCTTTTCTCTCGAAAACCCCAAGTATTCGCTCATCCGAGGTGGAAATTGTCCAGGCTTCAGCGCCATATGTTAGGACAGGCATGATGAGAGACTTGTAGAGTGTAGTTTTCGTTCTTCGAGAGAGGGCTCGACTTCTCAATTGCTTACTCAGCCCAAAGTAACACCTGTTAGCAAGAGTTATCCTACGCATGATCTCCAAGCTGACGTCATTACTGCTGTTAATGCTGGTTCCAAGATAGACAAAGTCCCTTACTACTTCAAAAGCGTAGTTGTCAACAGTGACGTGCTGCCCAAGACGCCGGGACTCTTTGTTTGTTGACGCAAGATACTTCGTCTTGCCCTCGTTCACCGTGAGACCCATCCGACGCGACTCTCTTTCCAACTCTGAGAATGCTGCACTGACTGCTCGCGTGTTCATGCCGATTATGTCAATATCGTCGGCATACGCTAACAGCATGACACTTTTGTTGAAGATAGTGCCATTATGTCGTAGATCAGCAGCTCGTATTATTTTCTCCATAATAAGATTGAAGAAGTCGCACGATAACGAATCACCTTGTCTGAAACCCCGTTCGGTATTAAACGGTGCGGAGAGGTCCTTCCCAATTTTCACTGCACAACGGGAGTTATGCAGTGTCATTCTACAAAGTCGAATGAGCTTTGCAGGAATACCGAACTCAGACATTGTCGCGAGAGGTAATCCCTTACCGGACTGTCGAAAGCGGCTTTATAATCAACAAATAGGTGGTGTGTGTCGATCTGTTTTTCTTGGGTCTTTTCCAGGATTTGGCGCAGTGTGAAAATCTGGTCGATGGTGGATTTAGCAGGTCTGGAGCCACACTGATAAGGTCCAATCAGGTTGCTGAGCATAGTCTTCAACCTTTCACACAGTACGCTCGATAGAACCTTGTACGCGATGCTCAGGAGACTTATTCCACGGTAGTTGGCGCAAATTGTGGGGTCTCCTTTTTTATGTACGGGACAGAGAACACTGAGCCTCCAATCATCAGGCATGCTTTCATCCGACCATATTCTGCTTATGAGCTGGTGCATGCGGGTGAGCAGCTCATCGCCTCCGGTCTTAAACAACTCGGCAGGCAGGCCATCAGCACCTGCAGCTTTGTTGTTCTTCAGCCTTAAAATGGCCGTTTCAACCTCGTCATAGTCGGGTGGTGGAACTTCAACACCATCATCTGTAATTGGGGTTATCGGGCATTCTCCTCCACTGGCGGAATTGTTCGTAGCATCGCCATTCAGTAACGTGGAGAAGTGTTCCCTCCATAGGCTCAGTACACTCTGGACATCCGTAACCAGATTCCCATTTCCATCACGACAAGAAGAGGCTCCGGGATTTAAACCTCCACTCAGGCGCTTGATCTTTTCAAAGAATTTTCGAGTCTCATTCTTGTCGGTACACATCTCTATCTCCTCACACTCGCGTCTTTCCAACTCCCTCTTCTTGCGCCTGAAAAGACGTCTCTCTGCACTCCTTTTCTCTCTATACCGCTCCTTAACATCTCGCGTTACGCCTGCACGCAGGGTTTTTCTGTAGGCGGCGTCTTTCTCTGCGGTAGCGTCGCGACACTCCTGATCATACCACTCATTCCTCAGAGGCCGGTAGTAACCGATTACCTCCTCGGCAGCAGTAGTCATGGAGTGGGATATATGTGTCCACCGTGCGCATGTATCATCAAGTGGGGGAGTGTTCTGCATAAGCAGATCCGATAGTCGAGTGGAAAATGCATCTGCTGTCTCTGGTGATCGCAGCTTACTGACGTCGAGCTTTCTCTGTGTGGGACTTCTCTTGTTATTTGCGACACATAGGTAGTGATCTGAGTCGATGTTGGCACCACGGATCGATTTCACGTCCATCACACTGGAAGCATGCCTTCCGTCAATCACCACATGATCAATTTGGTTTCTTGTACGTTGATCTGGAGACAGCCATGTCGCTTTGTGGATGTCGAGATGCTGGAATCTGGTACCACCAATTACCATGTTTCGTGCTGCGGCGAAGTCGATCAGCCTCATTCCGTTATCGGAGGTGTTCTGGTGGAGGCTGAATTTTCCGACAGTTGGACCAAAGGTACCTTCCTTGCCCACCCTGGCATTAAAGTCGCCAAGCACGATTTTGATATCGTGGCGGGGGCAGCGGTCATAAGCTTCTTCGAGGCGCTGAAAGAAGCTCTCCTTGGTCACATTGTCCTTCTCATCCGTCGGAGCGTGGGCACATGTAAGGCTGATGTTGAAAAATTTTGCCTTGATGCGGATTGTGGCCAGCCGTTCGTTCACAGGCGTGAACTGTGAGACAAGATGTCGTAGTCTCTTGCTGACCAAAAATCCACATCCTAATTCGTGCCTTTCAGCATGGCAACTGTAGTAGATGTCACAGGACGCTCTTTTGGAGCAGCCCTGTCCTGTCCATCGCATTTCCTGGAGAGCGGTGATGTCAGCTCTGTATTTTTCGAGGACATCAACCAGCTGGATAGAGGCACCCTCCCTATAAAGGGATCGGACATTCCAGGTGCATATCCGTAAATCGTGGTCCTTTTTTCGTTTGCGGGGGTCATCAACAAAAGCGGTAGTCCTTATCCGAGGCATATTTGTTTTTTTCATTGGGGGGGTTTTTTATGTGGCGGGTCCCAAACCCAACGCACAACCTCTAACCGAGGAGATTTTCGCCACTCACTTCAGCCGCCTCCCAGCGGGTGCCAGGAAGACGTTGCCCGGTGGTCGCCACATGGAGGGCCCCCATTAATAATAATGAAAGCGCCATCACAGAGTAAGCAGAGCAAGCTATATGACTACCCCTCATTAACAAATAAAGGTATCATCACATAGCGCTCAGATCAAACTACATGACAGCCAGTGAGTTGACTTGCGATGAGTTCAACAAGGATTGCGCTAGCCCCACCTGGTTGAGGCAGTTAGACACGTTACCTTGCGAAAACATCACCAGACCATATACATACATATATATATATACATATATATATATATATATATATATATATATATATATATATATATATATATATATATATATATATATATATATATATATACAAAGTGCGACAATTATGTATTAAGACTGCCCTATAAAACACAATTAAAACACGACATCTGCTAATTTTTCAGTATATTTATTCCAATACACTTGTTACATCGATTTAATCAGAATTGCCTCCAGTGCCTTCGTCGAAGCCCGTTGTATGGCCTGAATGTCATCAAAAAAGCATGCTTTTAAGTTCAATTGTGCCAAATCAGGTCAATACGGAGGGTGATTCAACACACAGACCTGATTCCGAGCCAAAAATTGACGAACAATGAGTGCTGTGTGACTCGGTGCATTATCGTGCAACAGAGACTAAGTTTTTGGGTCGTGGTATTCTGGTCGAACACGACGGATTCTGGACATCAAACGCTTCAAAACTTCGAGATAACATGCGGAAGTAACTGTTTGACCAGTTGGAATAAATTCTTTGTGGATAATTCCTTTGCTATCGAAGAATGTGATGAGCATTGTTTTGATTTTTAATGGAACTTTTCGTGTTTTTTTGGCTTGTGGTGAGTTTTTTGATTTCCATTCCGCACTTTGACTCTTGGTTTCTGGATCGTATTGGAAACACCATGTTTCGTCACCCGTAACAATTGTTTTCAGGAAGTTTAGATCATTTTCTGCAGCTGCAACCATGTCTCTAGAATGACTGACTATCATTAATTTTTGGTCCTCGGTCAATGTGTGTGGAATAAATCTCGCCCAGACCTTTGTTTTGCCCAAATCCTCGTGAAGAAGGAGTCGGATAGTTTCTCTGTTGATGTTTAAGGCCTCTTCCATCATTTTCACTGAAGCATTGCGGTCTTCTGTAATAAAATCACGAACTTTCTGGATCGCTTCCGGTATCTGCACTGAAATTGGCCTTCCTTCTTTTATTTCATCTTCTAGCGACTCTCTGCCATCCACAAACCGTTTATGCCATATAAAAACATTTGATCTTGATAAAGAAGCATCGCCATACGCTTGCTGCATCATTCCGAATTTAATGACCGCTCTTTGCTCCATCTTAATATTTCAACATCAAACGAACACATTTTTGTAAAATGAATTTCAATAAACATTAAATGTCAACCAAATGCCATGAAATTTGGTCAGTTAGTAGAGGAAGGTTGAAGTTTCAAAACGCATGTGCTCGCACATAGATGACGTGCTTAGTTGCTGAGATATGGTTCGAGTCTTAATACATAATTGTCGCACCTTGTACATATATATATATATATATATATATATATATATATATATATATATATATATATATATATATATATATATATATATATATATATATATATATATATATATATATATATATATATGACAAGAAAGTGGCTAGAAAAGTAGTTGAAAAGTAATGAAGTTGGTAATGAAAGCATTGGGTCAGATTTAAGATTTGATTTGAAAGTTCTTGAATGTAATGCAAATTTTTTGCGTCTTCAACTACTTGAAATTAGCTTATATTTGGTTCTAAGTAGTGCCGCGAGCGGCATATTAATCAGACATATCAACCAATACTTCAACATCGAAGACATATTTCAAATTTTATTATAATTCTTTTTGTTTTTTTGCTTCCATTTTGTTCTTTGTGGCAAAAAAAAAATGATGAAAGGTCAATAGTTTGTGGTATTTGATGCATTCGATTGGTTTTTGCATAAAAGAAATTGAAACAATTTAATGTAATATTTCATTCTGTGTGTGTACGTAGTTGGGATTAAGTGTTGAAATAATTAACAACAACAAAGAGCATTAGATTATATACATACTTGTTTTTATATGCCATACGCCACAGTTATGCCTAAATTTTCGACATACCTTTAGTATAATTTTAAACATAATATTGGTATACTTGCTATCGACATCAAGTGCCTACATAATTTTTGCTAAACACCCTACCCTAATTGATATAAGAAAGCAGACATTTATTAAGTAATATACACTTCGTTATTGTGATTATTTACATTTGAATGTCCCACACGTTTGCGAATTAACTATAGCTCTTATATACATTTAATTGTATCTTTACTCTTTACTTGATATAATGAACGTTTTCTATTTTTGTATTAGATTACATTATTAACATCTATGCTATGTTATTGTTGCCATTTTTACCGCATTTACCGCTTGGGGATAAGTAATTGTATTATTTATCCGTATACAATAAGTAAGTCTAGTTGTTTTTTAGCATTCAAAATTGAAACTAATAGAACACTTAAACAATAATATTAAATAAAACAACAACAATATTAATAATTTTATAATTTTTAGAAATAGTGTTAATATCTCATTATGGCAGAAGCGTCAATAGGACAAAACGCAATAATAAATATATAAAATAGTAAAGGGTAGTAAAAAGATTTGCGTGTTATATCATCAGTAGACGTATATTCATAATTGATAAATGGCGTTGTTTATACATATTTCAATTTGCCTAATTTGATCTACAGTATATGATATTTACTAGTTGATTGATTCTCAATACGATTTGTCTTTGACTTTGGTGAATGTACTTATATTCAATTGATGTATTTGTGGTATAGCCAGGGAGATTAGAGAATCGATTCTCCCGGGGAATGTACTACATAAATATTATGTCCACTAATGTTTCTGCCATAGCTCAGTGGTTCGTGCGTTGGCCTTCTGATCTGTAAATCGTGGGTTTAATCCCCGGCTGAAGCATAAAGTTAATTTCAAAATGATTTTTCTTTCGAACGGTGTGTCTACCTGTCTCTCAATTCGTCCGGCAGTTACAATTTGTCATGAAAAGGCTTCTAAAATGTGATAAAGCTTAGAAATAAGTGATGTCACAAGGGTTCTGCCGTTCGAATCCGGCTTATATAAGTAGGTCCTTTTTAATACTGTCCATAATTTTACACGCACAACAGTACTGGAAGAGAAGCTCGTCCAAAGAGCTCTTTGAAGGGCTTATAAGTCTCACATATTTATTTTATTGTTTGTTCGTTTGTTCGTGTTGATAATTCTGACCACCGGTGTGACTACAATAGTTGTTTCAATTTCGTCCACGTTAATATATATTGTATGTATTATATATTATATATATTATACATATTATATATCATCATATATCAATAACAAAATGTATGAAGACAATATTTAAAGTATTGGCCATAGTTAGACCTCTTCTGGTAGCATATGGATTCCGTCCCAAAAGCATTGCTCCTTTTTTAGGCCAAAAATAAATCAAGCCAATTTCGGCTATAAGGCGGGTGAGGTAATTTTTAATCGGTCGTGCAACATGAGGCCGTTGTCATGATGGAATATTATGGACTCGTATCTAGTCGCATTTTCTGCTCGTTTTTCGGTGATTGTTCTCTTCAAACGAATCGGCACAGGTCCCCTGTGATCGACTGACCAAACTTCAACAGCTCATAATTCAACACACCCTTCTGATCACACCAAATTCAGACCATTACCTTCACGCTATGAATATTCTGCTTTGCGGTTGATTTCTTGGCTTCACTTGCTGGGCTGACCAGGCCTTTAATTGTCTCCTGTGTCGAAATCGTCCCTTCTGAATCGTCTGAACCAGTACTCACAAGTTGAAATCGATGGAGCATGCACACCATAAGCTTCCTGCAGCGAACGCCGACTCTCAACGCAGTGACTAATATTAAAATTCATAACCTTATGACAGCCCAAAGGAAATATATGTACATAAATGGTGCCAGTGTGATCTCTGCATAACAACACCAGCTACACCATCGTTCGTAAATCCTTTAAAATTAATTGATGTATATATATACCGTAGCCGTAGCTCAGTGGTTAGTGTGTTGGCTTTCTGATCTGTAGGTGGTTCAATCCCCGGCTGATGCATAACAAATTTAATATCGAAAAGATTTTTCTTTCGAACGGTACCCACCTGTCGGCAAGCAATTCGCAATTCTTTCGGCAGTAATAACTTGCTATGAAAAAGCTTTTAAAAGAACTATGTGACAAAGCTCAGAAAAAGTGATATCACAAGGGTTCTGCTCTTCGAAACCGGCTAAAATAAGTAGGTCCCTTCTAATAATGTCCAAAATTTAACACGCCCAACAGTAATGGAAGCTCGGCCAATGAGCACTTCCGGTCTTTAAGTGCCACAAATATATATATATATATATATATATATATATATATATATATATATACTTACTTACTTATGTGGCTATAACAACCGAATATCGATTTAGGCCGAAAATAACATGCTTCGCCAGCCATCTCTGTTCTTCGCTATCTGGCGCTAGTTAGAAATTCCAAGCGCCGTCAGGGTCTCCAGTACTTGGTCTTTCCACCGGAGGTTTGGTCTTCCTCTTTTGCGTCGTCCTCCAGCGGGTTCCGAATATAACACCTTCTTAGCTGGAGCGTGTTCTTCCATTCGCTCGACATGACCTAGCCAGCGCAGCCGCTGGATTTTGATGCGCTTTACTATGTCAATATCGGCATACAGCTCGTACAGCTCATGGTTGTACCTTATTCGGTACTCGCCACCAACGCAAATAGGTCCAAAGATCTTGCGTAGGACTTTTCTCTCGAAAACTCCAAGCATTCGCTCATCCGAGGTGGAAATTGTCCAGGCTTAAGCGCCATATGTTAGGACAGGCATGATGAGAGACTTGTAGAGTGTAGTTTTCGTTCTTCGAGAGAGGGCTCGACTTCTCAATTGCTTACTCAGCCCAAAGTAACACCTGTTAGCAAGAGTTATCCTACGCATGATCTCCAAGCTGACGTCATTACTGCTGTTAATGCTGGTTCTAAGATAGACAAAGACCCTTACTACTTCAAAAGCGTAGTTGTCAACAGTGACGTGCTGCCCAAGACGCCGGGACACTTTGTTTGTTGACACTAGATACTTCGTCTTGCCCTCGTTCACCGGGAGACCCATCCGACGCGACTCTCTTTCCAACTCTGAGAATGCTGCACTGACTGCTCGCGTGTTCATGCCGATTATGTCAATATCGTCGGCATACACTAACAGCATGACACTTTTGTTGAAGATAGTGCCATTATGTCGTAGATCAGCAGCTCGTATTATTTTCTCCATAATAAGATTGAAGAAGTCGCACGATAACGAATCACCTTGCCTGAAACCCCGTTCGGTATTAAACGGTGCGGAGAGGTCCTTCCCAATTTTCACTGCACAACGGGAGTTATGCAGTGTCATATATATAAATATATATATATATATATATATATATATATATATTATATATATATATATATATATATATATATATATTATATATATTATATATATATATATATATATATATATATATATATTATATATATATATATGTATATATATATATATATATATATATATATATATATATATATATATATATATGTGTGTGTGTGTGTGTGTGTGTATGAAAAATTTTTTCAGTGTCACTCCGTCAATCGGTAATACCACGGTCATAGATATCACATAAAAATGTAGGACCAGATTGGAGACTGTTAAGGGGGGTGTCGCACCAGAGTCAAAGTACCTACATGAATGAATATAAGCACGAAGGACTCTTTGACCGAACTTTTCTTCCAGTACTGTTATTCGTGTTAATTTTGGACAGTATTACAGGACCTACTTATTTTATCCGGTTCCGCACTGCAGTACCCTTGTGACATCACTTTTTCTGAGCTTTGCCATAGAGTTCTTTTAGACGATTTTCCATATCAAATTGTTACTGTCGGATGAATTGCCAATTGATTGCCTTCAGATGGGTACCGTTCGAAAGAAAGATCTTTTCGATATTAAAGTTGTGCTTCAGTCGCAGATTTAAGCCACAATCTACAGGTCAGAAGGCCAACGTACTAATCACTGAGCTATGGCACCCACCCTAATATATTGTATAAATATATATTTTCATATTTATATATTCGTTAACACTCGATAACACTTTTCTAAATTTCCTTGTATGCCTATTTTTTTTTTTTTTACAAAATATCCATAACTCACTTCCAGTTGTCTTTTGTTTCCATTGTCATTTTTGTACGAGTACATTCTCCTTTACAAGAGCACTTTCTTCAAAAGGGATAATTCTTTAGCACAAAGCAACACAACTTTCTTCAACGCCGTATACTATCGGAATAAAAACCATATGAAACGATTTCGAACTAATTAACTTAGTTAAATTTCACTGTCAACATATTTTTGCTCATGCATTGTGTTTGTAGTTTTCCATTTGTATGTACTCGTACATACAATACATTCACACAAATTTGTATAAAGGATTGACAAATAGCATGACAATTGTCATTGTGATGATCAATACGATATGTGTATCTTTTCATTTGGATATGCACTGCGAGTATATATTGTACTTTCTATGTAACTTACATATGGCATAAGGCAGCAAATATTTCTAATTAATATCTGTATATAAGTGTATCAAAATCGCATGTTGGGGGTGTTTCATTAAGTACCACTGATTTTCATTTTCTATTTTAAATACTTATATAAAACGTAAATAATTGTCACTAAAGGCATCGAGGAAGCTTTGTCGAGCTTCTTAATCAGTTGAAATTGAGAAATCTTCGATTTTTTATTAAAAAAGTGATTATGCCGTCCTTAATGAATGAACCCCATATAATATATGTGATGTATGAATGTGTAAAATTAATTATAGTAAGTGAACGTACGTAGTATATTGTTATAAGAATAATATCGTCAGTGTTGTCACTGCAAAATATTAAATATTTATTAAACGGGAAAATGTTTTTTTTCCTTTTAAAGCCTATGGGATATACAGATACATTGGCCTATGGGATATACAGATACATTGAATTCAAATGTCTACAGATCAATGAAATAAATAGAAAATAATAACAATAAGTTATAGAGTGACAACCATTTTTAATTTGAGAGATACAAAAAAGCTGCGCATATTTTTACGCTAATCATTTTGCCTTTATTTGTGCAGTGATGCCAAAGTGGTCGTTTTCTCATTTTCAGTGAATATATATTTTACATATATAAATATTTTCAGTGAATATATGTAGATCAACGGATATTAGTTGGAGGGCAGAGGTCTGGACGAGGAAGAGGAGGAATATTCTTTTCATTTTCTCTGCAAAGGTCCAGCTCATGTGCATCACAAAGCAGTCTTTTATGTATTTTTACATATTTTTTATTGATTTCCTTTGTTGAAAGTATAGTGATCCACTATATTCTTAGATATTCCAACTTTAAGAATATACCTATAGGCTTATTAGTATAAAGTAAAGTATTGATTGTGTCTAACAGCACTATAAATGCTATGTTATAAGAAAGATAAAAACTCAGACCACGAAGAACTAAATTTTCCCAAAAATGAAGTTGAAAAACTTTCAAAAAAAAAACTACTCGCTTATTATGAAATTATTGAAAATTAAACATACCTTTTTGAAATGGAAAAGCACGGTCCTTAGTGTTGCCTTCCTTGTGCAATGCTCTTAGAATGTTTTTTGAACTGAATTCTCAATAATATCGCATTTATATTGCATTAGAACTCCTAAGTATGTAGCTTAAAATCAATTAGGATTTTACTCGCTCATATTAAATCGAAATAATTCACTTTATTGGCTTCACATAAAATTTACAATTTCCTGCAATATGAGCAGTATTATTTATGAGTTTAACAATTGTAAAAGCATAAAATAGGCATATAATAGATTGCCATATGGTAGCGAGTTTCTTTACAATATAATTACTACTTGATTACCAACTGCATATTATTTGAAGGTTTAAATATTTCCTCTTGTTCTTTTTGTTGGTGGTTTTAATTTATTAACATTATCAAATTATTCACTATCACACTCTTGGTATTGACGTTAATGAATATGTCACTCTCTCTACTTTATAAAATGGTTGTTGATAGTGAATGATGAAATTAGTACGTGGAAAATGAACGAGCAACGAAATAAAAGAAAACATATATAAATACTCGTACAAGGTGGCACTTTGTGATGTCACTGATGGCATCACAAAGCGAAAGTAAAGCATGAAGCAGAAGAAGAAGAAGAAGACCAATTAAAAATGTCAATTCAAGAGAAGCAATGCTACTATGTTATCGTAGATATGTACTATTTATATGTCCACACGAATATGGATTTTTTTTATACCCAAAGGACTATGTAAATATACATATGCATAATAATGAAGGAAGGAGTAGACGCTTAGTTGTAATGTTAGTTTATATAACACAAATTCCCATCACTTTATACAGTTTTCACAACATATACGCTCTAACCATTTTAACGTAAGGCATATACTATGCATGCTTTTGCACTTTTTTTTTGTATTTTACTATTTATTGCCTCATTTACATTTTCCACATTCTTATTTTCCGCTTAGTTCCGTTCACGGTGCTTTCAAGTATTCAACTGATAGTGTCAACAAGTTGTTGCCACTATCATCATCACCAGTATTATCATCATCACTAGTGTCTATAATATATAAATATGTATATGTATATTAATACGATTACATATCATTGCAACTTTTCTAGCTGATAACAATGACCGTTTAATTTGTGTGTATCGTCTTTCGTAGTCGCTTCCTTCCTCTGTTTTACATAATATTCATTGTCCATATGTTTTTAGTCCAGGCTATATATGATGAAATTATTTATATTTATTTATATATAAATTAAAGCCAGTTAGTACACATATACTATATGGATATGGTATATTTTTTGGTCAAATATCACTCATAGATCCTCTACTTTTTTGCTGATGCTTACATATGTATGAGTGTATACAAAGTTGGTTCTCGATAATATTTGACGCCACTTTAGACGTTAATTTCACAATACAACTTTGTAATTAATTGGCTCTGATAACGAATTGTGCCTGTTAGCATTGATTTGCTATTATATGTATGTATTGTTAATTGCTATTTTTATTAAACGCACACGCATATATTGATCGAATAATAGCATTCTTCAAATTTCTACACTTATGTGTGTATTTTTTAAATACAATGACACAATTTAGTATACGAATATTATTGTAGTTACTTGAAGTTAAACTTTTTTAAAAGAAAGTAGTACAATTATAAATATATTCGAACTAAAATTGAAATAAAGCCGATATCTAAATGCTTCTTTGCTTAAACAGCTTCTTACAACTTTGTGATTTTCTTAAAGTGAAACTTCTTTGGCTGGGTTTTAAAGTGTAAACTTTGAACGAGATATTGCGAATATAAAAACATTTTTGGGAACAGAAGTGACATTTGCTACTGAAAATATGTAATACGGAAAACTTACAATGGCAATTCACCAAACCAATGCATATGCTGCGCAACGATTGCACGATATATCATCCTCCAATATACCAATCCACTAAAAGCACTATGGTTCATGCTTACTAGACCTACGGCACAAATTTGTTGGTTCGCTAAATATAAAGGGTTTTCCATTAGGGACATAACAATTTTATCTATTAATAAAACACAGAAATATTTGAGATATTGAGTTCAAATTTATTGTGGATATATTGCAAGCATTACATTTTATGAATGAAAATCAATTTTGATCATACGACCACCACGAGCCCGTTTACAGCGGTCGATTCTTTGGACCAAATTTTCCACTACTCTAGCACACATTTCGACCGTTGGCAATTTCGCGTTGGATGTTGTCTTTGAACTCGTCTAAAGTTGCTGGCTTGTTGGCATAGACCAGTGACTTGATAAAGCCCCATAAAAAGAAATCCAATGGTGTTAGATCGCATGAATGAGGCGGCCATTCGACCGGACCATTTCTCGAGATAACACGTTCACCGAATTTGCCTTGCAATAAATCGATTGTGACGTGTGCTGTGTGGTTAGTGACACCCTCTTGTTGAAACCACATATCGCTGATGTCAAGTTCATCCAATTCTGACCACAAATAATCTTCCAACATAGCACGATAGCGCTCTCCATTGACGGTAACATGACGGTCGTTTTCATCCACAAAAAAATACGGCCCAATCACACCTCCGGCATGAAAACCGCACCAAACAGTAACTTTTTGTGAGTGCAACGGTGTCTCAAGAAGCACTTGTGGGTTTGTTGCTGACCAATAACGCATATTTTGCTTATTGACAAAGCCATTGAGCCAGAAATGAGCTTCATCGCTGAAGATGATTTTTCGCTCTTAAAGTTGCGGCCACCGACTCAGAATTTCGGTAGTAATTTTTAATAATTTCCAAACGTTGCTGGTTCATGAACTTTACCTGATGAAAATGTTGACCTTAACTAACGTTTTGACATTGACAGTTGATTAAAAAGGTTTAAGGGTGCGTTCATATAAATATACGAAATTGTTATGTCCCTAATGGAAAACCCTTTATTTGTGTGATCACGTTGTTTTTGAGAAAATTTGGATTAAAAGCTTAAGGAATCAGAATTTTGGTATGGTATTTATTAGCGGCTTAGGAGAAAAGTGCCCATTTTTTCTATAACTGTGCGATTAATAGTTTTAACAAAAATGTTTATTAATCAAAACTCTGATTAATAAATTTCATTTCATTTTATCCAAATTATGATTAATCAAGTAAATAAGTATTCAATTAATCATGATTTTGATTAATCAATATTGAAAACTTAAACATCAAGTAGAATGTTGATCAATTACAATGAAATTAAAGTAATTTATACATTTTCGAACATTTCGAGGCAGCTCTTCAAAGTTAGGGATCTAAGAGTGCGTTTAAAGTATTTATCCCAAAAAATAATTTGTAAAAATGCTAAATGTGACATTTTTTTATTAATGAAAGTTGTGATTGATTATAATGTTGATTAATAGAATAATTTATTAACCAGCTCTAGTTAATACCAAATTGATAGTTATTATTAAAATATTGCACAAAACTGTGCAATCATGTTGTGAAAGCGAAGAGTTTGGAGATATGGTTTAATTTAATTTATATGCACACACGCAATAGCGTGGCGTAGCCATGTGGTGATCACGGGGACAGATCCCCCCTTGGCCGAAGGACTTGTTAAAAAAGAAAAAAAAAATAATAATTTATAGATATTTATAAATTATACATTAAAAGTTAATTTTTATACATTTTTTCATTATTTTTATGCCACCCTTGCGAAAATCCTTCCTACGCCACTAACGTAATACAAAATAAAAACAAAAACGCATATCTAGTATTTGGATAAGTTGATTATGTGCTCTAGCCAAAAGATGATAACGTAGAAAATATTGAAGACGCTCATTACTTTGATGCAAATTGGATCCCATAGCCAGTGGTTTGATATATGTGCTGAAATAAGTGCGCCATGCACATTCTATTATATTGTATAAATAGTATAGATTATGTACTCAGTGAGTTAATGTATTGGAGGATATAATTTCAGCGCTTATATACTTCTTCCTTCAAGCATCCCTGCAAAAATTGTGCGACTGATCTCTAAAGAGAGTGGTCCGGGATTAATGTCTCTAGATTTCAATCGGAGATTAATTAGTCTCGGATGGGTGCGTATATCACTTTCAAGTGATATGGTTTTAAGTCAGCATTAATATGTTACAGATTAGTGTAGGTGGTAAAGCGACGGTGGTTGAACATACCACAGCAAGACACACGATGGTGTTGGAACCCACGTTCGAATCCGCGGCGAGTAGCAGAAAATAGGTAAATTGCGAAATACATTTAAATTTGAAATATATTAATCGGAATTATAATGCATTATTATTATTACAGGTATAGTACTAACAAGCATCACACAGTTAGCAAAGTACTCTTATACACACACATCTACAAATTGCCGTACCGATTGTAGTGGCACTACAACAATTTTTTTAGATTATTAGTAAACAAAATAATAGTAAGTATAAAGGCCCATTTCTAATGGATATTCCTATATATGTATCATGGTATTGGTGCCAATTTTGTGTATATCTATTATCGTCTATGTACTTAGGTGGAGTGCAATCGTACTATATAGATATATTCATAAAGTTGATAATATGATAACTGTGTTATTAGTAAAATTATTGAATTAATTATATTGACATGGGATTTTGTATTCGTATTGAGTACATACTTACTTGCTTCACCCCCAATAAAAATATTGGTATTGAAATTGATAAGAGGAAATTTAGTATAGAATATGCAAAGAATAATATTGTATTATATAGGTATATATTATAATAAATAAATAAAAATGATAAAATATGTTGTGGATTTTCTTTAAGAAAATGTATAAAAAAAATATTGATAATAACAATAATAATACAATAATAATTTATAAATATGCAGGTAGGCAATTTAATTTAGCCTAAACCGAGCAACTCTCTTGGTAAATCACTAAAGAATGAAACTACACTGAATATAACAATAGCAAAAAATAAAATTAGTAACAGTAGTTTTCCCATTGCAGGTAATAAAATCTTTCTCAATGCTTTTAGCGGATGCGTTAAAGGATTGAAGGATGTATCAGGGCGTCTACAAAGAGAACGAATGCAACAAACACCAAGAATGATACGCAAATAAGTAGCAATTGTTTTACATACACTGGTTCTGGCAATGCATCCGGTGGATTGCGTCCCAAGCCCACCGGTTTTGCAGAAGCCTCTGCTTCGGCCATTACTATCAATTCCATTTCAATTTTACCGGTCATGCCGATTTTATTTGGCGACGATTTATCACGCAGTTGGCCACGTACGGGAAACCAACCTTTTGCTGTTTTTGCACGAAATAAATTGATCGGTTTACGCACAGTTGAACTGCCACTGCCACTGCCAAGAGAGCCGAATGGAAATCGTGAGTATGTAGTTTCGGGTATTTTACAAGATTTTCGATTTGAAAATGGTTCGGGCAAATTTGCTAAATTAATTTCCAATGCACCCAAGAAATCATCTTTTGATATCATATCGTTGTCCCAAATTTGTAAATATAAAATTGGTGGTTGCTTAGTTTCGTATTCATCGAGTAGACCAGTTTTACGTTTGACGACCATCTGTGGAATAGCAGTATAATGGCAAGTGAGTATGAAAGAAAGAAAGACAGGAAACAGTAATGTAATTTAAGAAGATTTTTATGAAAGCGGAGCATAAAAACAAAGCATCAACAACAACAAATAGATGAAAGCGTATATATATTACATATATTTTAATAAATTTATTTGGTTTTTTTTTTGCGCTACAAAGGATATGTCACTGAGTATATTTCATGTATCGCGAACAAAAAATATTAATATTATGATTGAAATTAAAGCAATAGAAAAAGCAACTTAAACGCATTTAATAGAGAGGTCTCATTAAAAGCCTGTCGGTCAGTGTCGTGACATTATTATTAAAGTCACATTGGTCATAAAGTGAAAATATTAAAAGAACGTTTATGTATACGTGAATTTATTTATGCCTTTTATGGGTGCGTTTGTATGTACAATGTGTGCCTTGGCGAATTCATATAATTATGACATAATTATAATATTTATGTAACTACCTAGTACAAGAAACTTATAGTATGTAGTCTGCAAATAAAAATATAATGTTCGTGCACAGATAATGATTGGTTTACTTGGAATAATACCACCGGATTAATTAACACTTAATTATATATTCCTACATATTACTTTACACTTTAAGATACGTATCTTTATATAATTAAATTCTATTTTTTATCTATTGCACATATTATCAATACGGCCAAATTTGAAATTAATATGCTATTATAAAATCATTTTTGAATGTGTACTTGTTAATAAGGATAAAGAATTTATTTTACCATTTCTTCAATAAGTGAGTATTTCAATGGAAATACCATGCGCCAATTAAAATTTGCTTCACCATTTAATGAGCGGTAATGGATATCAGTAGACTGTGCTTCTGTAGCATCGTGGCACCAACTTGTACAAAAGAAAGGTAAAAACAGAATTGATAAATATTTTTCAAATGCATTCATACTGCAATATATCTAAAATACATGAATATACTAATTTGCGAAACAAAAGGTTCGAGCATTGTCAATAAAACATAGCTAAATATTGCTTGAAATAAGTAAGCATTTGCTTACGAGTACAAGAATTTTACAAGCGGTTTTATGCGAAATGAAAACTTCGTGTTAACTCGTATATTTTTGTTTCGTGATTTAATTAATAAACAAATGCTTGCCTATTGCTTGCAAATAAACATTATTGTTTGCTTGCTCTTTTGTTTATTCCTTAATTATCTCAAAGCCTTTTAAAACACTTTTGCAATCTCTTTCCAAGTCCAAGACTTACGTAAGTAAGCTTACAGCAAATTTGTTTTGTTAAGAAGCGACCAGTATGTTAATGTATTTTGAAGTAGAATTTTGTGCAATAAATTAATAATATAATTCCCCTTTCAATATCCTCTTATATTATATGCCCCTACCCTTTGACAAATATGTCGCTCATTCGCTTGCCAAAAATATTCCTTTCATCGAGCAAAACATCTGCGCAATTATAGATGATGACGCGCAATTCATAAATTTGCGGCGGTTGTGGTGTTATGTCAATGGCTGGTGGTATATTCACATTGCCCTCATATAATTCAATCCACAATTGTATTTTTCCCTTAGATTTTGTATTTGGAGAAATTATATTGTTTAGTAAGCGGTCCAATGCAAATAGTTAGTTATGCATATATGTACAAGGTTTCCCAATAAGAACGATAGGCTTTAAAATCCGCTATGGTAGTCATCAATTGCATCAACTCAAAAAAAAAATAATTTATCAGGAAAATACTACCCAATAATTTAATTTAATTGGCCGTACACCGTAGCCTCAACAGAGAAGATGATTTTGCGATGATTTTGGATGATTTCCAAACGTTCTGTAATCGTATACTTGTGAGGACAACTGACAGCAGATGTCAATTATAATATTTCCCATATGGCGCAATGAACTGTCAAAAGCCTACCATTCCTACTGGGAAGCACTGTAGTCATTGTACTTACTTGCTCAATACCTGGACAATCTTTACGATATAATGAACGTGTCTCTACATGTTCAGGCATTAATTTGTAACCAAATGATGGTAACATCTCGAAATTTTTTAATGCTGTCAAACTTAAGCGTTCCTGAAGATCTTCATCTGTTGCTAATTTTGTGTCATCGGTAAAAACAACACCATCTACTTCGATTGTGTTACTGTGTAAATTTGGTGGATTTATATCACGATTCATACAAAGATCCATTAATATTTCAGATGGTGTCGAAATATCTCGCCATTTGTTATAACCAGTTCTATTAAAAAAGGTAAGAAATATAAGGTTATATAATTTTTATGAAAGTGAATTTCATTAATTTTGAAACCTACTTGGAGTATTCATTTGCTATTCCTATTGTGGCACGATGCCTTGTACGCCAACGATCTTCCAAATCAATTACAGTTGTACCAATAATTTCATCACGCATTGCATTACGGTCAAATATAGATATTTCCAACATGTGATCCCTAAAGAGTAATTATAAATAGTTGAGAGTGCATAATATGTAGAAAGAAAATCGCTCACCTTGGCAAGAGACCATCCAACTGAAAACATTTACCAAATATTGGATTACTCTGATTTGGTACATAGTGTGCACGATTGAAAGTGGTCTTTGAACCCAGTGTTAGTTTCACATATGAATCGGATTGACTGAATTTGTCATGTGGTCGAAATTGTATACCTTGAACAATATATATGCGTGCCACAATTTTACACAATTCAGTGAGCGCTTGCAATTGTGCCTGATAACGTGGATTCAATGCGGCTGCCAATGGACGTAACATTGCACCGTCACCATCATCACCGCCACCATTACATTGGCATGGCATTATTTTTATATTTAATTTGAGCGTGGCATAGACTTCCTCCTTTGGAATGGTGTTCTTTTTATATTTAACTCCATGCACCAATTTAACTGGTTCAGCCCAATCGTGTAAATAACTGAGATCAGACTGCTTCTCTAATTCATGCGGGTATATGGTTAATGTATGTTTGTAATTAAATGAATCCTTGACGGAATTCTGAAAGTAAATTTCGCTTAGCTAGTGGGTCTTGAAAAGTTATTGGAGAAACATTTACCGAATACATTGAATTGTAAAATTTTGTCCACCAAGTAAATTCTGTGTCTACTATCATATTTTTGTGGGCTTTTACCATTTTCGAAACTTGCTTTGAATCTTCATTCGATTTTTTCTTTGACTTAAATGAGTCGAAGAAACGCCTAAGAACGTTTGTCCGATTGTTCTTAGCGAGTAAGGGTCTTGTTTCCGCATCATCAATTTCTTCTAATACAACAGTGGTTGAGGTAATGCTCTGATCTGGATCATTAGGACCTGAAGCTATGCATTTAATTTTACGATTCTTAAATAGAAAACGTTTTGAGTTTGCAATAAGAACTGCACCAACTGTTGATTCAGAACCACGACCAGACACTACCACATCAGTAGCAATGATAGCCGGCCAATATTCCAATTGTTCTGGTAAACTCTGTAAAATCGTCGTCTACTAAATGTATGAACACAATGCAAGTGTAATTCAATTTAACTTGCCACAACTCCTGAAGCATGTAGGACTAAAAAATTCATACTATTCTTAATGCGTGTCGATGACAAACCGCTCATGAGCAGCAAATCGCCCATCATTATTTTAATTCGATGCCTTCCGCCAAAGGTACTTTTGGTATAATCACGAAATCCCACAAAGACTACCTCTAAACTGAGGTGTAAAAATGTTCATAATAAATATCTGTATATATACGCTGTAGAACTTACACAAAATTTTTCATATTTGGCTTAATGCTATATGGTATGCCAGAGGCTATGGTCGCTTCAACATCATTCTTCTGCACATCACCCTGTATTTCCATGAGTTCGGCAGACATGAGCACTTCCGCACGTACACTGCCGTTCAGAGCGATAGCCACCCATTTAAGTGTTGGCGGAGTGAGCGTTTTTAGCTGTTGAAATTTCTGCAATGCATTCTTTGTTTTTAGTAATTTCACATTTTGTTCGGCATCACCACCGTCGTCGGCATTTTCGAGCGCTTTTTCATTGTTTACAACCGATACGGTCAATGTACCACATCCGAGATAATCGTCTGCAGTTAATTTGTCCGTATCATATAGTTCTACCGCCAGTAGTGGTGGATTGTGTACATAAAATTGTATGCTACCGGGCATGGAGATGCCTTCAAATGAGATAACCGCATTCCAAATGGGTGATAGAGTGGCAGGCTCAGTGTAGGTTTCCGCTGACTTTGAGCCCAGTACAACACGCACGTGAGCATCACATAGGCCACTACGATCGCTGCCAGGTCGTACTTTGGCTTGATGTATGAAGACGCGACATTTATAATGGGTTAGCGGTATGGTTGGATTCCAGTAGAACGGTTCAGTTTGAGTCCAATCGTGTGCCATTGTGCTCAGGTAATTATTGCGCTCATTTTCCAACACAATGCTCAAACAACCGCGTATTACTCCAGCGATACAACCACAGTTCATGCATGTATGTGGACAATTGATATCCTAACAGAAGTGCTCCTATTCTAATAATTTCATATGTTTCAGCATAATGTGTACATACATACCTTAAAAATGAAATTCCGCAAACGCCAACACAAGGCAGTGGGGCTGATTTCTTTTTCCTTTGGCGGATTTAAAAAATACTTGGCATTTAGACGACAAATTGCAATATCTTTGTTACCAGATACGCTTAGTACAATGAATAAATGTGGCCAATCATCTTGTACACGTGTGCTAGCCAAAAGATTTGTCAATTCAATGGAATGTTGGAATAGCGCTTGCAAAATATCCTCAATTGTGTAATCAATATTATGTGCACGAGCATTTTTCAAACGTTCTCGCATTTTCCTCAGGCTATCTGGTAGCTTATTCTAATGAAAACAAAACGGTTTCATAACATCGTATAGAAAATATCGTATTGCTTACAAAGAATTCTTGTATGTGAACAAGACGATTAGTATCCCATGTGGTAGGGTCTTTAAAACCAGTATATTCTAAACGTCTCGATGATTTGCCCTGCTTGATTTTACCCTGTATATTCATAATGATGGCCTTTAGGATTTTGATATGTATTTGAAATTGATTCGTGTATTTTAGTTGAAATAGTTTAAAAGTTTCAATTTCGGTTTTCTGTAAATGTACGAATGGATACAAATCGTACCATAACTACAGCTACACTCTAAACAAACCATATACTCTAAAATCTCTTGCATGAAGTAGTCACTTTCGAATTTATGACGATTATCAGGTAGTACTGCTTTCAAATAGATTCCTTTGAATGGCGGTTCCTGTTTAAAATATTTTATACTGGCTCTGGTAGTACGATTCTTTGTTGGATATGTTTTCAAAAAGCATTCCACTTGATTAGATGTGTGTTCTTGAAGTGAAAAGTGAATAAAGAAAGGACAACATTTCACATAGTGTTGAAAAATAAATTCAAATCAATTACCTGCCAGCTTTAAAGTCATTTTACAATTGCTAAAATTACCATGTATGAAATCGCCTTGTAGTGCCAGAAATTCAATCAAGAATGTTTCGTCTTGCCACCAGCGTTTTTCATCAATGGAATGTACAGCAACTGATGCCAAATTACGTGTCTTATTTTCTTTCAAACATTCCGAATGTACTTCAACTAGCAAGCGCCCCAAATAATTGTTGCCGTTCACAGAATCGTACAAATGTAGAAATGTTGGACCCAGAGATGGTTTATCTATACATACACACTGAGATTATTAAGGACAACGTGGGTGGATGTGGTTGAAATATAAAAACCTTTGAATGCAATCTCATCGAAATGCAGCTCATAATCGGCAATGCATTTCCATTGCATATGTTCGTGCATTAGCACTTGTATGAGAAACGTATGCGCCAGTGATGGATAAGTCCATGCAAAACTAACCTCCTGATTCCATTGTGGCATGGTGGTGGATTTGCATACAATCGTTTTGCCCTTGAAAGGATGGAATCTAAACTTTAGAAATGAAACAAGTCAGAGTGAATATGTGCTAACGCCAAAAGTACATTCAATCCAGCAAACGATACTTGTAAAAGATAGTCGCTTTTTTTGGTGAAGTAACCACGATAGAAGGTGACCGAATAGCGTATATTGCATTGTATGCCAGTATCAATATTCTGTAATAGGTTTCTGCAAGTCAATAGTAATTTGTGTGATGAGTCGCTGCCATTTTTAAAAAATCGTATTTATCATAAACTCACTTTTCAATGTCATCATAGTCTTGGTTAATTTGCCATTTATTCATTGCCAACATTTCGCCCTCATATGGACGCAATAGCATATTTGTATTGGTCGCCTGTGATACAATTGCCAAATCAATTTGCAAATAGCCTTTACCTTGTTCGGTATCGTTAGCGTGTATACTCCCGATGGGACTCTCTAAACGTCCCCATTTCTTAAAGAAGCAACGATTTGGTTGATTCCATACACTCTGCATATCGATAAGCAATTCCCCAATCGTGCCATCCTTCTTGCATGACGTATGTTTCTTAACCTCATAGAGTATGGTCAAGCGCAACAGCTCACTCAATGTGCATTTGAGTTCAAAGACAAAATACTATTCGTTGTTGCGGTTCATTTCCAATTACAAAGGTGAAATGGTCATTAAATGTGTGGTAACGATATTAAGCAAATAGTACCCAAGTATTCATATTACCTCATTAAAAAATGGATTCTCCGAATTGGTAAACGATTTTGTACTCTTGCGCACCTTTTCCATAGAAACACGTACATAAATCTCACCAGTGAAATTGCCTAAATGACGAGCCTTATGTATTGTAGTACAGATAAGAAATTCTTGATGCAAATTTGCAAAGCAATCATCTTGTGTGGGAGCTAACATTTTGTTGATTGGTGGCAATAAATTTAATTTTCTTTTGTTTTTTTTTTCTTGTTTTTGACTTTTCGTTTTTCAAATGCAAGTTCATATTTCAAATTATAATGAGAAAATTGTTAATATTTTTTATGGGAAGTCTAGTGTTGCATGTTGAAATTTTCTATTTTATTAATTTTACATTTAAATTTAAAATTCGCTAATTTCAATTTGTGTTATTACTTCTGTTTCACAAATAAACCTTTTAAAACCTAAAAATAATGCCTCGTAGTTACAGACAAAATTAGGAAAATCTTAAATTTAAGATCAGCTAACTGGACATATTTCCCATGTAAAAACCGGTTAAAAAGACGATTTTAAATTTAAGGTGTTTTTAACTTTGACTAGTTATAACTACGGGTCAATATGCATATATATATATATATATATATATATATATATATATATATATATATATATATATGTATATATGAATCTTCTGAATCAAAATTTTTGAATAAACGAACAATTGCGCATTTTAGTTGTCGAAAAATGAAACACATTTTCTATTCAATTGGAATTTTCATGCATGTAAAGCTTTTTCGTGCTTTTGGTTCATTTCCTTGCTCTCACTAAACAAGAAGAACAAATAAAACTTCAACTATGTTCACCTTCTGTATGTAGACACCTGATTGCACGAAAGTTTGAATGATAGTTATGACAAGCGTTGCCGCTTTGATCAAATTGATAATTTGATTAATAAGTTCGAATTTTTCAATTTTTGATAGCTTTTGGGAAAGTAAATAATATGTTTTTCGAAAATTTATGTTTTTGCAATGAAATAAGTGTTAATGAAATAAGTTCTATAAAAACAAATATTTAAAATATTTCCATTGAGTTTCTAACATCAAATTTAAATGAAATTTGATTTCGAATTATAAAAAAATATACATATTTAGTGAACAGTGGGTCAGACAATATAGTAATTCAGTGGAATTTATTTCAGTTAAGTGTCTACGATTTCTAAATTGATATATATGTGGAATAAAACAATTGCTTATAAATTATAGATTAAAATTTTTCATAAAAATGGCAAGTAGTGCTAAATCCATATAAACGAGAAGATTATTGCAATAAGTAAATTTGTACTAGAATTTAGTAATTTCATCTGTTTCAAAATCAATTAAAAATATGTATCTTTTATTAATTAATAAATAAAATATTTATAAAATAATAGGAAACAATCCAGTTGAGATAATGTCACTAATAATAGAAATGTGCAAAAATACACTATAAAATTTTATATTTTATGTATAATCTAAGTTAGTACCTAAGTAAAAAATGTAAAATGTAAAATGTAAAAAAAATATCAAATCTTATAAAATAAACAAGTATGCAAAAATATGTACAAACGCTTAAAATATCTTATGTTAGCTGTGATTAAGAAGTCAAATTTGTCTTTTATAAAGAATTGTATTTCAATACTTTAATTTAAAATAAAAATGTTATTCGTTGTTGAATGTAGATTTGATAGATTTTTAGGGAAAACCATGTAGGAGAAAACATATTTTAGTGGCAACACCATAAGTCTTAAATTTGTGCTTATATTCAATTCGCTTTCGCCGCTTACAACAAGAACTGCATACGACACAATGAACACACACACTATTAAATACGTAGTCGCTTTCGCTGATGGTGGTGATGGTAGTACGCGTATATTATTAAAGTCGAGTTTAATTACTAATCAACTGTTGGACGCGTTGTACTGCTGCTGTTTCTTCCCGTAGTGCTCAACGTTGATTTTATTCGATTTCTGCGTTTTTAATTCGGGTTCAATTAATTTGATCGTTAAATCAAAATACGTAACCTCCTACGTACGTATAGGAGTATATGTATGCGTTCGGTGCATGGCGGTTTTTGATTTTTTGTTATGTACTGATTTGGATAAATTATAAATGCAAGTGTTAAAGTATGTATTTATATTGTGTCTAAACTGGAGAAAATTTGATCTTCTGTCTCAATGAAAACGTGACTGTATGTGCATTTAATTGAATATGTTTTTCATAGTGTATACGGAATGAACCTAATTTAAATATACGCTCAATTGGATTACATTTTGCACGATTTAGAATATTTGCGCGCTCAAATCATCATCTGCCACACCTTCTGCAATAATAATGTAAGTACATGAGTACTAGCCATAGAAGTCATATTTATTAATTGACGTACCCCACCCTTTATGAATCTTCAATTATTTTAGATTTTAGAACAATTAGTTTTTGTTTGGATGAAATTGTGTTTGAAAGTGTTGTGTTCTTCTGTTTTATTTTTCATTTATAACGTTGTTATTTGCTTTTATCTTGTCTATATAAAACGGCCTACATTTAAACGCTCTGCTGCTTTACACTTGCTTCTATTTTTCATTTTCTTCTCGTTATTACAGTCTGTCGATCTTTGTGACATGCATACTTCATTTTAAGCGCGTGCATTTTAAATGTTTTCAGACCATTTATATGAATAACATGTAACAGGTGAAGCTTCGGTTAGTAGTTTCGAAAGTGAACCATACGTTCTTTTTGTCTGTCTTTCCACATATATTACATACAAAATTACTGCAAGTTGGTAGACAATACAGGACAAGTTTTATTATTGCTTTTTTTTTTTTTTGCCACAAACAGGAAAGTTGAAAAGAAGTTGAGAGAAAAAACAACCATTCTGTAGGAAGTAAAAATCTATATATGTATGAATGTACTATAGGTTCAATATGCATAAAAGAGAGGGAGAGAGTGCGAAATATTAAGGTTCACAATGAATTCAGACGGAAGAGTTTGGCTCATACTATCGCCAATGAAATTGTTCTTTTAGTCGAAATATCAGTGAAGGTGCATATGTAATACACATAGAGAAAAATGGACATTTCAGATGTAAATTGTAAAAATCGACTTATGGTCTACTAATAGTAGCCCTACTTCGATAGAATACATTGTCTTTTGCAGGCTAACTAGCTAGCCTCGGAATTAATCACTCTAAAATAAAATATTTCAGTACACAAATTCAATAACATACAGACTTCTTTAATCAAAGATTGAACAGGCCTCACTGTGTAGATGATGATTAGATTAAAACATAATTTGACGTAACTTTTGTTTAGCATACCTAATATTTAGTTAATTTGAACAGTATTATACAATTTTATGTCTTGTATATTGTATACAAATATGTATAATCCCCTCCCTATGAAAATATATATGTATTTCACAGAATCGATATCGCATGTTTAGTCGAATTATATTTTTGCATTTTGCAAGAGATGTTTCTAAACATCATTTGATTTTTTATTACATACAGCTTTTGAATATTAACATATGAGTGGGTTTATTCAAATAGTATTGCAAAAAGTGTTATAAAAGTACGTATATTACAAAATATACGTACTTAAATACAAAAACTTCAAAAATTATTATGATAGCAAAACCAGGGAAAGACCCTACAAAAGTTGCATCGTACAGACCTATCAGCCTCCTGCCTCTACTTTCTAAAGTATTCGAAAAGCTACTTGTCATGAATATAACTCCATTTATTAATCTCAACCAACTGATTCCTCAACATCAGTTTGGATTTAGAAAACAGCACGGCACAATAGAACAAGTCCACCGCATTGTAACTCTGATAAGGAACACTTTTGAAGAAAAAAAGTATTGCTCAGCTGTCTTTCTTGATATCACTCAAGCTTTCGATAAAGTATGGCACGACGGCCTTATTTACAAACTCAAACTATTACTGCCTGCAAATGTCTCCTCATTGCTTAGTAGCTACCTCACGAAAAGACAATTTCTGGTACATCACAAGGATTACACAACAAATCCATTGGATATTCACGCTGGCGTTCCTCAAGGAAGCGTTTTGGGCCCCTTACTGTATCTCTTATACACTACAGATATGCCCAGCAATAATCATACATTTATATCGACCTTTGCAGATGATACGGCAATATTGTGCTCTCGCTCTAACCCCATAGAAGCTACTAAACTCCTGCAGACTCATATCGATTCTCTCGAAATCTGGCTAGCAAAATGGCGTATAAAAGTCAATGAATCAAAGAGCGTACATGTAACCTTCACGCTAAGGCCAGATACATGTCCCCCACTTAAAATTAATGGCCAATCAGTTCCACAATGTTCCTCAACAAAGTACTTGGGTATTCACCTCGACAGAAGGCTGACCTGGAAAAATCACATAGAGGCAAAGAAAACTCAGATCAAGCTTAAAATTAATCAGTTATGGTGGCTGTTACACAAAAAATCAAAGTTGAATCTCGAATACAAAGTGCTATTATATAAAGCAATCCTGAAGCCAATCTGGACTTATGGTATTCAGTTTTGGGGCACCGCATCTCCCTCAAATATCGAAAAATTGCAGCGAATACAATCCAAGTGTCTGCGAATTATTGTAAACGCGCCTTGGTATATGAGGAACGTTAACATCCATCGAGATTTAAATGTATCCACAATTTCTGAGGAAGTTGCAATGTCCTGCAGAAGCTACATTCAAAAATTACACAATCATCCGAATCCCCTTGCTAGGCAATTGTTGCTGAGCAAGGGGCATCGTCGATTAAAAAGAAAAGACACACTGAATATGCTGTAAAATTGCTACATCTAGCGAATCACCAAATTGTGATGGAACGTAGGGGATATCACATAGTTTTATTTAGTTTGTAAGATTTTAATACTTATTGTTAGTTTCTTATATTTAAGAAAGATTCAATAAAAAAAAAATAAGCTAAAAAAAAAAAAAAAAAAAAAAATATTACAAAATAATTATGAGATGGGTATGAATCACTGTACTTATGGTACTTATTGTATTATGATTATTCACTGAAGTATGCATTTTTCAAAAAATTATAAGAACGTGAAACCGTTGATGCCTAAAATATATGCACATATTTATAACCAATCAACTTAAGTGTAATTTCCGTTGTTAAAAAACTTCCAAATGATGATGGTTTTGATGGTCATAATTTTGCTGATGATGGCTATGATGTATTGGATTAACAATGTGCGTCTAGTCTGTGATTTAATTCTGTATGTATGCGCATTAATTTTGTAATATATGTTTGTACATATGAACTTATACAGCTCGCGAATTATACATACTTATGTATATACGTGTGCCTATAAAATGAAATACCAAAACAATATGCAAATTTGTGCTGTATGACTATACTACTTACGAGTACAATTTATTATTAAGTAATTAAAAAAGAAAAAGTAAAAATTATATAGAGAGAAAAAAAAAAGGAAAACAAATGTGCATAATAAATGTAATTAATATGCTATGAAATCAAATGAGATTCTCTTCCATTACTGTTGTGCGTGTTAAATTTTGGACAGTATTAGAAGGGACCTACTTATTTTAGCCGGTTCCGAAAGGCAGAACTCTTGCGACATCACTTTTTCTGAGCTTTGTCACAGAGTACTTTTTTAGAAGCTTTTCCATGGCAATTTGTTACTGCCGGAAGAATTGCCAATTGCTTGCCGACAGGTGGGTACTGTTCGAAAGAAAAATCTTTTCGAAATTAAATTTGTTATGTTTCAGCCGTGGATCGAACCCACAACCTGCAGATCAGAAGGCCAACACACTAACCACTGAGCTAAGGCACTCAATGTTGTTTTATGCAAAGTATTTCGTAAGATATGTAGGTTTTAAAGTTTAATATAATTCCGCGACATTAAGTAGTAGGCGGGATTCGCTGAGTTCTCGCAAGTTTTTTTCAAATGACAATATTAAACTCCGTGTTAAATAGCAGTAGTTATTTTAGTTGTTTTAAGTTGAAAACTGTTTAAGTTATGACGTTTCAAACATAAAACAAATTCCGAAGCTTTGTATGGTAGGTATATAAAATAGTAGGTGTGACGTACCTCTTTCTTGCATATATATTGAGTTGAATTGAATTGAAGAGGTGGGCAGGATTAGAATCAGGGCACCAAGTTAAATAACTATTGTACCCAAACCCAAAAACGGAAAAGAAAATAGAAGGACAGAAGAGAGAAAGAAGAAAGAGAAGAATAGAAAGAAGCGATAGAGTAGAGAATATTCCTAGTACCCTTCACGAAGCTAAGAAGATCGGATAGAGGGCGAGACTGAATTCAAAGCATCTCCTTCCAGGCTTACCAGCAGAGCCCTCATTGCACCAACCATCCGCCAATGAGTTCCCTTCGACACCACACCTTCGGCATCTTCCCGGAACCCAAATAAGACGAAGCAAGTTGCGCTTCACGACGCTATTCAGCCTCATCTTATATATACATATATACTTTTCCATATCTATGGAGCTTCCTTCAAGTGGTTACAAACATCTGACCTAAATGAATATACCATGCAATCATGCAGGGTATAAAAACATACTTTCACTTACTAATGAAAATAAAAAAAGAACATATATTCAATATTTCGTGACAATATTTATAAAAGTCATTTCATAGGTCATGCTACCACTTGAATTCTATTAATATAATCCGAAGTCCGAAGAAGGACTATCACCCCATATATAATACGCAAGATAAGATTGCGGAAGATTGTTAAATTTCAGTTTTGAATTTGTAGTTTGTCATAAGTAGGTAGTTCAAATATGCATACCCATAAACATACATTAATGTGAATGTGTAGGTGTGGTTTATTGCACGGATGCATGTATTTATTGCAAAAAAAAAAACAAAAAAATTATAATAATAATGTTGCGTGACCAACAAGGTTATCACTACTGACATTTTATTACAACATAAACGCATAGTGTATATTTTGTTTGTTTATATAATATTGCGATTTATGCAATTTTCAACATATTTTGTATTGTTATTCACAAAATATATATGCACATATGTTAAATATGATAATTAGCCTTTTGATTGAAAGAAATAAAAAATGTATTGTATAAAAAAATGTAAACTAATTTTCCAAAGGAGAAGAAAAAAGTAGATATCATTAATTAATTTAATTAAGAAAAATCAACAAAGTGTAAAAATAGTTCATGACCTGAAAAAAAGTAAATATGTATATGAGATTTTTTTATTTTTCACTTTGTCCATTTTTATTTTAACTTTTTTGTTTTTCATATTTTAATTTGTTGCTGAGGTTTAATAATAGCAATGATAGTAGTAACGTCATATATATACAAACATATGTAAATATATGTATATGTAGTATGCATTGTGTTGTCTTGTTAATTTGGTGCAATCAATTTTTGGATGTTCACTATTATTGTTGATGTTCTGGTTTGTCGTCAATCTTTGGTTTTCATCTTGATCGTTTCGATTAATATTGTATATAAAGTATAATAGACGCAGTTTAACATATAAAAAATCGGTGAATAATGACCATGAGGATTTTTATTTATATATTGGCTTCTATGTACACATATGTGTATTACTATTTTCACAGTAGCCACAACAATGGGTTAAAACATCGCTATGAATTAATAATAATATCAACAAAATTACAAGAAAGAATAGATAACTTTTAAATATAAAATAAAACACACATACACACACACACACACAAATACAATATAATAAACGAAGGCAGATAAAATAAAATGAATTCAAGGTGATCTTCGTGCCACTTGGCGGCATATAAGAGAGTGCAAACATATGTAAATATGTTATGTTGCGTGTGACTGCGATTGACTTGAGTTGACAGTTACTGTGTGTTTTGCTATTTTTTCTCTTCTTATATGTATAGTATTTACATATATGTATGTATTGTGTTTGAGATGAACAAGTGCCTTTATTGTGGTGGGAGAAGTGGTGTTCGTTACTTACTACTCTATACATATGAATATATGTCCATAAAATATCGCATCGTTGAGTATTCACATGCATATGTGTTTGTGATTATGTATGTCGTATATGCGCGATTGTATGTATTTTGTTACAGGAAAATTATAAATTGAATATTTTATTACAAATTTTGTTGTTGTTTGGTTAATTAACGAAGTGTAACCAACAAAATTCGATATTTGAGAAATATACCTGCACATTATATGTAATAATAAGTAATGTGTCACAATAAAAGACTTACACATATGAATATCATATATGTACGTATACATTAACTGAGAAGAAGTGACGAAGCGTTAAGATGGGAAAGTATCATATATGTAAGAGGTAGAGCGAGAAAATAAAAACAAACAAAATATTAATTGAAATCGCAAAAGAAAATAATAGGTATTTGTATATGAGTGCATTGATCTTTTTCCTACAAGCTGACCTATAAGAAATTTCATAATTCTTTCATATTTTATTAAAAATATTACACAGAAAGTCAACGCACTATGTAGCTGAGCTACGGCAGCCATAAATGTACCTGTACCTACCTAAAATATTGAAAATAGAAATCATTTTCACATGTAATTGATCGGTATTTTTCTTTCACTGTTCAAGGAAGCCATATACAATATATTGATTTGCATGTAGGCATGCGTAACTGTTTAAAACGTATGTAGGTAAAATGTAGGTAGGTGCTGCTCGATTCGTATTGACATCAAAGAGTAGGCTTCATTGGTCAGGCAAGCAACATACCTATTTGATGGTATCTATTCATTATTAATCAAACACATTTATATGCATATGTATAATTGCAACCGACCATAGTGTTGATACGTACATATCTATAGAAATGAAAAGATTGCTATCGATCGGCACAATAAGTCAAATTTATATGGTAGATTGATTTTCTCAAAGTTAAGAAATGCTATTCTATAAAGTACAAAAAACTAACTAATGCACCTATGTCTTATTGCCATAGATATTAGAGTATACTTACTATTATTGCGTGGGCTTGCTAGCAATTACTGCAATAAATGCAGCAGAGTCTATTGATACGTAAGATTTAAGAGTACTCGTATAATCTTAGATAATTAAAATATTTGTCCCATAGTCCATAGTGTAAAGTTATACCCAATCAAATATTTATGCGCTTACCAAAATTAGCATTTTTAATAAAAATATGAATAGGGTAACCGATAATATCAATATATGAAGTACTTGAAATAGTGGCTCTGATTTGGCTCCTTTTTACTAAATTTTGCAAGCATTAAAATTATTGATTCATTGTGTCTAAGTATTGACTTTATATATGAAATAGTGGGCATAATAGTAAGTCTATTCTTCAGTAAACTTGGAATTGATTGATTGACATTTTTAATGGCGATATAGTGACTTCATTGAATGGATCACATCAATGACTTTGTATGGGAGTTATATGAAATACTATTCATGTTTCACTCATTTCTTGACCTGTTAAATATTAACTGTTGCACCCAATATCGTTTATTGTAGTGGAAATATTAAATTAGTTTGGATGGTTTAAATTGCAAAAAAAAAAAAATTCAGTTCGCCTATTTAATCGCAGACATTCTAAAAGTCAAATTGCGGGTTTTGAATTTGTTCGGACATATTTGAAGCAATTATTTTTTAATGCTAATTACGAATATCTATACTTTTACACAACTTCGGATATTTTTGCAAGGGGTTCAAGCATCTGAAAATGAATATTTGGTACCGTGTAAAAAATCCGGGTAATTAAAATTATTAATTTATTATTATTATTATTATAATTTTATTAAATTTTTATATATGTATGAATTTTAATTAATATACTCGAGTATTATATGCATTTATTTATAGCTCTAAAACACGTTTTAAAATTAAATAATAAAAGAAATCATTGTGAATATTACCAAATAATACCTACATATGTATATATGTAAAATTCAAAAACTGGCTTTATTAAATTTGCATATTTTTTATGCTGCTCATTAAAAAGTATTTAGTCAATAATACAATCAGTACAAGTCTTTTAGACACATAGATGTTAGTGAGATAAAAAACCCATTTGCTAATACCAAATATTTTTCACTTTATTTTTTTTTTCATCAATTTTGGCTTTGGCAGAGAGTTATTAGTTTTTTATATTGGTGATATTTATTTGCGATATATTAGGTTTTGGTTTAAGAAATGTTTGAACCAATAAATATGACAATATTTTGTATAATGTATACATTTGCATATATATACATAGTTTTTATGAGTGTATTAGCATTTCATTTAAAATCATTAAAATATAAAGTAAGTTTGCAAAATGAAATACAGGGATTTTCATTAGCGTCCATTTTTTTAAAGGTTTTTGCTGCTTAAGGTGTTAAAATTCACTTGTTGATATTTTCGATCGCATTCCCTATTTCACGATGCCACGAAGAATGTTCTCTCTTTCCAAACGGTTTTAAATCAAGGTCAATACAAGTCCAATTTCTTCCATGTAAAAAAATCATCGATTATTTGTTGATATCTGACATCACTCGCAGTTTCAAAATCATTCAAAAATTTTCACAAATCCTTTGGTCTCAAATACCGTAGAAAAATTTCTTAGTTGGGGAAAATTCATGAATCACAGTTTTTACTGGACGTCCATTTTCAAAGTTTTTATATTGTTCTTGAACACTTGGGTTAAAATAAAATAGAAATCGCTAGTGAAAAACTCTATGAATATTTTTATATATTAGTGCGATAATTATATTTTCTTAAGTCAATTGAATTATTACATGCTCACTTAGTATCCACTTAGTAAGCTTCGAGTATGTGATTTAACAAATGCTTTGTTCTACTCTTTTCTATTTTAAATTATTGCATTTTTAAATGATTTCATATACTATAATGTATATGAAACTATATAAACAGCACGTTTTGGTTTTTCATTTATCATTCATTATACTAGCTTTTAACATTTTACAATAATACTTATTTCTATTACAATATACAATATATGTATATTTTTCTGAAGCCATAACTATACTCTTATTCTTCTCTATATTCTTACTAATATATAAATTAATAAATGTACAAATAAATATATTGTATAAATAAATATTTAATGTGGCTAAGACACACAAAACCCGGTAAAATGTTATAACAGAAAAATAACATTGAATAAAATTAAAAATAAATACCTACCTTGTATTTTCTTTGAATTAAGTCACTGTCTAATGAGTGGACAATTCAGTAGTTTTGTTAAAAGTAATTATGTACCAATAGACAAAAGACACTAAATGCATAAACGTTTTACTAAAGCTACATACAAGAGTACATTCGTATGTGACAAACATATAGGTATATTTATGTGTTAATTTGCTAACTGTAGTTAAGAAGAATGTTTAGAAAGATTATTGTGATAATTACATCTATATACCTTAAGGTGGGACAAATTTGGAAATGTCTTGGTTTAGCGAAAAATATTTGCCTACGAATCATCACTAGAGTATTGAAATGTATTGGTGACTTCACACCAAGCTCATTACTTGGTTAGTTCGTTACTTGGTAGTTTTTTTTCATATGTATTTTCGGAAATTCGATAATTTTACAAAAACAAAATACACAAAAAAAATTCCAAGTAACGAACTATCGAAGTAAGGAGCTTGGTATGTGACTTTCATTAATTTTACCACCTCAATATTTCCTTTAAACATATGTACTTATTAACTCTTCCCTTCACGTGGGCTTCTATGTGAAAAGAATGTAAAACAGCGAAAATTTTGAAACATATTCAAAAGGTGATCTACTCCTAATAATTTTTTATCTTCATCCCTTTAAGGGGTTTACCATATAAAACGACTGAAAATCGGCAAAAACACTATTATTGCCCCAGAATTGCTCTTAGAGCTGTGAAATATATCTCCTACGAAATTATGGTTTTAGGATGCCTGTAGAAATTAAAAAGTAGATATATCCAAAACTTCAATGCCGTTGGAAAACAATTTTTAATACTCCATATTTTATGCTTTTCGCTGAGCCAGCTTGTGAAAATGTTGCTTCATACAATTTGACTCGCCGTAATATTCATATAGTATACGCTAGGGGGCATCATTTGAGTGATGAGAAGTACAAAGTCGTAACATTATATATATGTTGATATGCTCAACGGTAAGATTGTTGGTTTATTTTTTAATGTTCATGTTTTAGTTAGTTTCATGTTTCTTTAAAATTATGTTTTTTGAGTTTTTCATTTAATTTATATAACAATATACTCACGAGAAAATTAAAATTATTTTCATTCGTTTCAAATCACACGTGATTCACACGAATTCTGAATATGTAGTATATGCCTTTACACTGTTTTTAGTTTTACTCTAACATTTTAATAATTAATTATATCAATCAAAATGTAAAAATGATATAAATAATAATAACTCTGCTTGCTCAACTTTTTATTGATAACATCACGTTTCTATAAAAAATTTACCAATTTTAGTCACAAAATTATAATTTTGTGTCAACTACGATAGTTCTCGATTTCGTTGCAGGAATATTTTGATTAAATATATAGTGTGTTAAAATATTTTTTTGGTGGTATAGGTACTTAATATGGATATAGCTACAAGATATCTTATTAAAAAGTAATTTGATTAATATACATATGTAAATATTGATTGTCCCAGATAACAATTTGCACAAGTGCTAATAAAGCATTGCTTCACTCTGTATAGCGTAGCCAAGACAAGTTAATTCGTCACTTATACATTCATATAATGGACTTAATTGTATAATGAAAAAACAAAAAAAAAGTATTTTCCGGTTTTGCACATGGTAACTAATCGATGGACCAATACTATAATGCTCACAACTGCTGCCAGTACAACTATCGCCACCAATGCTTTCATACACTCTTAAAACGAGTTATTAAAAATTAATATTAATACTGAGACCACCTAACTATGCGATAAACAAGTAAGCCGCATGCCAAGCCGTTTTGTCGTGCATATTAAAGTGCAGCACGAGGATACTTGATTTGATAACTGATACTACTGACATATTGCTACAATTCGGTAATCGAAAAGATTACAAATTATTTGATATATTTACTAAATACTATGAATCGTATATGATGTATTCCAGTACATACACATGTATTTCTGTTATTGGCAATATCGAATAAAAGTTGTCCATCCGGAAATAAGTGAAGACAGTCGCACATGATAAAAGTCTTGCCTGTGCAGCACGTTAATATCAATGATAATAACTTGTAGTACTGACTGATATAATGAACTTGAAATTTGATGTCATTTCTACTAATAATAAAGCCCTAAATAAATGATTGAACGTTGTATATGATATCAAATTTATTCATACCATTAGTGGTTACGCCTGCATCTATAAATATGAAATAATTTTCGCTTATTTATCTCTATTTAATGCGAATGAATTTGAAATCTTTGAAATTTGCAATCAATAAAAATTTAATTGCTAAAATTACGAGTAGCTATATATGAATAACTTGAAATGAAAGGAATTTACAAAATTAAACATTTCAACAGCAACTACTACTACATTATTATAATGATGAAATTAATTACTGCAATATATTGATAACTGCTTGTGTTTAGACATATTTTTCTTGATGTATTTCAACAAACATATTGTATATAAGATATACTTAGCTATGGTTTATTTCGAGTTGAAAAATAATTTATTTATGAACCATCTGATATATTTGGCCAAACATTTTGTACTGATCGAGATTGAATTTTTTTAGTATAATTACAAAATAATAAATGATATTCATTAAAGCAATATCTTCTCTGAGAAGAAAGAAACGAAGATTTATTTTGATCTTTTCTATTCATTCTAATGATTTTAAATGATTTTGCCCTTTCAGTTAGAAATTTTACATAAAGTACTCTTCTCTAAACTAATATAACAGAAATGCCTCAAATATTTGTATGATTCAATAATATTTGTATTTTATTGCTACAATTAATATTTTGCATTTGAATACTTATATGTGTATATTAATTAATTGAATTTATTAGTGAAATGAATACTTGAAAATAACACTGAACAACTTAAAACGTTACCACTTGTGATCATGACAACCTGCTGTATTTGTTATACGTACACACTTCGGTACATAAATGTATATGTATATAGTATATATTTATATTTGTAAATATACACATAGTTGGTTAGTACATAATAATGTACTTAAATTAAATAAATGGAATATGAATGATAAGAGAAAGAACAAAAAAGAGAAAAAGAAACTAAACAAATGAATATAACATTTGAAAAGTGAATAAATAAAATTATTTCTATACAAATCGTAAGATTAGCGAGGTACAGAATGAACGTATAGCGAAATTTACTTGATAAAAATTAACATGTACCCACCCACATTCATAAAACTCATACCAAAAATATTTCGGATTTTTCTAAAACAATTCAAATGCGTCTTGCTTTAGGTTAAAATTGTTTCGAGAATAGAAACTTTATCAAGCTTAAGTCTATTTTTATTCGACAATTTATGTTAAGTTTCCTAAACACAGTTGATTTGATTTTTATTTTATATATGAATTTCAAATAGAATAAATTCTGATTAGTAGGCACTGATCTAAGTGATTATTTTAATCTTCTGTAAATATATTTCGACATTATTTCCAAAAAATAAAGCGATAACGTTTTTAACTGGTCTAAATTGCACAATATGCATATTGTAGCTGTACTATTCATAAAGTTTTTTCCAGTAAAACATATTAAATTACATCGTTTTTGGAATTAAAAATTTATAAATTCGGATATTTCCATTGCCTTTGGAATTCGTTCTCGATATTTTCTACCTTCTAGTTCCAGTCATCATTTTCGATTTTATTTCTTTTCTATTGTATGCGACCCACGCTTTAAGTTTATTTTATCACCAATTTCATTTAATGATTTGAACCAGAACAGCCTTTTATTTATTATGTTTTCTGCTTTATGATATAAATTATTGAAATATCACCTAGTTATAATTGTAACAAATAGATCTTAAATACTCATCCTCGGAACCACTTTGAATCACCAGAGAATTAGCCAGAGTATTTTCTAAAATTTTTATGACACACTTCTTCAAACACCTCCTTAACTTTCTCCAAACACTGCCAAAAACAATTTATGTTTTATTCACATTTAAGAAACTATATAGAAATATAAAATAGAAAAAATTATAACAAAGGGTCGAATTTAATATCTTCTTGTCCAAAACTCTAATATTTTATTTTAATATATTATTTTCGAAAGGTATATTTTTCTCCTATCGAGAACCGTAAAAGTGACCCAATAAGAGGAGTTTCACAACAAATAGAAGATTTAAAGGATTAGAACCCTATTCGGGTTCGTCTTGTATTCGACAAACCTACAAACTCCACTAGGTCACTTCAAAAGTACATCTAATTTATTTTATTGACTATCACCGTATAATTATCTTTGCACACTCTATGATCTATACAATATTATACTTTCTGTTTTGTTCGTAAGTCTCCTATATTCTTCATCTTACAATATCTTACTCATAGTTGGCACATAGGCACATATTTGACTATGGATCAAGAGTTTTGAATTTTGCTCTTGCAAATGCTTCTTGCATTTGCAGTGAAAGTGTACAATTTACACTTTAGTAAGTAGTAGCTAAGTAGTATTAGCTATAAAAATGAATTCTTAATAAAATAATACTGCATTTATAAACGTATCTACAATACTTGAAATTTCATTGCTGGAACTTTAGCTAACTACTCTTACACTATATTTATGATTTTGTTTGAGTGTAGTATAATATGTATTTAATTTCATATAGTTTTCTCATTTAATTTTCCAACGTTTTAATTGGAATTGAAGACGATACATTCATAATTAGTATGTGAACGTAATTTTTATACAGGGTGATTTTTTGGCAGCTCAGCTGTTTTCGTGTAACATGTTACTGTCAAACATGTTCAGTTTGGTCTATAATTTAACCATGAATCGACTTATAAACGAACAACGCTTGCGGATTATTGAATTTTATTATCAAAATTCATGCTCGGTTTCTTGTGTTCAGCGTCGAAGCTCATTTCTGGTTGAATGGATACGTAAATAATTAAAATTGCCGTAATTGGTGTGAAGAGCAACCAGAAGCATTGGAAGAACTGTCAATGCATCCCGAAAAATGCCGTGTTTGGTGTGGATTATGGGCCGGTGGCATCATTGGCCCATACTTTTTCAAAAACGACGAAGGCATGAACGTTACTGTGAATGGCGAGCGCTACCGTGCGATGATTACAAACTTTTTTTGTCCAAAATGGAAGCGCTGGACTTGGCTGACATGTGGTTTCAACAAGACGCGAAACAATGGCCCAATTTAAGGGCGAGTTCAGTGTACAGTTTATTTCACGTTTGGGGCCGGTCAATTGGCCGCCTAGATCTTGCGATTTAACGCCTCTAGGCTATTTTTTGTGGGCCTATGTTAAGGCTCATGTCTGTAGCGACAAGCCCGCAACTCCAGTGCGTTATTGAAGAATTTATTAGTGAGATACCGGTCGATATGTTGGAGAGAGTATACCAAAATCGGACCCGCAGTCAACATTTATATGAAATCATCTTTAAACATTGAATTATATAGACCGTTCTATCGACTCAAATAAAGATTTCATATATTTCTCCAAATTTTATGTGTTTTTTTTTAAACAAATCCGAAGGCTGTTAAAAATTCACCCTGTATATTCATATATTAATTCATTTGTTATGAGTAGAGAAATTACACTTAAAATTTTAACTATTTAAATGCTACATATACTAATATTTTTTCATTAAATACATATTATTATACTTTAATAAAAAGAAAACAAAAAATATATTAAAAAAAAAACGAGTAATAAAATGCTACAATCATCGACAATGACCCAAATTTTGCACCTAAACATAAACAAACAATAGTATTATACTTATGTATAACTTGGCCAACATAATGCAGTAATAAAAGTGTTGTTATGTGATATGCATTATTTCTGCAGCCTACATTTATGCAAATAGAGTAGCAAAAAGAGTAGCCACAATAACAACAACAATTACGATGAACATTTGGTTAAGCATTTTTATAATATTGTTTTTTTTTTTAAATTTATTATATTTTTGAAAAATTCGGTCATCAAGTAATATGATACACTACATATAATAACAACAAAGACGCTATATATCGTACAATGAATTATAATAAAATGTAATACTTGTAAAACAGGTACATGTGCAGAGGTACATAAATTCAAATTATGAACAGTAAAAATGAAACCAAACATTTGTATGTGAATAATTTAAAGTAAAATCGACACTTTTATTTATAGAAAAATGATTTACAAGCATATAAACACGCTCGATTTTCAGTATGTTCATAGAAAAAGTGTAATGAAAACGCATTAAAAGACCGCATGTGATTTCCTGTCGTCATCATCATCATCATCATCATCATCAACATCACAGCATTGCAATACATATGTGTATATACATTGTGTATACACAACAAACTCTTGCCTATGAAAATAACAATACATATAGTACATTATTATTTTATTCGTATTTAACTCATTCAAATATCCTATATACTATTTGTTACGCAGCCGTCATCGTCAGTAGCTCCAATAATAATAATCGCATTGTAGTTAGTTTCTCAATTGCATACTCATGCATTTATTTACATTTATTAGTGATAGAGTAGTAAATTTTAGTAGAAATAAATGCACTTACATATCGACACAGAGTAAATAAAAATTTAAAGAAAAGAACATTGTGAAATTTTTTCTCACTATAATTTATACCTTTACAAGTACCAATATGAAAAGGTATACCTGTACTAGGTGTTACAATAAGTTTCTGCAAAGTAAATGAAAAAAAAAGTTTCTTTACGTTTCTTATTCAGCATGTATGATACAATATAATTCGCATGTGATGCCTGAGTTCTTGTGAAGGCCTCAAAACAGACGTTAACCTGAAGAGGATACAAAAATAATTCTTGAGCTAAGTAAGCAAGTGAGAAATAAACCTCTGCGAACATCCAATCATGCCTGGCTTTACAAAGCAGTTTGGACACTTTCAACCTCTGATAAAAGAACAATTTCTTTCAAGTCCTCAGGATCTGTTTTCCTTGGCAGCGCGAATTAAATAAGTACAACCACAAACTGTATGGCTAGGTTGGCAACTAACAAATTACCGAATTAATTGCCGATGTTTTCATTCAAAAATTAACCTCAAACTACCATCTTCAAACAAAAATATGTGCAATTTGCTTCTTAAGCAAGGGAAATATGACAGGTAACCAATGTCAGAAAGAAAAAAATTATAACATTGACAAAATATATAAAAAAATGTGTTTAGTCAGAAACATACATATGTGAAATAGCCACTTTCTTAGTAGTGGCGACATCTGTGTCAAATTGAATGTTAATATTGTATTTGGTTGAATGGTTACGAATGTTTTTGTAAAACCAAAGCAATTTCTACGATTTTTAAATATTACAACAAACTTAAATCGAGCAAAAGATTTATATTAAGTTTCGGTGAAGAGTGGTGTTGAATGTTTCAAAAAGCCACATAACGTGTTGAGAACGAACTTCATGCTAAGCGTTTAAAAAGATTCTAGCCATAGAGTTCCACAACCACCACTAAATTCATCGGATTTAGTACCGTACTGCTTCGGTGATACCATGTCGAATCCACTGAAGAGATTCAATGTCAATAGCTATGTTGGAAAATGCTATTCGGACGGCTTCGCAAATTAGAAAATTCGAGGACATAAGGGCATTACTTTGAAGGCAAAGAATTATATTTAGCAGAATAAATCAATAGCTTGTATTTTATTTCAAGTTTGCGGAAATTTTTCGTTATTCTAGTATATATGGAAATTTTGTTCAATTGGTGTGTCTAAATGCTATTGTTAAATAAAGTACAGTATTGTGCAAAACTTAAGCAACTGGCATAGTGCTCTCATTGATTTCAAATTTACTAAAAAATAAAAGCGCTTAGATTGAATGTTTTAATATTTATTTGTTCCTTCATTAAATACATAAAAAACAACAACCATAAAAAGTTCGGTATTCTTACGAAATTAACTGTAAACAACAAAAAACAAATTATACTCATATTTCATCTGTGCAAAACTTAAGCAACTTTTAATATTTTGTGTAGTATCCCTTATTTTTAATTACTGCAGCACACCTTTTGGGCATAGAAGCTACTAATTTCGTTAAATATGATTTATTTATATTTTCCCATTCAGTTTTGAGGCCTAAAAATAGTTCGTCTTTATTTTTAAAGCGCTTTGAGCCCAAGCCTCGTTTTAAAATTGAAAACAAATTTTCAATAGGATTCAAGTCGGGCGATTGTGCCGGCTAATCAAGCACTTGAATCTTATTTGACTGTAGCCAATCCTTCACAAACTTCGATGTGTGTTTCGGATCATTGTCGTGCTGAAACACCCATCGAAGTGGCATATTCCATTCCGCAAAAGGCAACATTGCAGTTTCTAAGATGTCCTTATACATAAATCTGTCCATTTTGTGGTCAATCCTATGCAACGGACCAAGTCCACTCCCCGAAAAACACGCCCACACCATGACGTTCCCTCCTCCATGCTTTACAGTCTTTTTACAGTATCGCGGATTGAGGCCTTCACCTTTCACATGTCGAACTCTTATTATTCCGTCTGAATTAAATAAATTTATTTTAACTTCATCACTGAACAGTACGCCAAACCACTTTTTTATGGACCAGCCCACGTACTTCTTAGCAAATTCAAGTCTGGAAAAAAAATATATGTTGTTGTTTTTGTTTTGAAGGCATTAAACCAAACATACCTTTTTTTTACATGTTTTGGTGTAAGCATTGGTTTCTTTACCGCTTTGTAGCTTTTTAAACCAACTTTAATCAAATGCCTTCTTACTGTGCTTGAATCGACATTTAAATTAAGAGTATTTACTATATCTTTTGAAGACATGAACGGATTTTTTTTAATCAATTTTTTAATTTGAATAGCTTCCCTATAAGAAATTTTTTGGGGTCTTCCTCCTGAATTTCGATCTGTAACGCTACCAGTTTTTTCAAATAATCGTATCCATCTTGATATCATAGATTTGTTGATATTTAATGATTTTGCAATGTCATTCTGTGGTTTTCCTTCCTTAAATAACGATATAACCTTCATCTTAAATTGATGACTATAACGGACACGTTGCATTTTGGATTTCAATATGTTTGAAAGAACTGTGCGCTAAGAAATACTTTTTTGTACTGAGTTAGATCAATGTTAATGCACAAAGCAGAAAAAACTCCGAAAAAGATCCGTTATTTTCTGAACAAAGAAATATCGAACACCTTTGCACTACGAGTTGCTTAAGTTTTGCACAGATGAAATATGAGTATAATTTGTTTTTTGTTGTTTACAGTTAATTTCGTAAGAATACCGAACTTTTGTTGTTGTTGTTTTTTATGTATTTAATGAAGGAACATTTAAATATTAAAACATTCAATCTAAGCGCTTTTATTTTTTAGTAAATTTGAAATCAATGAGAGCACTATGCCAGTTGCTTAAGTTTTGCACAATACTGTATAATATAATCACTATACTATATACACAAATATATGTATATATACTGAAAGTTCCAAACAGTCTGTAGGTAACATAATTATTTTTCAATCGATGGTATTTTTTTTTGTTATTACGCTTCATTAATAATTTTGTGCAGTCCTTTTCATTATTATAATATGATACAAGTATGTATGTGTGTAGTAAAATATATTGCAGGCAATATAATTATACTATATATCCGTAGTAGCATATATCAAATTACATATTGAGATACTAAAGCAAATCTGATACACTACAACGTGATGCAAATGGGCCTGTAATAAAATTCAACACTTCATTGCATTTGTCTGTCTATAGTTCAAAAGCAAAAATAACAATTTTATATAAATACCAAAATCAATTTGACTATCCAATTTGTTTGAACTTTTCTATCAATGAAAAAAAAAATTAATTAAATACATGTATGATTTTGTAAAAGCTTTTATACATTTTAGTTGTATATTATAGTCATAGTTATACATATATTCATATACACAATACAATAGTATTTTTTGTTGAAAGTTAATTTCTTAACCACTGTAAACGGCTGTTGATGCAGCTAATGTCTTAAGATCGCCTGGTGAAGACTGTTGTGGTTATTGTTGTAAGTTGCAGATTGCTTACTGTTAGTTGCAGCATTTTTGTTGTATACATAATACTGACTTTGAGTATTTGCGTATTTTTTTCTGCAAGTTTATTGAACTTGTGCATAGGTATCATCACTATAACACCAAGAGTGCAACAAACAAAAAGTTTGTGGCAATTTTATGATGGTTTATTGATGTCGAAAAAGCAATACAAAAAAAAAATATGTGTAATTATTACATTATCACTTTTTAACTTTCACATTTTTCTTATCATACGCGGACAAATATTGTTTATCTATAGTAAGCAAAGTGTTAAGCGCGCATTAAGTACGTAACATACATGATTTAAAGGTGAAATGTGCAATAAATTTATGTACAAAAGTCATGAGTTCATATGGCAACCGGATGATTAGAGTTATTAAGATTTATTCCATTAAAATACACAATTTTTTTTTGGCTTTATAAATATTGAATTTTGCAAAGCGACTCAATACTTAGTACCTATAATTGTGGATGGATAGAGTTTGCACATTACATATATCCAGCATATTGCTACAACTTTTGTACACACATGATGTCATCTTGTTCATGATAAATGTGTACATCTGCAGTAAATTTGTTTAAATCGATCATCATAGTGCGCAAACTATGTGTACTATTTCTACTCTTCATGCTTTAAAGTCAATATCAAAACTAAGTGAAGAGCTATAGTTAGTTATTCAATTCAACTTTCACACTTTGGAAAACATTTTGTTACAAGATGATTACAAATGCAATTAGCGTATAACTACTACACTATCTAGATACATAAGTACCTACAATATTGTACATGTAATGGAAGAAAACAAATAGAAATTTTCAATCAAACAATAACATAAATAAATAAATATTAGCAAATGAAGTGAAAATTGACAAATTGTAAAATACCATAGTACTTGTATATTTGTAGTTAATACATAAAACTTGTTTTATATACCACCCCTTCACATATATCAAATTACTTGTAAATTGCAAATTGAAAAAGTATATATGCACAATCAGAGGAGTATTCGATAGTTGTTGCGCAGGCGATTACAACATGTGGTGCTTGCAATATTATAAATTCATTCATTATGGCCAATTCACAGTTGGCAACTATTATGTAGTAGTATTTGCAGTATACGAGTATATCGTATAAGTGAAATAATTTGGCTATCTGCAAATGTGCATGTGGTCATGCAACTATAAATGGCTCTGCATTGTGTTCAATACATATAATTTTTGGATAAAAAGAAAAAGTAAGAATACTCGTGTATGTTTCATGAAAGTGAAAAATTTTAAATTGTTATGCATTCAATATTGTAAAAAATGAGCATTTCTCAGAAAAGTTCGATAGCTTTAGTGTCCGGAATGTCACGTTCGCTTCTGTTCTTTATGTTGTAAAAACAAATAAAAGAAAAAACTAAAGCTGAACGACGCATTTGTCGAGTACATTATGACATCATATGGTTTTAACTTAATTCGGACATTTGTAAAATTACCCAGTATTTGGAAATTCTAAAGTATTCGCACATTATTGCATCCGTATCACTTTATAATGGCTAATATCTTGCAATCAGGCACATAATCACACCCGTTCGTTTGCTTCTGCTTTTCTTCATATATTTATACTTTTTTTCTCAACTTACGAATATTGCGTTCGTAATCCAGGAAAAGCCTATATGAATGTAATTATATTTCTGTTGAAACATTTTACTTTCACTTTCCATTCTGTATTAAAAAACAAAACCGACGATTTTAATCGTATTGTATATTTATTATGATTGCGCATGCGCCACATGCAGCGCATCATCCACTAACATATTGGAACATTGCTGTTATTGTAGTTGCTGTGGATGATGAAGATGTTATTTAATTAAAATCAGACAATTTTATGCAATAACAATCTATGTTACAAGCATCTGTTTTTATATTTTACAATAATTTGCATTTCCGATTAATGTGATTGATTACTTGATAGATTGTTTACCAGATTTAATTTAATTTTCGAGTTTTACATCATACCATATGCAGAGGTGCGTGAGGTAGACACTTAGATTCATATGTTAACCGACTTGTTAAGGTACGCTTTTTCTCTATTAATTAAAATGAGCTGTGCCTGAGGCCTTCTGTAAGGAAGGAAATCGTTCTTCTTAAAACTTGATTAAAAACAAATACGTGCCATTTTTAGTTCCTGAAGAGCCCTTTGGTCAAACAAAACAATTTTTTTCATATTAAAGCTGTGTTTCTGCCGTGGATTGAACCCATGATCTACAGCTCAGAAGGCCAATGCACTAACTTGATTTCTCGGTGCTATTTTAGATTAATACTTTTCTACTGTGTCACAGTTGGTTGGACATCGTTCGACTATAAAACTCACAGATGCTTTCTGCATAAAGTCCAGCGAGCAGACTAGACTCATTATTTGCCAAAACAGCGCCATGGTTTGAAGTCCTTCCAAACCACTATTTACGTTAATGCATTTGCATTCCGTGGATCTATATAGTGAAAAGACTTCAGGTCACTTTTGCATTTTAATTTTGCTTTATTATTTTTATTGTAATGTTACAAAATTGATTGTTACATTGGGTACAATTTCAATACGAAACTTTCAATACATATTAAACAGAAAGTTTATCCGTTTTTTTCGTTATTGAATTGATGATATGCTATAATGACTGCTCACACATGTGTAGGCATGCACACAAATTTTTAATTACTTTATTAGAAATTTCTTTGAAATGTTTGTAGTCTTTTTTTAGATTTTTTAAAGAAAAACCCACATATATTTATACCTGTAGATACTCATACAATTGACCCATTTTAGAATAGAATGAAAATAATAATAATAATAATAATAATAATATGTTATTATATGTTGTACATGTAAAGTCAATATGTCATTATAACTCTGGTTTCTATTACTTATTTATGTATATATACAATAATTACTCAACAATAGAAGTAAACTTAACACAATCTGATTCGTATGTGTATATACACATGCAGATTGTTGCGACAAAACACACAGGTGTTGAATACAACAACGTAAGAGTTACAATTGAAAATGACTATTAAGAACGACATCAAGAAATCTGTTTCACAGAATTATACACATATTATAGATGTATCTACCTAAATACAGATGAATGAGTATATAACAAAACGGAATAACACTTCAATAAGAAGTGCGTTTGTGTGAGCACGTCAGAATTGCTAACATCACCGCCAACATTATTTGCAAATTGTCAATCAATCGTTATAAGATAATAGACTTAAAATAAAAAAAAAATTTTAACTTTTTTGAATTGAATTTATCTGCCTAATATAAAGTTACAGAGATGTGGAAACAAATTTGTTCGTTTTCTATGATATTGTTCAAAACTTTCTCTTGCAAAACTAATGGAATACAATATTCGATATTCTTTGGAAGATTTGAAATATGCTAATACCTTATGCGGTAAATGTATATGATTTGATTGATTAAGAGTTTACATTCAATCTAAAGCATTACTTACTTACTTACTTACTTATGTGGCCATAACAACCGAATATCGATTTAGGCCGAAAATAACATGCTTCGCCAGCCATCTCTGTTCTTCGCTAGCTGGCGCCAGTTAGAAATTCCAAGCGCCGTCAGGTTCTCCAGTACTTGGTCTTTCCACCGAAGGTTTGGTCTTCCTCTTCTGCGCCGTCCTCCAGCAGGTTCCGAATATAACACCTTCTTAGCTGGAGCGTGTTCTTCCATTCGCTCGACATGACCTAGCCAGCGCAGCCGCTGGATTTTGATGCGCTTTACTATGTCAATATCGGCATATAGCTCGTACAGCTCATGGTTGTACCTTATTCGGTACTCGCCACCAACGCAAATAGGTCCAAAGATCTTGCGTAGGACTTTTCTCTCGAAAACTCCAAGCATTCGCTCATCCGAGATGGAAATTGTCCAGGCTTCAGCGCCATATGTTAGGAAAGGCATAATGAGAGACTTGTAGAGTGTAGCTTTCGTTCTTCGAGAGAGGGCTCGACTTTTCAATTGCTTACTCAGCCCAAAGTAACACCTGTTAGCAAGAGTTATCCTACGCATGATCTCCAAGCTGACGTCATTACTGCTGTTAATGCTGGTTCCAAGATAGACAAAGCCCCTTACTACTTCAAAAGCGTAGTTGTCAACAGTGACGTGCTGTCCAAGACGCCGAGACTCTTTGTTTGTTGACACTAGATACTTCGTCTTGCCCTCGTTCACCGTGAGACCCATCCGACGCGACTCTCTTTCCAACTCTGAGAATGCTGCACTGACTGCTCGCGTGTTCATGCCGATTATGTCAATATCGTCGGCATACACTAACAGCATGACACTTTTGTTGAAGATAGTGCCATTATGTCGTAGATCAGCAGCTCGTATTATTTTCTCCATAATAAGATTAAAGAAGTCGGACGATAACGAATCACCTTGTCTGAAACCCCGTTCGGTATTAAACGATGCGGAGAGGTCCTTCCCAATTTTCACTGCACAACGGGAGTTATGCAGTGTCATTCTACAAAGTCGAATGAGCTTTGCAGGAATACCGAACTCAGACATTGTTGCGTAAAGGTAATCCCTTACCGGACTGTCGAAAGCGGCTAAGCATTACAAGGTACTAAAATCGATTTAAAATAAAATTTAAACAAAAAATTGTCCAATATTACAAAAATTATAACAAATATTTATAATAAATAAATAATTTATATAGTTCATCTTTAACTTAGCTAACCCTAAAAGTCTCCAGAACTAACGCAGGAGTTAGCATTATCGCTTCTTTAAAATTGTATTGCAAACATCATTGATTAAAGAAAAAAAAAACAATTTTTTGAAAAAAATGAAATATCTTGGTAACATTTTCGTGGGATTATTTTTTTAATGTGGCTTAATTCTTTTCTGCTTTTTGTAATGAATCACCATCCATGGTAGATGGTTCGGTGGCAGAATTTTAGCATACATTTTTTAGTCTTTTTGACGTATTCCGTGAAGGACGTTCTCAATACTGCTGTTCTGCTGTACCGAGAAGACATTCCGCGAGATACAGGCATGTTTGGGCATTTATCTTCGGATGTATGCTTTTATATTGATCGATTTACCTTCCTCTTTAATTTATTATTTGGCTATACATATTGGACCCTTTAAAGGCTCGTTTTCATCAGTCTACTAATGCTTCCCCCTTCAAGTCTATTATGATTGTTGTACACTCGATTACATTCTTACATACACAAAATATGAACAATATACAATATTATATCTAACTGCTAAAAATAAAAGAAATACATCATTACATACTTAAGCACGCAATTAGGTGAAGACGTGTCTTTATTTACCTTACATTGAATACGTATGTTTACTAGAATTACATACACACGTGTTCAAGGTATTTATGCAATTGGATATATAACTAATCAAGCCTAAATATAGAAAGTTAATAAGTTTACACCTATATGAAATGCTGGTATGTATGCATGTATCGTATAGTATGTCTGCTGAATTATTTAGTTGATTAAATTAATTATTTTTATCATTTGATTTTGGTGAAATCATTTGTAATTTTTTTGTACATAGCATTATGTTACCTTAACTTTTTTCATATTAATTGTATATTCTAATTTTGTATAACAAATTATAATTCGTTACATATGCGACTGTATGCATTGTGCATATCACGTGGGCAATGGAAATATCAGCGATGAAATTGTTAATAAAATTGTCATTCAATAATCACTCTGTCGCTGCAATCACCAACACAAACCAGTTTCTACTGCTATCGTTGTCGATGGTTTTTGTCTCTTTTATTTGCGCTATACAATATAGCTTCAAAGTTAAACTGCATAGTTGGAGTATATATGCCATAACGTACAATACATAATAAGTTTCCGAGCAATAGGGAAATTCATTAATTTCGGTGTCGGCTTATATTGTTCCACTTGTATTTACACCCATCTCTATGCGCATTCATTCTACTGCACTTGTATTTACACGCATAAGTAAACTTGAAGCACGCCAAGTGGAACAATTGATTGCTCTCTATTGGTCCAAAGTCCATACATGTCTTATGAGGAAGAGTAATTGTTTTGATCTCCTTTTTGGATTAATACCGGATTATTCCTTTTAATCTCGGTTTGAAATACAGGCAAGTATTAGGGAGTACTCGGGTACTCGAGTACGAATACTGAGTACTTTAGCAGCATTACTAAGTTTCAAATATTTTAATACTGCTATAAGAATCTCAGTACTTATCTGAATGCAGGTAGACGCTTCTCTCCATCTACTTCGTCTCCATCTACAGTATTTACCGGTTGTAATTTTTTCTACCACGTTATTATCGTTATTAATATCATTATCATCATTAGCTGGTAACTTGTTGACAACCACAAGATGATGATGATGATGATGATGATGATGATGATTCTACATACATAAATACAACACAAATACAATTTTTTCATTTGATATTACAGTACTCTTGCACCATGGCAATTGTAAATTTCTTACCTTATTTGTTGCTGCACTTGACTACTTGTCTACCATCGCCGTTATGGCTGTTGTTGTTGATTACTGCACTTGTTGTTATGCTACACGTAAACAGCTAATGGCATGCCGCAAAAACAGTTTGTAAGAATTAAAAATGAATTCTTCATTATTACCTATTCCTTTTACATATACCTTAGCGCATGGTTACTGAAAGTTTGAATTTATTTTATGCTATTCCCTTTGAACTTGACTTTAAGCATGGAATTAATGTATTGTGTGGTAGTAACGGTTTTTAATATTGCTGGTAATAAGTTATGATGAATTGTGGTTATACTGCAGAAGCAACTAGAATCAACAGCACTACTGCAATATGCAACTGTGTAATACTTGCTTGTTATTGCACTAATATAAGCAAGCTTACGGTAATTTTGTATGATGAGCTGTACGAAATATGAATATTGATATTTTTCATTTCCTATTTATCTATAGATCAATTATTAGATCACTTTTCTTCTTCTTTAAACATTCGGTAGTTGTGATCTCTCATCCATGTTGAAGCAGATTGCTATATCTCACGTCCTCCCTATCCCAAAAACGGTTCACAAAACGTAAACCTTCTTCGCTCAAATAGGTCAAGCCTCAGCTCGACAAATTCAGCAAGAAATTTGTCGTTTGTTTTGTTTTTTGCAAACGATTTGAAATAGCTCTGAATAAAGTTGTTAAATCGACCAATTAGTGATACTAATCATCACTTGCAAACTTCAGCTAGTGAAAATTGGACGATGGATAGAATAACTTTTTACCGTTATCCCTAATTCCAGTGACACTGTATAGCTCCCGATGTGCTGTGAGTAGATGGGTAGAGTCTCTCCCCGCCGTTTAATACCGAACGGGATTTCAAACAAGGTGATTCGTTATCATGCGATTTCTGCAATCTTATTTTGGAGAAAATAATACGAGCTGTTGATCTAAGACATAATGTCACAATCTTCAACGAAAGTGTCATGCATTGACATGCTCAGCATGAACACGAGAGCAGTCAGTGCAGAATTCTCAAAGTCGGAAAGAGAGTCGTAGTCCAATGGGTCTCACGGTGAACGAGGGCAAGACGAAGAACCTTGTGTCACTGTTGATAACTACACTTTTGATATAGTGCAGGACGTTGTCTATCTTGGAAGCAGCATTAACACCAGTAATGACGTCAGCCTGGATATATTGCGAAGTGTCACTCTTGCTAATAGGTGCTACTTTGAGATAAGAAATCGAATTGAGAAGTCGAGCCCTCTCTCGAGAAACGAAAACCTTACATATGGCGCTAAGCCCTCAATCTTTTCCACCTCCTATGAAAGAATGCTTGAAGTTTTCGAGAGAAAAGTCCTACGCAAAATCTTTGGTGCTATTTGCGTTGGTGGCGATTATCGAATAAGGTGCTGTATGAGCTGTATACTGACACCGACATAGTAAAGTCTATAAAAATTCAGCGGTTCGACGTCATGTCGAATTAATGGAAGAACATGCTGCAGCTAAAAAGGTGTTATATTCGGAATCAACTGATGGACGACGAAGAAGAGGCAGATTTAACTTCCGGTAGGAAGTCCGGTACTACTATGAAGCAAACCGAGGAATGAATATTTTTAAACATTGAATTGTATTAGGACCACTCTATATTAACAGCTTTGGTTAGTTTAGCGAGTGAGCGCAGGATAAGGATATAAACATGGTACCACAATGAACATTTTTCCTATTATAATACATTTGATTTACTATGGCAAATGGATAATTTTACATTCATCTCATTCATTTGCTTGATCAAATGTCTAGTTTCGGATCTTGTGTTAAGGTATACCCGTACTCGTTTTTGTACCTTTCTGAATGCCGGTACACCTTTCTTTATTAATATAATTTTTCTATATTTTTGTTTTCTTAAATTCTCATACTCTTCATATTGCTGCTTTTGTTGTCGTTGTTGTTATTGTTGAACAGTTTATTTTAAACGAGTGTTAATAAAACAGAACATTAATAAAATGAAAGTCATGTTTCAGGTTAATAACATCACCATCAGCGCACGAGTAACAGCAAATCAATGATTGTACATACATTTATGCATACCTACTTATATGATTTTGAGTGATCTACATATAGTATATTCATGCTATATTATATGTATGTTGTAGTGCTGCTGTAGCATTGATGGCACATTTTTGATAAATGATTTAAACTGATGTTAATTGGTTAAACATGTTTTACACTACCGCATTTAAATGAGATGTGTCAATAAAGTAAAAGCAAACGTTAAGTACCTGCACAAATGACTGCTAAATAATAGAAATACTTTCCCTAACTACATGTTATGAAAATACAATATAAAGTTTATAGTATCATAATTTTTTTTAAATTATTATTGTTTTATATTGGTTAATGGTAATGCATTTATTTCTTATTCTTTTTTTTCAGTATTTTTTTTATCCTTCGATCAGTGTCGAGTGGTAGCAGTAGTATATTCAAGAATTAGAACGACAAAATGAGTTCAGGCTGTTGCGTTTGGATTGCTAAATATGCATTGTGCTTATTTAATTTTGTTTTTTTCGTAAGTATATAAGGAATTTACTTAAATATGTATGTGTACTAGAAACTATGGTTCATTACAACGTTTTTTTTTCGCCATACTAACTTGATTCACAAATTTATAATTGCTTGGAAAGTGTTCTGTGTAAATTCTAGAAATTAATTTTCCATTTATGATTTAAAACTTTTCAAAATGCCATTATTCTTATCATGCTGCAATGTCTTGGTGCCCTGTTTGATTATCAAACAATTTCCAATTCTACTAAGATTTGTTGGTCATTTTTGATGCTTTTACACTATGCATAGTAGAGAAAGCGTAAACAGCAGGTTTGAATGCCTGTTTGCATGGCACGCTGCCAACAAATAGTTATTACTTTATTTCGAACATTTTATTTTACAATACGTAATTGCGCATTGTAATAGCGACAGCAACACTGTAATTTTATTTCTATAACACTGTTGGTCAAGCATGTAATATACTAAATTAAATGCGTTCATTGACTTTCTTGAGTATACTTACTTATTGTAGTAACAATTTATTATTAGTATTTTAGTCATTTTTATTAACGTATATGATAATGATTATTATTCAAACTTTCAGATAATTGGCACAATAGCACTTGGCACCGGCATCTGGTTGGCTGTGGATAAAGCATCATTAATTGCTTTACTGAAGATAGTCGAAAGTGAAAATGTTAATGTGAGTATTAAATCAATATACCTATACTTATTTACATACAATATACCATACATATATTTATGTGCATCCTCCATATATGTGTACACATCTAGTCTTAGTATATTTCAGTGCACATTATAAAAATAGTATATAAGTATGTATTACTTTGGCTGAAAAGTTTTTAGATTTTTTAATAGGTGGCGCCACTAGAAAATGTGGAAATCGTCAAGCAAGTGCATCGAATCGATCTGAATAATCGAAAAGTGAAGTTCTGGGGGTTAGCTGAGGCAGTGGGTATTTCAAAAGAATGGGTGCGTTGCTGATTCTCGACCAAAAACGAGCAGCGCAATCGAGCAGACTTTTTTCGGCGTTTTGTGACGATGGATGAAACCAATAGGTAGTCTATAGAGTGACTGGAAAGCCATGAACGCCGACTAAAGCAACCAAAGAACCAATGCTCGAGATGAACATGGCAGAATCTTTATCGATAATCTGCACAAGGGAATAACATTAACAGGAGCGTATTTTGCAGCATTATTGAACAAACTTAACGACGAAATAAAGAAAAAACGTAACATCATGATAATGCACCGCCACTAATGCAAATTAGACCAATTATGATTCGAGTTGGTTGAGCACGCACCGTTTCCTCCAGACTTGGCTCCCAGTGGCCGTTATCTGTTTCCAAATATCCAAGGAAAGAGATTCAAGTTGAATAAGAGAGTTATCGCGAAATTCGAGTCGTATTTCCAAGGCTTGGATGTTTGGTACTACACAAAGGGCATCGGAATGTTGGAAACTCGCCGTACCAAGTGTATTGCACTCAAAGGCAACTATGTTGAGGAATAAATATAACTAAAAAAATGCTTGTTTTCATTATGAACCTCAGGACTTTTCGGCCCATGTAGTACGTACATATTTATGACAATATTTTTTCCCGCCAATGTCGTTAGCTTTCATTAATTAAGAAAATTGGTTTTTTATGTTTATAAACATAAATCATAGGCATATATGTATGTATGTACATTTGTGTTATATGTACGGCGACCAGACGTTTTACCATTTACGTCATTTATCAAAATGGCCTGCATAATTTTTGGAGAAATTATAAATGTGCTTTTTTTTTGGGAAAGCAGCCAGGCCAATGATGCAGTTAAAGCAATTGAAATATTTTTTATACTATAATTTTTAAATAGTTAAGCCTTGATAAAGAAATTAGTGCAACCTGTGCGAAGATTTAAATGTTAACGCCCCTTTCTCCCTATGGAAAAGTTCTCCGGTAAGGGAAATAAAGTATCGAATTTATCATGAAAGATAAATTCGATCAAAAATTGAGAAAAATTCACATTCACACTTGAGATTTATGTATTTTCGTAGTATTTGCTCAAAACTAGAAAAGCTTGAAACCACATTCGCATTGAAAAATGTATTACGCGTTTTGCTTTGGTACATATGTACATCTGGTCACTGTAATTATATGTGTAAATATATGTATCTATACATATACGTATGTGTCTTCATAGTAGGTTTTCCCCTTATTAGTTGTCACTTTGCGTGTCTAGCACTTTGCTTATCAAGATTTCGATATTCCAATGCCTATAATGACCGTTGCTAATATTGTTGTTATTTGTGCTTTGCATAGCATTTCGTTATAAAGAAAGTAGTATGTATTTGTAAGCCAGTTTGATGTATTCTTAATATCCTTTGATAATCTGTAGGAAAATATTGTTAATGACACAATTTTTTATTGTTGAGTGGATGAATTTAATAAACTTAACCATCGTCCGATATTATGTATCGTCTAAAATATATTTTCTTTTCTATATATTTTTGTTTGAATATGAATATATTGATTCTTGCTTTTACAATAACATACATACACCTATGTAAATGAGGGTTGTTGGATATATACCTATCCGCGAGTAGAGAAAAACTTCATTGTTAACGTTTATCCATTTGATCAATTATTTTTAAATTATTGAAAAAAAAAAACAATTTTTAGCAAACTTTTTGGCATTTTTGACTCAGATAATATATTCTTGATTCACCACCAGAAAATGTTTTTTAAATTTTTGTCGCGTACATCCAGTATTGCCAATAGACAATTTACACAAAGAAATGAAGAATGTATAACTATTTTTCTTTTAACTGGATATATTTACGTCATACATATTCCAAAACTAAGTTAAAGTGATGTCACAAGGGTTCTGCCGTTCGGAACCGGCTAATAACTTTCTAAAGCTGTCCAAATTTAAAACGCACAACAGTATTGGAAAAGAATCTCGGTGGTAACGCAATGGGCCTTTTTGGCGTAAGTGTGTCCTCTCAGAGAGGGCAGCCACATAACCTAACCTAACCTATTCCAAAATCAGAATCGTTTCTAAAGGATACAATTTCTTCATAAATTTTCAAAAGAAGTATATATATTTTCGAAGCCATTTGTTCAGCTCTGCTGCATTGAAGGATAAAGCAATTTTTTTCTTCGCTAAATGTGAAAATTTAACCTACAAAATACAGTGTGATAATCAAGCCATAGCAATATTCGATCGCAATGGCTTTTACCATTTTTAAGGTAATCGATACGGAATATGTCGTATGCTTTTTGACAATTTCGACTATGTCATTTTTGACATAGAAAATATTAGTTTTCTTCAGCAATTTCATCTATCTTCAAACTTTGTGATCTATGAACGCGAACACTAAACGAATATAATAAACGAAATACTTACATTAAAAGTACGTTTCAGTTAAGTCCTTATTTCAAAATAACATTAAACATTGGATCGCGGCAACACCATTTAACTTTGCAGAAAGTCACTCAGATTACTAATATCAATTATTTTATCTATTTGATTGTCTGAATTGTTCGCATACGACTATGTATATCATTTAAAGCATTTTAAATGCTGAAGGTGTGAAATACAGGTAATTCTCATACCACCTCTTTATGCTTACATGTTGCATGCTTTTTAGTATTTCCGAGTTTTGTGTTATATTATTTGAATGATAAAGTTCAAAAACATAAACAAGCAATAGAATATATAGATATACGTATGCCTTATATGTATGTTAGGTAGATGAAAATTATTCTGTATGAAGAAATTGATTAAGAGTTGACAAAAAAAAAATCAATTTGTAATTCTGAGCTGATGACATTCATTCAAAATAATAAGGTTCAAAATAAAAACAACGTTTCGACAATTGAAAATGAATTTCACACATATAACTTGCTCTGATGATGAGACAAAATACAACCAAACGTTGCAGTTATGTAGGTACTGACTTAAAATAGCACAACGAAAGCGAGAATTTTATGAGTTTTTTTTTAAAACAAATCAAATCAGCACGAATAGAATCATCATAAAATACATCAAGCAAACTTTTTGGGTGAGGCATCTTAATGTATATTATATGCTTGCCTTTTGCTTGTTCCCTTCAATATAACATATCCTTTCCACACGCACACACACACACATAAAAAAGGGTAAAAAACAATCATACTTACAGACAATCATACTTACATACATTATTTATTGCGAGCTCATATTTGAGAATATGTTCACTGACTTGTCAATACATATGTGAACTGTTAATACCCCTTTGTCACTTATTCATGTATCGTAGTAAGAGACATTTCATACAAATTGCTGGACATCAGATATCATGATTGTACAGTAATAGAAAATGCTTGTCTTGATTGAAATAAAACATTGAAAATAATTACATATATATGTATGTACATACTTAGATACATACAACATAAAAAATGACAACCATCAATTGTCACACCACACAAATTGGTCAATGAACTAAGCAACTAGTAGTATGTAGTAATATTAGACAAGTAAATAAGTCTATGTAAGAACTTGTGTATATTTGTACGTACATAAAAGCTCTTACAAAAGTTCTGAAAAAAACGCTTAATAGTTGTAATTATAATTATTTGTTTTTTTTTTTCTCTTAATAGCATACAATAGCGTTTGTTGTATTTAACTAAATACATGCAATAACAAATTATAATGTTGTGAACTTTCTTAATATGCATAAGTATAACTACGGATGAACGTTAGCAACATTTTTAATTGATGACTCATTAAATTAAAATACATATTATTTCTTTTGATTTGTATTATTTCCATTGTTTTTATTTAATTTGTTTATTTGTTCTATAATTCACTGCCATAAATTCTTATGAGAAATTTATTTCAATACTCAATTACCAACAACAGTAGCGGATTCTAATTGTGAGCAAAAAAAATTGCTTTGGGTAGACTAACATTTCGAAATTAAAAATGTATTTTCTCGTATTTTCTATATGGGAAAGTTTGAGTTGGTATATGTTAGGTTCGTGTAGCCGCCCTCTCAATGAGAAAGGTAACCTAGGCTAAAAGATTTTTTTGTGTGATACCATGAGGAATGTTATACCTGCCGTTTACTCATAGAACCAAAATGTTCTTTCGCGAAATTGAGGAGGTTGGTAATAACAATATCTTTCAATGAGGTCATCTAGATCAACGTTGGGTAACACGGCCCGCGAAATCTTAAAATAAATGTTTCACCTGTCTAAGAATTTTATAAAAGAAGCGCTGAAGTATTTCCAAACTTAGTTGATAATGCAAAGTAGATTTATTCTTTATTTGGCACAATATATCGATGTGAACAGTGGTTCTCCAAGATGAAATACTTGAAATCGAAGTACAGAATTAAAATAACCGATACGCATTTGGAAAACGATAATTCATAATTTTTTCACTTCATTTATTGCTTTATGATAGTCGTTTTTTCCAATGCTTTTTATGTTGTCGAAAACAATACCGAAATAAATCATGTTCATAATTGTAGATTTAAAAATTATAGGATCAAAGAAGGTGTTATTTAACTGCTACGGTCTGCGGGTAAAACGTAAAGTTTACTCTGGCCCATCTTATAAAAATATTGCCCACCCTTGATCTAGATAAAATATTATTTTCGCTTTCTTGATAAGCCGAGTGATGATCTCACGTTCCTTTAAGTCTCTGCAGCTTTTGCAAAAGTTAAGTTCAAGGTGGCTCAGACTCGATTCCTCTACATGAGTTCCGACAAGGAAGTGAGCTCAGCTACAACGCCTTCGAACTTAGTGAAAGTAAGGTGGAGAATTCAAACTTATTGACTCCAAGGCGTGCTCAATATTTGGTCTTGTGCTTTGACTTACTCCTCCATTGTTATAAAGATTAACTGACACATTACCTGCTGACCATGGAATACGTAGAGTAAAGGTCGAACACGATAACTTTTTAAACTAAACATTTCTCCAGCGTTGAATCCTATTTCTCACTCAGTGGAACCGTAAATAAGTAAAAATGTATTAAAGCTCCTGCTGTTTTTGCAAAAATGACTATGGCGTCTCTAAGGTTACTATCAATCCTCAGCTCTATGTTCATATAGTGAAAAAACGTTTTTCACCTGGACCTGGACAACACGTAGTCGGACAAGACATCGCTATAATTCATACAGCATGACCCATTATGGCCCCATTACAAGATTTTCCGTGTAATACAATTTCAAGATTTGGCGATGCACCCGGCTTTTCATTCGTAGTTTGCCGCTTACTGATTGGATAGCATTTACATTACAAAATGATGTATTATAGATATGTAACATATATAAAAAGGGAAAGCACATTTATATTTATGAATGTAAATGAAACTACTTGTAGCTAAGTGTACGAAGTAGTTTCATTATATTTAATTATGCTTTTGACTATATGCGGTATTATAATTCTTTTTATTTTAAGTTCGCGTTGCTTTTAAAAAGTGTATTACGTTCTGTATAAATGTCCGACAACTCACATTCTGTCTATTAACTTGAAATTGTACTTGAATTTAATTTTGAAATTATTTGTACTTACATTTATTCACTTTCATTTTAGCAATTCACGCAGCCAAAGGTCATTGAACAGATGGCATATGTGTTGTGTATCATCGGCGCTATTATGTTTGTCATGAGTTTCCTGGGTTATTGTGGTGCGATACGAGAGTCACGTTGTATGTTAACAGCGGTAAGTTACACACTATAATCATTCATTTTTCCTTTTCTTTTTATATTATTTTTATACCCTGCATAATGCAATATGCATGGTATATTCATTTCGGTCAGATGTTTGTGTCCACTTGAAGGAATCTCCGGAGATATAGACATGGATATATATTCGTGATCAGCGTCGATTAAATTTTCGATTTAACGATGTCCGTCCGTCCGTCCGTCTGTCTGTCACCTGGCTGGTTCGCACGATAACTTGAGTAAATATTGAGCTATTTCGATGAAATTTGGCATAAGTAATCTATGATCCAAGGGTACGGAGGGGATTGATATTGGGCATGATCGGTCAATAACCACGCCCACACCAAGCATTCAAAGCGACTAACCTCGAAATTTTCAAAATCTTTAACTTGCTATAACTCACATAATATACCACTTGGGACAACAATATTTTGCACATAGAGTTATATTATACTACTATATAACCTCGCCAAAACTGGGTGAGCCACGCCTACTTTCTAGCGTAGCTCCCATACAAAGTGTCTGTACTTCTTTTAAATTGAAACTGCTGTAACTTCTACAATCTTCTGTCTAGAATAACCATAATTGACACTTAGATTAACACGGCAGTCAAAAATAATATGGCAGAAAATCAATGTGCCACGCCCACTCCTTTTTGGGTCTCCCATACAAAGTTGCGGAAATTAAAAAAAATGTTACCGGTTATAACTTGCAAACTATTCAGCCTAGAATAACGAGATTTAAGGTGTGGATTAGTATTGTACGAGCAACTAGGCTCACAGAAAATGGGCGCACCACGCCCACTGTTTATCGTAGCCCCCATACAAATTTTAAATTGAAACAGCTGTAACTTAGGCAATCTTATGTCTACAATAACCATAATTGACACTTAAATTAATATCGTAGTCGGAAATAATCTGGCAAAAAATCAGCGTACCACGCCCACTTCTTATTGGGGCTCCCATACAAAGTTGAGGAAATTAAACAAAAATGTTAACCACCATAACTTAGAAACTATTCAACGTAGGACACCAAATTTAAGGTGTGGATTAACATTGAAAAATTAATTGGATTTACTAGAAAGTGGTAAGCCACGCCCACTTTTTATCTTAAAATCCTTTTACTTCGTCAAAGTCAACCATATTTCGGGTGTAAATTAGTAGTATATGCAAAAATTGTTTCTCGAAAAGTGGAAATAAAAGAAAAGTTGGATATTCGAGTAAACTTTTTATATATAAATCTACATATGCAGGGTATAGTTTGGTCGGCCCTAGCCGACTGTAAGGAGATTTTTTTTTCTTTCTTTTCTTACATATTGCAATACTAGTTTGCAATGAATGCATGGTTTGTGTTGGTAAAAGAGAAAGAAACTTGTTTAGCCCATATATACATATTTTGTATAAGCAAAATGCGAAAATTTTGAAGAAAAATGTTTTTTTATTGGGCCAGAAATTAATGAAAAATATTACAGACTTTTTCATACTTTTTGTTTATTTTAATTTATAGATTACATCCAATAAGTAATATGGAAACATGGAAATCTCTTAATATTATATTTCAGAAAATAGCAAAGAAAAGATACATATCGCTCTTTATATATCTTTTTTTCTGACAATATATTTCATCTCGAATCGCGTTAAGTATTTTACTATCAAAAATATTTTATTCGATTCAATTGCTTTAGCTAAAGCCCTAAATTCTTATTTAATAAAAAAATATTTTACAAGTTTTTCTTAGAAATATCACTGAACAGCAGATTTCAAGTATTTATTCGATCATCTTATCTGGCAGTCACAATTTGCCAAAAATGCTTCTTAAAATATCTCTGTGACAAAACTAAGTTAAAGTAATATCACAAAGGTTCTGCAGTTCGGAACCGGCTAATATAATTAGGTCCATTCTAATGCTGTCGGTGGTATTACAATGGGCCTTTCTGGCCTAAGTTTGTCCTCTCAGAGAGAGGGCAGCCACATAACCTCACCTAAACTATCTTGACTATAACTGCAGGACATTGTATTCAGAAAATATTAAATAGACTTCAGAAAATTTAGAAAATAATTCTAAAACTTACTTAAACTACGAAAAAGCCAGGGTTTTGGGTTTTGGATGTTTATGAGAATTTACACTCTTGAAAATACATCACTACTTTGAAATCCAGTACTCGTATGACCACATAATATAAAAGAAGACAAAAAAAGTACAAACGTAAGAGAGCGGTATTATTAACGTACCTACATAATAATAATTTATAATAAATCATAATATTACAAGTGTATATCATAGATGACGGCACCTTCAATGCACTCGCTACTCAATTTCAATTATTCAAGTACAATGGTAGCAACGTGATAGCAGTACAGGTAAAACACCCAAAACACAACGGCAACAACAAAAAACAAAACAAAGTAATGATTACTATCGCTATGTTGACAACCAAAGGTGTCATTGTTGTTGTGACCAATGCAAAGGGTGGTTTTTATACCCTGCATAATGCAATATGCATGGTATATTCATTTCGGTCAGATGTTTGTGTCCACTTGAAGGAATCTCCGCGGATATAGACATAGATATATATTCGTGATCAGCGTCGATCAAATTTTCGATTTAACGATGTCCGTCCGTCCGTCCGTCCGTCAGTGTGTCACCTGGTTGGTTCGCACGATAACTTGAGTAAATATTGAGATATTTCGACGAAATTTGGCACAAGTAACCTATGATCCAAGGGTACGGAGGGGATTGATATTGGGCATGATCGGTCAATAGCCACGCCTACACCAAGCATTCAAAGCGACTAACCTCGGAATTTTCAAAATATTTAACTTACTTTAACTCACACAATATACCACCTGGGACAACAATATTTTGCACATAGAGTTATATTACACTACTAGATAACCTCGCCAAAAGTGGGTGAGCCATGCCTACTTTCTAGCGTAGCTCCCATACAAAGTGTCTGTACTTCTTTTAAATTGAAACTGCTGTAACTTCTACAATCTTCTGTCTAGAATAACCATAATTGACATTTAGATTAACATGGCAGTGAGAAATAATACGGCAGAAAATCAGTGTGCCACGCCCACTCCTTTTTGGGTCTGCCATACAAGGTTGCGGAAATTAAAAAAAATGTTACCGGTTATAACTTGCAAACTATTCAGCGTAGAATAACGAGATTTAAGGTGTGGATTAGTATTGTACGAGCAACTAGGCTCACAGGAAATCGGCGCACCACGCCCACTGTTTATCGTAGCCCCCATACAAATTTTAAATTGAAACAGCTGTAACTTCGGCAATCTTCTGTCTAGAATAACCATAATTGACACTTAAATTAATATCGTAGTCGGAAATAATCTGGCAGAAAATCATTATGCCACGCCCACTCCTTCTTGGGTCTCCCATACGAAGTTGCGGAAATTAAAAAAAAATATTACCGGTTATAACTTGCAAACTATTCAGCGTAGAATAACGAGATTTAAGGTGTGAATTAGTATTGTACGAGCAATTAGGCTCACAGGAAATGAGCGCACCTCACCCACTGTTTATTGTAGCCCCCATACAAAATGACTGAAATTCTTTTAAATTGAAACAGCTGTAACTTCGGCAATCTTCTGTCTAGAATAACAATAATTGACACTTAAATTAATATCGTAGTCGGTAATAATCTGGCAGAAAATCATTATGCCACGCCCACTCCTTCTTGGGTCTCCCATACGAAGTTGCGGAAATTAAAAAAAAAACTATTACCGGTTATAACTTGCAAACTATTCAGCGTAGAATAACGAGATTAAAGGTGTTCATTAATATTGTACGAGCAACTAGGCTCACAGGAAATGAGCGCACCTCACCCACTGTTTATTGTAGCCCCCATACAAAATGACTGAAATTCTTTTAAATTGAAACAGCTGTAACTTCGGCAATCTTCTGTCTAGAATAACAATAATTGACACTTAAATTAATATCGTAGTCGGTAATAATCTGGCAGAAAATCAGTGTGCCACGCCCACTCCTTCATGGGTCTCCCATACAAAGTCGAGGGAATTAAACTAAAACTTTTAAGCTCCATAACTTACAAACCATTTAGCCTAGGACAACGAGATTTAAGGTGTGCATTAATATTGTACGAGCAACTAGGCTCACAGGAAATGAGCGCACCTCACCCACTGTTTATTGTAGCCCCCATACAAAATGACTGAAATTCTTTTAAATTGAAACAGCCGTAACTTCGGCAATCTTCTGTCTAGAGTAACCATAATTGACACTTAGATTAATATGGTAGTCGAAATTAATATGGCACAAAATCAGTATGCCACGCCCACTCCTTCTTGGGTCTCCCATACGAAGTTGCGGAAATTAAAAAAAAATATTACCGGTTATAACTTGCAAACTATTCAGCGTAGAATAACGAGATTTAAGGTGTGAATTAGTATTGTACGAGCAATTAGGCTCACAGGAAATGGGTGCGCTACGCCCACTGTTTTTTGTAGCCCCCATACAAAATGACTGAAATTCTTTAAAATGGAAACAGCCATACCTTCGGCAATCTTCTATCTAGATTAACCATAATTCACACTTAGATTAATATCGTAGTCGGAAATAATCTGGCAAAAAATCAGCGTACCACGCCCACTTCTTATTGGGGCTCCCATACAAAGTTGAGGAAATTAAACAAAAATTTTAACCGCCATAACTTCAAACTATTCAGCGTAGAACAACCGGATTGAAGGTGTGGATTAGTATTGTAAGAGCAAATATACCCACAAAAAATGGGCCAGCCACGTCCATTGATAATAGTGGCTCCCATACAGGATGACTGAATGTCTTTTAAATTGAGATAGCTGCAACTTCTGCAATCTTCTGTCTACAACAATCATAATTAATACTTAGGTTAATATGGTAGTTGTACATAATCTGGCAAAAAATCAACATGCCACGCCCACTTATTATATAGCTCCCCTCATAACATACAAAGTACTTCGTCAAATTCAACCATATTTCGGGTGTAAATTAGTACTATATGCAAAAATTGTTTTTCAAAAAGTGGAAATAAAAGAAAGATATGGATATTCGAGTATACTTTTTATATATATATATATCTACATATGCAGGGTATAATTTGGTCGGCCCCAGCCGACTGTAAGGAGATTTTTTAAATGAATATTCGCATGAATATGAACAGGGAAATTGTATTAATTGTATTCTAAAAAACGCATTACATTCTGGGTGAGATATTCGCGTTTTTCGGTAAGTTTTTGAACAAAGGTTTGCTTTATTGAAAATCAATTTTAATCAGGTACATATTGGCCATTAAAAATTGGAATCTTTTGCCATTTTTCGGTTAGCGTGTTCAAAAGTTCTGTGGTTTTTCGATGATAAATATGGCCAAGCCATTTTCTGAGCCTCTTCTGCCTACCATCAAGAGAGTTTTTCAGAGACCGAAACAAATGATAATCAGACGCTGTAAAGTCCGGGCTGGATGCATCAAAACTTCTTCAAAGATTGTCATGATGGAACACATAACCAGCCTTTTTGAAATGATTTCAAACTATTATGTGGTTGATTCTTTGTGCATTCGTTATGTCCTGACAGATTGCATGCCGGTCTAGCTTCACCAGTTGCAAACTTTCATAGACTTTTTCATTGATTTGCCGGTCAGCGTCTTTAACATCGACATTTCAAAAATGCGATCGAACGAATCAAAGTTGAACAGTTTGAAAGCTTTAAATAGTGTATTTCTTTAGATATTTAACTCATCTTCAAGCCAATATAACTTTTCACACGAATGATGAATTTGCATCGAATGACGTTTGTGACAATCGAATTAGTGTTGCTTCATATATGGGCATCAACAACATCTAGTAACAAAAAACTACACGAAAATGTACAGCAGATGACATGCAAATTTATATACACTGAATTTTTGCGCTTAATTTGAATCCGGGGTTTGATTCGTTACGGTCATGGTTGAATTTCGTCCCTAACCTCAATAAAATAAAAAAGTTCAAATATTTTTTAAAATATCCAGATTTACTCCAAGAGGAGTAAAATGTATAAGCACCTCCTCAATATTTTTTTCTCAAGATACTTATTCACTATTTTTTCACTTAGAGGAACTTTCCTATAACATTGACGTTTCTATTAGATTTGATGCAACCGCCAGGGGACCTATGGGTTCGGTTAGATTAAAGGGGCTATCCGTTTGTATGGACTCACTGAGACTCACAAGTATGACCCATTGTGATGCTGTAGGTGGGCTACCCCAGTTACGTTTGAAAGCAACCTGAGCTTCTGGTGAAATACGACCTTTTTTTTATTAATTTTTGGCACCTCAAGATTTTTCTTGAACATGCTTACTCTATATTTTGACTCTTTAGACAGGTTCTTCTACAAAATGAGGCTCAAATTACCTGAAAATTGACAACTAACAAAAAAAAAAACAGCTCAGAAATCGTATTTCGAAGATTAATGTTTCCTCGTCAACACTTGCTCCAAATATACTCATTTTCTGTCAAAACTAAAGGTACTGGGAGTTAAATTTGAAACTTTCTGTTCATCTGCAAAAATACTTAAAATTATTAAAATTTTATATTTTCTAATTTGACCCACCTTAATACACTTATATTCATTTCTGTTACACTTACATGGTACTTTTTTCGATTGGTTACATTATCAATGATTATTTATTTTAAAATTTGATTGACGTCGCAAGCTGAAAGAGTTTTGGTTGACTAAGTAGCAACGTAACAAAGTATTGGCAACATTATTTCAAGAAATCGTCCAGTAAATTGGGCTCCAAGATTCAATAGCAGAGTAAACATCACAAAATTGTCTTCTAAATAAAATCTTAAAAAAAACTAGCTTCAAACTAAAGCCATGTTTTATTTCAATTAAAGTTTTTATAACTCGAACAACACCCTTTATGTATAATTGTATGAGTGCCATGGTTTTAATGTAATCGTGTGTAAATAATTGAGATCAGAAACCATCAAGTCATGAATAGTTTGTGATTTGATTTTCTTTTGTATTGTATTGTATTATTATTATTATTATTATTATTATTATTATTATTATTATTATTATTATTATTATTATTGTGGTGTTTGTCGTTAAATTTGTTGATGAAGTTCATTATATTTGCTATTTGTTGGAGCTGTTGTTTTTTGGTACTTATTCGTACATATGTACCTAATACTTTGGTTGTGCTTGTTGGATTTGATGTATACAATCTAGCAAGTAGGTACCACAATGTTGAAGCGCATCGCATAAGTTCACGTTTCACTCACTGGTATTGTTCGTTTGGGTTTTCCTACGTTTTTTATTGTTTTTATGATCAAACCATAGGCTGAACTATAGGCATAAGAAAAACAAATTAGAGAAAGTCTTTTTACGCCGTTGTTGTCATCGTATTTATTGTGACAACTTGTTACCAAATCAACAAGTCACTGCTTCAATCAGGAATTTTTAAGTATTAATCGACAATGACAATAATTGTCGGTGTTTTTTTCGTTGTTCATTTTTATTCCAAATGCATTCACATTCTCATGGAAAAAGTAAATTTCTACGAATTTTTAATTTTTTTTATTTTAAAGTTTAAGATAATTCCGCGACTTTGTATGGGAGCTACATTAAGTAGAAGTTCCTCAAGTTTATTACAAATGACAATATTAAATTTTATGCTAAATAAGGTGGTTTTAAGCTGAAAACTGCTGATATTATGGCATATTAAACATATAACCAATTCCGAGGGGTCGCGGCTTGGCTCTTTCCAATTTTTGTTTCCAATACGAATCCAAAATTTATATATGGTTGCCCTACACTGAATAATCCGCTTTAGGCAAAAAATTGCCGAGGTTTAAATTTAAAAGAAGTTTGGTCATTTCGTAATCTACAACTCCCTCGAGCCAAATTAAAAAGTTGGCGTGGCTTGCTGGTTTCTTGCCAGCTTATTTTAGGCTACAATATTAATCTAAGCACGAAATATGGTTGTTGTTCGGCAGCATTTTGTATAAGAGCTTACTTTAAACAATAGGCGTGGCTCGCCCATTTTTGGCAAGATTAAGTAGCAGTATAGTATAATTCTACGTGCCATAGTTTTGTCCTAGATAGTATATTAAGTGAGTTATAGCAAGTTAAAATTTTTTTAAATTCCGACGTTAGTCACTTTGATTGCTCCGTGTGGGCATGGCAGTTGACCGATCATGCCCATTATCAATTCCATCTGTATCTCTGGATTATAGGTTATAAAATTAAAAATAAATATGTGCCACTTATAGCCCCCGAAGGGCCCTTTGGCTGGGCTTCTCTTCCAGCACTGTTGTGCGTGTTAAATATTAGCCAGATCCGAACGGTAGAACCCATGTGACAACTCTGTTTCTGAGCTTTTTTTACAGAGCTCTTTTATATGCCTTTTAATGGCAAATTGTTACTGCCGAAAAAATTGCCAATTGTTTGCCGACAGGTGGATACCATTCGAAAGAAAAACTTTTCGATATCAAAGTTTTACTTCAGCCGGAGATGGAGCCCACGACATACAGATCAGAAGGCCAATGCGCTAACCACTGAGTTACGGCTGCGTATCATAAATTACTCATGCCAAACTTCGTCGAAATAGCTCAATATTTGTTCAAGTTATCGTGCGAAATAGCCAGGTGGCAGACAGATAGACGGGATAGACGGACGGACTGACGAACGCATCGACATCGTTAAATTTACTACCTATTTAGGCTAATATTCTATATCTCCGTAGCTTCCGTCAAGGGTATAAAAATGATAGTTTTGTCTCATTTTTCACTATCGGCCTTATTGGTGGTTCTTGCAAGTGAAAGTGCGCCACACCGTATTGAACATTTGAATTGTTGTTTTTTTTGGATAGTAACATACAATTTCTTCATTTTTATAAAGAAGTTTTCTGTTAGGTACGCTTAATTATCCACCAAGCAAGTAGTTTATTTACACTTCGACAGTTGCCCGTTTTGTTCTTTACACAAAGGATGCGATTTAAAACTTGTAAGATTTCAAATATTTGAAAAGTATTTTTACCATACGTTGAATACCGTGCAAGGTCTAAATTGTGCAAAACAAGTTTTGTAATAATGTAGTATCTTTTTCCGTTCCGTTCCGTTCATTCAAAGGAATTTGCAATGTTGAAGTAACAAACATTTTATATAATGGAAATATTCCTGAGCTACGATCAAGAGAAAATTATGTGAATTTAATTCCTCCACAATTTGAAAGATAGAATACATAAAATCATAATTACCTGATTTATATAAAACCAGTAAAAATTTTATTTATCTTATTACGTACATTGCTCATCACTTCAGTGTAACGTCTCACAGTGGGAGCACTTAATACACAATTACTCTAACTGATGACTAAAATATCTACATTAGGTACTATTGCTTTCATGCCTAAATTTTTTGATGAAATTATTTGATAATTAAAAACTTATTGGCTTGTAGTTATAGTCAAAGTCGAGATCATCTTAAATTTAGAATCGATTTATTTGACATATTTCCCAACATGACTATACTAACTATAAGCCACTAATTTTAAATCACGTATTGAGTTGGAATCTAAGGCTATTTATACTCGATAGGAATAACAATTTTTTTATTTAAATTTTTCTTTGTTTTTATGAATGCAATGACTTCCAATGTGTACACGTATTAACAAGCTATTCACATAAATGTAGTTAAGTTGATTATTTCAAAATTGTATATGCCAATATAATTATTTATTTGGTTCATTTTTTGCATTAAGTTGTAAGTATCTGTAATAAGTATAACTATATTTTAAGGTAGTTGTATTGTGATACTAGTTGTTGCAACTTTTATTTCATCAGTTTTACGCATAGATAACTTTTTCATTTCCTCAATTCTCGTATAAATGAATTGATAAATATATAGTAGGTGGTATTATTTGCACAATGCCTACTCTTAAACGAAGATATATATTGTTATTTCATATACATTAGCTATGGGATAGTGACATATGAATTTTGTTTTTAGTCCATTTTGTATGAAAGCCCCTTATAGCCTAGACAGACGGCAGTCAAATTCCGGATTACCGAGTTAATTCGAATTAACTCGGGCATTAACTGCAGCTAATCCACATTAACTTTATGAGTTAATTCTCAAAATAAAAGAGGATTAGGGCAATTTGCGATGGCAACACTGCTGAAAATTTTCTATTGTGAATTTTTCTCGATCCATTTTACAAAATATTAGGTGTGTTCGCAACAAAAAACTTTCAACAATTGTTAACAGTTTTCAACATGAAAAGCGTTGGCGAACAAATAAATCCAGCTGTTAATTACGAACTGTGAATGTCAATTTACAAGTTTCTGATTGTTTTCAGTTCACGTACTTCTTGTAAATTTTCTCATATCATGAGTGACATGACAGAAATTGATAGTGATAGTGTCCACTTACAGGCCTAATAAACAGCAATCAGCCGTTTAATTAATCAGCAATACTACCGTCTGTTAGGTTAGAGAAGCTCGGCCAATGAGCCCTTTGGGGCTTTAAGTGCCACATATTTATTTTTTTTTATTTTACTACCGTCTGTTAGGTTAATGTTTTATTCGGATTAAGTTCGCCGGTAATCCGGATTAACGCTGTCGTCTGTCTAGGCTATTAGAGGGTAAAGATAGGGATTAAGTATGATTGAGGGAAATGTTGGAAATGGTGCCGATCAAATATTTTACTCCTTTATGGTTATCCTTGAGAAAATTTTATAAAAACGTTACACCTCGAATAGTGGGATCTCTCGTATTACAGTCAAAAAGTTCCGTACTATCCTATAGCTAATATACGCACAAAGTAGCAATTATATTTATCTGATTTTATAACTAGCGAGTTATGAAAATATACATAACTACTGCATTGTATGGTTACTCAATTTTTATTTAATTTTTTATGTTATTACAAGTGTACCACGGTCGTTGTAAGTCGTTGGTTGTGATTTTTCATATTTTCATTATACTTTATACACATTCATACATGTGCATTGTATGATCGCGCATGCGCAACCAACCGAAAATATTATGCGAGTATAAAGAAAATCTCTGAAAATTGTTTAATTTAAAAATTGACAAATTTTTATACATTAGAGCAACTTGCAGAAAAAATTGCCAGTACTAAATGAAGAAAAAAATGGCCTTACAGTCGGCTGGGGCTGACCAAATTATACCCTGCATTTGTAGAGGTATATAAAAAAAGTTTGCTCGTATATCCATCCTTTTCTTCCACTACTTTGTATAGGAGCTACATTAAGAACCAGGCTACCTCACCAATTTTTGAGGAATAATTTCTGCCTATAATACTAAACTACTTAGGTTGCAATGGGTTGACCTAGGCGTATTATTTAGTAAGTTATGGGTGTTTTAATGTTTAAGATCAATCCGAGATTTTGTGCGGAAGCTATATAAAAAGTGAGCGTGGCTTACCTCTTTCTTGTATATCTAATTAATTTTTCAATATCAATCCACTCCTTAAATTTGGTTGTCCTACGCTGAATGGTTTAAATTTTTTTTAATTTTCCAAATTTTGTATGGAAGCCAAATTAAGAAGTGGTTGTGGCATGTTGATTTTTTGTCAGATTATTTTCGACTACCATATTAGCTGAAGTATTAATTATAATTTTTCTAGACAGAAGTATGCAGAAGTTACAGCTATTTCAATTTAAAAGAATTTCACTCATTTTGTACAGGGGCTACGACAAACAGTGGGCGTGGCGCGCCCATTTCCTGTAAGCCTAGTTGCTCGTACAATACTAATCCATACCTTAAATCTTGTTGTCCTACGCTAAATGGTTTGTAAGTTATGGATCTTAAAAGTTTTAGTTTAATTCTCTCGACTTTGTATGGGAGACCCATGAAGGAGTGGCCGTTGTATACTGATTTTCTGCCATATTATTTCCGACTACGATATTAATTTAAGTGTCAATTATTGTTATTCTAGACAGAAGATTGCCGAAGTTACAGCTGTTTCAATTTAAAATTTGTATGGGGGCGACGATAAAAAGTGGGCGTGGTGCGCCCATTTCCTGTGAGCCTAATTGCTCGTACAATACTAATCCACACCTTAAATCTCGTTGTCCTAGGCTAAATGGTTTGTAAGTCATGGAGCTTAAAATTTTAGTTTAATTCACTCGACTTTGTATGGGAGACCCATGAAGGAGTGGGCGTGGCATACTGATTTTCTGCCATATTATTTCCGACTACGATATTAATTTAAGTGTCAATTATTGTTTACTAGACAGAAGATTGCCGAAGTTACAGCTGTTTCAATTTAAAATTTGTATGGGGGCTACGATAAACAGTGGGCGTGGTGCGCCCATTTCCTGTGAGCCTAGTTGCTCGTACAATACTAATTCACACCTTAAATCTCGTTATTCTACGCTGAATAGTTTGCAAGTTATAACCGGTAACATTTTTTTTAATTTCCGCAACTTTGTATGGCAGACCCAAAAAGGAGTGGGCGTCGCCATATTATTTCTCACTGCCATGTTAATCTAAGTGTCAATTATGGTTATTCTAGACAGAAGATTGTAGAAGTTACAGCAGTTTCAATTTAAAAGAAGTACAGACACTTTGTTTGAGAGCTACGCTAGAAAGTAGGCGTGGCTCACCCACTTTTAGCGAGGTTATCTAGTAGTGTAATATAACTCTATGTGCAAAATATTGTTGTCCCAGGTGGTATATTATGTGAGTTAAAGCAAGTTAAATATTTTGAAAATTCCGAGGTTAGTCGCTTTGAATGCTTGGTGTAGGCGTGGCTGTTGACCGATCATGCCCAATATCAATCCCCTCCGTACCCTTGGATCATAGGTTACTTGTGCCAAATTTCGTCGAAATATCTCAATATTTACTCAAGTTATCGTGCGAACCAGCCAGGTGACAGACAGACGGACGGACGGACATCGTTAAATCGAAAATTTAATCGACGCTGATCATGAATATATATCTATGTCTATATCTCCGGAGATTCCTTCAAGTGGACACAAACATCTGACCGAAATGAATATACCATGCATATTGCATTATGCAGGGTATAAAAAAATATAAATACAATTATGTTTTATATTTCTCATTTTTGTAGACTTCTCCTGGTGACTATGTGTTAAAAATTCTGTTGAACCATTTTTGACATCATTATAGGTGTTAAAATTTTTCCCAAACAAGAAAGTTCTGTAATCATCGGGAAATACATTGTAGAAGTCAAAACAGGAAGGAGAATACGAAAGCTGAGGGAGGCTTTTTCTTGTTGGATAATTCTCACAGCATTTAGATCTGCCGTTGTCACAGATTAATGCAGGGTGCTTTCCCTTACTGTAGCCTATCCAATTTGGGTATAATAGACCTCTGAAGCATAATTAAGAATAAAGGTTTTGATTTCATCACATAAGCCGATTTTTACGCCATACATTACTTATTTATTTTCGCAAATAGAAGAACACCAGGCAGGACTACAAAAATTGCATAAATTTTATGAGGATGATGTTTAACGAAATCGTCAGTGTGATGAATATGAGTACGGAGGTTGATGACACCGAAGTAAAGTGATAGGATATCAAGAGATTTCGGACTTCTATCGAGGAATCAGACAATTGATTCGGAGGTGGAAAACAGTAACATACAATTTACGTTGAGTCCAAATAGCATAGTAGTAAAAGTAGTAAAACTCTGTACTTCTATCTTATTGATATAAAACTTTCACTTGCCATCGACTAAGAGTATCGAATGTTGCAAAAATGTAATCAAACAACCCATATCTCTTTGTTGCGGCCCTGGTATTTATTTATGTTTGAATTATTAACCAGTGATTAAGTATGCTTTTTCTTCTACTTCTTATTTAAAGCACCTTTCCCTAATGACCTTAAATTGAAAAATAAAAATTATAAAAAAAGAAACAATGCGGCAATATAAAATAGTACAATCCAATGCAATAAAAATTCATTCGATTTTCTGTAAACTGAATATAAAAAAAAATATAAAGCAAAAGACCTTCAATCGTAGCTCGAAATACAGTGTTTTACACACAATTTGCTTAAAAAATTTTAAATAACATAACAATTATTTGGAAGTGCAGCAGTAATTTACTTAAATTGTTGCATAATTAAAAGTCATTTTGTTTGCAAGTATTTTGCTTAATAGTCATAACTGAAACATGTTTGTTAGCATGATAACAATAAATATGAGACGAAAATTCATAAAATATAGTATTAGCTACAAATGTATATTATAATAGTAAATTTATTACATATTCAAAAGCAATACTTACAAAAAATAAGAAAATACCGAATATTAATATCGTATTTTTTGGTTTTACTTTTAACATGCGCTCCAGTACATATTTGTAGTCTATGAGTGTCGTATATGGCCATGTACATGTGTACTAGTGTGAATTTCTACATTGCATGAATGTTTAATTTTACAAATGTTACCGTTATATGACGCATTTTTTATTACTTTAAATATATGAATGCTATGGTCATATATCTCTCCATGTGCATATATACAATATATGTATGCACTCGTACTTACTTGGTCAACTGGAAGATGTGATTGTATTTAAACGTTGCTCTCAAAGTTGGTCACATTTAGTTAACTGAAAATGTTGCACATAAAATTATAGTTGTAATTGAATAAAATATTAAAATAATTTGCAGTATTTATTATCATTTCACAAAATGAATATATGGCAAATAATTTTCTACCAGTAATAAAATAGAATAAATTTATTTCGTTTAATTTACACCAAAAATGTTTAAATCGAAATATTGTGTAACTAGCAGGACACTATTTACTATAGAGTGATTCATATTTCTATGGGATTTCCATTTCAATTAATTTCTCCATTAATTTTTTATATACTGCCCTAAACCGCAGCAACTCTGCTCGACCTACAGTACTAAAACGAATGGTTCCATGGTGGAACGAACAACTCAAAGACAAAAGAATGGAGGTTAGGATACTATTCAACAGGAGGAATAAAACTGGTCGTTGGACAGAATATAGGTCTACCCTTTCTGAATATAACATTCTGATCAGAAAATCAAAACGTAACTCTTGGAGAAAACACTGTTACACACTCTTCCCTAAGCGGCACGACTTCACAAAATATTGTACAAGGATCACTCAAATAGCATCGGAAATGCTATAATCGGAATTCTTCTAAAGAAACCGGACGGATCTTTCACACAAAATCACAAAGAAACCCTGGAATATTTATTGCAGGTACATTTTCTTATCCTATCCTACAATTGTACATCGGAACTCTAGTAGACAAAGTCAAAGTCAAATGGGCAGTGTCATCCTTCCTACCTTACAAGGGCCCGGGGGTGATGGGATCTTGCCAGCTATTCTTCAAAATGCCTTAGATGCAACGCTGGAGCAGCTAATTAGTCTCTTCCGAGCCAGTTACAAATTTGGGTATATTCCGAGCGCGAGGAGAAAAGTAAACGTAATTTTTATCCCCAAACAAGGAAATAAATCAACAGAACTCCCGAAATCATTCCGTCCCATCAGTTTAACTTCTTTTATTCTGAAAACAATGGAACGACTAATAGATCTTCACATCAAGCAAAGGCTTGAAACTTCCATCCGCCAACACAAGAATCAATTCGCCTACACCAAAGGCAAATCAACCGAATCTGCATTACATTATCTCGTATCCAAAATCGAAAAATCCTTTGAATCCAAAGAACTAGCTCTTTGTGCTTTTCTGGACACAGAAGGTGTTTCGACAGTACTGGGTATGAGTCTATCACTACAGCTTTGGCACGTAGAGGTATAGATGAATACTCAGTGATTTGGGTAAAAGCTATGCTGAAAAACCGAGATATTTCAGCAAATTTAGGAAATACCAAAGTAAACGTCAAAGCTGTTAAAGGCTGTCCCCAAGGGGACATTCTTTCCCCGCTACTATGGTCTCTCGTAATAGAGGACCTCCTAGTCAAACTCTCTTCAACCGGTTTCGATGTAATCGGTTATGCAGACGACCTTGCTATCCTTGTTACAGGAAAAAGTGGTAGTACGTTATCAAGTCGCATGACGTATGCTCTTCAAATTACTGATCGATGGTACGCCACAGAAGGCCTCCGTATAAATCCACAGAAAGCGGTTGTTGTTCCTTCCACAAGAAAGTACAAACCCGATTTCGGCGTAGTGCGTCTCCAAAACACTACTCTCGAATTCTCAAATGAAGTCAAATATCTAGGCATCATACTGGACAGAAGACTAAATTGGAATTCCCACTTAAGCTACATGCTAAATAAGGCGACTAAATTTATGTCGAATTTTTGGCAAAACATGGGGTTTATCACCAAAAATAGTTTTCTGGATGTACACCACCATGGTTAGGACAATTCAAACCTACGCTGCAGTGGTGTGGTGGCCAAAAGTTATCAAAATATCAGCAATCCGTGAATGCAATAAACTTCAAAGACTGGCGTGTCTATCTCTAACCGCGGCTGTGAAATCTTGTCCCACGGCTGCACTAAAGGCTCTGGTAGGACTCCTACCACTAAACATTCATATTAAAAAATCAGCAGCAATCAGTGCCATTCGCATGAACCTTTTCCACAGTTCAACTTCGAGTTCAAGTGGACATGAAACAATCATAAAAAATATACCAAATATAGAAATATGTTCTAGCTTAGATTCCTCGCAGGCGTTTCTCCACAATCATCCCAGACAGACTGGAATGGAAAATGAATAACAACTTAATACCCTCAAAACATAATTACGTTTGATTCACAGACGGATCGAATACAGACGAAGGTACAGGCGCCGGGATATAATACGGTCCTAATACCCGTATCTCTGTCGCAATGGGCTCGTGGCCAACTGTCTTCCAAACAGAAATATATGCCATAGACGAACTGGCGAGAGCTGGCTCGTTCTCCACTGACGGGCCCGGAACCTTTCTGCGGTATAAGCTGGGCATCGTCCAAAGCTACGATAGAAAAACATTACCACGAAAAATACATTCTACAATGGACAAATTCGACGGGTCTTCGCCAAGTGAAAGCTCTCATCAGCTTTAATGCAGCTTTTGACAGAATTAGTCTTAGAAGAACAAACCTACGCCTAATAACCGGCTATATTTCAGGACATAATTGGTTAAAATACCACCTTCACAAAATGCGACTATCCTCTGACACGGAGTGTAGACTCTGTCTGGAGGAGAATGAAACATCAATCCACATACTTTGCGAATGTCCGGCCCTGGCCAGACTACGCCTCAAACACTTTGAGCTGAGTTTCCCAACACCAGCTTCAATCATCAAAAGTTCGACAAGATCAATTCTATCCTTCACGCCATGCTCTCTCTAACTTACAGCAATAGGAAGAATTGTTCTTGACCAACTGTATTACCAGCTCGTGAATGACTGGAAGATTATCATAAAAATATCCCTTAATGACAAATTTCAGCTCGGTGGAGAGAAACTAGTAACATAGTGACATATCAGAGTAGTATAATGGATGGTCAATGTCTCAAATGGATTTTTCAGTCAAAAACTCCATAACTGCTATAGTTTTCTGAGACGGTACTTTGTGGTGCAGCAAAAACATGTTCTTATCACTCGCATATTCTGATCATACTCGTACAATCCATGGCCATAATGATTTCAAAACTTTTAAATAGTGTTCTCTGATGATCGTCTCACCATGAGGGATTGATTTTTTTCTGTGGATTAAACCCTTACAATCATAAAATGAAACGTACACAGTCTTGATCCTTTACTTTTGAAAACACTAAGTATTTTGGAGCTTTAGGTTTTTCTTTCGGGTCGTAATATGTGGTTTCACAGTTATCTTACAACTCTCACAATAGGATTTGCAAATATATAATAATACATGATAATATAAAATATTTATTTATTGATTTATTTATTTTCCTATTATTATTCTTTCTCTTTACAGTTTGGCATATTATATACACTACTTTTGATCGCAGAAATAGTTGCTTGTGGATTGGCAGCATTTTATAAGGATACGGTTAGTATTTATCACATAATGTTTATGTAAAAGTGACGGTTTCTGGCTTGCGCGATATTCGTCTTAAAGGCCTGAATCGTTAATGGCTTATTCGGATAACATCGGTCCTTCACCACGCCACCCAATAAAAAAGTCTGGTCAATTGACATCGCCGAGATGGCTGGTCGCCTTTCTGCTGAAACCAAAGATCGTCCAAGACCATGTCTTCAATTTTCGGTCACAAAAAATTGTTTATCACGCCTCTATAGTGCTCAACGCTGACCGAAATACCATTTCCGGCAGCATTTTTAAAGAAAAAATGGGCAATGATGCCACCGCTCAAACATCGCAACCAACTGTCACTCTCTCTTAGAATGCATTGGTTTATCGACGATTCGATTGTTTTGCTTGTTGAAATGAAAATTGGCTTCATCAGAATAGATGAATTTATTTTCAATAAACGCACTGTTTGGGTTATACAATATTGACTTTGGAACTAAGTTTGCGTTATTTCTGAACGTTGTTCAAGCGTAAAGTGAATCATTTCGTTACGCGGATATATGATACTGACTTTCTGTCGAGAGATGTTACTGTAAAAATAACATATGATTAAAAAAAAACACTAAATGGTCCAACCTGTACATGACGAAATTGGAAAGTTCTGTTCTCTATTTTTAATTTAATGTTGAGACCGAACAAGCTCAAATTAAAGTCTTTTGTGAAATGAAGTTTAAACTGTAAAAATCTATGGCACTTGCAAAAAATGGCTCTAAAATCGTTAGTGAGTGCTTTAGCTCAGTGATTAGTGCATTCGCCTTTTGACCCGTAGGTCGTAGGTTCAATTCTCGATTGTGACAATTTTAATATCGAAGAGATTTTCTTTCGAACTATGCCCAACTATCGGCATGCAATTGGCAATTCTTTTCTGTGACGAAGCTCAGAAAAAGTGATGTCACAAGGTTTCTGCCGTTCGGAATCGGCTAATAGAAGTGGGTCCCCTATAATACTGACACTCACAACAGTACCAAAAGAGAAGCTCGGTGGTATCACAAAGAGCCTTTCCAATTTAAGTGTGTCCTCTCTGAGGACAGCCACAATAACCTAAATGATCGTTAAAATCGCTCTTCACATACCTTCGTTATTTACATAAACATGAGTACCTATAAATATGAGAAATATTAATGTGAATCATATTTTTATTATCATCATCATCATTAGGCACGCATGGAAACGAAAAATTTCTTAAATTCAACTATTACAAATTATTATACGACTGGCGAACGTACCGATGCAGTTACATTGATTTGGAATAAAATGATGAGCACCTTTTCATGCTGTGGCGTTAATGATTATCATGATTTTGATGCATCGCCATCATGGTTAGCCAATCGTGGTAATCGTACATTACCAGAAGCATGTTGCATTTTGAAGGATGTAGAACGATTGTTGCCACGTGATGATAATTGTGTGACTGATCCCAATGAAAGTAATAGCTATCATATCCGGGTAAGTTGATAACCATGAAATCGGTACTGATTTTATTGATTTTACTTTTCATTCTATTTATTCCACTTGTATTTATAATAATAGGGCTGCTTCGATTTGCTCACCAATTGGATTATATCACATCGTGAAGTAATTATTGGCACATTGTTATTATGTGGTACAATACATTTGATTGCAATATTTATAACATTTTGTCTTTGTAAAACATTTGCCAAATATCATGGTATGAGACTGTAAGCAAATGAAAAAAAGAACTCGCACTCACAAAAACGTTCAACCCCCCCCCAAAAAAAGTTCGTACATAACATATACAAGGCATTTAATTTTTGGTAATTCATGTGTATAAATGACAATCTATAGAACGTAGTTTTGTTAACGAAACTGTTTTAAATAATGGTTTTCAACAAATTCAATATTATAAATATGAAAATAAGAAATATCCCGCATATAATCATGCCATTATATATGTACATTTTGTTTGAACATTTTCCTAACTTTTCATTTGTTATGTACAATGTTGATTTTTATTCTTATTTTATTCTGTTGCATATTTATATCATAATAATACGTTTTATAAGTGAAAATTATTGAAATTGTAAATCATTTAATTATGTTTTTAAGATATTATAAATACAATACATACATAAGTTATAGGAGAACTAATATAAATATAAGAAATTATTAATAATTCGATTAGTAATGTTAATCCACTCTGTACATCACAATTGAATTGGAAATTAAATGGAGATATTACAATCTAGTGCATAAGCTCTTGGTAAATTGCAAAAAACGCATATATAGTAAATGAACATCCACTTTGTTGTTGTGATTGCAAACGGTACAAATACTAGTTTGCATATGCTCTTTTGCAATGCTCCATCGTACTACTCCACTAATAGCCTAGACAGACGGCAGCCTAATTCCGGATTACTTAATCCTAATAAAATAATAACCTGACAGACGGCAGTATTGCGGATTAACTAAACGGCTGATTGCTGTTTTATTAGGTCTGCTCACTTACATTACTATCACTATCAATTTCTGTCACTCTCAATATGAGAAAATCTACAAGAAGTACTTAAACTGAAAACTATCAGAAACTTGTAAATTGACATTCACCGTTCGTAATTGACAGCTGGATTTATTTGTTCGCCAACACTTTTCATGTTGAAAACTGTTAACAATTGTTGAAAGTTTTTTGTTAGCGAACAAACCTAATATTTTGTAAAATGGATCGAGAAAAATTCACAATAGACAATTTTCAGCAGTGTTGCCATAGCAAATTGCCCTAATCCTCTTTTATTTTGAGAATTAACTCATAGAGTTTATGCGGATTAGCTGCAGTTAATGCACGAGTTAATTCGAATTAACTTGGTAATCCGGAATTTTGCTGCCGTCTGTCTAGGCTATAATGTATAGAAGTTATTCTCAAATGCTGATTATAATCGTATGCATGTATACATAGAAATTTTATATATAAAAATTGTTGAGAAAATCATTTATTACATATAAATATGTTATTTGAGGATTAATTAAGTAAAACGAGATAGATTCACTGATTTCGGTGGTTGGCAACACTGTTTTGTAACTATACATTTACATAAATATTTTAACTTAAACAATTTATCCCAGCAAAATATGATAATTTCAAGCTTTGCTTTTTTCAAATTCCAAATATTAGTTTGCATTCGATTTCATATTTTTTAAAGTTGCCTCCCAATTGTTTCCTCCTTTCCTACAAACAAATATGTACTAGCAATGGAAATACATAATACTGTTGTACATTATGTACTATATACACATATAGTGATTAAGTAAATGTAAAGTAAATATTTTGTAAATTTTTGTATTATTGTATTTTGAAATAAATCTTACATAATCCATTGAAAAACTATATTGAGTATATCAGAAACTCAATATAGGGTCGTAATCGTTTTATAATATTAATTTAGCGTTACGGTAAGTAAGCAGTAAATTCATATGATATTAAGAAAAAAGTCTCCAAACTCTCATCGATTTGAGTGCTTTTGTGAAAATGGGAGAAAAAACGAGTAACGAGATGTCATAGAGATGTCTGTGGCAAAAAGCAGTAACCGCTTAAGTCGAGCTAGGAGATAATTTAGTTACATGCACCACCAAGACCGCCATACTTTATCACATGTTGTGTAAAATTTTCGTAAAGTTCGCATTTAACACATTGATTGCCAAGCGGTGTAAAAAAAACCATCACTAGGGGCCAAGCAGATTTTTTGTTAAAAATATATATACTTCTATATTAATTTTAGAGCTATTCCCGATCAATTTTGTTGTTTATTTTGGATTTCATAACTGTTTTTCTATATATTGCACTTTTTCGTACGAAACGCTCCTGTATAATTGAAATTTAATCGTAAAAGTCGTTGTTGTACGAAGATGTTTTTTGCAAAAACATAAAAAATTTAATTTAGTAAAAATTTAATTTAATTTTCGTACGACGTGGCATTTTGAGAAAATCAAAAAATTTATATTAATTTAAGCTCAACTCAAATTGCCATTAATACTTAGAAATTTAATAACGCTCTCCTATATGCTTTTTTCAACGGATTTGTTTTTGAAAGGAAATGTGTAAATCAAAGGCAAGCGGGATGTTGTTTTTGGGGGTCTCTGCACCATTATTTTCCGCCGTAAAATTTGGTAATTTAAAAGTTGCCGTACCAGCTTGGCAAACCTAGAACTTTCGTGACATCCAAAAACTGCATTCTCTGAGTTCACCAAGTGGTGCTAGATAGTCGTGGAATGAAATTGAGGGATGTAGTAGAGACCATGAATATGTTCAAAGAACGTATGTATCACATATACTAGAATCAAGATTTTATTCAGTTTTTGTTGCGATTTCGGAACAATAAACGATTATTTTCAAAAAGGAGAAACGAATAATAAATAAATAAATATGTGGCACTTATAGGCTCCGAAGGACTCTTTGGTCGGGCTTCTCTTCCATTGGCTTCAGTAGCAGCTACTGGTATTAGCCAGCTCCGAACAGCAGAACTCTTGTGGCATCACTGTTTGCTTTGTCACAGAGCGCGTGTTTATGTTTTTTTTAATTAAATCTGAGTTTCTGAATAAACAAAATTATTCACACAAGAAAATTATAACCAAGATCAAAGCCAAGCTAGATAAGTATTAATCGGACTTTGCATCGTTGATGAAGATGATTCAAAAATATACCGGATATGAAGAAGCTGTGCGCGTGATGTATGCCGCGCTTGGCCATCATCATGACAATGCGCCTAATAATTCATCATCAGTTGCGTAAATAAAATTGCAAGAAATCGGGTTTGAACTGCTTCCTCAGCTACCCCAGTCGCCAGATCTCGCCCCCAGAGACTTCTAGCTGGTTTCCAAACCTGAGAACATGGCTCACCGGCAAGTGATTTTACTTTTCAGACTTTTTTTAGGCATGTATGTTGAAAAATAAAATCGAATTTGGCAAAAAAACAAATTATTTCTTGTTTCACTTATTCCAAACCTTTTAAACCACATAGTATATATATATGAAATGTCTGGTCCCTCTGTGAGGAAGGTATTCTGTGATATTTATTACAGTTGCCATGTGGTGAGGCACGAACTAGAATGTGGAATTATTTTCAGTAAGCAACTTTCTTTAACATCAGCCTAATATGTGCGTGACCAAAAATGTGCGACCAAATAAAATTTCTTTCAGTACCTCAAAAAAACCTATAACCGCTGCCACCGCCACGATAAAAAATCGTACTTGATAGGTGTGATGAGTGCAATGAAAATACTTGTGTTCAGTTTGGCGATCCGAATAAGACTGACTTTAATGTGTATAGATATATATAAGAATAACAGTAATAGTAAGTGTTGTGTGACATCCCCCTTTTCTTTTTTTTTTTTTTTTTTTTTTTTTTTTTAAATATTAGAAATTCAAATTGAGATTTTATTTATTCGCTATAAAACTAAATATTTTAAAATTAAATTTAATTATATAATTATTTTGATGCATCGTATTTAATGACTGGTTTAATCTTTCTTCCGAAACGGCTGGTTTTCAAAGAATTATCAGATTCCGGCTGTTCATGGCTAGCTTCATTTTCGATGGTCGGTTGTGTTATCGTTGTTGGTGTTGTTGATAATTCTATTGATGTTGATTGTGCTGATGTTGCTTGTGTCGATTTTGCATCGTCCGTGGGCGTTGCTGGTGTTGGAATTTTTGCCTTTGTAACGTGGAGATGAAAATTATTTCGACGATATTTCTTGCCTTCTGGTGTTTCCAAAATGACCGATCGTGGATTTTCTGTGATTTCCACAACCTTCGCAGGTTTCCACTCGCGATGATTCGTTTGCATTCTAACATTTTCACCTAGCTTGAGCGGTACCCGTGGTAATGTCGTTCGGTCAGCATATCTCTTTTGATTTAATCGAAGTTCGCGAAGCTCATCACTCACGCCAGTGACCACCCTCGGTTTTAAGTTAGCAATTTCATTTGGCAGAACTGATCTTGTTTGACGGCTGAATAATCTTTCGTTTGGTAATTTTAGTACGTCATTTCTTGGAGTATTGTGAAGTAATAACATTGCCAAAAATGGATCCGTTCCGTCGCGAAGACATTTTTTGAGGATTCCTTTAACTGTTTGTACGTTCCTTTCCGCAAACCCGTTTGAACGAGGGTAATGTGGTGAAGAAATTTTGTGCTTAAATCCCCATGTATTTGCGAAGTCCGTGAATTTTCGGCTTGTGTATTGAGTTCCACCATCTAATTCCACGATTTCCGGTATTCCATGTACGGAAAACCATCTACGTAATTTCAATATTACTTCAGCTGATGTTGATGATTTAAGCTTTTCGAAGTCGGAAAATCCCGAGTAATGGTCTGCAATCAACAAATAGTCATTACCAGTAAGCATGAAGATATCAGTTGACACTATTTGGAATGGATATTCCGGAATCATGCGCATTACTAAGGGTTCTTTTATATTGGCTCTTTGTGTTTGCTGGCATACCACACATTTTTCAACGAAGTCTTTCACATCCACTGTCAATCCCGTCCAAAAAAGTGTTTGACGGATACGTTGAATTGTTTTTTAGATGCCAGTATGACCTCTATGAGCTTCACCGAGCAAAGAGTTAATTAGCGTCTCCGGTACGATGATTTTATTTCCCTTTAGCATCAATCCATCCTCATATGTGATTTAATGTATAAATGGAGCGTATTTTTTAATTATCAATGGTATTTCGTCCATTTTTTCTAGGCATTTTTTCGAAATATATCCTTTTAAAACGCTTAGTTCTTTATCGCGTGCTGTTTCTATTATTAATCTCTCGCGTAATTTTTCGCTGATAGCATGTTGTATCACGTTTATTGCTCCTATTTCCTCCCTTTCGATCTCTTCCACTTCACAGTCTCGACTCAAAGTATCTGCTACAGGAATGGCTGTACCCCTGACGTACTTAATTAGTGGTCTGTAAGGTAATATATCGAAAATGATACGCTGTAGTCTGAGCGGTGCGTTTTGGATCGTGTTCTTGAAAATTGTTTCGAGCGGTTTGTGATCTGTTTCGATGTGTACTTCTTTTCCGTATACATATTCGTGAAACTTTTCGCAACCGAATCTAATTGCCAATGCCTCCTTAACTATTTGCGGTTGATTTTGTTGTGAAGCTGTGAATGCTCTTGTAGCATAAGCAATCGGTTTTTCTCCTTGCATTAAGCATGCACCCATCGCGACGCTACTGGCATCGACGGAAAGTTTTACCGGTTTGTTGACGTCGTAATATGCCAGCACCGGTGTGTTCGTTAATACCTTTTTGATTTTTTCAAAAGCCTTTTTATGCTCTGCTTCCCAGCTCCACGCCGTATCTTTATGCAACAATTTTCGCAAAGGTTCTGTTAAATCTGATAAATTGACAACGAATTTGCCTAGGTAGTTTACCATGCCTAAAAAGCGCTGTAACTCTTTCACATTTGCAGGCGTTTTAAGCTGGTGAATTGCCTTCACTTTCTCTTCGTCTGCTTTATATCCCTTTTGTGAAAAAATATGTCCGAGAAATTTAACTGTTGTTTTATTGAATTCGCACTTTTCTTTGTTTAGTGTGAATCCCGCCTCAGTAAGTTTTTTGATAACTATTTCGGTTGTCTTTTTTAATTCTTCCAGCGTCGGTGCGTGTATAAAAATGTCGTCCATGGCTACCTCACATCGTTTAATACCATCCAACACCCTGTTCATTAACTCAGAAAACACTTCTGGTGCTGAGCTTATCCCGAATGGCTCTGCGTAGATAGCTGTATCTGCCCCACGGTGTAGAAAATGTTAAGTATTTACTAGTTCGCTCCGTGACCCTTACCTGCCAGAAACCCTTTTGACAATCTAGTTTTGTGAAGTATTTGCTGCCGGTTGTTTTCGCCGCAATTTCTTCCACCGTTTTCATTGGGTAGATTCTTCTTTTAATGTTTTTATTTAGCTCGGTTGGGTCCATGCACACTCGAAGCTTTCCCTTGTTTACTAATAACATTGGGCTTACGGCTGGAGTTGGCTCGCTGATTCTTTTAATAACGCCCATTCTTTCCATCTTTTCTAATTCTTCCTTTACTTGGTCGCGTATTGCAAATGGTATTTTTCTTGCCGGGATTATTTTAAGTTTTGGGTTATCTATTAGATCAATGTCGTACTCGAAATTTTTGCAGCATCCCAGTGACTGGACCCTTTTGACAAATCCCATTTTTTCACAGTCATCCCCGCCTAGAATAGATTAAAATTTTTCTTCAACAAAGTTGAAAGTGATCTGCGATTCTTTTTTATCTTTCCGTTTTGAGCTACATTTGATCTTTACTTCGCCGATTACGTTTACCATACCGCCATTGTATGCTTTAAGTTTTTTTATTTTTCCTGGTTTGATATTTGCACCCATTATCTTGGCTATTTTCAGCGGAAGGACATTACAGTAGGCTCCGGTATCCAAGCACACACGGAACTCGTAGTCACCAGATCGCAAAGTTTCGACCCATTTATTTTCAGCAATTGAATTAATTTTTGCTATTGCTCCGACGAACCTGTAGTCGGAGTCTTCCGATTCGCTGCTTTCTTCTCTATCACTTTCAATGGCCTGTACTTCGTTGTTTTGTTGTTTGTTCTTTTTACTTTTTATTTTCGGTCCCTTGCGTTGATCATTTACCTTCGACCTACACGCGACTCTAAAATGGCCAATTTTCCCGCACTTTTTACAATTTTTCTGGAAAGCCGGACAGCTCTTGGGTCCGTGTCTCGTTTGGCAACGTTTACATTTGAAGGCTTTTTCGATTTTGTCAACTTTCGCCGTTTCCATACCCAGATTGTGTATTTGTTTATTTGCTAATTCGGCTGTTTTGCAGATTTTAATCGCTTTCTCCAAAGTTAAATCATCCTCGATCCATAATCTCTGTCTAGTGTTCTCTGACTGGATTCCCAGTACGATTTGGTCCATTAAGAATTCATCTTCCCTATTGAAACCACACTTTTTAATTTGTTCGCGCATCTTTTGCAGAAAGTCATCGAATGCTTCACTTTCTTGCTGCTTAATGCGATGGAATTGACACCGTTCGTATGTTTTGTTGCGCTTGGGTACAAAATGTTCTTTTAATTTTTTAATTATTTCTGATAGTTTCGCGCGTTCTTCGTCCGTAAGCCCCAAATTATTGATCAACCGGATTCCTTCCCTTCCAATCACGGTTTTGAAATTAGCCAATTGGACTAATTCCGATTCTTTGTCCACTTTCGCCGCCACTTTGTAGCACTCGTACGCATCGTACCACTCCGACCACTCACGCGCCATATCAATGTCATTGCTTATTAGTAGTGGCTTTGGGGGCTTAAGGTTGCTCATTATGGATCAGTGAATTCCACAAAAACACGAGAAATTAAAATATGCCCGAGATATTCGACGTTTTAGTGCAATTAAAACAGCAACGATGCTCAATGTGATTCCGCTATTTCGTATTGCACATGCACTCACGTGTAACAGGTCTGTACATATGTATATTTAACTGTTCACCGATCGAGAATGTTCTACACCACGCGGTCGAGAAGTTGATATAGAAATAAATGTTTTAACATGTTTTTTTTTTTTTATATCAAGTCTGTATATACATATATATAACTGTTTAAAGATCGAAAATATTTTACACCACGCGGTCGAGAATTTTATATATGTATGAAGAATGATAAGATTGTTTTTTTTTTTTTTTTAGTCTTTCGTTTAAAGAAAATCACTTTTATACCACACGCGTTTATGTTTTTTATATTTGTTTTTTTAATTGGTATTTCATTTACACTGTTCTAACTTATGTACTTATTTCATCATGAGTCATCACTTTCTTTGTTACCGATGCGATGCTCTTTTTTTATGTGCACAACTTTCATCGGGAGTCTTACCAGTCCTAGTGTTCTTTTTACATCTTTTTTATTAATTTCTAATTATGTTCCCCTTTTTTAATATTAAATACGGGTTTCGGCACCATGTGATGAGTGCAATGAAAATACTTGTGTTCAGTTTGGCGATCCGAATAAGACTGACTTTAATGTGTATAGATATATATAAGAATAACAGTAATAGTAAGTGTTGTGTGACAGTAGGTACTTTTGGTCCAACTTTGTCGACGTGGCTGTCTCCAGATTAACGAACGAAAAACCAAATTGATCATGTGGTAATCGACAGAAGACATGCTTCCGGTGTGATGGACGTGAAATCGAACCGTGGCTCCAACATCTACTAGGCTCACTAAAGTGCAAACACGTTTATATGTAGCAAAGAACAAACGAAGGCCCACACAGAGAAAGCTTGATGTCAGTAAGCTGCAACAGACAACAATGTCTGAGTTCGGTATTCCTGCGAAGTTGATTCGTCTATGCAGAATGACACTACATAGTTCACGTTGTGCAGCGAAAATTGGGAACGACCCCTCCTTGCCGTTTAATACCAAACCGAGTTTCAGACAAGCTGCTGATCATCGATATAATGGACCTATCTGCAACAAAAGTGTCACACTGTTGGCGTATGCGATGTTGGCATAATTCTCATTCTCAGAGTTGGAGAGTCGCTTCGAATGGGTCTTGCTGTGAACGAGGGCAAGACGAATTACCTAGGGTCAACAAACAATGAGTTCCGGGGTCTTGGACAGAATGTCGCTATTGATAACTACGCTTTTGAAGTAGTGAAGGAGTTTGTCTATCTTGGAGCCAGCGTTAACACCAGTAATGATGTCAGTCTGGAGATATATATTCTGAAGGATAACTCTTACTACCAGGTTCTAGGCTCTACTTTGGGGTAATAATTGAGCAGTGTTTAACTGATGGCCTAATCTTACAACGTTTACAGCGTATGTATCAATTTGAAGAGTTGATAAGCAGGATTGGTAAATCAAAAACCGACCTCCAGGTTCCTCCGGTACCAATTGGGGCACTTTGAGTGGGCGTACTACCCTCCTTGGTGTGGATCGAGGCCTAACTATAGCCTTTTCTGATCTAAGGTGTCAGTACTCCACGCTTTTGACGTGGAATACTCTATCCGCGTGTTCTTTGTGTGACCACAGCCACCATGAAAACCTCCTCGAAGGGCCATTCCCAACGATCAGGTTGAAGGGATTCCAACCTGATCACCCGGGGTACCAAGTATAAAGTCTTTTGGTAAGACCTCGCAGCCGAAGTTATTGTACTACCAGTTTCAGCCCCATTCGGCTCCGGATTGGTGGCCAGGAATACTTTGGGGTAACTAAGCAATAGAGAAGTTGAACTCTCTGTCTCTCTCGAGAAACGAAAATCACACTCTACAAGTCTCTCATCATATCTGTCCTTGCATACGGTGCCTAAGCTTGGAAAACGTCTACCTCAGATGAGAGAATGCTCGAATTGCGTTCGTGGCGAATATCGAATAAGGTACAACCATGAGCTATATGCCTACACCGACATAGTAAAGCATTGCGCTATCTAGGGAATGACGAGCGAATGGAAGAACACGCTCCAGAAGGTGTTATATTGGGAACCCGCTGGTGGATGACGCAGAAGAGGCAGTCTTAACCTCCGGTGGAAAGACCAAGTACTGGAGAACTTGACGGGACTTGGAATATCTAACTGGCGTCAGCTAGCAAAGAAAAGAGATAACTGGCGAAACATGCTAGATTAGGCCTAAATCGTTTTTCGTTTGTAATGGCCCTATAAATAAGAAAGTAATTAAGGTTGAGATTAGGGATGCTATACATAATTTTTTTTTTTTACCAAAAAACTAATCTCAGAGGCAACAGGCACGTTCGATCGTATTTGCAAACCAAACGGATATATAGAATAACACGAAAAATTCGTACCATAATTCATCATGTTGTTAAAAGTAATAACGTAGGCTTGGCCTGACTTGAACATTTATTGTAAAGGGTTATCCATTTCGCGGTTTCAAAAGTATAGGGCTAGAATTTGACATCTGTCAAACTGAGTTGTTAAAACAATTTCTTTCTTTTTCAGTTCAAAGTCTGACATTTGCGAAAATGGATAGCTTAACTATCGCACAACGCATTAAAATTGTAAAAACCTACTACAAAAATGGTGATTCTGCCACAGCCACATATCGTGCTTTAAGAGGAGATTATGGTTTACATAATCGTCCAACTACGCAAGCAATTGGCAAAATTGTGAAGAAATATGAAGAGACTGGATCGGTTACAGATATTGTAAGGCCTGTGCATCATCGTTTCGCTCATACCACCGAAAATATCGAATGTGTCGATTCCTCGTCGTTCTCAGGAATTAGGACTGTCTTACGGCACATTATGGCGTATTTTGCATTTGGATCTACACCTACATCCATATAAAATCCAGCTCACACAACAACTGAAGCCAGCTGACCATTCACAACGTCGTAGATACGTCGAATGGGTGCTTGAACAACAGGCGGTGGACGGCGATTTTTCGAACAAAATTTTCTTCAGCGACGAAGCACATTTCTCACTCGGTGGGTATGTTAACAAACAAAATTGTCGTATTTGGGGTTCTGAGAATCCTCAAGTAATTGAAGAGAGGCCACTACATCCACAAAAAGTCACTGCTTGGTGCGCTCTTTGGTCCGGAGGTGTAATTGGACCTTACTTCTTCGAAAACGACGATGGAACGACTGTCACCGTCAATTCGGAGCGTTATTGTCATATGATAACCGACTTTTTTTTGCCTGCTATTGAAGAATACGACTTAGAGAATATGTGGTTTCAACAAGACGGTGCCACATGCCACACAACTCGAGCGAATATGGCTTTATTGCAAGAGAAATTTTCTGGCCGCGTAATTTCTCGTCGTGGCGATATCAATTGGCCACCAAGATCATGCGATTTGACACCGCTTGACTTTTTTTAGGGGGCTACGCGAAAGACCGTGTTTATGCAGATAAACCTTTAACTCTTGAGCACCTAAAAACCAACATTCGTCACGTTATGGCTGAGATACCGCCCAATATGTGTCAAAAAGTGGTCGAAAATTACCTCAAAAGAATCGATGCTTGAAACAATTCGCGTGGTGGTCATTTAAATGATGTAGTATTTCACACATAATGTCAACGTTCAAATTTTATAATAAAAAAGAAATATCATGATAAAAAATATTTTATGTGTTTTATTTACATTTACTTTTGAAACCGCAAAATGGATAACCCTTTAGTTTTTGCAGCATTTTTTAATGGGGAACAGCTAACTTGATATAAACTAAAAAAACAACACTTTTCTTATTACATGAAAAATTATTTTATTTTATTTTATATTTCCACAATTACATGTATGTATAAGTAAATTTTGAAAATAGATGAATCCATTCATTTTGTATATATAGTATATAATTTTATGCTTAATTTTATTAAAAAAATATATAAATAAATAAACAAAATGGAATACAAACACCAAAAGGATAATGGATATTTATATAATTTCATGTAAATAAAATATAAAATGAAAATAAAACTACGTTTAAATACATTATGATAAGTGATAATATTGCGTGTGCTTCTTTTTCATTACATTCTTAAAATGTTTAATAAAAATATAATTGCATATTGCATCGATCGATACGGTAAGACGGTAAGATATTTATATGTAAATATAAGTTTACTATGCGTTTTGTATAAAGTGTATAAAGTAATCAAAAATATATGTGTACTCGATTTTAAAATAGTAAATAAGAATACATTTAATCACATCTTCTAAGTATAATAAAAAACAAATTAAACACAACGATGATCACACAAAATGTTTGAATTTAAATAAATATGTACGAGTATGTGTGTAATATGTTATATAAATAAAAAATTAAAGCTATAAAAATATTGAATTTCATAAAATACATTTTGTTTCCTTTCAACAGAAATGTGTATGTGTGTGTAGATAGATATTAGCAAATATAGTAGTAGTAATAGTATAGTAAGTAGTAGTAGTAGTAGTGGTATAAAATATACTATGAGCGTGTATATTAATTTCATTTAACGCTCACTGTGTATAGTGCATGTAAGTAGTATTGTATTGTGTATGGATTGTATATAGATAAAGAGTTCGGAAATTGTTAGTAGATGCTTAATACATATATATTTGGAGTGTGTACGAGTAGTGTTTTATAAATATTGCTAGATGTGTTCGGATAAACAAAAAAGAGATCCATTTTAAGAAATATTGAACTTTTTAATCTATGGAATTTAATGCATACGTACGTACGCATACAGAAGAATGAAATTATAAATTAATAATACATCAATATACATAGCTCTAATAAAGAAAAAACCATGATAATTGAAAAAAAAAAATCAAATAAACGTACAACAGATAATTTTTATGTCTATCACTCTTTGTAGGTAGGCTGTCCTAGGAATGGTATGGTAACATCGACCATATTCGGATAAACCAAGAATTTATTTACTTGATCACATAGCTTACTCTCGATTATACTGGTCACAATAGTCCAATCGAACGATTTATCACCAACTGTCGGCTTAGCTGATATCCATAGACGTGGTGGACCACGAAAACTACATAACGTACATATGTATATGATCAATTTATTGCACATAATCGCAGCTGATAATCAATACTTACGCTAACCAAACTCGATCCGATGGTGGTGGTGGTATATTGATTGTTCCACGTCCCACCAGACCTTTCACTTCAACACGCAATGTTATGTTTGCGCTCATATTCTCCATGGCGCGTTGTACATATGACAATTCAGTGGCATATTGAAAAAAGTTTGATGCTGTAATACGATCGACAATTTTAAATATACGCCGTGCATTACCAGGAGATGTATTAAAAACAGTAAATCTATAATGCAGACCAATAAAGCAATTAAATAATATATAATTTTATACTCGCATTGTTACAAAAACATACTCATTAGCATTGGCATTAGCCTCGCTTGTTGGGCCAGCGCCAGTACTTTCGGAATCGGAACTCGAGCCGCCTGAACTTTCGGCGTCACTGTAGAAAATTGCGCTGTCTGAGAGCGTCTCTTGTGGGTCATCTTGCTGCAATACATGATAGCTTTGTAGACCAGCTGCAGCAGTCGCATCATCGGGTATCACATTGATGGGTGGCAAATTGCCAGAGGATGGTGTACCAAGAGAGACATCTGCTGCATGTAAATTCATACGCGATTGACGCTTCAGACGTAACAAGTTCAATTTTGTTGTTACGGTTATATCGAGTAGACCTTCATATGTGATATCACCATCTAGCCAAGTGCCGCGCTCATCCAACATGGGTTGCGAAACACGATGTATAAGCGGTGGTGTATTGCCCAGATTGATTTCCGTTATAATAACATCTTCCATGAAGCTCGGCAGCTACAAACATAAATACATAAATTTAATACTGATCGCGACAGTGCTTTGTCAATATCTAAACTATTACCACCTACCTTCAGAGAACTCAGTTTCCGTTGAAAGAGTGCTTGCAATTTGCCATGCACTACACTATCATGTAAGCAACTATAGAGTACACGTCCTATCAGAACATTTGCCCATACAACACTACCAGAGGGACCCAAGAACAATGATTGATCGATACCCTTCCAGAGTTCATCTTCTGGACGTTTTTTACGACGATGCTTTAATCACAACAATACAAGATAGAGAGAATATGAGCAATTTTATCGAATTTCGAATTTGGGATTGAGTCAAATTGAAGAAATGTGATCCTCTATCAATTAGGCGTATATTGGCTTGGGGAAAAAATCCATTATTTTGAAGTTTACAGAAATTTTCAACAGAGGTCATTAGTAGTATTAAATTGCAAGGGATAATTTGGCAAATATCTTCATGTTGAAACTACTGAAGAAAATGGGCAATTGGGTTTCATATGAAATGAAACCCACAAACATCGAAGGGTGGTTGCTGGCGACGAACAACGGATCTATAACCACAACCCTAGGCTTAAGACCTGGCCAATCAGTCAAATAGACTCCAAAGCCGAAGATCCATAGTTGGAAGATGATGCTGTGTATTTGGTGGGATCAGAAGGGCATGGTGTATTATGAGCTCATAAAAATGGCTGAAGCCGTTCATGGGGACCACTATCGACAACAACTCATCAAATTGAAGTGAGCATTGAACCACAAACGGCCGAAATGGGCGATTCACTTGAAAAATAGCGGATGGGAAGTATTACCTGACCCACCGTATAGTCCAGACATTGCCTCTTCTGGCTAACATTTATTTCTATAAGTGCTGAATGACCTGTCCGGAATACGCTTCACTTCAGATGATGGTATCAAAAGTTCGCTTTAATGTGATGCATTGGGAGTTGGCTTTCTTGTGTGCAACTACCCAACTTATTTTACCAATACTAGACATTTAACAGACATTAAAAAGACCTACTACCGCTTAACAGACACGATGTTAGGAATGGTAGGAATTATTATAGGGCATTACCTGATATGGAGGCATAAAAAGAGTTACGATGTTACAATGAGCAGATACCAAGTTCCCTAGGTCATCTGCTGTGTGAGTGGCCAGGCACTCGATTTACTTTGCCCAGTTATTTAAATTTTGCCTGACTTTGACGCTTTATTTTAAAAAATTTGTCAAATATATTGTTCGAAATATTTCTTCGAAAGCGACTACTTTTTCTCCATCTTTTAAGGAGCGCAAAAATTCCGTAACATACCGAATTTTCTATACATCTTTTACACCCACCCTATAACTCTAATATGTTTTGTGCAAAGAATACAAAATTTCAGCCAATTCGAAGAGGATCACTTTCGATGATATTTCTATGAAATTGCCTATATTTGAAATTCGTATTTATTGTAATTTAATAGTAACTCTTTAGGACAAGTGTAATTATTAATTGTGAGATGATAACGAATACTTAAAAAAATATAAATAAATTTAAAAAATATAACAAATAAATACAAATTATAATCACATACAACTCGCTTCTTTTTTGTGCGATCTTCTTCGTCATCATTCGGTTGCGACATTTTAAGCACTGGAATTCTAGTTTGATTACAAGCTTTCTAAATGTAAAAATAAACATTCAAACAATATTTCAATTAAATGATAACAACATAAGAAAATAAGAATACAAGTGTATTAAAAATACACGATATAAAATACGATATAAAGGACTAGCAGTGTATAGTTTGTGATATCATCTTCTTCTTTTTCATACATACTTGATATAATGACATGAAACGTATGTAATCGGGTGGATTTCTAGCAGCACATGAGCTCATTAATAATCCTTCAAATGTCTCATCAACTGCATTGTCCTCCAAATCGACATCTCCGCCAAGATCTTCGAAATCCTCGTTAGTATCAGGAGTTGCTTGAATTTTAATAATATTACGTTTCTCAGTTTTACCCTCGTGTACGATCGGTGGAACGACATTATCACCTGGGGTAGGTGTTTTATTTGTTGTCTCCTCGTTTGCACTAGATGTGGTGGCTAGTTGAGTTAAGGAAGTATTTGTTGATGCATCCTTTTGCTATAATATAGATACATGGAATAGATGTATGGAATTAAAAAATATAAATAAATATGTCGCATCTATAGGCCCCGAAGGTCTCTTTAACCGAGCTTCTCTTCCAACACTGTTGTGCGTGTTAAATTTTTGTACACTATTAGAAGGGACCTACTTAAATTAGCCAGTTCTGAAGTCACAGAGCTCTTTTAGAAGCGTTTTCATGGCAAATTGCTACTGCCGGAAGAATTGTCAATAGCTTGCCGACAGGTGGGTTCCGTTCGAAAGAAAAATGTGTTCGATATTATAGTTGTGCTTCATCCGGGGATTGAACATATAACCTACAGATCAAAAGACCAACGCACTAAATGAATTATGTATGATTGAATTAAAGATTAATGCACGTATTATATAAAACTTCGTGATTCTTTACGTAAACTAAATAGCCAGTTGAGTGACTTAGAGGCGAAAGATGCCCCAGATGAGATGGCTGGGCAATATAATATGCACCTCCTGTGCGTGCCGAGCCACAGTCACGTCCCATGGCACGATTTTAGCACCTGTACTGAGCACCTGTATGTTAGCAATAAGGGGAAGAATAACAGATAAAACAGACGACCTAAGAGCAGACTGGCTCTATTACGGCCAAGACAGCGCAATAGGTCTGGGCAAAGCTGAATGGAAGCCGCACAAAAGGTTTGATCAATTCATATAATAGCGTGCTGAGCGTCGAGACGGAATAGTTACAGACCATTGCATTCTGAACACACTTCTTCAGATGCTGCAGAAATCATGCATTTGATGCGCACATCCTTCCGTCGCTTTGCCGTAGACGCAAGTCTCATCTAATTTTCTATAATTCAGATAGCCATAAAAACATCCCAACGGTGAATGTGAGGTTTCTCTCACGCTACATACTAAACTCTTGAAAAGGAATCGAGACCATGTGGTAACACAATAAACCTAAGATGATCTAAGTATGCCGTTAACCTTAATACGAAAGAGTTACTGAAGGCGTTTTCCACAAAAATGAAATGAGAAATGATGCGTGTACATTATATTCGAAATTCATCTGAGATTGTAGTTGGTTTCAATAGTAAAATTAAATTAAATAGTTCACATGATTGAAAAGAAGAAGAAACGTTTTCGCTATGCAAAGTCAAAGTTTTCCAATGCAATGTAATTCTTGTCCGTCCCATATGAACACAAGCATACCTTATAATTTGGATCCGTTAGTAGAATTGCAGCTTTTGCTGCGGCTGCATGAAGATCAACACCTGTTACTGATTTAACACTTGCCAGACTCAATTCCCGATCATGCACATGGCCAGTGCTCGCGGCAAGAAATCGACGATACCTAAATAACAATTTTAGATGCATTTAGCACACAGTAGGTACTCATACTCATTTGCAAATACGATCGTGATGCAACTCACCAATCCTCTTTTTCACGATCGCCTCTTGAAAATAGCAGCAGACGTACCTCATCGCCACAAGGTATAGAAAAATGCTGTAAATCTGCATCAACAATCAAAGTATCCTGTAAGTTCTGTAACTATAAGATGAAAAGTGCACAATAGATGGCAACAAGAAAATATCAATGTAGTATTTATTACATCTGCATTTAAGATGGTAGCCGCAAAATCGATTTCAGTCTCAGCATCGCGTGTGAACTGTTCCGCACGATCATCCACTAATAGCTCCGTAGAATTTGTTTGCAATGAAGTTTTCGATTGCACTGAAAAATATACTGACTGACGGCTGTCTTTGGGGTCGATCTTTTGTTGATTCTCTTTGGAAAACGATTCAGTAATATTGTCTGCTAAATCCCCAATGCGATGCTCTGGAGAATTTTTAATAATCAATTGCATTGGATATTTACGATTGAAATATCTATGAATATGCTGATCAATAAATCGAACTGAACAATGTATTTCATTAATGGTTCTATTCACCTTTTCCGTGCCAAACCCAACGGTAACATCTCAATGCGACAGCCAAGAAGATTATACGTTCGATGTGCGGTGAAAATTACATTTTCAAGATTGATCGGTGGTTCATTCCACATAGCACGTTTGGGAATGCGTGATGTTGTTGTTGAGATTCGTAAAATTGTACCTGTGAATTGGACAATGCTTAGAATATGATATGATACAACTCCAACAAAACTTCTACCTTCAAGTTTCACATAGACTGATTTGCTCATTGAAATATGAAAACTATTTGGATCATAACTATCGACCTCATTCATCCAACCCTGTAGAAAATTACACACAATAAGTAAAAGCAATACAAAATGTTATCATTGAGAAAATTACCGAGTAGGCTTTCACAGTTTTATGCTCCTCTACAGCAGGTATCTCACATATGGACATTTTACTATAGTCTGGAATTTGAAAAGCTCCACTTTCAGGCGGATTATCAACTAGAAAATATCCGATAATTCTTTGAATTGTTCCACAGAGAACGTCCAGAATTGAAAAGCATAGTAGACAAGCAAATACGCCGCGTAAGAAATCGTTTATGGGTAGCATAAGAATCAATGTAAATGTGACAATTGCCAATAGAGGAACAGTTTTAATTTTCGATTTTAGCGAAGTCAATGAATTCTTTTTGATCAGATTCATTGAACGCAATGATGCAAATGAATCAGATTTTCTAACATTCTTATCACCAAATTCCCCCATTACTGAATTATCTTCCATGGACTCGGCTGAATGCATGTCTTGCAATGGCAATTCCATATCTTTCCTCGATTTGTCTGTGCCATTGATATTAGTTGGTATCGGTTCGGCTGGTATAGTATCTTCAAGCATTTCCACACCGGATTCAATTTCGACTTCTTTTTTCCCGGTCACAACATGTTTTTTCTTCTTTTCGTTCATTCCACTTGCAACATCGGGCATTGCAGTTGTCGTTGCCAATTCGACCCCCTCAATGGGTTGCTTTCGTCTCTTACGCAAAAATCCGCTTCGTACTGAGGTCGTAGAAGAGGAAGGTAAGGAACGGCTTGGACTTGTATCATTCTTCATGGTCTTAATGGCCGCAGTACCAAATGCAGTGGATAAAGTTGCCGTCGATAGTGCTGCTGTAGTGAGTGCCGACGCGTGATGATGATGACTATTATGATGATGCAATGACGACGATGTCGATTTAGCCTTTACTTTCGATTTTAAATTTGCAATACCACGACGTATACGTGAAGGCTCTGCATCGGCCTCTAGCAATACTTCTGTCTCAACATCTGAACCAGAATCACCTTTCTGCGTTTTATGATGATGACGATCATGTGGATGACGCTGTTTGTGCTCTTGATCTAAGGGAAGCTCTTCGCTGATGGAAGTATTTACTGCAGTATTTTCTTGATCGGAATCAGCCTCGTTTTGTGGTTGTTCACCTGTGTAAATGTTACCAATTTATAGTGTTTATTATTGTGATGCAATTTATATAATTACCTTTAGTTGGTACAGTTGGCAATGCTTGGTTGCTACTACTTTTGGACGATTTTATATCTTCAATGGTTTGTGAAACTTTACCCTTGATCAATTTCCAGGTACCAACAGAAGCAGTATCACCACCGCCACCTGCACTACTTGAGAAAGCTGTTATAAGATTGGGACCAGTGGTTGTTGGTGAGACACCTTCTATGCTGCCCGATCTGGGAATAGTGTAATAGAATAATTTTGATTTTGATTACATATATTTTGAGTACTTCAAAAATAATATTTTGGTTTGTCATATGATATTTGTATGAGTATTCCACTTTGCCGACATTTATTTAAGTACTTACAGGGCTGCATAAAAATCAATTTCAGAGGAGACAAAATAGAAACGGATAAATACTGCACTTGTCTTGTAAATTTTGCATTAATAGCAATAAATCGTAGTCAAATTAAATACGAGGTACGAGAAACAATGGGGTGCCCAAGTATATTTTAAAGGAGGAGGTCATTAGTAGTATTAAATTGCATCGCATCATTAGGATATTGACATCAGTAGGTGGGATTCTTTCGAAATGTAAGCAACATTTGAAACCAATAATGGGGAACGATACCGAAAACAACTCATCAAATTGAAGCGAGCCTTGAATAAAAAACGGCCGGAATGGGTGACCAACCATTAGTCATTTGTTTTCCATCAAGACAATGTTCGGCCGCATGTTCCGCACTCGTTAATATATTCTTGAAAAAAAAAAAAACGGATGGGAAGTCCTACCCGCCATATAACTCACATATTGCCCCTTCTGACTACGACTTGTTTCAATAAATACAGATGAAAGCGGTTGAAATTTTTACACTCCCTCAAATATGGGAAAAAGTTGTAGCTTCCGAAGGAGAATACTTTTAATAAAGTATGTTGTATGAATAGCTGCAGTGTCCCATAACTGAATACGGTATGTTCAGATGGGTTTAAAATTGCTGAGTACAAAAGCAATTTTCTATTGATTTGGACTTATGAATTTCAATATATAAGACAGTGTAAGTTTCTGAGCTTTATGCCAAAAGCCTTTCGCTTGGTAATTATATGTATTTTCCAGATTAATCTTCTGCCGAGATGCATTCCAAAATATTTGATTTTATCACGTTGACGTATATTTATATCGTTGAGATTGACGGGTATGCAGGTATCTCGCTTGAAAGTGAATGTAACCTGGACTGACTTTTTTAGCCAGGCCGTAATTTTGTCTAACCCTCTTTGGCGTTCTAAGGAAGCTGAGTGTGGAAGAGAGTAAGGCAGTAGTATCATCGTCAAAGGTACCTATGGTGACTCCTTCAGTTGATGAGAAGCGTATATGTAGGATAGGCAAGGGATTGGACCATTGACCCCACTTTGGAATAAACCAGTTGAACTTTCATGGAGATCAGATTGTTCTTGGTCCTGCAATATAGGACTTGATGAACAAATAGTATTTAATTTTGAGTGTAATTTTAATTTTGTAAAACAAGTCATCGTGCCAGACGCGATCGAATACTTGTGAGATATCGAGGAATGTCGCTTTGCAATACTTTTTCTGTTCGAATGCAGTCCTACAATCCTATGAACCTACTGTGTTAAAAGAAGCAATAGAAAAAGAGTTTTCATGAGTTTAGAAAAAATTGGTAATAGACTAATGGGATAATACAATTCAACTTCGTAAGCACTTTTGCCGGGTTTGAGTATCTTTTTTATTTGAGATACTTTCCATTGTGGAGCTACAAAACTAGATGTTACTATATTATTCCTTCGTCAGGCAGTTGTTTTTCCTGTGACTAGGTTATATACGGGGGATTGTTTCATGATTGATTTATCAATAGCTGCTTTCAATTCAGATTTAGAAAATTTATGTATGAGTGGATCCATCTGATGGGTACGGCTTAGCCAAAGTTTGCACATTCTTATCACTTAGTAGTATTTCACTCACCTTCACAAATACGCATCATTTCAACAGCTTTTCATTTTGATTTCATTACTCAGAGTAAAAAATGAAAGAGAGCGCTTTTATTCAAAACAGCTGAGCGAGCAAATATAATTTACCCATCATTTTAGGCTCACACATTGTATGCGTTTTTTTAAAAACTCGCCACAAGAACGCTCTTATATATTTAATGATAAAATCATTGAACACACCAAGATGCGTAAAATATAACTCACAATTTGATTCGTTTATTTTTCTTTATTGCAACTGAAATTAGGCATTTGATGTTAAAATAAATGTAATTTTAACTTTTTTATACCCTGCATAATGCAATATGCAAGGTATATTCACTTCGGTCAGATGTTTGTAACCACTTGAAGGAATCTCCGGATATATAGAAAAGTATATATATTCGTGATCAGCGTCGCTTAAATTTTCGATTTAACGATGTCCGTCCGTCCGTCTGTCTGTCACCTGGCTGGTTCGCAAGATAACTTGAGTAAATATTCAGCTATTTTGACGAAATTTGGCATAAGTAACCTATGATCCAAGGGTACGGAGGGGATTGATATTCTGCATGATCAGTCAATAGCCACGCCCACACCAAGCATTCAAAGCGACTAACCTCGGAATTTTCAAAATCTTTAACTTGCTATAACTCACTTAATATACCATCTGGGAGAACAATATTTGGCACATAGAGTTATATTACACTACTACATAACCATGCCAAAAATAGGCAAGCCACGCCTTGAAGTTTGTGTGAAATTTTTTTTCGACATGGTTGAATCACCAAATGTTTTTTTCAACATTTCCAACGTTTTGGCACAAGAAATTTTTATCCATAGTAAAAATCGCAACGCACACAAAAGGTTGACTTGTTCCTAATGACGCCGTAACCAAACTAAATGACACATAGCAATACAAATTCACAGAATAGTGGCTGACAGTTGTGCCAACCTGGGAAAAAATTTTTTTTGAAATATTCTCAGAGGGAAAATTAAAAAAGAGAATTTCCGGTTTCCGGGTACTTATGTATGTATGTATGAATTTATGGTAGATTTTTCAAAATTTCAAAAATATGTGCAATCACGTCGAAACGAAATTCATTTTTAATATAAAAAAAAATTCGAAATTTTGTTTTATATAGAAAGCTCGAAACTGTAAGACTCAGTTTAGAGTAGTTTCATAGATGTCACGTATTTAAAAATCGATTAAAACAACTTGCAGATTTCAAATTTTATTCAGAAAAAAAGTATTTTATTTATATGTATTATTATATTTGAGTGAAGATATTAATAATATCATCTGTCTAATCGACAGTAGCACGCCCACTTTCGGTTCACTTGCTCTCTTTGTATTTTTATATTTCATTTTATAATTGTGTCTGTTTCTCGTTCTCGTTTCTCTCTACAAGTAAGTAGTATTGAGATTGAATAATGTATCATACAAAGTAGAAATAATGCCATTACTTTTGTCATTTTTGGTATCTATTGAATTTTTCTGCAAACTTTTTTTTTAATATATGTATATATATATATATGTATATGTATAGATATATTTATTTATGTATTGTTCTAATAATATGTATGTCGTTTTCATAATTGTTTTGTAATTTCTGTTTTTATGTAGATATTTCATCTATTTGCTTAAATTTGAATTTCTGTCTTTAATTACTTATATCATTTTCATGGAATATATTGTATTTAATAATTATTGCTGTTTAACTGCTATTTGTTTGTTGTGGTTTTGTAATTGATGTGTTGATTTTTTTCTTACTATATTATTTCATTTATATAGCAATGGTTTCACTTGTATTCTTTTGCCTTCAATATATATTTGTAATTGAATGCATATTGCATATTGTTTGAATTATTAAAAAACTACAAAATTTTTGCATTTTTCTTGCTTTTCTTGTTGTTGTATAAATTAAAAAATTGCAATTGTCATTTATTGAAAATGTACTTTTTCCTTTTTGTTTAATAAATTATATGTATGTACATATATAATATATGCCTGTATGTATATAAATATAAAATTTAAGAAAAAAAAATTTATTTTACTAATACAATAATATACGTACATATATAAATTTTTAATAAATTTCTCTTGTTGTATTATGGATGCAAGTATTAATTATTCTTTATATTTACTTATATATGTATATTTGTTTTTGTTTTTTTCTTCTTTTCTTGAATAAATATTTTGCTAAAGGAATTTTTGCTTTGTTTATTATTAAGGTTTTTGGTTTGCTAGTTTGCTCGCATTACTCGTTTGTTTGCTTGTGTATGTATATAAATTGAATTGGAAGGATGAGTTTATGGGAGATCCTCCGGCGTTTTGCGGAATAATACAATTTTGATGTAATTTAAGGTACATGCATACTCTAAGAAATAAAAATGCATAATTTAATTTAACATATTCAAGTAAGAAAAAACAAAATATATATACGATATATATAAATACTAGATGATTTTATTCTTCGTCGTCATCGTTTCATCTGCTGCCATAATTACTCCTGTACTCATTCATGTTTTCATAAAGACTTTTTTGTTTTCTTTTTTAATTTTTCTCTAATTTTATTTATTTATTCATTAAGATTTTGTATAAATTTACTTATTAAAAGGTACCAAATTCATTATATCCAATTATATAGTATGTAAGAGAATGTTTATTTTAAAGATTATTATGATTATTTATTTATTTAATTTGATTTATTAGAATTTATGAATTTTTAGATTTAAAACAGGGAACTAACTACAAACAAAATATAAATTATGTACACAGCATGTTTGAAAAGTTTATGGACTTGTGTTCAATAGGCATACATAGTGGCGCCATCTATTGACGCATGAGTGTATTTTAAAATTGACATCTCCACAAACATATTGACACTGTGAAAGCGTCAATTCGTCAACAAACTTCCATTCGTGATGCCATATTGAAAACACCACGTTTCATTACTGGAGAAAAGCCGAGTCTATCTCGGTTTTCACACGAGCACCTTTTTGCCGACTACAACTTGTAATACACATCGTCTACTTAGAATTCAACACCAAAAAATGGCATTATTTAATTTAGGGGTGGGGGGGTGGTGTGGTAAGGGATAAGCAGATTCGGAAAATCGATTTTTTTCTTTTTCATTTTCCAAGACAACGAGATTGCTGCCGGGTACGTACTTTATGGTCCTGGGATCGATGATTCAGTGTCTCCCCCTCCCGTTATTTACATTTTTCTATTTTCATATTAAGGTAGTTTGTCACCTAAAAAATAGCGAAAAATTTAGCGCGAAATCGCGTTTTTTACTTAAATAGGCCACGAACTGTTGAAAAACGAAAATGATAACTCAACAACGACGGGAGGGTGAGAATTAACTCATAATTTAAGTAGATTTAAAAACATTTTTGATTTCAGATAATTCTACGCCGAGTTATCGTGTTCACTGAACAACGTGTTTTTCAAAAGACGTTTTGGGAAATGCTCTGTCACCGGCTTATTTTTCAATATTCAATTACGATAATTTAATTAAATATTCTCTAGATGATGCTTTATAATTAAAAAAAAAAAGATTGAATAAATTTGCTTAAGCTGTATCTCCGTAAAAAATCAGAGAAAAAAGTGTTTTTTTATTTCAAATTATCCCTTACTCCCCCTCTAAGCGAGACGATTCCTTATTGTTCACTCCACAAATCGCCCTAACCAATATCCTTTCGATTCGATTCCTCATTGCACGAAGTTAGTCGTATCCTCCACTAGCTCCAAGTCTCAGTCAAAATGTAGAAAGTATTTGTGGCGTCGTCCCCCAATGTTCTCACCGAGATTTCGGAAAGCTCAGAGTTTAAAACATAACTTGTTGTGTTGAGTGATAGAAACTGATTTTGCGGCAAAATGTTTGTAAAGTTATAGACTTTAGAATTCACTCATATGGCGCCACTGTGTAAGCCTACTCAGCACCAGTCCGGAAACTTTTCAAACACACTGTATATGTATGTATGTATGTATGTATTTTACAAAAAATTGTGCTATGAAAATTTTCAAAAAATAAACTTTCTCATTTATTTTATTTATTCGTGTTGTCTTTTTCATATTACCACCATTAAGTATTTTCTTTTATTGTGTTGTCTTTTGAAAAAATAAAATTTCATCATCATTATCAATACCCATACGTACTTATACATATATTGTATTTTGTTAAAAGTTGAAAATGTTTGCCTCTCTTCGTTTGTTTGTTTTCAATTTTCCTTTTCATTTTACCTTTGTAGGTTTTGTTTGAAAAAAAAGAACCTGTAAGAATTGTTAAGGCAAATGTTTTATGAATTTTTTTTTTTTTTAATATTTGAAAAGCGATTCATTAATTAGTGTACATACACATGTCTATGTAATGATTAAATGATTAATCATTTATTTCGAAATTTTATTTAATCGATATACTAAAATCTAAAATTTCAATTGTACTACTTATGTTTGTTTGTTTCTTTGCTTGTTGTTTATTTTTGTTAAATTTTGAGTTTCGAGTAAAATTTTCTAAATCAATAGGTATGTATGTAGTAGTATGTAATTTGCTTTTTTGGTTTTGTATACCAAAAGTCTTATAAGAATTTCATTAAATCTTTTTTTGTCAAGTTTCAATTGAAATAGAAACCATAGTCAATTTTTGAAGATATCAGTAAAAATATATGTACGTTTGAGAGAAAAATGACATTATTATGAAAAATTACCGAAAATAAGTAAGAATGAAAAAACAAAAAAATCAAATGTGATGAATAATTCCATATTTCTTAATTTTCTTTTATTTATTTAAAGCTCTTGAACAAAAAACGGTTAAACAAGATGATACACTACAGTGCTGCACGAATATACTTGTTTTGATTGGTCTGTCATAAACCAATCAGCATTGATTTATTCAATATACATAGATTTATCTTCTTAAGCTTGATACTATTCGTCCAACTTTTTTATCGAACTCTTTATTGCAGCAGCAGAAATCTCTTAAATCGTTTACCTCTGAGACATTTTGTTTGAACTTTTTGAAATAACGTGAAAGTCGCTGGTGCCGGTGCATTGTTACGGTAGAACAGTAAACATGCCATAAGCTTTCTCATATCCAAAATTTTAGGTAAGATGCTGCCCACACGTTTCTTTTTGGATATTTTTGCCTATGTCAGCTATCTTACTCAATTGTTCAATTAATCGTCCGGGATTCTCAGCTTTATTTGTGGTCGTATTACTACAACGAAATTCGGTAAACCCCCCAAACGTTTTATTTTTCTCAAAAAAGCAGTGTCAGCACCCCGAATTCAATTTTTGCAATATTAATTAAAAAAACATATACCTTGTCTGCTACAAAGGGATGTCAAAACAAAACTATAGGACAAATATTTATAAATTTCTGTAAAGTGTATTTTTGAAAGGAAACCAGATGATAAAAAATACTATAGATTTGCTGATACCAGCGACATCTCCTGCGTTTATCACGAACTCATCCGCTTGACCTCGTATTCGATGAATATCAACGAACCCAACGAGTTGTTTGCTTATTTTTTGTAATTTGCAATGTGTTCTATAAAAGTGGGGTCCTTTCTAATTAGCTCTTTTCGCCTCATAGCTATTCATATTTCAGTGTGCACAGATGTTGTGAAGAAATGTATTATAAAACGAATAAAGACTATGCCAAAAAAGGTATACTCGTGCAGCAGTATAGTACTACGTCCAAATATTTTTGTACAACAATTGTATCATCATTATCATCATCATAATATTAACTGTGTTTAATATATTTTGTATTAATACTATTATTATTTATCGGGTATATTCTGAATTTTCAAACATTCGATTGCAATCGAATGTGAGCAATGAACTCGAAGTGATATTCAGAATATGCCCTGACTGTTGTTGTATATACATTTTCATAAATTCCACCGGGAATTTGTTGCTTATCTTTTTTTGAGGCATATTTCCAATTAACCAAGTCATATGTATGTGTATGATACTTTATTTCGTATTCAAATAAAAACTATTTGCATGTTTCTAATTACTGTGATTAGATATACATATGTATTTATTATAAGGCAAGTATGTAATAATGGAGTTTTTGAGAAAAATGAACCAAATTAGTATCAGCTAAAAATCATGAAAAAACTTAAGCATCAATTTTCATTTCTTTATATAAAATATTGCTCGAACGTATTAATTAATTAATATACATAGTACTAGTTTCGATTAAAAGATAGATTGAAAGAAAACAATATGTATGTTATATATATATATATATATATATATATATATATATATATATATATATATATATATATATATATATATATATATATATATATATATATATATATATATATATATATATATATATATATATAAATATGTATTTTATATGTAAGGTAAGTTCTTTTTAAAAGAATTAAAGTTTTATTTATTTACTTGAATTTCACTTCATTTCATTTCGTTTCTCATCAATAAAATTATTTGATCATCGCACTGCTAATCAATTTCTAAGAGAAGAAGAAAATCTACTTGTTGTTTTCTATAAATTTCAATACATATACATATCATATACCTGCTTGTATATATATCTATGGGGTATTTTCTATAGTAAATTTATGAAATTTATAAAAAAAAAAAAAAATCTATTGTTCTTCATCGTTATATGCACTTTCATACTCTCGAACACATACATGCTTGCTTCTTTTTGTTTTTCCTATACATATGGTATTTTTTTAAAATATTTGTCCATTAAATATAAAACAGTAAAGTATAAAAAGTACAAAAAATCTGTATAAACTTGAATTTTCTACATTTCATATATATTTATACATATAAATTAGCCTTTCTTGGTTTTTGTTTTGTTTAAAATTGAATTGAATATTATATATGATACGTTTATAGAGTGCGAATCCTTCATCAAATGGAAATGCTTATCAATAACAAAAAATAACAAAAGGGATTCGATTCGATTCGATCTCAGATTAATTGAGGTACAGATAATAAATGAAATTCTATAGTTGCATTATCTTTATCGAAACAATATTGATATTAGCGACTGCGTTTACAATTACTCTGTATAATCCGTTCACTGTTAATAGTTTAGGTTTAGTTGTTAATGAAATTAGTCAACTTACTAATACTTTGGATAAACGTCACCAAAAGAAGTCTAACTAATCAAGCGGACATGAAAAAAAATATGCTATTGGACGAAATTAAGTTCCATTAACAAATTTGGAATTCTGTCTCATTGTGTCTCATAAAGATGTATATAAGTATGATCATGTGACAAATTCGATTTTTTCCCATATCCCAAAATGATGATATTCCAGAGTTCGCACACTATAATTTTTAACTATAATTTAACTATTCAACTATATTTATCGTGATTATAAATTTATTAAGATTAAATTTATTTTCTTCTTTTTGTTTTTTAAATTTCTCAAATACAAAAACACAAATATATACTGCATATTTCATATTTACAACCCAACTACTTGTGTAAATTTTAAATGGTTTAGAAACGTAGTCTACAGCAGAAATACATTGAATCTATAACGTTTTCAATTACAATTTCAAACATTAAACATTTTCATGCGGAAAACCCCTAAACAATTTGATTGCTAAAGGCAAAATGTTGCCTGTAAAATACGATATCACGAAATCAAATTCGGCGAGCTATTGTATTAAAAAAAAATTCGTGCACATCCGTAAGAATATGACACAGTGAATTGATGACAGGAAAAAATTTACTTCGCCAAGCAATTCATTAATATGCTAAAGTCAGTAAGCTATTACAGCACCTTATGGATTATAAATATAATTTTATACAAGTAGTCCGGCAGCATAAATACAAAATATACTGTATATCTATAAATATATATATATATGTTTTTTAAAGTTTAGCCATAATAAAAATTCTAGAAAACTTCTATCAGTTGTCAATAAACGTTTATAATTTGAATTATACTTAATTATTATCATTTCGAAATACATATTCTATTTACCATTCATTAACGCTTTAGATTGAAGCAATAGCAAAAAATTTGCTAGAAAAAATAAATAAAATATGAAAAAGATTTCCATTAATTTCCAGTGTAACAAGTATACACAAATACAGTTTTTTAATGATTTTCGTTTGGTAATCATATATTTCATTTTGGGTTTTCTTATAAATATCAAATTATGTATTTATAAAAAAAATTCCTTATATACAAGTTGCACAAATTTCTCTAATTTTTTCCATTTTCCCTTTCAATTAGTATAACTACATTTGTTATTTTATACATATTCTACATACATATATATATATATATATATATATATATATATATATATATATATATATACATATATATATATATATATATATATATATACATATATACATATATATATATATATATATATGCATATATATATGTATATATATATATATATATATATATATATATATGTAAAATTTATTAGAAGGTAGACTACATATGTCTATATTTTGACTGTTTGACTGAAGTATATGCATTTACAATAGGGCTTTGCGATTAATCATTTTATCAATGAGTCTGATTAATCAACACAAAAATTATCCAATTAATCACAAAATAATGAATTGAATGAATGAAAAATTGTATTTGAAAGTTTCTTTAACATTTTTTTTTAAATTATTACTTCCTTTCATTTCATTCCATTTTATTACTTTTGCTGGTACATCAGCCCAGAATCTAACTTGTCAATAAGCCACTGCATTTATATTTCAAAGCTTACCCATATCATATATATTTTGAATATATTATTCGAAAGATTCTATTTAGATTGATCGAATCGAATAACTTCAGTATTGATTCATCGAAATTAATCGCATAGCTCTAATATATTTATATTCCATTTAGTCTTTGATATATCATAAATATTGCACGTTTTGTTTTACGTTCGATTTATTTTCTGTTTTTTTCTTCATTTTTCTAAATTTTATTCAATAAAAAATATTACAAAAATTCTATATATAAAAAGTTACAATTAAAATGACTTTGTTGTTGTCGGTTTTTTGTTTGTTTGTTTGTTTTCTTTTTTTGTAACAAAAATCAGGATAAGAGGATATAAAATTTATTGAAAGAAGTTGAAAATGTTTACAGTTTTGTTTTTGTTTTGCTATATATTATTTATATTTTTTAAATGTGAGATAGAAGCATAAGTATAATAAATAGTTGTAGTAATAGTAGTAGTACTAGTAGTAGTAGTAGTAATAGTAGAAGAAGAAATTGAAGAAACGTTCTGATAAAACTAATACTGAACACAAGCAGTTGCGATTGTTTGAAATTTTTTTTTAAAGATATATTATAGATATATTTTGTTTTGGTTTTATTTCCTTTCTCCTATTCTGTTTGTTGTTTATCATCAATTCAACAATTAATATTAATCGTTTTTAATTAAAAGTTAGGTATATATTTTTATGATTAAATTTAAATGAGATTTTCTTTCAAAGAAAATTCACATGTTTAATAACAAATGCTTGAAAAAAGTCGCGTGCGTTCATTCACAAATAAAAGACAAAACAATTAAAAATGCATACAATTAAAATTATTTGTAACAAAAAGTGACTAAAAGAATGACTAAATAAATAACAACAATTGTTAATAAAGTTACAATATAAAAATGATAATGATAATATTTTGTTAACACAATTAGGCGATTCACAAGGGCTCATATGAAGCCATGGAAACCATTATGCTGAATTCACATGTGGTGAATCGCCATAAATATAATAGGTACATATATAAGAATACAAAATTAAACATATAACAAAATTTTATAAAACAGTAGAAATTACAACAAAAATTGGTGTGGTGGCGTGTGCTCTTGTTGGTTAAGTTATTTTTTTGTTTTGTTTTGCAATATCGAATATAAAGAAAGAATATAAAAATATTTAAAGAATAAACTCATTTTGTTGTTGTGTGCAGCTTAGTCGATTGGTTGCAAATAAAGCTAGCAAAATGGTGTCAACTCTTTGGTGTTTAAATTGAGGTAATTGTTAAAAAATTATGAAATAAAATCGCATGCAATAGTTTAAATTTATGTCTTTTACAAATCTTATTCACATTCTCTTTTTATTACAATATACTTCCTCTCTATAGCATGCGATTTGCGTTGTTTACGTTTATGTTAATGATTTATTGATTTTTTCTTAATTTCATTGCAAATGCAATTCTGCAATGTTTAGCACACCTCATCTAGGAACAAAGTTGGAAGTTTTATCAATCATTAAATGTGAAATGTGCTGTTTCTTTTTGGCATACAATTGGCTTTATTTGCTTGATTAATTCATATTCATAATAATAATAATAATAATAATAATCCAAATTATGAATTCTATTATTATTAATATCTCACATACATACACCTATGTGTATGGAGAGATTTGCGAGGAATTCTAATACTAGATGGAAAATTAAATTTAGTGCATCATTTTGTTTTGTATTTTTTTAGCAATTGCACATGTACAACAAAATAATAGTAATAATAATAATAATAATAATAATAATAACAACCAATAAAAAAGTGTAACAAAAATACTGTTTCGGTTAAAACAACACAATAACTACGAATGAAAAGATGAGAAGTAGAACCAATTATTTAATCGCGGAAAACATAGTATTGAGTGGCATGAACAAAAACGAAATGAAACTAAGTGAACGAGACACAAAGAAAAGAAAAAACATTAAACCACAAAACAAATTAAATAAATTCAATTAAAAGACGAAACGCGACCTTTAAAATTGATTATATATGAAGAAGAATGTAATAACTCCAATACTATTATTACTATTGTTAATATAAAACTAAGAAAATTAAGTGTCTTATTAAACACGTCAACGTCATTTAAAGTGTTTCTCATATACATATATATATATATGTATATATATATATATATATATATATATATATATATACATATATATATATATATACATATATATATATATATACATATATATATACACACATATATATATATATATGTATATATATTTATATATATATATTTATATATATATATGTGTATATATATATATATACATATATATATATAAATACATATATACATATATATATATATATATATATATATACATATATATATATATATATATGTACATATATATATATATACATATATATATATATATATACATATATATATATATATATATACATATATATATATATATTTTTTTTTTAATATTTAAGTTTTGAAGCTATAAATACAAAAATAAATAAAAGGAAATCCTAATCCTATACATAAGCGATATTGCAAGCAACTGCTATCATAAAAACATTATCGCATTAGATGATATATATTCATATAGAACTTATCAAATATTTTTGAAAAATTGATTCTAGGAATTATTACTTCTATGCTATTGAATGCATTTTCCCCTTTTCTGATTATATTTTCATTATATTTTTTCTATTGTTGAAAGTTGAAAACTGAAAAATTTTATTTAAAATTGTGATTGTGGTTAATTTTTCTTTTGCTTTGTTTTAGATCATCATTCATTTTTGTTATTGTTCATTGGTTATAGATGAAAATTATGCAATTTGAACAAACTAGATTGGGCTTTAATTATGTCTAGAGGAGGTTAGAAGGGTGCGGAAAAGTTGCAATATTTTTATTCGTTTCGTTACAATGGATGCTTCTGCTGGTGCTGCTGCCGCTGCCTTTGCTCAACATCGACATTCATCAGATTAGGTGGTATTTGCTGCCAGCCCCTACCAGCGCCGCCGTTAACACCAACGAAATGGCACTGCACGTGGCCGATCAGCGCCTTCCTTGACTAGTGGTTTATGATATTCGCGCCCTGGTCGCGAATGTATAACTGCCCAGCAGTGTTCGCAATAGTATTGCAAGCAGGTGACATTAGCACAAAAGAATGGCGCAAATTTGCCACCACATCGTTGGCCCTCGCATTCATCGCACATTTGATCGTCCAGCACGTACGGTTTCACTTCGACACGCTTATCAATGTCGCCATGCTGCAGCTGTACGAAACGTGCCGAAATCGCCGCAATGTAGCTCTGTTGATTGGCGAACGCGACACGGCCAGCACCTTTTGGATATTTCAATTCCGGATCCGTATCGATTCCAGCATAGCAGACGCCGCCATAGAGACGATCCATTATCATGGCCAATTCGAAGGCTTTGAGTGGGCGTGGAACACCGCCAACGAAAACGGTCTTGCGCGGATCCAGCGACATTGTCGCATCGAGCACATAATCAGCATCGGCTAGTCGCCATGGGCGTATCTGCACCGGTTTGTCTTTGATGGTCGGCGACGAGACACACAAATACAATTTGTCATCGTCTGTAATGCACGAATCGATCAGCTGTTGCACACTGTTCTCATCCTGAAAGAGCAAAAATGCATATCCCTTTGGTGGGAAATACGATTTTGATTCGGCCTTATGTGGCCAATCCACCACCAATGGGCCAAACCGACGAAACGACGTAGTGATCTCGTCCTCATCGATGTCCGGCGGCAAGCCACCGACAAAAACTTTTCGCGAATAGCGTGCCGTATGTTCCGAGCCCTGTGAGTGTGGAGAGGAGCGTGATGGTGAGTTCAATTTCATATTCGCATCTAAATAACCACCACCACCTCCGCCACCAGCACCACCGCCGCCGCCGCCGCCATTTCCACTTGCAATTGCGACAGCATCCGCTTCGCTGAGATGATGTTCACTCATTTTCTGATTGCGCAAACGTTCGGCCAGTACTGCTGCCGCAGCGACATTATTATCGCCACCAGCACCCACTGCGCCCATATTACGCATAATATCGTTTAGACAGTGATCAATGGGACGCATATCAAGTCCATTACCAACGAGGCGATCAGACGTGTAGCCGCCGCCTAAAAATGGTGCATCTCCACCACCAGTGGCACCAGCACTGCTACTGCCATTGCCAATTGATAATGTTGGTAATGCCGATGCTGCTGCGGCTGCTTGAGCAGCATGCACATCAAGCGTATAACCGGGTGAAGGTGAAGTGGCTCCTTTATGGGGAAACGATATGCTGCGTCGGTATTTATTCGGTGATATACCCGCATTGGAATTGGGCGATACACCGCCACTGCTGCCGCCTGCTTGTGATCCATTATAAGGTGATGTACCGCCGCCACCGCTGCCGCCGACAGCAATCGGTGATGAAGGGCTGTGTGCACCACCACCACCAATATGCGGTGGGCACGGATGATTCGGTGACAATTGCTGCTGTTTACTTGGCAATCCGCCGCTGCAGAGTACAGAGATATGATCAGCGAACGATGTTACAAACAAAATTATGTATATATCTGTATATGTGCATGTGTGTGAGTGCATGAGAAAGTGATCGAATCCAAATGAAACAATATTTTTCCAAAGACGCGTGCGGGCGCGCTAAAAACCGCCCTTAATACATCGCATAGAGTTTGGTGTATAATTGTTTTAGAATTTCGTTTGTAATTAGCATAGATATGAAACAAGGGGGGCGTATTTTGATGGGAGGAAAAAATAGTGTCTCATTTCATTTGTTCTTCTCTCTCTCTCTCTCTGTCTATCTGTATTAATTAAGCGTGTTTGATAGTGGTTGTTGTAGTAGTTGTTGTTGTATTAATTTCATATTATGCATATTGTAAAGCGAATATTATTTTTCAATAAATATTAACCCGCTGCCGCCCAGCGTTACATATGTATATGTACATAGGTATATATGCAACGATGGATGTGATGGTTTGAAAGCATATTAGGTGAAACTCATGTGTGAAAATATAGGAGATAGAGGCTTATTTGGTTATTTATATAAGGGGCATAAAAGACGACGAGAAGAGGAATATAAAATAAAAAGCAAAAACAAAAAATCAAAAAAAAAAAAAAACACATGTGTTATTTACTATGAATTTTGTTCTCAAATGAAGCATTACATATGTGTTACACTGGGCGTTTGCAGTTTGAAATTTTGAAAATTATTTCAATTCAACATTGCTAAAGTGTTCGATGATGCACGCTTAATAATATGCACAGCAGTATGACAGCAATCATTGACGATCAAATACCAACACACACATACGCACACACGCACATAAAGCAGAAATGATGAATGCCCATGACAATAGCTAGGAACGCGAGGCTCTTTGAAGATAAGCAGGTATGTATACACAATATGTTATACGTACACCAACAATAATCCGTTCATATCTAAATTGCAAATAATTCCTCTGCCGACTGTACGGATTTGTGCATCGCTGTGCAAAAATTATTCGTAGAATGATTAAATGTCCTTTTTCATTTCCCTCCGCCGTTGCTTTGTTTGCTTATTATTCTTTTACGTTTTCTTTTTGCTTTTGTTTTTTGTTCACATTAATATCTTACACTTTAATGCAACACACACTTAACTTATTTGTATGACTTCTTCTTTTCTCATATATTTTTATGTATTGTATATATTTACAAATAACAAGTAGATGGATTAAATAAAGCGCCAAGTCAAATAACACATATTGTGTGCATATGTATATTGAATAGTTTACAACATGTAAACATGAACATATGAACAAACAGTCGATCGCGTTACTTTAAACGGCCCAGAATAACATAATTGTAACGCCTAAACACACACATATAAATATTGGCTAATAATTATGGATTGATGGATGTGATTTGGGGGCGGGGGCGGTCATAGGGTTAATATAGAATATATTATAATTAATATATACATTCGTATTATAAAATGTTAATATGATAAGCACACACAAACCATTGAGCGGAAAAGGGTTAATATTTTATCATTATCATAAGCCTATTATTTTGTATATATATAGTAATATATATATGTATGTATGTATTGTATATTAGGCCAAATCAAGACAAAATAATTTGCAATAATTTTGATAACTCACAGCGAGAAAGTTTCAGCATAAAATCATTTTTAGTTTTGTTTATTGATATTTGATCGACAAACGTGAGATGATGCTATCTCGGTGCCTCAAAATATTAAAAATAAAATTAAATCATAAAATTCAATTTAGTTTACAGTTTACAACTATATGAGGATGTTTGCTTAGAATGATACAACTTCTGATAGAGGTAATCGATCAAAGCTGCTGTCAACTATCCGTCTGTTCATGTCACAATGAAGCTTTGAAGTTTTTATTTGAATATCGAACGATGGAATGAAATTTTTGTTTCAAAACATGATAAACAGCAATACAGATAAATTTTGTTTCCAAGAGGATGGCTTATACAGCCCCACATACAGCTTGTGAAAGCATCCATTTTTTTCAAACCAATTTTAATGAATTATTTCACGATTTGCGCCTAATTCTCCTACAAGATAGTGTAACTTGGCGAATATTTAACGTGTTATAACCCGGAAAAAGTAATGAAAATTGGACGGACGGTTCAAACATCAATGGGAAATACTCAAAAAAATATTTTATTTTACATTTTATTTTTAATATGAAATTGATAGCAAAAATGTCTACAGCACTGAAACTTCCTCAGGGTAATAAGATGAATTTTAGAATTTTTAATTCACCGCAGTTCAATATACATATGTATGTGTATTAAAATAAATAAATTTCATATTCAATACATACAAAATAAATATTAAATGTATGATGATGATGAAATAATTTTTTATATTGTTGTTGTTATCATTGCCATTACTGCTATTCGATGTATATAAGTATAACATTTGTAAATTTAAGTAATTTTTGAAAAATCGAAACAAAAATTTCAATAAAAAAATAAATAAAACATTGTCTAAAAATACAATTTAGAAATTTTACATTAATAATAAAATGAGAGAAAAAAAACAAACAAGCAAACAAATAAAAGAAAAATTAACATATCTGTGATAATTATTCTACAGCATGCTTGCTCTAAAATATAGTTACACATTGAAGACACTGTGAAACTGGAGCATTTTAAATGGCAAAAATATGATGCAATATTGAAATATGTAATAAGTAATTAATGGATAGATTTCAATGTTTTTGCAGCCGAATAGAGAATTAGTGCGGCGAGACGTCTTTTCGGAACAAGAGACGGCTCGAAGTATTCTTTGAGATGATCAAGCGCCTGCGTGACGTTTTAAATCTCGTAGCCTCTTCTTGTCGTAACGAAAACGGAAATCTGGTTGCAGATGCCCTTAGTATACTGAGTCTATGGAGGTAGCACTATTCCAAGTTCCGCAAGCGGAAGATATTCCCCGAACAGCGCGAGTATGTCGTGCCACCTGGCCATGACGAGGTCGAAAAACTCACTCTAAAGCTGAAGAAGAACAAAGTTACATGTGCTGACGGCCTGTCTGCTGAGTTGTTTAAGGCCCGAAGCGATTAGCTGCTCGTCTGCATGCACTAGAGCTCCTAAGCAGGATATAGCTGCCCGAAAGCATGCCCCATACATAAGGAGGTAGACTCCACAATTTGCGCCAACTACCATGAAAGAAGTTTCCTGAGAATCGCATGCAATACAATCACTTACTGAGCCTATGCTCAACAACCTGATTTGACCTGATATCCACAATAAATTGACAATAAATTCACCAATAAATTGAATTGTTGCTTTGTTAAGGGCTTGCCTCTATTCAATAAAATCTCAGTTCGGTATTCGTGAAAACTCATTCAATTTTGAAGTATGACACTCTGATTATCTCTCGTTGAGCATCTCCGTTTTATATCGAACGATCTTAAAGGATAGATGTTTCTTTATCGTCTGAACTCTTCAATCTGATTATGGAGAAAATAATACGAGCTGCGAGTTACGAAATAATTGAACTATCTTCAAGAAAAATTTCATGATACTGCCGTATGCCGACGATATTGACATAATCGACATGAAAACATTAGCAACCGGCAGCGCAGCGTTCTTTGAAGTAGCTTGTGTGAACGGCACGCCACTGCAGGATCTATGCGAAGGATCCATTTTTCAAACAAGAAGTGGAAACTTCTTTCGAACATCGAAAACTATACGCTACAATAGTCTTACCAGAACTGTCCTTATCTAGGGCGTGTAAGTTTGCACACTTTTCACCTCGATTGAGAGGCTGCTTGGAGTTGCCGAGAGAAATGTGGTACAACTATAGGTTGTACGAATTATATGCCAATTATAGTTATGCAACTCAAAATTGAGCGGCCATGCTGGCTCGGGTACATCGAGCGTTTCAGCCAATCAGAACCCGCTGTAAGACGCATACGAAGAAGACACCACTTACGACGGAAGGACGTGATAACGCTAGGGATTCTAAGTGCTAGCGAGCAACAGATACGACTGGTGAAGCATTTTTATGATTTGTCCTCTTTACGAATACAATCTTATACTAGCACTAGTTTCGAAGCAGATATAGTTTATAGTTTTTGCTTTTAAGTTGTTTGTTCCAATGATGTAATTTCTCAAATATTTTTATTTTTATATTTGATTTCTAAAATTAAAAATTTGTTATTGGGATCACGTATCAGAAGATCAGAACAGAATCGATAACAAAATCAAATTGAAAAATCTTCAAAAACAACATAATTTGGTGGAATTTTCAAATTTTGAAGCCATCAAGTGTCGCATGAGTTCTGCCGTCCAGAACCGGCTAAAATGTCCCTTCTAATGCTGTCCAAAATTTAACACGAGAGCCCTTCGGGGTTTATAAATGTCACATATTTATTTATTTTTTATTGACGGTAAAAATTATATGAATTTCCTAAGGATAAGGCTCTCATCTTCATATACTCAACGCATATTGAAAGATTGCTAAGTATAGCATACATTTGAGCGCAGCAATAACAATTATACATCAATATTGTGATGTACATACAGGCAGGCAAATACTCACACGAATGGAAAAAAAAATATTAAAACAGAAATGCTTTACCAAACTAACAGCAAAGACTTACAATATTATGTTGCAACTTAAAATCAATAAAACAAAAAAGAAACATACAAAGAACAAAAAAAAAAGCTTTTAGAACAGTCGAGTTGCTACATAAGGACATACATACATGCATGCATGCACGTCTGCATTCAACTCAATATCAAATGATTTTTTTACAATTTTATTCAAAAAATGTCACTTCTTAAGTGTATGTGTGCGACAGAAGGAAATAAAAAAGCCACATGCAGCATGTTAAAAAAACCAAACATGGGCTGAACGAAAGAGAGAGGGAGAGAGAGAGAGAGTTAGAGCACGTGAGAGAATAACGTTAAATACTAAATAAAAAAGACTGCACACCATAGTTGAAGTAGCAAAGAAGTACCTACACTAAAGTATGCATATTCAGTCATATATATTTCTCCACATACGAGTAGGTACTGCAACATCAACAAATATACAAACGTATATATGCACTTGTCTATGAACAATGTCGTCTACGTTAATATAGCTATATATATGTTTGCTTTTTTTAATTCTTAACATGGCAACTCATTTAACAAGCCTTCTATGTATACTCCACTGCCATTACTATTACGCACCCACACACACACACACTACTGCAAACAAACAGGCGGCAGCCATAACTGAATGACAACATTGCACTACAACATAGTAGTGCAAGAGTAGGTGCATTCAAATATATTGCAACAACAACACATATGCATATATAAGTACACCGAGAGGAAAATATTATGTATTGTTGTTGTTACTATAGCTTTTCATAATGATTATGATTTAAATACATACATATGTATGCCCGCGGCTTCGGTACAACAGCAAAAGAAAAAAAAAGAGGAGTATGCTTTGTTAAAAGTTCGTTGGTTGGCTGACTGACTGGTTGACTGGCTGGCTGTCTGGTTGGTTGACTGATTACATATGCTTTAATGGCATGCAGATATCCATATGTGCATAGATACAGACAAAAACCAACTTGATAGACTATGCTGAAGTACCTGAGAGAACATACAATGGAAACAACACATACTATCGGTATAGAAAACTTGAGTGCAATGCCATACGACAAGTCTATGTAGTATATCTGATTCATATGCGCCAAAATAAAAATTAAAAATTTAAAACAATCTTTAAAACTTTTCCTGAAGAGCTTGTTAAATGATTATGAAGATCATAAATAAAATATTATATTACCTACAAAAGAGATGTCTAACCGATTTTAACTACAGATAGGTAACATAACAAAAGCCTTATTACAAAATATTGAAACAAATGATAAAAAAAAAAATAAGAATTTAAAAAAGCAACAAAAAACAAAAAATATGAAATTAAAAAACACGCAAACAAAATTCTAAATTTAAGAATAATGTGTCATTTTTGACACATTCACCCATTGAGAGTACTTTAGATCTATATTTAGCATAATAATGTGCTCAATATAAACTTGATGGTCCTGATCCATTTCAAAATCGGCACAAGCAACATTTCATGTACAACAGAAAATTTTAATACACTAATGTATGCACGTATGTACCTATTTATGTACATATATAATTTAGTGTTTAGTGTATTCATTATTTTATAATAATATGGCTTCATAATGCTGTGACAATAGCAATAGTAATCTCAATAATAACAACAACAATTAAGTATGTAGTATATCAATTGCATAGTTATGTATAGTACTGTGTAAAACAATGTATAGTTAATTAATAAAGCTCATAATTACCTTTTACGATTGAAGAAGTTGCCTTGTAAAAAATTATTTCTTGTATTCACCTCGTCTACCTATTGCGAAGAAAGGAAAAAAGTATATAAAAAATCCAAATACATTAAAAAATGATAAATTTATGTTCAATTTGTTTACTGTCATTTGATTACATTTTTTCAAATAGCTAACGATTTTTTAAACTAGATTAGATTTAAACTAAGAAGTCAACATTGGCACGTGCTCTTTAAAATCGATTATACATATATTAAAATATAAAAACACATCATATTTAAGCAATTAGGTAAGCCATTAAGAACATTGATTGTTCCCATTAAACGTATGTTAAATTTAATGAAAAAAAAACAATAAATTCTTTGCTTTGTCGTCAATTGCATCATCCATCAACCATACCCCGCTATATGACAATTTTTCCAACTACATTTTGTTATAACAGCTTTTTTTAGTTATGTTCACTTTTTCGACTTACAACAATCAATGTTTCGTTATATGGACAAAAAAATGGTATTCTCTTAAGCAGGTTAACTGCATTAATATCGAAATTCTAACTATATTGCAGCACCCCGCTTAACAGCACAGCATTCTTTTTTGATTAATATTTTTTTTGGCATTATTTAAAAAAAATGTATTCGTCCTTAATACAAGTAGTCGTTATGTCGATGTCATGCAAGCAGCTGCAGCAACGAATTGATGTTATTGTTGGTACAGCGAAATACAGAGTAGATCCATTCATAGTGTCGACTAGTGAAATAAAAAGCACAATTACTACTTGTTGGTTCTTTATACGATTTCTTGTTTTGCGGTCAACTTTTCCAGAACGCATCTAGGTCGTGTAGCGGTGGCACAATACGTATTCTTTTTTTAACATCTATACAATAAATTTTCTTTTTCCTAATGCTATGGTTATGCGTATACTTTACATTGCTGGATAGATTATTGGTGATTGGAGAAGCTTTGGACAAGAACCATATTTGACAAAATGTTGTCATTTTTTAAAATATCAATTATATGAGCAGGTCAGGTCTTCATCTCGTTTGTTTGATTTGACTACTATGCGACTAGTACGAAAATCTTAAAGACACTACCGAGTAAAGCACAAACTTAGAATTTTGCCTATATTAGGAATTTATACTACATGGGTTGATAAGTCATCACAAAAATGTAACACAAACCCTCAGCTTTCACACTACTGACATTAATTTGACATTAATTCAGTAATTAGTTAGTGCTATAGAGTTAATTAAACCAAACTAATTCGTAAATTTCGTTTGTTGTATAACAAACGTGTGGCTTGTATAACATTATGGTTAATCTGCTTCAATGAAAAAATATTGAAGTTGGTTCGCTAAGCTTAAATGTGATCGTACATCAACAAAGCAAAGAAAATGGCGTTACACTGCAATGTGCTACGAATAAATGTGAGCTACACTTTCGATTCGTGGCGACTCAGACGTTATAACTATTTCAACATATTTATGGGCAGTAAAAATTGAATTCAACATGAAAAAAATGTCGTTTATGTTTTTTTTTTCTAATCACGTTTTGACAACATAATTACTACAGCATCTGCGAATCCGCGAATCTGCGAATATGTTAATGCTAGCAATGACAATTACGTATGTTAAAGCATTAATTATGATTTATTACATAAATAAGGGAATTTGTCACGCGCACAAAACAAACAACAAATAATTAAAATGCCGAAATATTATGTGAAGAATGTCATTTGTTGCCGGATATAAAAAATTCTCACAAAATCCATTTCATTTCTCATTTCACTATCACAGTAGTACGTGCGCTTTTGCGTTAGATGCGAATTTTCCTTAGTTTATCTTTAATTTCGAAAAACTGAAAAACTATAAAAACCGTATGCAAATAATCAACACACGAAAAGTTAAATACAATCAATTTAGATAAAAATAAAAATAAAGTGCTTTCAACGCGTGACTCACAAAAACATGACAAAATTAGAAACAAAACAAAAGCAGCAATATTCCTTTAGATAAGATCAAATAGAATAAAATAAAATCGAAATAGAAAATTTTTGTATTCGTACCGTACACTGTCGAACTAACAAACGAACGAACGTACCATTGAAATATGAATAAACTTTCTTTGGCAAAATACGACAAATAACTCAATTTCGAAATTTTCTAAAGAACATTTTGCTAAAGTACACATATGTATTTTTGTATGCATATGCTATTATTGTTGCCTTTGTTGTAGCAGCTGTTCGCACTGTTACTAATTTTAATATCTGAGTGAGTACAAAGCGATTTTCAATGTGCAATTTATCAGCAAATATTCATATGAAAGGCAAAAAAAAAAACAGAAAAAAAACACGGATAAATACAGAAAACGCCAACGTGCTGACTAGCGCGCAAATAAAAAAATAAATACCATATTATTATGAATAATAAAAATGCAAGCACAGACATGTGTATATAATTATTGTATACCACACTTACATTCGCTTGTGTTTGATGCTGCTGCTGCTGCTGATGATGATGATGATGATGTTGTGATGGACTACTTGACAGGGAATCCCCACCACCGCCACTATTTCCTCCGACACCAGCACCACCTCCGCTACCAGATCCACTGTTGCTGGCACTATTATGAAATGATTGAAATAAGTCGTCAATACATTCCTCGCCAGCATTAAATCGAACTGTGATGGGTATGTTGCCAGACGGTTTAGTACCACCACTAGTGACCCCACCACTGCTGCTAGTGCTAGTGTTTGTTGATGTACTACTGCCACCGGCTGCATAAAATTATAAATACAAATGTTTTTTTAAAGAATTTCTAGTATTTCTATTGTAGTATTGTATTTTTTGATTATCTTATTTGAATTTCTAATCGAGTTGTGTGTCATTACCTTTTGGTATTTTCAGTGAATCCATATTGGTGTTGGGATGCAACTGTCTTTTTAAACGAACAGATAGGTACGTTTGTATTTGTTGTTTTTCTGCTACTGCTTGCTGTTGTTGTTGATATTTTTCGTGTTATTATTAATATATTTGTTTTTGATTGTAGACTGATAAAATTTTCAACTTGTGGCACAAACAAACAATAGCGTACACACGCTCACATTCACTCACTCACTCTATCACTCGCATACACACGCACACACACACACACAAATACACAAGTGTACGTAGGTGTTCATTCAATGCACCGTCAACGTCATCAGCATTCTTGTGTCGCAGTATTAATTTGCGGCGGCAGCCATTACCATTTAGTTGGATTTACGTGTGTATGTGATATATGTATTCTAAATGTCCAATTATCATTATTATTCATATTCAAGTTGCCAGCAAATGTAAATTTTATTTTGTGTAAAGGTGAAACGTAATATAATTACCATGTACATCATGATATTGCGTTATGTTGTCGCATTAAATTAATTGTTACGATTGGTAGTGGAAAGATATGAAAAGAGAGAAGAGAATACAGAAAAATATAAATAGGTACTTTTCTATAAAAATTTTCAACTAAATATACACAACTCATAAATAAGATACAAGTGCATCTACTAGATGCAAATGTATATATAATTAAATTTATGATGACGAATTGCACTTATTGTTATTGCAACAACATATTTGCAATTGCTGTAAATTACATTCCATCAATTTTGTAGTTGTTTATTGCTTAATGTTATGTAATTCCTATTCTAGCTATTTTTATTATACTTTTACCCTATTCATACGATTATATTATATATTCACTCCTATCAACGTTGTCGATGATCGATTTTACTAACTATCGACATAAGTCGATATAAGTTGACTCGTTGATGCTCTTTTTCATTCATTTATAGTGTTATTTTCGATATTAAATATGTAATAATGTGGATAGAATCATGGTAATGTAATTGTAGCATGGCCCAGGAGCTAAGGATCAAAATGAAGTTCGATGATTCAGTGCCAAACGAACGAAATCGACAATCGATTTGTTAAACAGTTGGTGACTGGGGATGGGAAATCAGTCACATCGACAATATTGTGAAAAAACGATTGTGGTGAAGTACGGTGAACGGCTCAAACGGCGGCAAAAACAAGACTAACGGCCAGAAAGATGTTATCGTGCATTTGGTGTGACTGGTAAGGAATAATCCACTATAACTATGTCTATCACCGTCAACAATTGGACCAGGAGCAGCCAACAGGAATCGTTTAACATATTTCCCATACAAAAAAAAAAAACGATTCTAACTTTGACTATAACTACTGGCCAATGTATTTAACTTTTCCCAATACTAATAGCCATAAAGGTTTTTGTTAGCAAGTACATAAGTGAAAATATAACACTTGTCACATTTCAGTTCAATATTGATGTAGTAAAAATATACATGTAATTGTAGGCGTTAGTCGATAAGTTCTCTATACAAACAAATTTTATGATCAAACAAAATAAGTATAAAAAAGAAATTTCGATTCAAAATCTATAATTTTTATCAAAAGAAAACCTACTAAAATTGTAACTTAGATACCCTCTTGAATATTCATTTTAAGTTAAGAAACATGAATATTAAAAACTATTTCAAATTATTTGTAAATAAAAATGAAATGCGAAATTCGAATTTGAGAGTACAATTTATTCGAATTCGGTTATAATTCACTATTGATTACAGTTCACGAATCGGTGGCACAATAGAGTATCATGTCTAAAAATGAACACCAGCACCAAGTAACCTTTAATTAATACACTGCAATTAGCGTATTCAATTAGATACACCTGTAATGTATTAAAAAAATGTTTTGACATTTACAAAAAAAAAAAATCGATCTAATAATAACATGTCAAAAGACCTCAACTACAATAGAGCTTAACACAGCAACAACAGCAAATATTCCAGTAGCAGCAGCAATAGTTAGCAGTAACAATAGAGAAATGAAAATCATTCAATCGATACATACATAATTTTGCCCTACAAAAACGACCCAAAACATAAATAAATAGAACAAAACAACAATAATGATGGTAATTGTTGGTAGCAAACAGTTAGTGGTGTTCTACAAACATTCAATTCTTGTATTTAATATAATAGGTCAGACAATAATTTTGTAGAAAAATAATTTGATCTTCATATGTAATGAATGAGATTAAATTAATCGCTTGAACAGGTGCATTCGTTTTTGCAGGTGCTGGTGAATTTATTTTACTGTCAGCACTATGTGTGCGAATGTGTGTTTTGCGTTTGCGTGTGTCCAGAGGACAGTATAACAGCAGTAATTCCCACACACAAATACCCATACATACAGATGCATACACATCGGAAAATATTGAATTAAAGCAAAATAGGGAAAAGTAGGTCATGCGCTCTTTTAGGTACAACAATAAGTACACTGCTTCTAGTGCTGCTGTTACATATTTTCTCTGCACAATTTTACTTCCGTTGTTGTTTATTGATGGTTGATGTGATGTCTTTTAATGTATGTATGTATGTATGCATATATATATTTATTGTACATATTGCTACTGCTTATTATTTCAGCGATATAACAAAATATTCTGCAAGATAAGACGATTCGAAAATATTTGTCTTCTTGACTGAGGCAATTTCGTTCAAACATTTTGCATTTATATACATACGCGATTATATACACACACATTTTGCGTTACGAGTACAGAAGTGTTTCACTACCATTTTCTAATTTGCAATTTCCTTCTTTCAAATAGATTTAGTTTTTTCACGCTATATCCTCTTTATAACATATACACATGTAAATGTTGCATATGAATGTTTTACCTTTCAGTTTTGATTTGTCTCGTTGTTATGTACCACGATCTTTTTTTGCTGTGTTGTTGATGTTTATAATTTGTTTACTTTCTCTTAGTATTTGCTATTATTCTTTTGTATTGCTTTCGATAAGTCTTGATTAGTAGTAATTTTGTCCCTTTTTGATTAGCTTAGGACTATCCATTTAATTCCGTGGTAAATTCATGAACGGGTATTCGTACTTTAACGTGCACTTGTTTTACATAAATGCCAATACAAGCACACCAAAGAGATCAGGTGAATTGCATTTTCCACTTTTATTCTATCCTTTTATTTCCGGGGTGCTCCAGCACAAATAACGATTTTGATTGAAACGACAAAATACGAAGTCTATATGAAAATACCACTTTAGATATTGCTGCTGCTGCTGGTAGTTCTCTTACTATTGCACCACTACACATGTATATACATATTCAATTTTTATATTAAACACAAATTACGAATATAATGCAAAATTTTTTTGCAATTTTTTACATACTAATTTTTTTCAGTACACGTTTTTTAATTAACGCATTTCCTTTTGTGTTATAACGGCTGGTGATGATATTGATTTTCCCAATTGCAATTACTCAATTGGTGTTTTCTAATTATTATTAGTTCGTTGAATAGGTGAGTAAAAAAATCGTATTCAAGTATAAAAAAATTATTCAATATGAAAAATTTTAAAACTACTCTATGCTCGCTATCTGGGTTAGATATATAACTTCGTACTTTTTTCGATTCTTCGCAAGTAGTTTTTTCGTTCAGTGATTCTATGTTAGAAGGAATTTCTGTTCCGAAATAAATTTTGCTCTTTTATTCAAATTTTTTGTTTTAATAAAAACGGTTTTTATGCACTTGTTATAATTTAAGACTAGAGGATAAAAAATTTTTATCGAAAAACGACAAACAAACTAGCGCATTTCCACGTCTTATTTCTGTAAATTTTTCACCCGAACTGAATGTCCGATTATGAGCTAGATATTCGTCTGTAGGAAAAATCCATGGCGCAATAAAAAAGGTGAAGTATACATGAGAGAAGTACTGAATACTCTCACGATTGGAATGAGAAGTATAGAAAAAGCAATAAACTTGTATAAATGGGATATTTATGCAAAGGTATTATGAACAAGAATTTACAATATTTCACCTTATTAACAAAACTCTTGGAAAAATCAATTTTTCTTGTCAATTTGCTTTTGCTACGTATTCATCTCACTCTCTCTTCTAGATATGCGCTCTTTGAACGCTCTAAATGCATTGAAATGCAAATCAAAGTAATAAAGTATTTTTAATAGGGTGAAGCATATACAAAATCATACTTTTTCAACGTCTTAGCCTTAATTCACTTTTTCCCACATTAGATTATTTATACGATCCAATTTATTTCTTCTTCGTGATAGTTCTCACAAAAAGAGTATAAATAGAAAAACAGCTGTTCGAGTTTTAAAGTGGCGAAGTTAATTTAGAGATAGGGGTAGTGCACTAAATTTGAAGTGACATTTAATAAAAGTGAATAAGTACATGTACTTGATCCAGTATTCTTATTTGAAAAAGCTGTATTGATATGAAAGGTAGTTTACTAGAAACATCTCAATTTAATCCAAAACGTACTTCGTGACCATGAAGTTATGGATTGCACTCGTACGAGTACGTGAGAGATATTGCAGCTCACTAAAAATTTACAAAAATAAATCTTATTAATCCACATAAACAAAATATGTGGAACTTATAGGCCTGGAAGGGCTCTTTGGACAAGCTTCTCAACCCGTAATGTTGTGCGTGTTGCATGTTGGACAGAATTAGAAAGGATTTCCTTATATTTGCCGGTTACGTAGGGCATAACCCTTCTGACATCAATATTCTGAGTTTTGTCACAGAGCTCTTTTAGAGGCCTTTTCAGGGCAAATTATTACTGCCTGCCGAAAGAATTGAAAGAAAAATATTTTCGATATTAAAGTTGTGCTTCAGCCGGGGATTGAATCCATGACCTACACCTACCCACTATACTCATAATATAAACAAAAAAGTAAGATATTTTTTAAAATTATAAAAATACAGAAATTAAAAACTAAAGCTGTTTGTTTTCTTCAAAATAGAAAATAGATTCAACTATCGTAGTGCGCTGCGGATATCAGTGCACTACGTACAAAATCTATGAACATTTATAAACAATTTACGAATCACGGTTTTGTTTAGAGTGAGCTCAAGGTATATTAATACTTTTTTAAAATACTATTAATACTATTAATATACCTTGGATTGAGTTGTTTGTTTCGTGTTTTATTTAATTGTTTCCCCATTTTTAGCTGAAATCATGCAATATGAGATAGATCCATTAGGGAGATATATTACAAAATAGTAAATAAAACAACAACAAACACACACGGAATGAAGAAGTAAAGAAAATAATAAATACACGAGTTTGACACTATAAACAGTTTCTGACAATATATGGCGCACCTAAGAGGAATTTTTTATAATTGCTTTACCTCTATTAATGTACATTGGCTAAAACTTTCCTATTATGTAGCAAAGCAACGAACCCAGCTATTATTATACCATGCTTCTTTTCATCTTTTGTAATTAGCAAATAAACTATACGTCCATGTAATGTAATTCAGTTCGTCCGGCAATTTCAATATTCTTTAATTATATTAAAAACTTTAACGAATGCATTTTTGAGAGGAAAAATAAATGCTCAAAAAATTTACAAGACCAAAACAAGAGAGGTCAAGAGAACCACAACATCATTTGTTGTCTGTCCGAGGTACTTTGACATTTGCTTTGGAAACTTTATAATCTTTCTTTGTAATACATAAAAAACTGAAGTAATTTTGGATCATTAAAGTATTAAATTATATGATATGTATTACGACAATAAAATCCATTAACTAACTTTAATACATTCGTATTTTACCTTTTGTTGCACAGTTTCATAAATTACTACAGCTGAAATATGTAATCACATTTCATTCGACATCCTTACACCACAATTTCTTACATAATGTAGTATTATGACTTAAATTACAACTATATCTATATAATTAACTCAACCTGACGCAAAAATCTTTTTATTCAACGTGAAATATTATTTAACAAATTATGCACAAAAATTTTCAATCACCGAATACAAAATCAACCGAGTCGCACTTGATTTATATAAAAATGAAATAAAAGAATCCAACAAATGTCATCGTATGCGGGAATAGAAACAGCAATATTTGACTAAGACAGGACTGTTATAGTTTGTATAAAGAAGCGAGAAAAGGCGGGAAAATCGACGAAAGTTAAGAAAAAGCGAAAGCAGTGGTTTCGAATTATACTTTACCAAAAATCACATAATTTGGCATGAATAAAAGGCAAGCTCAGAGCTTGCTTAACATTTCATTAATGAATGACCTAGCCCGGCACGACTCATAGTGGAATGGCTTCATACATTTGAGTGCAAAAACTATAAGGCACCTTCCTAACGTAATTAAGAATAATATGTATGACGTTTTATCAAAATCTGTCACGCCTTCCAAACCGCTCATACAACCCAAAACGAAATTTTCATACAAAAATCAGAATGTCATAAAATTTTGCACAGAGTGTACAATTAATATGATGAAAACGTGCCGAAAGTTTCATCTAAATCGGTCACGCCCATCACTCACAAATTAAAAAAAAAAATGTTTTCTTATTATCATAATAACTTGGAATTTTGGGTTGAGGTTACAATCAAGAAAACAAAAACAAAACTTTCTGAAAGTTTCATCTAAATAGGTCGCGCCCACCCAAACCGACTTTTTATTCATGGCATGGTAAGCGCATTGGCATTTGCAGTGACAGTCAGGCTGCACTCAAAGCTATTGCGACCCCTGCCAACTCTTCGAAGATGTTCGGTGAACCTAAGATGATTCTGAATATCGTCGTAAAGCGTAATATGCTTAGTCTTATTTGGGTTAAGGGACACTGCGGTGTCGAATGCGGATAGTTTGGCCAATGAGGGCTCTGCTGGTGTACCCACGGGCCCAGGACCTATATTTGGCGTGAGCTCTACGTGGATCCAGAGATGGATCAAAGACTTTGTCGGCTGGGTTTCTGGGTTTGGGTACAATAGTAATTTAACTGAGTGCCCATATCTTCAATCCAATTCATCGTTTTCATATATTTCTACTTCGTTTCAGGATAAGGCGCTCTGCAACCGGAACTAAGCATTTCCTTCTTTTGTATGAATCTGGTACCCCTTTCCAATGCTTATGGCAAGTGTCCTCGCCAGGCCTATTTTAAGATGGGTAAATATAATTACAAATTTCATTTTTTTTGTCACATTTTAATAATCTTCTGAAGACAAATCATATAATACATGCAATTGCTAACTTCTTCGATTACATTTTTGCTTTTCTGTTTCATTTTTCTATTGATCGGCAACGGCAAAAATGTTTTAAATTTGTTTATTTAAAATAAAATATTTTGTTGGTTCTAAAATGTGCCTGTTATATGTTTCCTTTTACCCTATCAGCTGTCGTAGCATCTGGAATCACATACATACAAGTTTGTTTGTAGCGTATCGCTCTTCAGCGAAATACGCCGTTTGCCGGCCGAAATTCGCTCTCGCCTTACTTGTCCAGACTTTCGTAAAATTTTAATTTCGACAATTTTTGAATTCGACTAGGCGAATATCACCTATCGTCCCCATTATGTTCACAGCTTAAGTTAACAGAGGTTTCCTTTTGTGATATTTGGATATCATCTGGATAGCATTTCTTATTCTCCTCCTTCACGTAATTATAAGGCGTCAAAATGTCATATCCTACGGCTGATACTGGTATCTTGTAAGTTCTGTATCGATCAACAAACTCTAACATAGTGTGCGAAGTAATGGAGGATGATGCAACCGCGAGAACGCTTACCATTAAAATAAATATGTGGCACTTAAAGCCCCAAAGGGCTCATTGGCCGAGCTTCTCTTCCATTACTGTTGTGCGTCTTAAATTTTGGACAATATTAGAATGGACCTACTTATTTTAGCCGGTTCCGAACGGCAGAACACTTGTGACATCACTTTTTTCTGAGCTTTGTCACAGAGTTCTTTTTAGAAGCTTTTTCATGGCAAGTTGTTACTGTCGGAAGAATTGCCAATCGCTTGCCGACAGGTGGATACCGTTCGAAAGAAAAATCTTTTCGATATTAAATTTGTTATGCATCAGCCAGGTATTGAACCACGACCTACAGATCAGAAGGCGAACACACTAACCACTGAGCTACGGCACCCACACGCTTACCATTGCTAAATGCTATTGTGTATGTTTTGATAATCAGTTGCTTTGTGCCTTTTGGCACATATATTTGAATCGTCAAATACTTTAGATGTTCTTCCCCCTTTTTTTGAACGACTGGGTTTGTCATTGTTTAGTGATACCTCAACTACATCAGAGCTGTAAAAGTATGCTCATTTTCACTTTTAATTCTTTTATTTAAAATTTGAAAAGCCGCAATCTTTTTTTCTTCAGTGTGTGAAATCTTTAGGCTGATAAAAATGAATGAGTTCTATTCGTTTTCAATTCATGAATTGAAAATGCTAAAGAATTCACACTGAATTGAAATTTTAATGAATGCAGCCGCAGATGGCTGCAGCCTAAAAAGAATGGCAGTGGTGATATCCATTCAGTAGCAGTGACAGGCTTTCTTCTTCTTCTCGTTTTGTTGTTTACAAAATATCTGTATGGTTGTTGGATTTTTCATTTCTGGGTTGCCATTGGCTTATATTAAATATAAAGAAAGTATTAAATGCAAAAATTTATAAAAGTTTTATTTCCTATTATAATTTTTTTGTTTGTTTTTACGTAATATTTTTAATAAATTGAGAAGTAACGACTAGCATGTTTGTTCTTGGTAATTTAACCTCTTTCAAGAATTCTACGTATATATACGCATATTTATGTAAATATATAATGATCCGTTAATTTCTTTTCAGTCGTGAATTTCTTCAAAGTGAATCTTGTTAGATAAATTTAAAAATGTGTTCAAAAGAAAGTGAAAATTTAATTGATTGTGAGAATTCTTCATTGCAAAGTCAACACATCATTGAGGAATGGGAAAGCTATCTCATATTTGGTTTGATAAACGCTATGACATTTTATATGGCATATTTTTTTCTGTAATTGAAAAGGTTCGCTAAAAATTTTTTTGATATATAGTGGATGTATCATATTTGTATTAATTTTTATATAAAATGAGCAGCTCGATTCAACATCCTACTACAAGAAAAAAGGGGGAATTCTTGTGCGTTGTCGCATATGCAATACAAAACTGCAGGGTACTGTGCAAGTTACATCAAATTTCACACTTCAGCTGATTGGTTTTGTCATGGTGTTTGAAAAGAAATTAATGGATCATTATATATCTACGCAATTATTAAAAAGATTACGTAAAAACAAACAAAAAAATAGTAATACGAAATAAAACTTTTATAAATTTTTGCATTTAATACTTTCTTTATATTTAATATAAACCAATGGCAACCCAGAAATGAAAAATCCAACAACCATACACATATTTTGTAAACAACAAAACGGGAAGAAGAAGAAAGGCTGTCAGCTTGCTACTGAATGGATATCGCCAAACCCATTCTTTTTAGGCTGCAGCCATCTGCGGCTGCATTCATTAAAATTTCAATTCAGTGTGAATTCTTTAGCATTTTCAATTCATGAATTGAAAACGAATAGAACTCATTCATTTTTATCAGCCTAAAGATTTCACACACTGAATGGTAGAAAAAAAGATTGCAGCTTTTCAAAATTTAAATAAAAGAATTAAAAGTGAAAATGAGTTCAGACTTTTACAGCTCTGATTGGAAGCCATACCAACCAAAATGCTCCAACGCGTCATCGTCGCATCATCGCATTTGAAAGAAATAATCTTTAAAATACAACTGTAAAGGATGCCTCTTTTCCATGATGAAAAAGATTATCCCATAAAATTAAAAATTTGTAATATTTTTTTTTCGAAATAGTATTTCTGAATGAACCAATGGACTAGTTTAATGCTTTTACAAAAATATCACCCGAACACTTTTCGTGGGAGTTGACTCTAAAAATATACGTTGAACTTTCATTGAAAAACTGCAAATCGAGTTTAAACTTAGTTTGAACGACAAATAGAGTTAAATTTTCCTGAAAAACTGGACCTAAGAAAGTAATAAGCTGTTACCTTTTAAAAGAAATTTTTAATATAAAATTCTAGCATATTTTTAGGCTTTTGTTAATATAAGCAAATTATATGTAAAATGTCAACTAACTATGATTCTTAAAAATATTCCTTTTTACGAAATTGCCAATACCAATTACAAAATTTTTTTACAAAATCGTAACAAAATTAAGGTAACAATATTTGTCATCAAATTTCTAGGATAGAAGTGTCTCCATCTCGTCCAAGGTTCCACAGTCTGCGGTATTAAAAGAAATGCATAGTTTCTTTGTATGAGCCTCTATGTATCAGTGACCTATGAAAAGCTACGCAAACCTAGCGATATCGATAACTTTTAGAGGTCTAGACTTCCTGAATATACGTCATGTCGAACGCGATGTGTTGTACGCTGTGAGTGAGTTCTACCTCTTATTTGCCAGTTAAAGATGGTGCAGGGTAGATGCTGTCCAACTGGTGTCGTGTCCCTTAAATATTCCTACGGCCGGGAACCCAAATAAAAACGACGTCGGCTAACTGATTTAGTCCGCGCAACTTTTATAGTAGTGGATTGAGCTGCTTATACTCGATCCTGAGGATTTTCCGCTCATGTGTAGAGTCTTTTAAGTTTTCTTGTGCATGTATCCTTGGTCTCAAATTAACTAAACGATATATCTTCTTTATGGCCAGAACTTTAGCTACAAAAATTGACGACGAATTGACACGATACACGATTTGACATTTTGCGCCCACTGCGTGGTCCATTTTACATTTACAAGCTATTCTTTTTCCATTCGATCCTTGGTGATCGATTTGAAATCGCGATTAAAATGTGATACTATAGTCTGGAAATCGCACTGTTGCAGCCTATGTGAACAAAGGCATGGAGGTAGTGGACTCTCTAAATCATCTTTCTAAGAAGATTCACTGACCTTAGTTTCTTTATTCAACAAATACTTAATCACTTCACTAGTACAAAAACTTAAACTGAATTATTGCATAGCAATCTAGCAAGTACAAATGAGCACATTGTTTAAAAAAAATGCATTTAACAAATAATATTTATAAAATGTCTAATAATAATTGCATAAATAGATGATTAGATTATTCCATTTGAAATTATCAGACAAATACTTAACGAAAGCATTTTTTGATTAAATATTCAATTTTATTTATACTAGAATAAATGCGTTAACACGTAAATACTACTGAAGGTGCCATATGGGATTTTCCGTATTAATAGCGCCACCGTTATATTATTAAGAAAACAATATTCAAAATAAAAAGAGTAATTCATTGTCAGTCTGGTGCTTAATCTGAATTGATCGTTGAATAAAATAATCAAACGTGTACAATGTTTTCGAATGATTGTGTTTTCTTTGGGGCTTTGCTAGTTTGCATATACATAAAATATGTGAGTGCCTACCAAATACCCAGTGCTCATATTAAAATCTTATATCCAAGAGGTTTCGAAGTATCAATTCCACATGAACCAGGAGTAACACTATTCGCTTTTCATGGCAAAGTTAACGAGGAAATGGACGGTCTAGAAGCTGGTTGGTGGTCTAAAGATATTACAATGCCTAAGAGAACACGTTGGACTTATCGTAATCATGATGCTGAACTTAATTTTGGCGATACAATATATTATTGGACTTATGTCGTACATAATGGACTGGGTTATCGTCAAGATAATGGGGCATATGTTGTCGTTGGGTTTTCTAATTGAAAACTGACATTTTGACATGTGGAATAAAGTTTTAATTAATGTTACAAATTAACCAAATGCACTGAACAATAAAATGTAAATTTATGAATCTCAATGAATATTCTGTAGATTGAGTTAACCAACGGGAAAATACGATCCACTTGTATGATGGATAAAGCTCAATATTTAATGCGTTGATTTTTTGTAAATAAAATCGAGACTTGGTCAATTCACCAATTTTCTACAGAAAAAAAATCTGTCGGTAAGCGATTGATAAATTTTCGAAGAATATCAAATTGCCCTGAATAATCTTTTAAAAGAGCTTTCTGGTAAAGCTCAGAAAACGAGTAATCACACGAGATCTGTCGTTCGGAATCAGCTGAAGGTTGATAGTTGCACATAACAAAATCGGTGATGAACATGAAAAGTACAAGTGAAAATCTCCATTTCGTTTGTGGCATAACCATCAAGTTTTCATTTACAAAATATTACACTTTAGCTTTCCATCGTACTTCATCTAAATTATGAATCTGTGAAATTGTCTGTCTTAATATTCCCTTAACAATATTAGAACCTTTACCCTATCCAGAGTAGTAAAATAATGAACCAATATGAAAATCATTCCCTTAAAATCTTAGCCACTAAGTAGCGAAATTGACCAGTGAATAACCGTAATAAAAAACGAAATTCAATGTAACTTCTTAATTTCGATATTTTTATTCAATCGTTAAGGAGTTAAGAATTAATACGCCAACAGAGGTATATGCAATCACATCGTAACTTGACGTAAAACGGATTCAGGCAGAGTATAACCTGTAATCGCACAATTTTTCCAAAGGAGTATTAGTTTTTTAGGATTTGCCCACCTTTTTTACTTTCTTACAACTGCATCTACTGAGCCATATGTTTTGTAAAGAAAAGCGTTTAGCAAGTGACGACTGTGGTGTCATCTGCGTTATTAGTACATCGTATTTGTTATCAAAGACCGGTTTATCGCCAATCCATTCGAAGCATCAATGCTTGTGAGAACATTTAAATGGTTGCTCACTTGTAGTGATCATCTTAGTTTTGAATTAGCTTCAAAGCATTGAATATTGTTCTAAAACAGGTTTCGTTATGGCTACAAGCAAGTTCAAATTAATTTGTGTTATCTTAGTCATTGTGAGTGGCGTAATAACAGCGGCATATGAAGTTCCTAAAGCCAGAATCGATGTATATTATCCCAAAGGGTTTGAAGTATCGGTACCAGATGAGGAGGGAATAACTCTATTTGCATTTCATGGAAAGTTAAACGAAGAAATGGAAGGACTGGAGGCTGGTACTTGGGCTCGGGATATTACAAAGGCGAAAAATGGTCGATGGACTTTTCGGGATCGTGAAACCAAATTAAAATTCGGTGATACATTATATTATTGGACATATGTTATATACAACGGCTTGGGTTATCGTGAAGATAATGGCGTTTTTGTTGTTAACAGTTATGTTAATTATACAGGGGAGAGTGGTGCAACTACAGCCAATCCAATAGAACCTGCCAAACAGCCTGAATTAAATCCGAATTGTCTTAGTACAACAACTGAAATAAATAATAAAGTGCCAGTACGATGCTCAAGTCAAATTATATTTGAAGATGATTTCACTGGCAGGAAATTGGATTCCAGTAAATGGACGTCGGAACAACGATTTTCAACGAAGCCTGATTATGAATTTGTTATCTATTTAGCTGATATTCCAGATGTGCTGCAGGTGGATAATAGTTGTGTTAAGCTTAAACCAAAAGCAACTTCCGAACACTTTAAACATGTTAAAAGTCCATTACACAGAGATCATAATCTTGGTATGAAATGTACTGGAACGCAGGATAGCGATGAATGTCAGCGTAAAGGTGAACGCAACAATGTTTTAATACCGCCATTTATTTCGTCTCAGTTTTCCACAAAGGGTAAATTTTCCTTTAAATACGGTCGTGTTGAGATTAGAGCCAAACTGCCAAAAGCCGAATGGGTTTTCCCAGAAATATGGTTGCAACCAGTTGAATCAAAATATGGTGCTGGCGATTACCAATCGGGACAGATAAGAATTGCCTTTACTCGCACAAATGGTGATGAGACAGAACTCTTTGCGGGTATCATATTAAATGCCGCTGAACCATGGCGGTCTGCCAAATTGTGCTCAAAACCAGCATCGGATTGGGGTGATAATTTCCATACTTACAAACTGCTTTGGACAGAAAATTCAATTGTATTCGCTGTAGATAATGAAGAATATTGTCGTTTTACAGTCGATGGCGTACATGATGCTCTATACAATCTTGATGTCAAGGGTAAGAAGTTACCAAATAATGACGAACTTCAACATGGCACACCATTGGCACCATTCGATCAGGAATTTTATATTACAATTGGCTATGGCATTGGTGGTTTTAATGACTTCAACGATGATTTATATGCATGGAAGAACCCAAAACCATGGGAGAATTACAGTCCAAAAGCAATGAAAAGATTTTGGGAGGCATATAACAATAAGATTGACGATTGGCTTGAAAATGGAGATTTTCGCATCGATTATGTTAAAGTATATTCCTTGTAATTTACGTAATATTAAAAATACATTTAATTAATAAATTTGCGATTTTTTTGCAATCTAAACTATGTAGTTCGTGCTTATATATACCTACCAATCTAAAAGCTTTATCAATATGATTCAATTTATTGATTAGCCTTTGAAGAAAAGTAAAATTGTAATCATTTGTAAAATAACAAATTTAGTTTTAAATCAACATTTCTACGAACTTTACAGATTATTTAGCAAACAATTGTGAGATGCATTTCACACAACGAAATTTAGTATATCGTGTTCTACTTTCATTCTTTACTATTGCAAAAGTTGTTGCTGACAATGACTTGAATTTGATAAATTCAAATTGTCTTAGCACATCTACAGTTATGAATGATGGACTGCCGGCACGTTGTTCATTTCAAATTATATTTAAAGACGATTTCACAAGCAATAGCCTTGATATGTCGAAATGGAATAAGGAACGACGGTTTGCATCGAAACCAGATTACGAGTTTGTGATGTATCTGGATGACAATCCAGATATGTGGGAATTGGAAAATAGTACATTTAAATTAAAGCCAAAACGAACAACAGATTATTTTCATGACATTAGCCGGCCATTGCACGTGGATCACAATTTAGGTCTCAAATGTACTGGACTGCCAAATACAGAGGAATGTGAACTCAAAGCTGATCGTATTAATGTACTGATACCACCATTTGTATCGTCGCAAGTTACGACAAAGGGTAAATTTTCTTTCAAATATGGTCGTGTTGAGGTAAGAGCTAAATTACCCAAGGCCGATTGGGTTTTCCCACAGATATGGTTACAACCAGTCGATCAAAAATATGGTAACGTTGACTATCAATCAGGTCAAATGCGCATTGCTTTTAGTCGTACGAATGGTAATGACATGGAACTATTCGCTGGCATTATACTAAATGCAGCGGAACCATGGCGCTCAGCTAAATTATGCAAAAAACCTATATCTTCTGTGTTCGGTGAGAATTTCCATACTTACAAAATGCTTTGGACAGAAAATTTGTTAACATTTGCGGTGGATAATGAAGAATATTGTCGGATTCAAGTTAGTGGTGAGAACGACGCTTTCAGTAATTTTAAAATTGATGGCAAGTCGTTGCCGAACAAAGGATATCTTCAAAACGGTACCCCATTGGCACCTTTCGATCAAGAATTTTATATTACACTCGGTTACGGAATTGGAGGATTCAATGATTTTCCCGACGATTTATATGAGTGGAAGAATCAAAAACCATGGGAAAATTTTCATCCACGCGCAATGAAGAAACTATGGAATGCATATAAAAATAAATTTGATGAATGGCTAGCAAATGGTGATTTTATTATTGATTATATTAAAGTATTTTCTGTATAATTAATAATAATATGTAATATGGTATCATATCGTATTCGCTTTAAATTTAATAAAATTACCGTGTATAAGTATCGATAATTCCGTTAATTCTTCTGATAAGTTGGGGGTAGTAAGATAAGTCAGCGGCTTTTTGAATTTGCAACTAAATGACTCATTTAGTTTGACAGCCATTGAAAACAGCTGAAGCTCGTGAATTTCGATGAAAATGGAAAAATGTGAATTTGGTGTGTTCATCAAGCATTCTTTTTTCCGTAAAAATATCATCACCGAAACCAAGGAAGGGCTTGATAAATTTTATGGGGACTCTGCACCATCAACTTTAATGGTTAAGAAGTGAATTTAAAGATTACCGTTGTAATGGTACCAGATTAGCACAAGTGACGCCGTACGTTCAAGCGATTGGAAAATAAAAGAACGTGAAGTAGCTGAAGTTATAGGCAAGTCAATGGAGCAGGTACATTATATTGTACATGAATATTTGGATATGGAAAAGCTATCCGAAGGATGGGTGCCACGTTTCCTCGCAATCAACAACAAATGCATGAACTGCTACCAAATTCAACTTATTCTCCAGATTTAGCCCCCTGCGACTATTTTCTGTTCTAGAGATTTGGTTCAAATGTAGACGGTATCGATGAAACAAACTTATATTTTGAGACCTTGAAAGAATGTACAATATTATTTGGAAGAAATAAAAAAATTGAAAAAACGCTGAACTAAATATATTGCGCCAAAAGGATACTATGTTGAGGAATAAAACTCTGTTTTGCCGAAAAAATATCTCTTATTCAACAAAATCGCTGATTTATCTAACTGAATCTAAATTCACATCACCTATTTGCTTGTAACTTTCTTTTGTGATTATATAATACAATGGTGGCCCAATAAGTAAATGAGAATTGAAAAAGAGCACCTAATTCGGCAAAAAAAAAAAAAAAAAAAATACAATATGCGTGTCAAAGTAATTTTTTCAAAAGAACGTGCTCAAATTTTCATACATATCTGACGAATGGTTTTTTGTGACAGACGCTAATGACCACTTTCACAAAAATTGAAAAAAGTGAATTTCGCTTGAGAAGTATAATGGCGACTCTGCGACTCTAACACTGGTTTACTCAATTTTGGTATGGCCACACACTCTGAGATTCAATTAAGAATCAATTAAGGTAACAGGAAGTAAAGTAAAGTAATATAAAACACGGATAGCTCAGTCAATATATTATGTAAGTAGGAATGAGCTAGGTTTAGTATAACACAGAAATTTGATAGAGAGAAAAGAGAATGACTCGCATATGCCCTATTAAAAACCTAAGCTCTACAGATTCCAACGTTACGTTATAGTTGGTGTTAAGTTACATTACCAATCCGTTTTGACTAATCATGATTTTGACACAACTTGCACATGTTTTTGTCATTACTTGTACTTTTTTTTTTTTTTTTTGTATACGATTAGGGAAATGATTTTCCTATTACGTATTGGGTTATTGTACCGTGAATAAATGCTACTTGCTAATATTTGTTGTAGAGTGGGCTGTATACTAGTCATATACTACTGTTCTATAACACAAAGTTTTTAATAATTTTTATAAGTAGGCGTTCGATAACGCCAAGAAATTATCCATCAACAAAAAATTGAGAGAGCAAAGTGACACTTTGTTGGAAGAGAGACGTTGATTTTGTAGCCAGCCAAATTTGAATGATGGATAATTTTGTTATCGAACGAAACTACTGTAGAGCGTCACTTTGTTGTTCGTCGCTTTCCAATTTTCCTGTAGCATCGATTGCGTTTATGATATTATTTGTACGAAAACAACTGTAGCAAATTGCAAAGACAGCTGTTTCCTTTTAACAAGCAACTTTAATGGTGCAAATACAAATTGAGAGCCGGCCAGCATGACTATTGTGGAAACTATCTACTGGAGGAAATGGAAATATTTATCACATAGTAAAAATTTAAAATTAAGTGGATCGTTGCTCCATAAATTCTACTGTACACAACTAGCAACTGCATATCAGCCGCTTCAGGTTGAATCGAAATCGAGAGAATGGAGGAATAAATCTGAAGTTTACCCCAAGTGTAATCGTGGTACTTTCTCAATGATATTGCCGCCACCAAACGTTACTGGCAATCTGCATTTGGGTCACGCATTAACCGCTACCGTACAGGATGTAATTTGCCGCCAAAGACGTCAATTAGGTTATGATGTTCAATGGATACCGGGCACAGATCATGCTGGTATAGCGACACAAGTGGTCGTGGAGAAGAAATTGTTAAAGGAACGGGGCTTGAGCAGACAGCAAATAGGCCGAGAAGCTTTTTTGCAGGAAGTGCGGAAATGGAAACAGGAAAAAGGTGTTGGTATAATTGATGATTTACGTAAATTGGGATGTACGTTAAATTGGGAAAAAGAGTACTTCACAATGGATCAGGTATAGCTATAGAATGTAATAAAAGAATTTTTTTTGGAATTCAGTATGGTTCATAATTATTCATTTGTGACATAGTGCAGAGCGCATGCGGTTATTGTGGCGTTTCTTAGGTTGTTTGAAGAAGGACTCATAAATCGAAAAAAATCAATGGTGAATTGGTCCTGTACTCTGGAATCAGCAATTTCGGATATTGAAGTGGACACATTAGAAATGAAGGGACCTACAGAAGTGCCTGTACCTGGCTACCAAAAGAATATAACATTCGGCAAACTCTATGACATTAGTTATCGTGTTTGTGATACAGAAGACGAAATAATTGTGTCTACTACACGACCGGAAACATTACTTGGTGATGTGGCAGTGGCGGTACATCCAGCGGATGAACGCTATGCGAAATATCGTAACTTGCCAAAAGTAAACCTCTGGCATCCATTCAGACGAGAAGCAATACCTTTAGTTTACGACATTTCGGTTGATCGTGAATTCGGCACTGGTGCTGTGAAAATCACACCAGCCCATGATGGAAAAGACTTTGAAATAGCCCAGCGCCATCTTTTGAGCGATATAACTGTTTTCACAGAACAGGGTAAGATATGTGAACACTTTTGCGAATACCAAAGCTTACCACGATTCGAAGCGCGTGAAGTTATTTTACAACGCCTTGCGGAATTGAACCTTTTACGTGAAATAAAAGATCACGCTATGACTTTGCCAATCTGCTCACGTTCGAGGGATATAGTTGAGTATATGTTACGTCCACAATGGTTTATGCATTGCCAACCGCTAGCAGACGCTGCTACAGCAGAAGTGCGTTCTGGGCGTTTACAGATTGTGCCGCCTAATTTCGAAATTGAATGGCATCGCTGGTTGGATAACTGCCATGATTGGTGTATATCGAGGCAACTTTGGTGGGGGCATCAAATACCTGCTTACTTTGCTACCGATTTAGATGGTAATACTTGCTGGGTGGCTGCACTAAATGAGACTGAAGCGACGGAGAAAGCAAAACTAAAGTTATGTTCAAGCAAGTTGAGCATGCAGCGTGATGAAGATGTCCTCGACACATGGTTCTCATCGGCATTGTTACCCTTTTCGGCATTTAATTGGCCTTCACCAGAGTATAAACAACGATATCCATTGGATCTTATGGAAACCGGACATGACATTTTATTCTTTTGGGTAGCACGAATGGTAATGCTTGGGTTAAAGCTGACTGGTGAAATCCCATTTAAGCGCGTGTTATTGAACGGCATTGTTTGTGATGCACATGGTCGAAAAATGTCAAAGAGCCTGGGAAATATTGTGATGCCGCAACAAGTTATAAAAGGTGCCACAATTGAGGCAGGTACATACTTTTGTTCTTCCTTACGCTTATATTAATGTTTGTTCATATTGCAGTCATTACAATCGGAGATGAAACAATCGTTTGAAAGTGGACTTTTGAACGCCAACGAATTTCAGAGGTCTTTAAAAGGTTTGCAGAAAATGTTTCCCAATGGTATACAAGAGTGTGGCACAGATGCACTACGTTTCACATTGTGCACTCATAATATTAAAAGCCATTTTATCAATTTTGATATAACCGAATGCAATACAAACAAATTATTTCTAAATAAAATATGGCAAGCTACACGTTTCACCCTGAATGCTGCTGAACGCTTAAAAATGCCACTCCACGAAATTGAAACGATGAATAATGTGCAATTGGACAAGTGGGATCGTTGGATACTTAGTCGTTTAGCGGACACGCTCAGAATATGTGCGCAAAGTTTTGAAAACTATAATCTGCATGTGGCAACAGCCGCGTTGAAACAATTCTTCTACACCAATCTTTGTGATGTGTACTTGGTAAGTTCTTGTAATTTTTAGCACCACTAAAAGTTCAAAGTTTGGCTTTTTAGGAAACGACCAAAACAAATATCAATGCCGGAAATTCTGCAGGCTACATACACTGTGCAACTCTAGCCACCTGCCTCAGTTGGGGTCTGCAGGCAATGTCACCATTTACTCCATTCATTGCAACCGAATTGCTTCAGCACCTGCCCCAAAAAATACAAATTGATTTGAGTAATTTTTATGATTTGCAATTGGAAAGAGAAATTGCTGAAATTCTAGACGTGTGTCAGTGTATACGTCAGCTGAAGAGTCGCAATAAAATTTCAAAAAAGCATGAACCTCAAGTATATCTTTTCGCACAGACAACTGAAGCTGCAGCAATTTTGCATCCACATTTGCCAGTAATGAAAACGCTCACCTTAACGAATGCTATTCAGCTGGAGGAAATCAATGCTGAAACACAAGAGCATGTTAAGCAAAAATATTCATTTTATTCCACTGCTGGTCATTTGTGTACTTTTGGTCTAATAACCAATAACAATTATAACCAAATTGGAAAGGAATCAAAGAATATCGATAATTTAAATCAGAAAAAATTACAAAAATTGCAAACTGAGTTGGAACGTTATCGTATTCGTGTGGAGAGTGAAGGTTTTCGCAAATCTGCCAATGAACAAGTACAAAAGAAGCATTTTGAAAAGGTAAGTGCATGAGTTCTTTCTTTAATCGATTTATATATACAATTTTTGCTCTCGTAGATAAAACAACTTGAAGCTGAAATTAAAAACATTAAAATGTTGGAAAGTTTATAGTTTTCAGAATTTAGTTCCTAGTTGTACGACAAAACTAAATACATATGTATAAAAATATTAAATTAAACTAGATATAGTGGTGAGCCTATTTTACATAACTTATATAAATTATTTATATTAAAAATATACTTAAATTAACAATATACATATGTAAATACACTTAAAAGTTAATGCTAAATAATTGGACAAGCATTTTGCGCATATGACAAATAGAATCCACGATTTGAAATGTCCATATCTTCATTACCATCGGTAATGACATAAATGACAAATGGTTTTGTACTACTCGTTGTTGCAAGCAATCCTAATCCACAAAACCGATCGCTGGGTAATGTTATACCGTTTTGCTCTGGATTCGGTATAATGACAAAATCTGTAGAGCAATCTTGACTCTGTACTGTCTCGGTAGCCAGCAGTGTTGGATCTATTGCACCCACATCGTTAGTGAGCGTAAATGAGTATGCGTCCGAGCTCACTTGACTCCATGTAATCGAACACTGATTGGCACCCATTCGCACACAGATACCGTATTGTTGATTGGCAATTTGTCGTGTGCCCGGAACACCGATTGAGTTGGGCAATGAGTTGGGCGCTGAAACATAATTGAAACTGGATACAGTGCCGCTTTCCTCCATGTAGTATTGCAAACAACCGGATGGCGCTTGTGTTAATGAGGCGCATGCTATCTGAGCTATTTGAAATTGCCATTGGCGATTAAATGTATAACCGGCAGTGGTTGCGACTGCTATCGTTATGGGTGTTTCTCCATTAAAGTCAACATAAACATGCTGTCCAGAATTTTCGCCACAAATTGTGGGAACTCTCGAGGAGCCACCGGTTATTGTGAGTGAGTCCGTTTGGCAGAAGCCATCGCCATTGGGCGGTGCCAATGATAATGCCAAGAAGTCAATACGTAACTGACATATATTCGCATCACACGGCTGCACAACAATAGTACACCTGTATGTATAAGTGAGAAAATTAATAATGAATTTATTATTGAAAGCACATAGGATGTGTGCACACCTTCCACCGCCACCATATGTTCCTGGGTAGCCAGAATTGTAAAAGTATGTATTGTTGTAATTTGTCGTAGCACCACATGACTTCTGATCTGCAAATGCATACATACATCCATGATCTACTAATTGTTTGTACACGAATTTTCTTACATATACAGCAGACTGCTTGTCTGGTCACCGTACTACAGCCACCAGCTGCTACGCCATCATTATCAATACACTCACCGCGAACCACACACGTGCCGGTCAAGCTATTGGTGCCAGTACAAACTTCATTTACAAAACGGCCAATTGTATAAAACGGAAAAACTGCAAAAAATAATTATAGAGTACTTGCATTCAACATATTTATTAGTGATGTTCAATAGCAATACTGATATCTACATATATGTCACGTATACGCCAGAGAAAATTTGAGGTTTACAAATTTCAAATATGATTGAAGGTCATCTTTAGTACAAACACATGCACATGATGATATGCATATGATGTTATATAGTCTTATAGCATAATTAATAACATACGTAAAATTGAATGATAAAAAAGAGAAATGCAAGAAATATATCTTTACATTTGGTGCCTGTTAATTGGAAAAGTACACAATTAACCGAAACGAGCAAATTAAGATATCAAGGAAATGCTCTGTTATTAATACGGTATAGTTATGTTTACACACCCGCATAGTTCGAACAGTCTGATTAATCAAAATCCTAGTTTATCAATTATTCGATTAAATAAAATTTTGAGTAATCAATTCATATTCGTAGCTTTGGAAAGCTACCAGTCTACTTTGTATTGGAAAAAATATTCAAAATCATTATTATTTGATGAATGGAATTGTTCGACTAAACGATGAATCGCACAGCCCTAATATATATACATGGGTTAATTTAAATAAACTAATTGAAATTAAGCAGTAAATACACAAGAAAGCATTCACCAGAATGCAAGCAGGCTTATGACATATCACACAACACTCAAGCACATATACTCACATCTAGGCGTTCTCGAATGTGAATCAGTTAGGAGTGACGATGTAGCGCTCGTAGCTAATATATTGTCGAATGAAGAGTAAGCAGATGAGTCCTTACCCAAAACGTAACCGATAACACCCAAAGACACTAAACCAGCGAGTATAGTGAATAAAGTCATATTTTTAAATGCAAGTTTGATTTGATGTTTGATTTGATTTCTCTTAATTTTTTTCTTTCTATGAGATTTGTTAATATTAAGCACGATATTCATAATATACATATATCTACATTTGTACGAATATATGTGTTGTATTTATTTATTCATTTATTGAGGCTTTCATTTCGTTATATACGTATAAAGAATGCTATTGAGAATATTACACGCGCGCGAAATCAAATTCTCTTTCGTAACATACATAAATTCATTTACCGACTACAATTTAACTTGCTCGAAAAACGATTCAAATGTAACTGTAAGCATCTGCAATAGTTGACATTGTTGTGGACTCACAATTGGGCTCAATCTGAGCAGATACATACTTACGTACATATAACGAAAGCAATGGTATGAAGGTGCTAATTACAAATGATCGTGTTGAAGTTGTTGGATTTGTGAGACAACTTTTCTCTATTCGAGGATTGAGAGTAAAGTGTTGTGGAAAACGGTCATTGCTCGCTTAAATTATGAATATGGAGCAGCATGTCAATTATAACTTGATTTTTTTTACTTGTTTCATGTAGTGGTATGCTAAGAGGTTGCGCATGCGTCAATAATATCAGCAGGCTCGTGGAGATCGTGCATTTCATTCGATCTTATTTACTTTTTCTTGTTTGGAGTGCTACTATTTTGCAAATTTAGAAAAAAGTGAAAAAAATCAATATAACTAAATTCACTTGCGGTACCACAAAACCATGACAAAATTACCATAACTTTGCGGGGTGGACTTATCAATTTCTTAAATCTAGCTATGAAAAAGAAAGTTTGCAAATATTACGGAAAATAGACAGTCATCGTTTCGTACTAATAATTAAATATCTTAGTTCCTCATGATTGTGATTAAAATGTTGATCTATTATTGCATCATGTTACGCTACGTTACATTTTAAAAGTACAAAAAGTACTAAATGAGTTTGCAAGCTTATCATTATTGTCTTTGATTGCCCACTACACCTTATTCATAAAAGGTAAAGGGTATATTCTATTTTAAGTTTTGGTTCTATTAGCTTTACAGAAGCTTTCCACATGACCTTTAATATATGAATAGATTTGACCAATTTTTATTTTTAATCTTCAAGAACTGTTTGTGTCAATATGACACAATTTTTTAAAAAAGATTCTTATACCTTCGTTATTTTGTTCAATTTTACATCTGAGATTGGGGTTCAATGTGTAAATAGTATAAGAATTTATGTTATATGTGATATATTTTTGACAAGAGATGTCTCTTGAGGGTTAAAATCTTTAGTATAACATGCAATTGTTTTTTTAAGTTTAGATAGATATTAAGTTCGAAGCATTTGATACCAAGTATTTTACATTGGTGTTAAATATACATTTCAGATCTGCATAATACTTTATATTTAAATTTACATTTCAGATCTGCATAATTAAGGTAATTTGGTTTTTCCATTAATCATTGTTATTACTACTTTCCATTACATTATTTCTTTTGAAATAAGTTTCATAAAGTAACTCAATAATCTCATTTCCGTCAATGTAATATTGAAGGCGAGTGCCATAAATTAGCGTATAGCTAATTGTAGAAAATCTCTAAAGTTCTTCAAATAAAAAAATTAACAAGTAAAACTATAAGCCTATGAATAAATTTTTGTGAAATTGTGACAAATTGAATCTGTGAATCTGTGAATATTAACATAAAAAAGTATAGTTCAAAGTTATTTTATGTAATTATATTTTATTATCTCCTTTCCATATTGTCAATACTTGGCAAAATAATATATTGTATAAATTATAAATTAACTATTGAGTAGCGAATTTAATATGGAGTAAGGTTTTAAATGTACCCTTTTTGAACAAACTCACACACATTCCATTACTCAATTTCGATAATGGCTCCCGCTTTTTCTAACGCTTCCTTCAGTTTATCCGCTTCGTCTTTCGGTATATCTTCTTTAACTAGTGTTGGTGCACTTTCGACGAATTTCTTAGCTTGCACCAAATTCATTCCTTCAAGTAAATTTTTAACTTCCTTGATTAGCGCCACTTTTTGTTTTTCATCGAATTTCATTAGTTTGACTTTGAATGAGGTTTGAACCTTCTTTGGTGCCGCTTCTTCATCATCATCAGCTGCTGCTGATCGTCCAGGTCCTGCCGCTGCCATTTGTGGTACAAAAGCAGTTTCCGGTAGGTTTAGTTTCTTTTTCAATAATGCACTCAATTCGGATACTTCGAGAAGATTTAGACCAGCTATGCTATTAACGATATTATCCAATTTTGGATTTGGGGGCTTTGCAACACCTTCTGGAACTGGCGGTATTAGTTTATCTGCAGCCGCAGTGAGCGTTGGTGCCGCTTCAGCTGAATACATTCGACTTTTGATTGCCATGCGAGTGCAATAACGGACTGCAAGACGTGTAAAATGCATTGTGATCGATCTGAAGATATATAAAAAAAATATTTGTGTAAAACTTATTTCATTTAATAATTTTTAAATTAATTCAATTACCAGTGCTCCTCCAGTAACTATTCCTTCATTTACGTGATAGGTTATGTGATTATAATATGACATTTACACACGATGTTAGTGCAGCCAAGTCTCGATTGTTTATATAATGCTAGATGGGGTTGCCACCATATTTAGAGATAATATTTTTACTTAGGGTGAACATTTTATAATTTATTATTTTTATTAAATATTGTTACGTTTTTATTCTGTGAGCGTTTAATTCTATTTGAATTACCTTGTTCGATCACTGGATTCTGTTAATGATAACTGCAACACTTATTTTATACAACTATATACAGCAACAATTTATTTAATAATCTCTATTTACAATCAACACTGTTTACAATCAACTATTTACTATAACACTTAAATGTACTTGCAGCTTTTGCCTCTGTATCAATGTTTTCGCAATCACGTTCGGAATTAGATTGATTTTTCTTCTCAACACTGGCTCTATTTATACTCTGTTGGCAACACCCCAGAATCTTCCGTTATCGAGATTCTTCTCTTCCTTTCTCGTTGGCTTGTTCTGGTTATCGCTTATTTCTATTTGTTGACATTCGTTTCGATGCTGCCAATAGTGTCAGTCACAATAGTGATGAGTAATCAACTATCGATACTCGTTACACTGCCCTCCTCTTAACCTTGTTCGTCCCGAACAAGTTTTTATACTTCCCCTCGATATGGCGCAAGTCGCTCCAAGTGCACTACTTTAAACTTTGCTCTTTTATTCCAGGCACGTTGAATACGATACACTACGTCATTTATCTTTGCTATAATTTCATATGGTCCTTCCCAATGAGTCTGTAGTTTAGGGGACAGGCCTTTCTTTCGTTGTGGATTATGAAGCATTACAAGCTCTCCTTCATAGAACCCTTTTGAATTCGCTTTCAAGTCATACCTGGCCTTCATCTTATCGCTTATCATCTGCGACCGCTCTCTGATGAACCGATGTACTTCATCCAACTGTTCCCGCTTTTCGCTAGTATAATTACCTTCGGTTGATCTCGTTGGTGTTACGACTCCAAATTTTAAATCAGCTGGCAGTCTTAACTCGTTTCCAAAAATTGCCATTGCCGGTGTAGTAGCCGTCGTATCATGTTGTGCGCATCGATATGCCATGAGGAACATTGGTATATGTAAATCCCAGTCTCTTTGGTATTTATCTACGACTTTTCTCAAATATTCCTCCAAGGTACGGTTAAATCGTTCTACCATGCCATCAGATTGTGGATGCAAAGATGTTGTACGAGTTTTGTATATGCCCAGCATACGGCATATCTCTTGGAATACAACTGATTCGAAATTTCGACCTTGGTCTGAGTGTAACTCCATCGGTACACCAAAACGAGTAACCCATTGGTTGACGAATACATCCGCAACTGTACTAGCTTCCTGATTTGGAATGGGGTATACTTCAGGCCATTTACTGAAGTAATCTATAACCACCAGAACATACTTGTTTCCTGCGTTGCTTATTGGAAATGGTCCAGCTATGTCCATAGCAATTCGCTCAAATGGAGCACCCACGGTGTATTGGTGCATCTTACCACGACTTTTCTTAGTGGGACCTTTGGCCATTGCACATTGCTTACACTTCCGAATCCAATCAGCGACATGGTCATGACATCCAACCCAATAAAATCGTTTCTTTATTTTCTCGACGGTTTTGGTGATTCCCAAATGCCCTCCACTGGAGGCATTGTGATACTCAGCTATCACTTCATTTATTCTCGCCTTGGGTACCACTAGAAGATCATTAGTGATTTTTCCATCCTCACTTTCCCATGCTCGGAATAAACATCCGTCTCGTAAGTGCAGGCTTTGCCACTGCGCCCAGTATGCCTTTGCTATTGGACTCTCATTAGCCATTTCTTGCCAATCTGGTCGTATGCCCTGCTCCTTGTATTCCATAATCTTTACGAGATCTGGGTCGTTCCGCTGATCTTCTTGCACTCGTTCGGTGGTCCATGACTCCTCCGGCAATATATTCGTAAGTCGTATGTCGACAATGTGCTCCTTGCTTTCCACTCGGGAACAATGTTTACATTCCATTTTGCAAGGACGACGAGATAGAGCATCCGCGTTGCCGTGATGTCCTCCTTTACGATGTTCGATGGTAAAATGATAACTCTGCAGCCTTTCAATCCAGCGCGCCAATTGTCCTTCTGGAATTCTCCAATGAAGTTTTCTTGGCGAGACGAACCTTCTTGAATTTCCATACGCAATTCAGCCGAATGTTCTTGAAGCTTGGAGTCAATGCGAGACGCATTTCCTTGAATTTCCGTACGTAATTCAGCCGAATGTTCTTGTAACTTCGCATTAATTCCTTGCAGTTACTGCTGCTGCTGTTGCATCATGGATTTCATAAATTCCATGAGTTGACCACTCGAATCTACCTTGCTCTCTTCCTCGGCGTGCACAACTGCATGTATATCGTCTTCCTCAAAGAACTCATGTTCTTCTACATTAATTCCCTTAGCCTCCATGGCTTTCCTCAGCCTCACCAGCAGTTCCGCCTTTGCACCTGATGACGATAGATTCATCTCTACCAACAGCTTTTTAAGCTGGTCCACTTTTAGTTGGTCAATTTTCACCATCTTTACAGAATCCCACTTCTGACACCAATTGTTACGTTTTTATTTTGTGAGCGTTTAATTCTATTTGAATTACCTTGTTCGATCACTGGATTCTGTTAATGATAACTGCAACACTTATTTTATACAACTATATACAGCAACAATTTATTTAATAATCTCTATTTACAATCAACACTGTTTACAATCAACTATTTACTATAACACTTAAATGTACTTGCAGCTTTTGCCTCTGTATCAATGTTTTCGCAATCACGTTCGGAATTAGATTGATTTTTCTTCTCAACACTGGCTCTATTTATACTCTGTTGGCAACACCCCAGAATCTTCCGTTATCGAGATTCTTCTCTTCCTTTCTCGTTGGCTTGTTCTGGTTATCGCTTATTTCTTTTTGTTGACATTCGTTTCGATGCTGCCAATAGAGTCAGTCACAATAGTGATGAGTAATCAACTATCGATACTCGTTACAATATTGTAATACAATATTGTACAATATTGTAACGAGTATCGATAGTTGATTACTCATCACTATTGTGACTGACTCTATTGGCAGCATCGAAACGAATGTCAACAAAAAGAAATAAGCGATAACCAGAACAAGCCAACGAGAAAGGAAGAGAAGAATCTCGATAAAGGAAGATTCTGGGGTGTTGCCAACAGAGTATAAATAGAGCCAGTGTTGAGAAGAAAAATCAATCTAATTCCGAACGTGATTGCGAAAACATTAATACAGAGGCAAAAGCTGCTAGTACATTTAAGTGTTATAGTAAATAGTTGATTGTAAACAGTGTTGATTGTAAATAGAGATTATTAAGTAAATTGTTGCTGTATATAGTTGTATAAAATAAGTGTTGCAGTTATCATTAACAGAATCCAGTGATCGAACAAGGTAATTCAAATAGAATTAAACGTTCACAGAATAAAAACGTAACAATTGGTGTCAGAAGTGGGATTCTGTAAAGATGGTGAAAATTGACCAACTAAAAGTGGACCAGCTTAAAAAGCTGTTGGTAGAGATGAATCTATCGTCATCAGGTGCAAAGGCGGAACTGCTGGTGAGGCTGAGGCAAGCTATGGAGGCTAAGGGAATTAATGTAGAAGAACATGAGTTCTTCGAGGAAGCCGATATGCAAGCAGTTGTGCACGCTGAGGAAGAGAGCAAAATAGATTCGAGTGGTCAACTCATGGATTTCATGAAAACCATGATGCTGCAGCAACAACAACAGCTACAAGAACATTCGGCTGAATTGCGTACGGAAATTCAAGGAAATGCGTCTCGCATTGACTCCAAGCTTCAAGAACATTCGGTACGCCAAGAGGGCGTTATTAGTGAATTGCGTATGGAAATTCAGGAACATTCGGCTCGACAAGAACACGTCATCGAAAATCTACAGAAAGGAATTGAACTTAGATTTCAGGAAATTTCCGGAGCTATTAATGACAAAGTCACAGAGCTGAAAGAACACGTGGATGAGTTGGATGATAAGCTGAAGGAACATGTCGACGACTGGGAAGACAAGTTCGAGAAATTACAGCACGAACTCAATCAACTAAAAATAAATGGAACAGCCACATCAGTGATTAGAGATTCAAGTACAATCAAATTAAAGCCACCAACATTTGACGGAAGCACGCCATTCAATATCTTCAAGCTTCAATTCGAGACAACAGCTTCGAAGAATCAATGGGATGATAGCGACAAGACTGCTGCTTTAATAGTCGCATTAAAAGGTAATGCTTCCGAGGTGTTACAGATGATTCCAGAGAAAGATCGTGGTAGCTATCAGTCACTGATGGACACACTCCAGCGAAAATATGGAAATGAATACAAGAGTCAATTACATCGAGTGGAATTGAGATCGCGAGTGCAACGGAGTAATGAGAGCCTTCAGGAATTCGCTTCCGATATTGAGCGCTTATGTCATCTAGCGTTCTCCGGTAATTCGGAAGAGTTCGTCGAAAAAATAAAAATAGAGGCATTCATAGATGGTATACGTGATGGAGAGACAAAGCGTGCCCTAGTCATGTCACCCAGGAATACTTATGCCGAAACAGTCAGTAGTGCCTTGACGTTTGAAGCCGCCAGTTTGATGTGTCGACCAATGCCACGGGTACGCCAACTAGAAACAGAAACAGCAGATCTGGTTGAAGCAGTGTGTCAGGCATTCAAATCTGTAGCGCAGCCTGAAGGAAGAACAACAGGTCGACGCGAAAACAAATTTACTGGTAAGTGCTTCATTTGTGACAGACCAGGACACATGGCGCGTGACTGCCGTCTACGACGAAAGCGATCAAGATCGAGTTCTCCAGGAAGACAAAAGAAGGAGAATAAGGTGGATAGTGATCGCTCCACTAACACAGATCCATCGTTAAACTAAATCGAGTCAGTTCAGCGGGGCGTGAACTGACTCCAACAGTGGGTTGCCCCATCATTCACATTTCACAACTACAGCGTGTGCCAAGCAGCTTGACTATTGATGGAAAATTGGACAATATGGAATTCATGTTAACCCTGGACACTGGTGCATCACATTCTATAATCAAGAGCGATTTGGTAAAGAGGTTTGAGCCTTTAATGGGAATAAAATTGCGTACAGCAACGGGTGAGGATGCACAAATTCTGGGCAAGATAAAGAAACGAGTATCTATTGGAAATTGCACCTGGGAACATGAATTCATTGTGGCCGACATCATCGATGACGTAATAATTGGTGTTGATTTTATGATTGACAACGGATTTACGGTAGATTTAAATCAACGGATACTACGTTATGCAAATGTCGAACTACCATTGAACATCGGTTACAAGCGTAGTGGAAACATCAAACGAGTACTGGCATGTCAACGCCAAGAGGTTCCAGCAAAATCAGAAGCGGTGATATGGGCACAGATGAATGTGGATGATGGGACAGGCAAGTAGTGGCTGGTGGAAGCAGATAAAGAAATAACGAATAAAAACATCATACTTGGTAGGACGTTAGTAGAACCTAAAGAAAATGGAATAGTACCGGTGCGAATTTTAAATCCAACTAATACATCTACAGTTGTAAAGAAAGGAATGGTGATTGGTCATTGCCAGGAAGTTACTGCCGTAGTAGACTGCGAAAAGGGTTCGTCGATAAAAAGTGGAAGATCAGGAACTGGCAAGGCGGAAATAAAAGCACAGATGGAGGAATGGGCAGGTGTGCTTACCAAACAGCAAAAAGAAAAGGCTTTACAAGTATTGGAGAAGTACAGTTCAATATTTTCTTCAAATGGAAAAACTGGAGGACGAACAACCATCGTGAAGCATCACATTGACACCGGTGATTCTAGACCAATTCGTCAAGCACCACGACGAGTTCCATTGGCCAAAAGAGACGAAGCCATTAAACTGATTTCCGATATGCAGAAACAAGGTGTTATTGAACCATCAGCGAGTCCATGGAGTTCACCAGTTGTGCTGGTAAAGAAGAAGGATGGAAGTACTCGATTCTGTGTGGATTACAGAAAGCTAAATGATATTACGAAAAAAGACAGCTATCCACTGCCAAGAATCGATGACACTCTGGACACACTATCTGGTGCGAAGTGGTTCTCAACTCTTGATTTGCAAAGTGGCTACTGGCAAGTGGAACTTGGTAAGGAAGACAAAGAGAAAACAGCTTTCAGTATTGGCGATGGTCATGGCAATTTACAGTCATGCCATTTGGTTTATGCAATGCTCCAGCTACTTTCGAACGTTTGATGGAGCGTGTACTCAGAGGACTACACTGGAAAACGTGCTTGGTGTACCTCGATGACATTATTGTGATGGGAAAAGATTTTAACGACCACCTGGAAAAGTTGAAAGAAGTATTTGAGCGTATACAATCAGCAGGGCTTAAACTGAATATGAAAAAGTGTTCACTCTTCAGGCAAGAAGTTAAATATCTTGGTCATAAAGTAACAACAGAAGGGGTACATACCGACGAGGAGAAAGTAGCAGCAGTTCAAGAATGGCCTATTCCGTCGAATCTTCACGAGTTAAGAAGCTTCCTAGGCTTATGCACCTACTATAGACGATTTGTTCCTGGATTTGCAAACATCGCCAGCAGTCTGCATGAGTTGACAAGAAAGAACAAACCATTTGTGTGGGGCGAGGAACAACAGAAAGCATTCGAACAACTGAAAGAAAGACTCTGTTCAGCACCAGTATTATCGTATCCAGTACCTGGTCAAAAGTTTGTGTTGGATACAGATGCGAGTGGCTATGGAATAGGTGGTGTGCTCTCTCAGATCATAGGTGGGCAAGAAAAAGTAATAGCATACTACAGTAAAATCCTGTCGAAGCCAGAAAGAAACTACTGTGTCACTCGAAGAGAGTTACTCGCAATACTGGAATGTGTAAAGTATTTTCATAAATACTTGTACGGTCAGTCATTTCATCTACGAACTGACCACTCAGCGCTAAGGTGGTTATTACAATTTAAAAACCCAGAAGGACAATTGGCGCGCTGGATTGAAAGGCTGCAGAGTTATCATTTTACCATCGAACATCGTAAAGGCGGACATCACGGCAACGCGGATGCTCTATCTCGTCGTCCTTGCAAAATGGAATGTAAACATTGTTCTCGAGTGGAAAGCAAGGAGCACATTGTCGACATACGACTTACGAATATATTGCCGGAGGAGTCATGGACCACCGAACGAGTGCAAGAAGATCAGCGGAACGACCCAGATCTCGTAAAGATTATGGAATACAAGGAGCAGGGCATACGTCCATATTGGCAAGAAATGGCTAATGAGAATCCAATAGCAAAGGCATACTGGGCGCAGTGGCAAAGCCTGCACTTACGAGACGGATGTTTATTCCGAACATGGGAAAGTGAAGATGGAAAAATCACTTATGATCTGCTAGTGGTACCCAAGGCAAGAATAAATGAAGTGATAGCTGAGTATCACAATGCCTCCAGTGGAGGGCATTTGGGAATCACCAAAACCGTCCAGAAAATAAAGAAACGATTTTATTGGGTTGGATGCCATGACCATGTCGCTGATTGGATACGGAAGTGTAAGCAATGTGCAATGGCCAAAGGTCCCACTAAGAAAAGTCGTGGTAAGATGCACCAATACACCGTGGGTGCTCCATTTGAGCGGATTGCTATGGACATAGCTGGACCATTTCCAATAAGCAACGCAGGAAACAAGTATGTTCTGGTGGTTATAGATTACTTCAGTAAATGGCCTGAAGTATACCCCATTCCAAATCAAGAAGCTAGTACAGTTGCGGATGTATTCGTCAACCAATGGATTACTCGTTTTGGTGTACCGATGGAATTACACTCAGACCAAGGTCGAAATTTCGAATCAGTTGTATTCCAAGAGATATGCCGTATGCTGGGTATATACAAAACTCGTACAACACCTTTGCATCCACAATCTGATGGCATGGTAGAACGATTTAACCGTACCTTGGAGGAATATTTGAGAAAAGTCGTAGATAAATACCAAAGAGACTGGGATGTACATATACCAATGTTCCTCATGGCATATCGATGCGCACAACATGATACGACGGCTACTACACCGGCAATGGCAATTTTTGGAAACGAGTTAAGACTGCCAGCTGATTTAAAATTTGGAGTTGTAACACCAACGAGATCAACCGAAGGAAATTATACTAGCGAAAAGCGGGAACAGTTGGATGAAGTACATCAGTTCATCAGAGAGCGGTCGCAGATGATAAGCGATAAGATGAAGGCCAGGTATGACTTGAAAGCAAATTCAAAAGGGTTCTATGAAGGAGAGCTTGTAATGCTTCATAATCCACAACGAAAGAAAGGCCTGTCCCCTAAACTACAGACTCATTGGGAAGGACCATATGAGATTATAGCAAAGATAAATGACGTAGTGTATCGCATTCAACGTGCCTGGAATAAAAGAGCAAAGTTTAAAGTAGTGCACTTGGAGCGACTTGCGCCATATCGAGGGGAAGTATAAAAACTTGTTCGGGACGAACAAGGTTAAGAGGAGGGCAGTGTAACGAGTATCGATAGTTGATTACTCATCACTATTGTGACTGACTCTATTGGCAGCATCGAAACGAATGTCAACAAAAAGAAATAAGCGATAACCAGAACAAGCCAACGAGAAAGGAAGAGAAGAATCTCGATAAAGGAAGATTCTGGGGTGTTGCCAACAGAGTATAAATAGAGCCAGTGTTGAGAAGAAAAATCAATCTAATTCCGAACGTGATTGCGAAAACATTAATACAGAGGCAAAAGCTGCTAGTACATTTAAGTGTTATAGTAAATAGTTGATTGTAAACAGTGTTGATTGTAAATAGAGATTATTAAATAAATTGTTGCTGTATATAGTTGTATAAAATAAGTGTTGCAGTTATCATTAACAGAATCCAGTGATCGAACAAGGTAATTCAAATAGAATTAAACGTTCACAGAATAAAAACGTAACAATATTTTTCATATTTCATAAATAAAATATTTATATATATTTGCGTAGCATAGACCTTTGGAAGTATTTAAAGTCAATGCAATTTCGATAATTTTACCACTTTCCCAAATTCAGTAATATACCAAAAATACATAAAAAATATATGTATATTGGCTTGTCAAAGTTAGAATCTACTAAATTGACATATTTCTAACTTTACGATGATTCCAACTTTGACTATAATTACAGGCCAATACTTTCATTATAACTACGCAATTTTATACTTTCTAGATACCTTGATGCCGCTTGATATGATGATAAATTATACTTCATTAAAATAAACTACCTAAATTTAGATGATTTTACGTATTTCTCTTCTTTTCTTAAATAGCTGCTAATGTTCTTTACAGTATGTGCAAATTTTACCATGAGATACTTATACTTTCGTTTTAAATAACCCTTTTAGACATTAAGAGATTACAATTTTTTTTTCAATTAACATAAAGAAAGTTTATTTGTTTTTTTTTTAATAATTTACAATTGAATCTACTTTTCATTATTTAGTTTTGAAATATTTTAGATATACAGTGGCTCCCAGCTTATTTCGTACAGTGACAGTTTAAAAATTGCTGCAGTCGTAATTCCTAATATAGCAAAAATTTGAACAAAATATAAATGCCATTTTTGAAAGGAAGGTTTGTTTTTTATTTTCCAAAATTTACTTTTTCAAAATTTTAGTGTTTGACACTATAAAAAAATAAAATAAGAAAAAAATAGGAAAATTCATGTCACAGCTTATTTCGTACAGTCTCTTTAAGTTCAAACTAAAAACAAAGTAAGTTGATTTTAATATTTAGTATGACATCCCTTAGCGTTAATGATAGCCTGGAGTCTATTTGGCATTGAATCCACCAATTTTTGAGTGATGTCTGGTGTGATTTTTTTCCATTCCTCCATCAGTACCTTCTTTAGGTCTTGCTTATTAGAAATCTTGTGTGTTCTTATTTTATTGTCCAAAATAGACCAAAGATTTTCAATCACATTCATGTCAGGTGACTGTGGTGGTGGAGACATCAAGTGTGGGCAGTTCCAAATAAGCCAAGATTGCACAATCCCAGATTTATGTTTTGGGTCATTATCTTGGTAGTACCGAAATTCTTCCCGCAAATCCAGTTTGTCTGCACTTTGAAGCAAATTGTTTTTCAGAATCTCGAGGTACTTCATTTTGTCCATTGTTCCCTCAATAAAAACCAATTCACCTACTCCGGCTGCTGACATACAGGCCCAAACCATCACGCTACCGCCACCATGCTTCACTGTGGGCTTAAGGTTCTCCTTGTTTAGCTCGGTATTCGCTTTACGCCAAACATATGACATTCCGTCCGAGCCAAAAATATTAAACTTAGACTCATCCGCGAAAATAACGGTATTCCAGAACGCAGGAGTATTAATAATATGCTCTTTGGCGAAGTCAAGTCGGCGTTGTATATTCATTTTCGAAATGAATGGTTTCTTTCGGGCTACTCGACCGTTCAAGTCATGATTGCGCAGCACACGTCGGACAGTTTCAGCACTGGATGATTTTCCTATTTCACGCTGAACCTCTGCAGCCAACTTCGGAGTGGATAACTTTGGATTTTTCTTAATTTTTCGTACAATATAACGCTCGTCTGAAGCGTTGAAAATCTTATTAGGTGCTTCTCTGCCCTTGTTCTCCAACCGATTTTCGCGAACGAAGCGTTGAATGATGTATTGGACAGTTGAGGCACTTAAATTTGTCATTTCAGCAATTTTTCGCACACTCTGACCTTTCCTAAAATGGTTAATTACCAGTTTACGCTGTTCCATCGTTGTACGACGACCCATAACGCTAAATCTTTAATTTACAGCACTTTAACTATTTAAAATAATAATAATAAAAATTGTTATAATAGTTAAAAAGGTCCAAAAACTCATACAATTCAAAAAAACTTTGTAACTGCGCGGCAGAATGAAACTTACTTACATTGAAGTTTGTGTACGAAATAAGATGTGAGCTGAAAATCAGCTGATCAATAGTTTTTCTCTCTTGCATGACAAAAAGAACAATTTTTGGGGTTCCCCGTTTTCTTATTAGGTTTACTAAACACATACACAGACATCTACATTCAAAACTTATCGATAAGTTTTTTAGTTTCGATGTTACAGCCATTTACATAAAAATATATACACTGTACGAAATAAGCTGTGAGCCACTGTAAATCAAAATACGAAAATAAAAAGAAATTAATAAAGATATAGAATATTATTCGAACATATTTTGATATTACATCATTTAAAAAAAATCGAACCCGATGCTCTCCTGCTACTCTCTGTTTGATGTGTCTTGGTCATAGTATAGGACCATAGGCAGACCAATTGAAAGTCTTACTTTTGGCTTTGGATCATAGGGCGTTTGTGATAAGGCATAAAAGGATTCTAATTTTGACTATAATTACAGACCAATACTTTCATTATGACTACGCCATTTTATGCTTTCTAGATACCTTGATTACGTTTGATATGATGATAAATTATACTTTATTAAAAAAAAATCCCTAAATTTAAATTTATTATTCTATATTAAAAGAATTACGATGCAAAAGGATGATTTTTACGTATTTCTCTTTTTTTTCTTAAATAGCTGCTAATATTCTTTACAGTATGTGCAAATTTCACCATGAGATACTTATGCTTTCGTGTTAAATAACCCTTTTAGACATTAAGAGATCACAATTTTTTCAAATAACAAAAAGAAAGTTTATTTGTTTTTTTTTTGAATAATTTCCAATTGAATTTGCTTTTCATTATTTAGTTTGAAATATTTTAGATATATATCAAAATACAAAAATAAAAAGAAATTAATAAAAATATAAAATATTATTCGAACATATTTTGATGTCACATCATTTAAAAAAAATCGAACCCGATGCTCTCCTGCTAGTCTCTGTTTGATGTGTCTTGGTCATAGTATACGAACATAGGCAGACCAATTGAAAGGTTTACTTTTGGCTTTGGATCATAGGGCGTTTGTGATAAGGCATAAATGTATATTTAGCCTAAATGCTACTCTAAATGTACATTTACCCTAAATGCTACTCTAAATGTATATTTATCTATACACAATTTTGTATCTAAATACAAATTCATTTCTGCATTTAGAATCTAAATGTTAAAAGTAACTCTGCAATATTCGAAAGTAATTACGATTCGAACAAAGTTTACTGAAGGAAGTGGCAGCATTGCCTATTTCTTTGCATTATGCTGCAACTAGCCACCGACGTAAAAACGTAGAACGTGTCAGACGACACGACCTATCTTATGGGAACGTCGTGTTAACGAAAACTCACCACCTTATGACGGTGACGTAGACGTTGCTCGTAGCGGAGAGAATCAACAGCAATTAGATTTTTAACGTAAAAACGTGTCAGCTGATCGCTCTATATGTTTACAGGGTTACCAGCTTAGACTTTTATAAATGAATAAAAAATTAACTAAAAAAGTTTAGTTTTTTTTTTAATTAATCAAAACTATCATCGTGTTTAGTTATTTATTAAAATATACTTCACGTATATTAATTTTTTTTTAGTTTCTAACATACATATTATGAAATTTGATCATGAAAATGGTAAGTGTGATTAGAAGCATGCACGCACAGTGTTACATGGCAACATTGTTATGTATGTATATAAGAAAGAACAGTCGATTTCTCCGTCGCTGCTGCGGGCATAACTTTTGACAAATTTTTGCTCTTACGTACGTACCGTTCGTACGTAAGAGCAAAAATTTGTCAAAAGTTATGCACGTAGCGGCAACGTAGAAATCAGCTGTTTTCTCTTGTTTGTATATCATATTTCGTGTCATGTACAATTTTTTAAACCATAATAGCGGCAACAAAATGGAAGATATTGATGAATTTCGCAAATATTTTGCGAACATCGTAATCTGCAAATTTAATGTGTTAAAATATAAATTGTAAACCTGTATATGTACATGTACTTACGGTCGTGCAATAATATGCGGCTTTAAGAATTGCATTGCCTCCAAGAGATGCCATTGTTTATAAAATTGAGCCTCGCTGCCTGATGGTGCTACTTCTTTCCGCAGCTCCCTAGCATACTGGTCGCGGAGGACTGTCCATCTACGCATACATATTTCACCTATGAAAGGGTTATTTATATTTGCTTAAAGCTGATTTAAATTAATTTGCACTTACCACTCTTTTGTCGTAAAGCTCTTTATAAGCTTGAACTAACAATATCAATTTTTCGTCGTCCATATTTCATTAAATTCAATTTTGTTGTGCTGTTTGTTTACATTAAAACAATGTTGCCATTTATCAGTATGCATTCATGCTTTTAAGCACGCTTACCCTTTTCATGACCAAATTTCATAGTATAGCTGTTCGAAACTCAACTCCAATAAATACATTTGAACTGTATTTTAATAAATAACTAAATACAATGATAGTTTTAATTTATAAACAATTTTTTTTTTAGTTAATTTTTTATTCATTTATAAAATTCTAAGCTGGTAACCCTGTACACATATAGAGCGATCAGCTGACACGGTTTTACGTAAAAAATCAAATTGCTGTTGATTCTCTCCGCTACGAGCGACGTCTACGTCACCGTCATACGTTGGTGAGTTTTCGTTAACACGGCATTCCCATAAGATAGGTCGTGTCAGCTGACACGTTCTACGTTTTTACGTCGGTGGCTAGTTGCAGCATAAAGCTTAATGCTTAAGCAATCTAATTGCTGTTGATTCTCTCCGCTACCAGCAACGTCTACGTCACCGTCATACGGTGGTGAGTTTTTGTTAACACGACGTTCCCATAAGATAGGTCGTGTCAGCTGACACGTTCTACGTTTTTACGTCGGTGGCTAGTTGCAGCATTAAGCACAACACCGCGAAAGGCGCATAATTTGACGTGAAAGTTCGCTGTCTAAAATACAACACACTGATGTATATAAAAAAGCGCACAAACAAAGATAACCGAGAACTTCGTCCGACGACTATTTGCGATGATAGATCTATTTCTTTGTTCTTTTTTTTAAATTGAATTCTCTACTAGTAGAGATATATGCTCAACTACTATGTAGCAAACAAGAACTGCGGCAGCCAGTTGAGAATGAACTACGTCATCAGCAGTAGAGAAGTTCTCCATTGAGTTATAGAAACGGCCACTGATCTAGTAATAATCCTCTGGATTCTCTGACACATAAATTGAGTACACAGCGATTTCTTGTCGATAATTTGTAACATTTGTTGAAAGATAGCTGTTAGCGAACAAACATAAAATCTGGTAGCGCTGATTCGAATAGAGGAAAATGACATATTCTGAGAAGTTCGATAACAGCTGTTTCACGGGAAAACTTGTAAACAGTAATTGTTTACAATTTCACAAAAGCAGCAAATAGTAGATTATAAAATGTCCGAAGAACTGGAAATTAAGCAGGAAGTAAAAGGTGAGAGCGAAAAAATTATATCCAAAAAGAAAACTAAGAAAAATCTCAGGCAAAGGAAAGAATCTGATGATGAAGATTCCACTGATCTGTAAGTGAGCGCTAGATATATAACAAGAATGTAAATTAATGAATTTGTGTTTTAGTGCCTCATTGGAAGAAATACGAGAGCGACAGCGGTTGCGTGAGCGTCCCAAAGGTGTAAGTGTAATTGGTTTGGCTTTGGGTAAAAAATTAGCACCAGAGGAAGAAATTGCAATTGTAAGTATGGCCGGAATCGGAACACTAGTTACATCTAATACATCTTTTGGAACGTGTACTTTTAATATTACAGAAGGATGCATTTAATGTTAAGATGGGCGGTTTAGTTAATATGCAAACGTTAAAATCTGGTAAACTGAAAGAAGCTGATGATGCTTATGATGTAGGAATTGGTACACAATTCTCGGCGGAAACCAATAAACGTGATGAAGATGAAGAAATGATGAAATATATTGAGCAAGAATTACAAAAACGTAAAGGTGTTGCAAAATCCAACACTGAAGTAGAAGAGAATGATACACAAAAATATTTGACACCAGAGGATGCAGCGCTTTTTTCGTTGCCTGATCATTTACGACAGTCATCATCAAATCGTTCGGAGGAAATGTTATCAAATCAAATGTTAAATGGTATACCCGAAGTTGATTTGGGTATTGATGCGAAAATTAAAAATATCGAAGCGACTGAGGATGCTAAACAGAAACTATTGCAAGAGCAAAAGAATAAAAAAGATGGTCCATCTCAATTTGTACCTACAAATATGGCTGTAAATTTCATGCAACACAATCGCTGTAAGTGATTATTGTTAATTAATTCACATTAATATTTTAAGAAAATTAAGTTCATATTAATTTTATCATCTAGTTAACATCGAAGATAATTCGGAGTCGAAACGACGTAAACGTGAAGCTGTTAATACAACCTCAGAGCAACAACAACAGCCATACAATCAAGTTGGACCGAATGGCGTAAAGCGGGCCACTGATGATTATCATTATGATAAGTTTAAGAAACAATTTAGACGATATTAAGCATATACATATATGTAAAGTGCATTTTGAAAAATATGTAAGCTTGCATATGATTTTGCAAAAAAAAAATCGTTAAATATTAAAATACAATAATTTTTTATATCAAATGCGAGCATTTTAAATTACCACTGCAATTAAACACAACGTAAATATGTCAAAGTGCTTATAGTCTTTTCTACAAAAGCACATACATATACACTTCCAGTCAGCGTATAGTAGATTTCGCTGTTGAAATTTACTTTATGTACATGATGCGGCTTAATAACTTATTCAAGCATTATTAATTCGTGCCACAAATCGAATTAAGTACGTGACTAGAAATGCAGCACGCTCAACATCACTTAAATGCTTTGCACAAATGAGAATTTACCAAAAAATAACAAAAGCAAACAAATAGTAATAAAAGAAAATAGCCGAAAACAGCAACAAATACAAGCAACTGCCAACTAATTAACAAGATAGAACAACAACTCAACACAACGACCGTCACAACCGCAACCACACGACCGCCATTTTATGCTCAATAGTAGCTGCATACAAACACAGTAGCAGGTAGATAGGTTCGCACTCAATACTATAAATTAAAATTTTAATTTATTGTAGCAGAGGGACATTATTTTATATTTCTTTTGTTTCAATAGGATGAACGCTCGACATACCACACTAATACATAATATGTAAGATAGAAAAAAAAAGAACCAAATGGAAAAATAAGAACAGGAAGAAGAAATTGTAGAAATTACATTTATTTTAAGATAGAGAATTGTTGTATTGATTTGTAATGAAAGCAGCAACAATTCGATGGCATTCACGACGAGATGATAGATGAAATGTTTAATATTACAACTGTTACTTCCTTTGTATTATATTTAGGGTTATAACCGTTTACGTTATAAAAAAATGGAAAAAGTTAACTAATTTAATTCTAAAAGTAAATGAAATTAATTTTATTTTCGCACATTTATAGGAAGAAATGCTTTTATTGAATTTTGTGACTTTTCTTTTGATATGTGCGTACATAGAATCGTCCAAAAAGTATCAAAAAGGAAATCATATAAATAATGGTAGCATAATTTATCCATGTGGGAAAGTCACAATTGTTTAAAATAGCCTGCATTGCCCACACTAACCCCAACGTGAATTGCAACTGAAAGAAAACAAATTAAAAAAGAAAATATTATCATTTTTCTAATGGTCGCACATTTACCAATTGCAATGTTGTCAAATATTTTTTCCACCACAAATACTTCTGCATTGTTGACCCGATAGCACTAAGTCCGTAATAGCTGTACATGATGATATGCACCATCGAGTTAATTAACGCTGGGAAGAAAGCTTTAAAATAGGCAATAAATGTAAAATTGAATTAATTTTTTTTGTTGATTTGCAAATAGCATACTTGAACCAGTTGGTACCCATTTGATGGCAATCCACCAAAGTGGAAACATTGTCACATGATGATAGACATGCAAAAATGTTAACTGTTGTGATTTTTTGCGTAGAATAAAGAAGAGAGTGTCTGAAAACTCTAAGAATTTTGAAAAATAAAACCACCACACTGCGGATGCAATCTAAAATTAGATAAAAATGTTGCTGAATAAAAGAGATTACAATAAAATGTTAAATTTAATTTTTTAGCTTACTTTTAGTTCATTCCTTGAGTGAATAACACGACAAGGTTCACACCAGTAGTTGTAGTTGAGATATAAAGAGCCCATGAAGAGCTCTTTACAAATGTATGCATTCAGTGTGGCCATGGTCAAGTTATACATAATCAGTATAGTCTTGAGTTGAAAGGGTTTACGTCTACATCAGGTAAGAGTTTCGATAAGCAATTAAATTCATATTGTTATTTAAGCTTCCTACCTTTCCATCCATTTGGGCATATATGATACCATCAGTAGATAAAGTCCAACCAGAGCAAGTACATTTGTACAGGAGCTGACTAGTGGCCAGTGTTGAGTGCGTTCATCTGACAGCTGATCGTATGGTAGATGTGGTAGAAAATTTATTGTATTATTTCTATAAGAATGCAAAAAAGACATTGTGATTCTATATACTGTATAATAAAATTCTGTTTGATCTTTTTCCTGATCACTTCAAATACGTATAACCTCTCTGACACTGTGCCAAATTATGAATAACTATTAAGTAACCATTGTATGATAAATTTATTTGGAAAAATGTCTATTGATGATCTGTTTATTACATGCATATATTCATAAATGTTACATTGTTGCTTTTGTTCAGAAATTGCTGATGCGTTCATCTATTTAGAAAATAAATAATAAATATTATTAATCATACATCATATCGGCAGTAGGTATGTATATAGTTACAGTATTTAAAGTAAATACGTTCATATATATTGAATTTTAAGACACGTGCTTTTACATTCAGCTTTATTGTGGTTTCATCACTGTCGTCCATAATTTTGCTTGACATTCACCTTGACGCACTTGAGGGTGGAGGGCTATTAAAAGAAACGGTTATTAAATTGCAGTTATATACCGTGACATCATTTTGTTGAGATAATTGTTTGCTTGTTGATTGTTAACAATTTCATTCAATGGGTCAAGATTTTTTCGTTTTCAATTTTGATAATATTTTCAGAATATGTTGTACTTTTATTGTCGATATTTTACTATAAGTATTTTTATATTAATAATATACTTGTTCTTTTGAAGCAAAGAAATCGGTAAACAACCTTACGTTTCGAATAACGTTTTGTAATCAACATTAAAATGAATAAGAACAAGAGCAACACGAATATAACGAATATAACGAATATATGAAGCAGGTCCGCGAACAAATTTGTAAAGAAGCAGTCCTTTTGTAAACTAATCCATATCGATCGCTTATTTTTGTACGAAAAATATGCTATAAGTATTTTTGTAATTGTAATTTACAACGTTATTTGTGGAAATGTTTCACTCATGTCTGAAGGATAGAAAGTTTCCAACCAACACCAAATTATGAAATCTCATATATATGAGAATACAGTTCCCCAGTTGACCTCAAACAATTTTCTCAACTTGAGAGCGAGGAGAAGCCGTCATTTTTAAAAAATGATTTTGGTAGCAGTTCCTTCTAATTCAGCTAATTTCTTGTTGATATGTAACTCAATTTCGTATTACTTCTTAAGTTTGATAGTTACATTCAGCCAATTTTTTTTTATTCTTAATTTGGGATGGATTGATGTTGGATTTGAAAATTACAGAAAATTCTCAGAACTACGGCAAAAGCGATATAAATCCCTCAGTTGACATTGAACCAAATCGCTGAGGTTGTTCTTATGGTAGCAGCTCCTGCCAACAATTGTTTTAATTAGAAACGGGCAGAATTAGCCAAAACAAGATGCGCAGTTTTCCATCAGGATAACACCAGGTTATACACGTCTATAGTAATTCGCCATTTTAAAAGGCATATAAATATGTATGTCTATTTAATGTATGTATGTATGTCTATTTAATGCAATAACCATAAAATATTAGAAGAATCAACAATAAATCATGTTCAGAATGAATTAGCCTCGTGTCTCAATGTGTGAATCTGCTCCATTTCTGTTTCCTTTATTTTTTACCGCTTTTGTTTGGCTTTTATTGACACCATGGTTGTTATTGCATATAGTTTTGTTGTGATTATTTTTTATTGTTTTGATATTATTGTTGTTTCTTTTATCTAATCTCACCTCAAGTGGTTATGCATACGATAAAAGTGGATAGTTTAAGAGAATTTTTACTAACAATAATAAATAGCGTCTCTTTTTCCGAAAAAGCTTTCTTTCTCTTCAATTGTAGTTTTTGTAATTAAACTTGAAATAATAAATCCATCAATATATGTATGGTAGAAAAGGAAAAAAAGCAAATTAATTTTATTCTGAGATTAGTGGAATGTTGTTAAAGGTAATTTAAAATGCACTTATCAGCAGATTGCTTAGGATAATTTTTATTATGTTATATACATACAAGTGCATATGTATGTATGTTGCACAATTAAATTAAAAAAAAATAAATATGTGGCACTTAAAGCCCCAAAGGTCTCATTGGCCGAGCTCTCTTCCATTACTGTTGTGCGTCTTAAATTTGGACAAAATTAGAAGGGACCTACTTATTTTAACCGGTTCCGAACGGCAGAACACTTGTGAGACATCACTTTTTCAGAGCTTTGTCACAGAGTTCTTTTAGAAGCTTTTTCATGGCAAGTTGTTACTGTCGGAAGAATTGCCAATTGTTTGCCGACAGGTGGGTACCATTCGAAAGAAAAATCTTATCGATATTAAATTTGTTATGCATCAGCCGGGGATTGAACCACGACCTACAGATCAGAAGGCGAACACACTAACCACTGAGCTACGGCACCCACATACGGCACAATTAAATTACTAGATTATAATTACAGTGAACTACAACTGAGTTCTGTACACTGAACACGGTAAAATACCTTAAAATTATTATACGAATACAAGAAGTTACACAGTTCTAAATAATTATTTTGAATACATACGTACATAATTTGACTGCAATAGTTTTCATACTTAAGTTTATGAGTATATTAATAGAAATATGGATTAAATATGTGTAAAGCAGAAAAATATTCAGTAATATTGCTAAATGAGGATATAGTAAGGCTGATCATGGAAGTATCGGTATTTGATTTGTAGATAGTTAGAACAATTGAAAATTTTTTAATGATTTTTGTTCGCTCTATAAATATAATTTATTTTTAAACGACGAATCCACGTTTGAATTCAACAAGACGTTTCAAGGGCTTTATTGTGAAAATGTGAAAAAAAACATTAATATGTGTTCATGAGAATTTTATTATTTTGATTTTGTCTGGTAGGATTCATAGCAAAAATGAAGTTAGATTGGACGTTGTCATTGTGCTGGTAGATCTTCTGGTAATCAATAAGTGTCTTACATATGGTACCAGGATTGCACAATATCTATTAAGATGTAATATCAAAAACAATTGTTCAGTGTTGACGATTCCTCATATGCGCACACAACGTTATATCATCACCCAATAAACCAAACACGCTTGTAAAAAATTACAGTAAGTTTACACACGCAAGTCTATGTCATGGAAAAAGCTTTGCGAAATTGTTGTAAAATACTTCAATATAATTACAGAATAAACAAAAGGTTTCAAAGGTTTCCTTTCTTTATATAAGAGTTTCGTAAACACATCGGAATTATTTGAGAATGAGTAACAAGTAGCACCATAAGTAGTAGTGGGGTCAAGCAAGTGTGCAGGTGTGCGGGTGTGTTGATGTCGAATGTGCTTGGGGTCAGACATATTTGCAGATCTGCATTTTTCTTTGCAGGGTCAGAATATGAGCAATACAGCTGTAGCCTTATATACGGCGCTATCCTCTATCTGACCAAGGCCGTTAGTGTTTGATTCTCTGTCACATCCTGCTTGAGGTGACCCTGCTAATTAACAAAACACTACTGATCTAGACCTGGGAGTCGATAAAATCTTTCCCCCAATCCAGGTTGTTATGCGTTTCCGTGCCCACTGGATATTTTGCAGCAGGGGGGCTATACAGGCTGTATTTTAACGGAGATTCTCTGATACCTGTCCGCCTCAGTGAGTAACTGTGCTCTGCATCGGAAGACCTCCAAGTCCCTCCTAAATGATTAGACCGCGATGCCTGATATGCTTGATATGTCGGGTAAGCGGTCGTATATGAAATATAGAAAATAAATTAAAAATTGCCTCGGACAATTCTGAAAACCCCAAAAGGCCTCCCCTGGAGGTCAGGCTCACGTCCAAATCGGACACCACAGGGACTCGTCCCAAAACGCAACTCTTCATTAGAAAATCCCAATGGTTCCGTTTAACAGAGGGAACAGGATAGTGACCATCAGTGATGCATAGTAACACAATGGACAATGGGACGGCCGCATAACCTCTCCTAACTTAACCAGTAGCACTCTGTGCTTTATTATAATCAAAGAATCGCACGATCCAAAAACAAAACACGAAGTATTACGAAGTTCTTTTTTCCGTAACATCACTTATAAATTTATTAGAGATGTAATAATTTTCAAAAAGCATGCTTTGGAAATTGTTCATATTTCTATTGTACCATATACGTATAAGCTTACTCCAAGCATTATTTCTTCATGTTTACATAATGTTCATTGGGAAGAGTAATTATATATAGTGGAAAGAGGGGACGCTTTTATTCTTGGACTTTTTCAGTTTTTCTGGTGCTCTGACGGTATATCAAATTCATAATGTCGAAGGTCACATCATCATCGTACATCATATTGGTAAATGTAAAAAATCGCGTCAGTGGCGTACGTTTGCCGATTTCGTTAAATGGAATTTATTTTACATTCATTATTTTGGCATCCGATACGCACAGAAAGAAATTTCCCAGTGTTCATCTGTAAAAACTTATAAATAATTACTTTTTTAATATATTTCGTCAAACTGAACCATGCGCAATGAACTCCGCTCTCCTTTACATATTTTTGTCAGTCAACATTGTCTCATCATACATGTGGTTAACCGCATGGATTTGTTTTAGTTATCATCAGAGTGTTATGTTATTATTTAACAAAAATAGTACTAAAACACATCAGCATCATCATCAATACTAAAATAGATATGTACATCTATATCCCTGCAGTTAATGGACAAGTCAATTGCTCCTTGTAATTAGTTATCGAGTGAATTACGGCGACAAAATCAGATTTCAATCTAGGAGCTTTCCATAGAATTGGTTCACAGTAATGCAGCAAGTGTCAGTTGGAAATGAAAATATTGAGCGAATTATTAAATTCAGAAACAATTATACTGCGGTGGATCAAAAGTATACATAGTTCAATATTATATGTTTTACATAAATATTACCTTATGATATAATAATATATAGGTAGTAGTTTGTAGCAATACAATGCGAAAAGGCTTACTACCATTTTATTTGGACCAAAATCTTAGTCTGCTGTAGAGTTGTTGATTATGATGTTAATAAAAAACTTCAAAAATAAAAGGGAAATTTGGGACTTTGAATTACTGAGTTGACGAGCTGAGTGTGACCACTGTGCTCAACGAGATGTTTTCAACGATATATAGATTTGGAGTCAAACGTCAAAGTTATAATAACATCAAAAGCGAATATGCGAAAAAAGTTTATTAAATAGAACTAAAATGTTTACAAGATAATTTTTCAATTCTGAGATAGACATTTTAAATCACCTTTCATTGACTTATCTTACTGTACCATATACAATATTTAAATCAATTTATACAATATTAAATTTTATAAATTGTTTATTTCAATATCTCTCAGTGGTTAGTTCAGAACTAACATAGTTCTACCAGTTTAGTTCTGGGTAATGCAGAGGGAGTACTAGCGTAACTCCAACGACAAACGTTAGAATGAGTAAATATTGTAGCGTATGAAACGCAACTGAAGCGGGAACTAGTCACAGGCTCCAAATGAACTAGAGGAGCTTTTTACAGCAGGGTTGTTATGTTACATATTTGTGAATATATCATAGTTAGATCTTATGCATATACGAGTATATACATTTGTATCCATTTATATTTATGTAGTTGCATAAGTAGCAATATCAGAATTATGTTATCAAAACATAAAGATATTTACAAAATAATCATACACGGATGTAGACATATGTATATTGAGTTGTCGATAAATATTATAAATATATATGAACATGCAATTTGTAGTATGTAACTATATACTTATTTGTATATAGGAGTACATCAGTGGAAATACATAACTTCAAATCAATACAATTCTGTATTTGTGATGGAATATAACAATGACATCGAGGATACGAACCATAAGTAGAGTTACCAGATGAAAAGTGAACGACAGAGGCACACGTTTTCTTATATAATTAATAATAAAGATATCTTATTATATATTGAGGAGTTAGATGCATTAAGGGCATTTCTGTTAAAACTGCTTTCTGAGATATTAGCGATTAAAGTTTTTGATGTGTGCTTTTGATAGTTATTATAACTCATTCTTATTCCAATTTGTACTTGCTTACTTACGTATTAATGGGGCCATTATAGCCGAAAATCAATTTAGTCCGAATCCAGCATGCTTCGCCAGCAATCTGTTTTCATCGCTAGCTGGTGCCAGTTAGAAAAGCCAAGCGCGGTCAAGTTGTCCAGTACTTGGTCTTTCCACCGGAGGTCAGGTCTGCCTCTTCTGCGTTGTTCACTGGCGAGTTTCGAATATAATACCTTCTTAGCTTGAGCGTCTTTTTCCATTCACTCGACATGATCTAGCCAGCTGTCTCTATTGATTTCAGTTTACTAATGTTAAGCTTTCTTTGTGTGCGACTTCATTTGTTGTTTGCGACACAGAAACGTGTTGGCATCTGAGCTGCAAAAAGATAGTGATCCGAGTCGATTTCACGTCCATCATACTGGAAGCATACTTTCCGTCGATTACCACGTGATCAATGTCGTTTTTTGTTCGTTGATCTGGAGATAGCCACGTCACTTTATGGGTGTTAAGATGTTGAAATTTGGTACTACTAATTACCATGTTTCGTGTTGCGGCGAAGTTGATCAGCCTCATTCCGTTATCGGAAGTGTCCTGTTGGATGCTAAATTTTCCGACAGCTAGACCAAAGGTACCTTTTTTGCCCACCCTGGCATAAATACCGCCAAGCACGATTTTGATATCCTGAGAAGGGCAGCGCTCATAAGCTTAATCGAGGCGCTGAAAGAAGCTCTCTTTGGTCGCATCATCCTTCTTATCCGTTGGAGGGTGGGCACATATTAGGCTGATGTTGAAAAATTTTGCGTTAATGCGGATTGTTGCCACTCGTTTGTTCACTGTGAGACAAGATGTCGCAGTCCCTTACTGATTACAAATCCACATCTTAGTTTATGCCTCTGTGCATGGCAAATATAACAGGATGTTTTTTTAGAACAACCCTGTCCATCGCATTTCCTGAAGAGCGGTGATGTCAGCCTTATATTTGTAGAGGAACAGCTAGACAGAAGCACCTTCCCTATAAAGGGACCGGATATTTCAGTTGTATATCCGTAAATCATGGACCTTATTTCGATTGCGGGGGTCATCAACAAATGTCCATATCGGAAGCATGTTTTGATTTTTGATTAGGGGAAAGCTTTTATGTGGTGGGTCCCAAACTCAACATACAACCTCTAATTGAGGAGGTGGTTACTATGTGCAGGACCCCCCCATTAAAAATGAAGGTGCATCACATATCGGGCAGAAGAAACCACATGACGTCCAGTGAGTTGACTTGCTATAACTTCAACAAGGAAGCCCATTATCAGGTTGAGGCAGAGAGATACGTTATCTTGCGAAAACACCACCATCTGTAATCACACTCTGTTGACAAAACGAGATAAATCTCAAACAACGATTTCACTAACAAAAAATAGAAAACTCGTATTAATTTAGTCAATCTGGCAACTCTATATAAGTATAATAATACGGTGTCTGTGTGCTATAACAGTATTTGGGTATAGATATGTGTAATGGAAATAAATAATAAAACTAAATATATCAAATCAAATTCTGATTTTCATGTATGTACGCAACCATATATATGTGTTTTTGCAACCACATCATCATGTGTTAACCTTAGTTTTGTATGTGCACTTTCATGGGGATGTACTCATATTATACCTAATGTGGTGTAACATAACTTGTGGTCATTGGATGAAAATCAAGTTCATTTTCTTCGTTTTATGTAATGGTACGTGTACTTATTTTTGCTGGTATTAAACAATTTAATTTTGGGGTAATTTTTGTTTTAATTTTATTATTTTCATTTACGCCTTCTTATTGTCCTCTAATCCATTTACTATAAAATTCGTTATTGTTATCAATTTTCCGCATTCTTGACTTTTATTGATAACCTGTCTATATTTTGGGAATAACCTAAGGATTCGTGTGTGTGCGTGTGTGAATTTTAAAAATAATTTAATTAATGTTTGCGTATATACATATTGTGATATGATTATTTTAATTATTATTATTAAACAAAGCAAGAACAATTAAAAGTTAGTCACATTAAGTTCTAAATGGTAGCATTTTGTTATCGTAGCATTTGCAAGCTACGATTATGTTTATATTCGTGCATTCGTGAAGTTATCAATACTTAATGTTATATATAAATATAAGCCAGACTACTACTGTATGTATTTATGGACATATACAATATATATATGCATACCATAGCGTGCGTTTGTACAAATGAACACAGCTGGAAATAATGGATACTTTAATTTTCGTTTCGTAACATTTCTTTCTACGAGTGACTTTAACAATCTTAAGGTATACATATACTATATACAGTATGCACAATATATATTTATATGTAGGATTGTACAAGAAAAAAGTGAACATTACTCCGTATGCTCTTCAGTTCAGATATTATTCTTGTGGTTGGTGTTATTGTTGTAACTGTTGCCACCATTGCTATTGTCATTACAAGCATTCATATTGATGTCAACATTGTAGAATACATACATATGTTCAATGTATACTACTACCTACTTTTACCTATCTGCGAGCAGATATACCCACAAGAAATACGTTTTTATGTAATTTTTTAAATGTTCTCATTCTTTTTGTGTTCATTTAATTAAACAAGTATTTCTCGCTCTCTCTCTCTGCCTTTGTCAATTTCTTCCCTTTTTAATTTTCTATATATTTCAACATATGTTCATTTGTTCCACCTCAAGTGAGCGTGACTTGATTTAATGTTTTTTGGGAAAAGTAAAAAAAAAAATTTATAAAAAATAAAAGCAATAAATAATCTTAAATTTTTTAAATTCATTAAGTGTACGGATACCAAGCAAAGCCCGATAGTAATTTTGTATCGATATTCACAATCATTGCTGTACGACGGGGGTGCTCTGTAGTGTCCCTTATCAGTTTGTGGAAAGAGGCCTTATAAACGACAAATATTTGTAAAGTGTCGTCTGGGCATTCGTTGAGGTGTGAAAAATCTAGTCTATGAGAGCTTAACGAGCTCTCATACACTTATAACACCAAATCTTATTTCAGGGTAGCTGGTACATTGGGATATATATTTTTTGTGTACGGAGCTGTCTAAATAAGGCCTTCAATTATCGGCCTAGCCTTCTTTCGAACAGCTGATGCATTCAGCCTTTTTAACCCCTAATGCTTTTTTTGGGATATCATGATTTCACTCTCTCAATATGTTCTTTCTTAAAATTTTCTACGGGAATGCCCTCGCCAGAATAATGAATCAGTTGCTCATTATATTTTTTGTTGAATTTTCTTGAATGTATACATTTTTTTTCTGCCCAACAATTAATAATTGTTGATCTCATTATTTCTGTAAGTACTAACGCACTGTTGGGCGTAGAAAACGTGGTTTAATAATTATAATCACTCTATTTACAATACGCATCACAAAACGTATCTGGTCGTTTATTATCATTATTATCTTGGTATTACTAATTTTTTAAAATAATTTCAATTTTTTTTTCTCTCCTCATCTAGCTAAAACTAGGGTTGCTATACTTATACTTACTTATTTTGTAATTCTAACAAGTCTTGAACAATTTTGCACGAATGTAAAATGTTCTGCGAGCAGTTATGGTGTTTCATTCGTCGCGCAAATTAGCAATTCTAAGCCGTAACAAGTTCTGCAAGTACCTCTTCTTTCAACTACGATTAGCTCTTTCACTCCTAATCTATTTACTCCAGCTTGTTCTTCGCTGGAGTTTGCTCTTCTATTCGTTAGAAATGACGGCATCAGTGCAGCTGCTGGATTTTGATATATTCCATTATATAAATTTCATACATACGTACGAATCCCATGCGATACTCGTCATCAACGTCTCTCTCAAATTCCAAGCAACCTCTCATTCGATATGGAACGTGTCCTGGCTTCTACGCCAAATATAGGGGCAAGTTTGCTGACAGACTTGTAGTGTGTGATTTTTGCTCTTTGAGAGAGAGAGGGAGAGCTCGACTTTTCAATTGCTTACTTAGCTAACTTAGTTTGTAAGGTTGTTATGCAACTGATCGTTATATTTTACATTGTGCATATTCATGTCAACAACGTAAATTGATTACTGTAATTTTGCGTTCTAATTTTAAATTTAGTTTGTTAATCTTGATCTGAGAATTCAGTTATAGCAACCTGGGTTAAAATGTAACTCTCAGCATGCTTGCTATGCTATTTTTGCTTCCCTTTTTCTATTTTCCTAATCAGGCATTTCTGTTTGTATGACTGTTTCGCTTCAATATTCTATTGCTCTTTCCTTCGTTCATGTAATGATTATTTTTGGTTTTTTATGTTGTTTTCTGGCAAATTACAACATTAAAAAATTTCAATTTGGTTTTTGCTTCTGGTTTCTGATGCTGCTGATGTAGCGATTACTGTAATGCAGTTTTTTATATAATTTTTATACTGTAGCTGTATCATTTTGTGTTGAACATGTGCTAATAATACGAGCACAAATGTATCGTATCTATATGCGGCACAAGAAAAGTTGCAAAATGGTCTAAATTATATAATATTAGTTGAACTCGTTGAACAGAGGAAGATGAGGAAGTTGAAATGACTAAAACGCATTTTGCTCATTTTTCTTTTTACTCGTATGCAATTTTTTACTCGTCAATTTTTGTTATTTTTGACAGTGTAATTTATGTGTGCTTTTCCCAGTGTTTTTTGCTTCTTCAAATACATACTTATGAGCACGTATATGCATGCAGGCTACATCAGCTGCAAATGAGATATCGGCTGTTGTTGATTTTCTTTTTGAACGGACTTATTTTCTCAATGATTGTGGTTAACTAATAAAAAAGTAAATATGAGCGCATAATAAATTACGATAATCCTCAAAAATAAATAAACTTGCACCACCAACATTACGAATGCCTATACATATGTATAATACAAACTTTGAGAAATGAAAAAAAAAGTTTTTATTATTGTTCAAGAAAACACCAAAGTTCACGCTCATCGTTATGATTATTATCTGCATTATCATCATCTATTGTATATAATTTTCTAATCAATACTATTATCACTTATCAATGTACAAGCGGGAATACAAAGAATAAAGAATATTTTTTGTCACCTTTATTCTTTGAGGGAGCTTGATTTCATGCTTTAAGGAATAAAAAAGTTCAACAAGTGCATAAAGTATAAACCAAAAGGCATGGTGATCTAACCACAAACATAAAGTTCAAAGAATATAATAAACCAACCAAAGGGAGATGATAAAATTATTTAGATCAGATAAATAAATTACAATGGGTATATACATAAGTACACATTATAAGTAAAAATATACTTTAAGAATGACAAAATTATATTGAATTAGTTATCTTGTTTTGTATGTTCATTGTTTAATATATAAATATGATAAGTGTAAATCTTATCGACTACTGTGCGATGTCATGAATGAAAGAGAATAAAAAATTGGCATTTTGCACGTCCAACATAATGAAATAATAGAATAATGTTATAATACAATATCAAAATAAAGTGAACAAAAAGCAAAAAGAACATAAAATAGTCTGAATAAGATGAAAAGTTTTTTTCTATTTCTCGCTTACTTACTTATGTGGCCATAACAACCGAATATCGATTTAGGCCGAATATAACATGCTTCGCTAGCTGGCGCCGTCAGGTTCTCCAGTAATTGGTCTTTCCACCGGAGGTTAGGTCTTCCTCTTCTGCGTCGTCCTCCAGCGGGTTCCGAATATAACACCTTCTTAGCTGGAGCGTGTTCTTCCATTCGCTCGACATGACCTAGCCAGCGCCGCCGCTGGATTTTGATGCACTTTACTATGTCAATATCGGCATACAGCTCGTACAGCTAATGGTTGCACATTATTCGGTACTCGCCACCAACGTAAATACGTCCAAAGATCTTGCGTAGGACTTTTCTATCGAAAACTCCAAGCATTCGCTCATCCGAGGTGGCTTCAGCGCCATATGTTAGGATAGGCATGATGAGAGACTTGTAGAGTGTAGTTTTCGTTCTTCGAGAGAGGGCTCGACTTGTCAATTGCTTACTCAGCCCAAAGTAACACCTGTTAGCAAGAGTTATCCTACGCATGATCTCCAGGCTGACGTCGTTACAGTTGTTGATGCTGGTTCCAAGATAGACAAAGTCCCTTACTACTTCAAAAGCGTAGTTGTCAACAGTGACGTGCTGTCCAGTACGCCGGGACTCTTTGTTTGTTGACACTAGATACTTCGTCTTGCCCTCGTTCACCGTAAGACCCATCCGACGCGACTCTCTTTCCAACTCTGAGAATGCTGCACTGACTGCTCGCGTGTTCATGCCGAATATGTCAATATCTTCGGCATACGTTAACAGCATGACACTTTTGTTGAAGATAGTGCCATTATGTCGTAGATCAGCAGCTCGTATTATTTTCTCCATAATAAGATTGAAGAAGTCGCAACATAACGAATCACCTTGTCTGAAACCCCGTTCGGTATTAAACGGTGAGGAGACGTCCTTCTTAATTTTCACTGCACAACAGGAGTTATGAATAATTGAATACTCGCTATAAAATTTTCAAAAATTTCTTGCGATCTAGTAGTGAATGAAAATATCCAAAATTTTGGTTTTATAGAATTCTTAAGGAAAGTTCACCAATTTCCAAAGGGTCACAAAAAGTTCAGTTATTCAATATTTTCATCGCTTTTGGATCATTCATAATTATACCTTGAATACGAGCATAATATAAACATTATTATTGAGGTATACTTATGCGAATATTCTTACTTTTATGTCAAACGTACAGGGACATTTGACATACAGTTGGTAGCCTATTTTTTGTCACAAATATCATAAATATTGTATTAAAAACGCTTTAAGTGATGCCCACACAATAATTTATTTTAATTGCATGTTACTCATACGCAGCCATTGTATACGTACATTAAGAAGAGTCAAATTTTTCAACGGACTGACTCAGCGAAACTCATATTATTTGCATAATTTTGAAGTATTTTTACCCCAAAGAAGGGATTACCTCTTTAAAATACGTTTTTTGGAAGAAGTGTAGAGTAATACCTAATTAAATATAAATAATAAATCCAAAAGTATTAAGATGTGGCTCAAGGACAAAATACAAATTGGCGTTCGAAATAACTGCCCTAGAGAGGTTAAGTGTATGATCGACCCTCATTACCATTTCATCTGAATATATATACTCCCTTTTAAGACGATTCCCATACAAAATCAATGCAAAGCTATTCGAAAATGGACGAATACTCTAATAGCTGAAGAGGAATTGTGCCTAGAATTGTGAAATATACAATATGACCGATTCGAATTAATTTTTCCTCGCCAACATTTCCCCGAAATATATTTATGCCTTAGCTCCTCCTTTGAGGCTGGGTCGTCTACAAAATTGATACATTTAAAATGACTGGAAAAAATATAACAAAGTAAACTTTCACTGTAAAAACTGCTAGAAATTATCCAAATTTTATGTATAACGCTGAGCTAGGTTGTCAAAATTTGTTTTCGATATAATTTGATCCACCTTAACTCACATACATAGTGCTATATACATATATAAAAGTTTATATTGTATCAACTATCGATTATTGTATACCATAACAGATTACGAATAAAGAGTGTAAAATGCTTTGACATTTTTGATAATGTTTTTGGCACTCTTACTGATATTTTTGCTGTTTGCTGGTATAGCAATTTGTCAACACCAAAATATATTGTACTAGATAGCCTTTAAACTTTTATCCAACAATGGATGCATCCTCAATAGTATATATGTATGTGTGTAAGTATATTGTATTATGATGTGCTACTCTGTGCTATGCAAGTGTCAACAACATATTCTTCTTTAACATCATTTATTGGTGTTCGTTAGGTTTACTGCCATACGTACGCAGCAGTTGTATTGTTCAATGCTGCACTGGAGTAGAGAAGAACTTTATATGCAGAGAATCCATTTGATGAGTTTTTTTTATTTGATAAGGATAAAGAAAATGTATATGTATATAATTGCGAAGACACCGCAATATTGCATTACAGGATGTTATTGTGATACAAAATACAATATAAAAGAGTAAAAATGGAAAATTTAAAAAGATTTGCTATGAGATGCACAAAAAAACCCCTAGGGCAGAGCTTACAGAGTTCTGATATTGAAAAATGTGGTCAAAGAAAGTCACAAGAAAATTGAAGCAATCAATTGTACAGAATTGAACCGATACTATTCCTGAAATAGGTATCACACATACCCCAATATGACGTCTGATAATTTTTCCAAATAATACGAAGTACATAATTATACTAAATTATAGCAAAATTGACTCTTGAGCTATATTAAAATAAAAATTATATAATTAAACAGCAACTAGCACCTTGAGCACCTTTAATGGTGTAAAAACCAATACAGATATTACTATTGTTATTGGATTAAAAATTTGTTTGCATACTTTTCCACTCTATTGTATATGTGTGCAATATAGGTATTTGACCATAAATTTATTATAATTTAATGGCACAACGTATGGTTCACTTAAATAAAAATTAAATGAAAAAAAAAACATTTTAAATGGATGGAACTATTTATATCTTTGGTATATTTGAAACCGATTATAATATAAAATTATATAATGAAATATTTTACAAATAATAAATTCAAAAATAATAAAATGCAATTATAAAAGCCATCATGTTGTTACAAATTGCCAATTGCAATAGTCTTTATAGTTACGATATGTATGCCAATGTATTAAATTAATTTGGAAATTATTTGAGTCTACATTAATTAATTGCATTTTATGTATGTATACACACACACCACGTGTATACATAATGTACACACATATGTACATAAGTATTTACATAATGTACTCTGTCGTCTAGGCATTTACCACAAATGCACTCTGACACTAAGTAGTGTATGTCAGGCATAGGAGTTCAATGAACACATTTAATTATGTTTATCAACGTATTCATTTACACCTGCAGGGTATTTAACAAAATATAATTCGTACGTAATAATTTGCTTGTGAAACTCTCCTATCATTCATAGTAAATTAAAGGCTAAATAGTTGATTTGCGACCTTTTTTTATAAAACTAATCATCCTAATGCGATTAATTCCAGACCAGTCCTATAATTATGATATCTTCCTTAAGTTCAAGTATATTTGCAAATAATATTTTCTGAGAATTTGAGAGAAGTGCAATTGTAATGCTTAATTTGAGAATATAAACCATCATGAATATTACTTATATATAAGAGAGTTTTTCGGATGAAAATGTTCGAATACTATAGCGGTTAGATTGAAGTTGTAGTAGAGGTTATATGTATTATTACATATATAATATTATTATATGTTAATATAAACATACGAGTACAGACATTGATAAGTAATTCGATTATAGTAACTACTTTAAACAATTCGATGAACTTGTTCGCTATACCCCCACATGTTTGTATACTTTAGTAACGATGCATAATAAATAAGCTAATTTTGCGCTTTTTCTTCTTTGTGTAATAAGTGTGTATAATAATCAAATTGGTAATATTTATTAAACGCTCAAATGCAATTTCACATACACACATTACTATATATGTATAATCTAGCTGGAAGCTATATTATTAAAGATTAAAAGGAAAGCAAGCAAAGAAAAAAAAAACATTATTCCTACACTTTGCTTAAAATGTCGCACAATGTCCCATTCCATTATAATGCGTAGTATGTGAAACCCCTCAAGGAGTAAAATTGCAACACTGTGCATTGCAATTCTATTTCGTTTCTTGGTTGAAGAGACGTGATGTTAAATATTCTGCCATTCTACAAATATCTATGTTCTGTATGTGGATAAATGTCACGTATGCTATACTATCTTCTTTTACCTATAAATTATCATCACACACACACACACACACACACACACACACACACACACATGCATATACTTAATATTGTAAACTGTAGAAAATTACTAGAACATTTAAGTTATCCCAAGCGTTTTATTCATTGTACACAAATACATTTTACATTTGTACATACACTTAACCCTTCCGTAACTTTTTTTATTACACGTATTTTGTTTGTTTTCCTTTTTTTATCATCTTTTACGTTTTCATTATTTTATTTAACCAAGTTATTACAATTGAGAAGCTTTGGTACTACATGGTTACTTACCGTTACACTGTCATTTTTGGTGTTAGCATACTGTTTATTAATTCAATTAAGCATAGTGAGAATATATTTCTTTAGTATATGTTGTATTTTTCCATGTTTGTTGTTGTTGTTGCATAGTGTAAAACTTCAGTCCCCATTTTCTGTTTGTTCGTTGAAAATCCTATTACTTTTCTTATATTGTGCTTTAAATTGGGTTTTAATGAGATTACTTGTGGTTGAAGTTTATGTACACATATAATGCACCCAACCTAATCAACAATCAACACCCATCGCCCACATAAAATAGAAGTAAAGTACAGTGAGAATGAGAATGAGAAAGAGGGAATTATCATGGAGCTATATAATTAGGATTAAAGCGTGCATTTAAATTAGTTTTTTTTGAGAATGTGAATTAGATATATTTTAAGTAGATATAGAATATCGAGTAATTTTAGTTAAACTTTAATCGTGTGTCAGTACACAAGTATGATCAATGTGGAATGTAGTAATATATGTACATATGTATGTAGGAATGCAACCTCTACATATACATTCCGAAGTAATTCAATCCAGTTCAATCAAAATAAATTAATACTTATCATAATAATACATAATCATGATTGTCAATTTTATTAAAATCGAACAATGAAACTTTATCAAGTTATGCATCCCTATATGTATGTTGCACATTGGTATATATTAAAAGAAACCATTTAAATTATTTACATTTTTATTATATAAATGTATTTATGAACGTAAGCATTTACTTTTGACTTAGCTTAAACTATTACATAGTGAATATGCTCAATGAGTTCAATTCAATATTCAATTAATTTAATTATGCAAGGGTGCATTATGCCAAATGAATACCTGTATATTTCCTGGAAAATTCAATTGCTTACTCTTTGTTATTGCGGCAGGTCTCTGCTTCAAATAGACCAATCGGAGCTTCTGACTTCAATATTTTCTTTTCAATTTGTCCAAACTGGATGATATTGATGGGGCTGCGAAACACTGTTGAATTGGTGGTGTCAAAACGAAAATTAGACAAATCTTTGTTGGAATTTAAAAGTTCTCAATTGAACGATTATTTATATAAGTGCACAATTTGATTATTTAAAATCTGGTTTGTAGTTAGAGTACTCTTAATTGAAGTACTGTTCATACGCGTTTTATTTTCACTTTTTCTTTTATGCAATCTCTATGTATAATAATATATCTATAATAGCCTAGACAGACGGCAGCCTTATTCCGGATTACCGAGTTAATTCGAATTAACTCGGGCATTAACTGCAGCTAATCCGCATAAATTCTATGAGTTAATTCTCAAAATAAAAGAGGATTAGGGCAATTTGCGATGGTAACACTGCTGAAAATTGCCTATTGTGAATTTTTCTCCATCCATTTTACAAAATATTAGGTGTGTTCGAAACAAAAAAACTTTCAACAATTGTTAACAGTTTTCAAAATGAAAAGTGTTGGCGAACAAATAAATCCAGCTGTCATTTACGAAGGGTGAATGTCAATTTACAAGTTTCTGATAGTTTTCAGTTCACGTACTTCTTGTAGATTTGTCATATCGAGAGTGATAGATGACAGAATTTGATAGTGATAGTAATGTAAGTGGACAGACCTAATAAAACAGCAATCAGCCGTTAGTTAATCCCCAATACTGCCGTCTGTCAGGTTATTATTTTATTCGGATTAAGTGCGCCGGTATTCCGGAATTAGGCTGCCGTCTGTCTAGACTATAACAAAACTTAACGCTGCAAAAATTCTTATAATCGCTACTCTGTTCAATCAATTTCTTTTTTTCCACTCGTTTATGCTTAAATAATGACTATTTATTATTTTTGGTTGACAATTTCTAATTTTAGTTTTAATTTCAATATAATTTTTTAGTATACATACCATCGTTCGTACTAGTTTTCTTTCTTCTTTGTATCCGAAATATATAAAAACAAAAAAATTCTCAAATATTAGGCGAACATCATGGCAGCCATATAACCGATCAGTGTTGCCCTCTCAACACTCCTCTTAGGGACATCTCACAGCAGCAAGTATTGCTTGTCGTCAGGGGAATGTTGATCGGCAATATTCTTGGTGTAAACACATAGAAATAAAAGAAACACGCATATGCTTTATTAGTGCAATTTATGCTTATTATTTATGGTTTATTCAGCATAGCATATTAAGTATAAAATATCACTTTCAGTTAGATTATTGATTCAACTAATTTCAAATTCAATTTACCCACCAGAATAGCATAAATCAGTCTAAAATTTAGTATGGTTGGTTGAAGTGGTGACTCATCCATGGGTCCAAATAGCGCTTACGCACCGTTTTGTTACCACATCCTCGCTTCCAACTGTTCGTTAGGTTGTTTGTGTGGGCAGCACGGTTAAATCCAGTTCGTACTGTTTAGAAACCTTAGGAGGTCGCTGATGTTTATTTCCGCCAACTCCTCAATGTTATTGAAGAGTGGTTTACCTAGGGTGTTCATTCTCTGCTTCCAAAGGGCAGGGCATTTACAAAGGCGGTGGAAGACCGTTTCCTTTTCTTCCACTTGGTTGCAACTGTGACAGAAATCGTAATAGGACATCCCCATTTTGGCCGCCTATTCTCCGACGAGCCAGAAGCCAGTAATGACTGCCGTCAGTCTGGAGGCATCTTTTCGGTTCCTGTTCAGCAGAAGTGTTGTTTGTTTAGGATTGTATGTAGGCCATAGTGACCTACTAGTCTTACACTTCGTAAGACTTTTCCATCTACAATCCGCTATTTGTAGATATTTTATATTGATAGCTCTTTTAGCTATACTCAACGGTATGAACACCGGTTCTGCAAGAGCTTCTTGCATGGCAGATCCGCTTTTTGCCAGTTCGTCGGCTTTTTGGTTTCCTTCTATGTTCCAGTATCCCGGATCCCAGATTAATGAAACGTTGTGCCGTGCTCTGAGTGTATTGAGACTTCTTCTACTTTGTTCCACTAGAAAGTAAGATATGACTGCTGAGTTCAAGGCCTGAATTGCAGCTTGGCTATCCGATAGTGTAGCTATGTTGAGCTTGAATCTGAAGTCTGCGTATCCTACAAGCTTCCCCGATTGCAAACACTTCCTCCTGGAATACGTTAGACGTCCGTGTAGATTGTGGTGTCGAAGCTGTTTAACAGACATCCCTTAGTCCAATCCCTCGTCGAAGGAAAAACTATTGTGAAGTTTCTATTGAAATTCATCTTTGGCATGATGTAGTCAGTCCTGTCAGACGCATATTGCGTTTCCCTTGTTAGTATGCATCCATGTCCGTAGGTTCTCTCAATCCAGTAACCCGCTTCCTTTAGCCTCACTGCGGTCATGGTTGCCGTTTTTTTAATATATAGATCAATAAAGAGCATGTATGTCAGAACGTTAAGAGTATCCCCGGGACACGACTTTATAGCTCCGACTACCGCTGCACATGCTGACCTTTGTATACTGCTAAGTTTATTAATGGTGTAGGCCTTGTCCAAAGCTTTCCACCAAACAACCGAGCCGTACGATAAAATTGGAAGTACAACCGCTTTGTACATCCATAAAGTAAGTTTTGGTTGGAGACCAAATTTCCTTCCAATTACTCTTTTGCAGGTATAGAGGGCAATGCAAGCCTTCTTTACCCGGTTTTCAGTATTTAATCTCCAGCTAAGCTTGGAGTCCAAAGTAACCCCCAAGTATTTAGCACTGGAAGAAAGAGTTAAGGTTTGATGGTTTAATTTAGGCAAGTCAAATTTGGGTATTTTGATTCTGTTGGCGAAAAGCATCAGTTCTGTTTTGGCATGGTGGCATGGGTACTTTTTTGTTAACTTGTGTTTTGTTAAATGTTCGAACTTTTGTTACATTAGTGTAGAAATGTTTCAACATTTTGCTTTTGACATTATTAAAAATTTGTTTGAAGTAATGTCAAAAAAAAACATTTTTTCATTTTATCGCATTATCGCAATTGAGGCTCAAAAATTTCTTTATTTCTGAACATCCTTTCAAAAATTCCTGTTTTATTTATCCTTGTATTACTTAAAGCGATAATTCATTTGAAACTGAAAATTTTCCGATTTAAAATCAGTGTTTTATCTTTAGGGCATTAGTACATAGATATGTGGTGCACCAAGCAGTATATAGTATAGTGCATATACTTGTATGTTACGTGCATACACAGGATTCAACAGATACCATTTATTCCTTCCTTTTAATGGCGATGACCAGTCTAATTATACTCTATACCGATGCTCTCCATAGACCACATTCATTATGGATGCAAGTTTTTAAACGTAGTAAATGTACAATAACAAGAACACTTTGTTATTTTGTACTTCATTTTATGTGCTTGTAGGTATACGATATCGTACATGGTATATATATAACCATAATAATACATAATATATCTAACAAATACACAGTGTGGGCAGTAGCATGTAAATTTGAGTATACATCTGCACCTACACATGTATCAACATATGCATGAATGTTTACATGCATGTATGCACGCATCTTATTTGCTTGGTTTTATAATTATTTCGTTGATGGTCAAAAGGTATGCCAACATCTATATACATAGACTATAAATTCGTAGAACTACTGTTTACATGAGATTCGAGTAATTCTGTTTGACTGTGTCAAACATTCTCATTGTGTGTGCGTACATTTGTACACGTATGTGTTCAACGTAAATTAATGTTTATTAATGCTAATTAAAAGCATTGCACATGTACATACATACATTGTGTGTGAGAAGTCATAGTCGTTTCATATTAAACCTATTGGTAACCATATATTATGAACGTATAAGTAGTATCAAGGACGGTTTCTCGACATTTAAATAATATTAGCTAATTGTATAGCAACAAATCGGATTGTTTAGATGTTAATGATATGTAGTTTGTGGTCTTTGATATTATGTACTTATACATTACCTAGTGAAGTCATAAATATTGGTACACAACTAAACGTATTCATTACGAATGCAATATTGGATGCATCCATTTAATCTTGACTGCGGTTTGACAGTTGACATTTATGCTTCATTGCCACGTTAAAAGTTTTTGGCATCAATTGTTTACAATCATGGAATGGAGCGACATCGCAAATCGTATTGTTGTAGTTGGCCTACTAAAATGCAACATTGGAAAAGGCGATATCTTTTGGACGTTGCGACCGCTTGCAATCACTCACAATTTTGTGTATCGTGCTGTGGTATGAAGTCCGGATACTGGTGGAGGACGAGACCGTCAAAGATACGGTCGTCCGCGCATTGTAAGAACTCCGAAAGCGATGAAAGCCGTGATGAAGCGAATCGACCGAAAACCGCTGCGAATACAGAAAATCTTGTCGCGGAAAATGCAAATTTCGCAAAAATCCATGTCCATGAAGATTTGGGACTCAGCGCCTACAAGTGACACACTGGACACCTGCTCATGGCTGCATTGGAGGGAAAACGCAAACGAAAATCGAAAGCGTTACGCAGCCAGTATGCGCACAAACAAATTTTGTTTACTGTCGAGAAAATCTTCACCTTAGAAGAATCGTTCAATAAATAGAATGATCGTGTGTATGCTCGATCATCCAGAGAAGCATCTCAACTTATCCCGAGGATCCAAAGAAGCCACCATCCCGCGTGACAAGATAAGAACGACTCAACTGTGGCTAAAAAACAACATTCCGAACTTCATACCAACGGATAATTGGCCAGCTGGTAGTCCAGACCTCAACCCGTTGGATTACAAGTTGTGGTCCGTATTAGAGGGCATGGCTCGACACCCAAATATTGAGTCGTTAAAGCGAGCCCTTGTCCGTGCAGTGGACCATTTCCCTATGCATGAAATGCGTCTCGCGATCGATGAGTGGCCAGATCGTCTCAAGTGGTACTGGAACGCAAATGAAAGTCATTTCGAATTTTCTGTGTATCAATATTTATGACTTGACTAGGTATAAAGTTTGATGATTTTGATGCTGTTGTGTTTTTTAAAAATTACACATATTTTCAGGAAAGATCAAAATGGAAATGGTTTATGTTTTTGATTTTGTTACTTTTTATTTAAGGTGAATGAAAGAAATTATATACAATATAAAAAATAATAAAATCTGTAAAACTGAATATAAATACAGGATATTAACAATTATTTTCACAACAAAAGGTGGCTGAGACTCAGCTTAGTAGAATTACTAGCCTATTACTACCAGAAGCGGTTGGCTTTAAATGTATGTTGTGTAAAAAACAGTAAAAATTCGTAAAAACGCACATATCGTAGATACCAGAGTTCAATAACTACTTAATATCATGGCTTAGATGCCGTTTTGGAATCCTCTGAGTGACAACTAAAGTGAGTTTCTCAGCAAGTTCCGTGATTATGGATATATCTAAGGAAATACCAGAAAAGTTAGTTAACAATGGGGAAAAATAAAATGGCACAAATGTTTAATTAGATTACACTGTTAAACTGTAAATTAAGAAAAAAAAAAAATACAAAACTAAACGAATATTCCTCTCTATTTTTCGCTTTTGTATAAGAAAAATACTTTTTTTCCCATTTTTTTGTACTTCTTAGTTTTCAGCTTTGTTGTTTGTATAAATATATATCTAATTTAAGGAGTGTATCAAATTTTTTTCATCCATCTGTTGTGTTTATGTTTTTTTAATTCAGTTCTTGTTTTCTCTTTTCTCTTTCATTGTTGGTTAGATGTGTTGAAGCAACCATCATCCAACCGTCAAGACCAATGCTAATGATAGTCTTGTTAAAGTGCAAATTTGCTTGCAACAGCAACATACCGATTTTTTGTTTTCCATTTTTATAATACGAGTATATACATATATACTTCACATATTTTCATTACGATTTTGTGTATGTGTGTATTTAATTTTTTCATATTTTTTCACAGTCTAACATTGTCTTAGATTTCTTTCATTCTTATCTTATCAGCCATGACAAATGGCAATTGTAATTGGTTTCCAAAGACTAAACAATAATAAAAAAAAAAAAAATTCAACTGAAAAACTTTTGGAAAGCAGGTTGGAATGGAAAAAACAGTAAAGTAAACTCTACGAAAAAAAAATCTATTGTCAGTACATACCTACTTATACCATTGAATTGAGTTGAGAGCACTTCTTGCAATGTTACTTCTGATCTTTTATTTATGTTTTTAGTTATATTTTTATTTACACTTATAAAACAAAATACTTACTACACAAAAAAAAACAAGCTTGTGATTTGTTTACACTGAAATAAAATGCAAAAAGGATAACATAAATTAATGGCATTTTCATTTCTTCATTTCATTATGTGTCTTCCACAATATTTTTCTTTCTCGCTTCTTTTGATAACACAATTTAAATCACGATTTCATTGCAATAACAATGTCTTAATTGTCTTTCATCAAATATTTGTAATTGTCCTTTTTCTTTGTTATTGTTACTACATATTTATTTTTCAGTATGACTTTATATATGGGTCTCCCTCATTATTGTCAAATGTTTATTTTGCTTTTGTCCATATTCGTTGTCCTTTTCGACAACAGATGATGATAATAAAATTACAAATCACAAAACAAATACTAGTAAGTAAAAAAAAAAAACAATAATATAATCAAGGGGCTTCTTATTAGCTATGCGATATTGTATGACTTTTCGATTTTTCCCAGAATTTGCCGAGAAATGGTACGGATGAAAGAAAATGGACAGGTATCCATACAATTGCCCGGGAATAGTAAAATGTATGACCGATTCTCATTTATATTTTCTTCGCAGTGAATTTTCCCTAGAGCTAAGGAAGCTAAGCGAATAAGTTGCGTGCTGAAGCAATTCGAGCTTTAATTCATTTATTTGGTGCATTGTCTTGATGAAAGAACACTTTCTTTTTCGCAAAACACGGCTTTTTTTCTTTAATTTCATCACTTAAACGCTGCACCAAATTAGCATAATACTCGCCGTTGATTGTTTTTCCTTTTTGAAGATAATCAATAAAAATTATCCCACGAGCATCCCAAAAACAGACGCCACAACCTTGATGCAGAAGGAGCTGTCTTCGCTTTCTTTGGACACGATTCTCCCCTTTCAGTCCACTGTTTTTATTGCTCCATTGTCTCAGGTGTGAAGTGGTGGACTCATGTTCCATCCATGGTTTCGAATCGACGCAAAAACTCGGCTTTATTACTGTGAAAAATCGCCAAACACTCTATAGAACCATCTTCACGACGTTGATTTTGTTCTATTGTGAGCAAACGCGGCACCCATCTTGCACACAGCTTTTTCATCTCCATATTTTCATTAAATATACGACGTATAGCACTTTTTGAAATGTCTGTAATTTCACATAATTCACGCACCTTCAGCCGGCGATCATCCAATACCATTTTGTGGATTTTCTTAACCGTTTCTGGTGTGGCCACCATAATTTGTCGACCACTACTGTGTTTGTCTTGGCAGCTCGTACGATCTCGTTTAAACTCTGCCACCCAAGATTTTATGGTCGTAAACGAAGGAGCAGACTCTCCCAGAGTAGAATATAGTTCGGCTTTAATATTCGTTGGACTGATACCTTTCAAATGAAAGTATTAAAGTACATAACGGTTACTAATTTTTTCTATGTTTACAAATTCACTGAGGTCGTTAACTTTTGATATATGTTTTATATGGTGCCACTTTTCACCAAAGTAATTTTTTCAAACTACTGCCGCCATCTATATGTCTGGGACCGCCCTTGTATAATACACTAATCCATGAGTCGAATAGTATAAACATAAATATTTATTAAACACAGATACACATATATCTACAAAAACAAAGAAATAGCGAAGAGGAAAAAAATGAAAGAATATTTTGTTCCATACTTTCTGGCAACCATGTCTTTTTCATGTTGTTTGCGGCGATTTTATTACTTTTGTATGATTTTATATATTTAACTCAGTGTTGCAATAATTGTTCACTTATTCTCTTGCACGTCAATTTCTATACATAGCATTCGAGCATTGGAATTGTAAAATTGACTTATATATAAAATTATCAGTTTCGACTACATTTAATTTTATGTATATATTTATGTTATTTACTACACGAGCATGTGAATTGGCTCTACCCAACGCGGAGCAAAGATAGCTCACTCAAAATCCCTAAGGGAATGCAAGCAAGCTTCAATCAAAATATCATGTTTTTATTTAAACAATGCATTTTCAAATCTTATATGGATAAATAAATGTAAAATGGTTTTCTTTGGTAATTTAGGATACTCACCATAAATAGAAAAAAAAAAAAAAATAAATAATAATCAAAATAATACAGCTCTTAACTTAGCTGTTGTTGTAACTGAAGCGGAGTTTAAGAAGAAAGCGATTACTTCACCCCAAAATACAAGGTAAGTCGTAAGGACTTTTGGGGCGCTAATTTTCAGATTGGGTATGAACATATTGGCAAATTTTCCTACATATGTTCACAAAATATGATAAAGTTTGAAAGTCATAGCAAACTTTTTTACATTTTGTTGACTGTTGTATGAGACTGCTACTGTTATTAGCGCTTGAGTAAGTATTTTCATAGTTTGAAAGTACATACATACATATATTATTTACTGGATTACATTAGCTGCGTAACTTTGTTTTATTCGAATTTTTTTGTTTCTATTTTCTCTGGATTAAGGGGGTCCACCTGTGTGAGCGCGGTATTTCGAACGCTTTTTCGGGAATTTTCGTTAGGAGAACTAATTCGAAAATAAGAATAAGTTTTACGTTATTTTGAAGGTTTGTACTTATATTTCAATAGTGTAATCCGAAGGCTTGTACTCATTAAGGGCGTTCAAAGTGACCCCTTCAAAATGAAATACCGAAATTGTGGGCAAGATTCCGCTCGAACCAGTTATCTAAAACGCAAAAAGTAAAAAAATCTTATTTCTGTTTATATCGTTGAGGTACTGGCGTAGGATTTTGACGAAATTTTAAAAATTGAAGAAATGGCAGTTGTTTTTATAAAAATTATTCGTTTTCATGCTTTTTTCGATATAAAAACTGCTGTAAAATTGAAAAAAAAAATTTCGAAAAACCGCTACGTGGATACCTTCAGTTATCTGTGTTAATGAGTCTGACAAAATTTCAAGTCAATCGGTTAAGTAGATTTTTTTAAATCCTGCCCACAAAATTCAAAAATATGGTTTCGAGAAAAACGCTTTCAAAGTTTGGAAACACAACAAAACTTTGTATTATAGACTCACATTTAATTTGCAATACCAGGACCATAAACTTCCCCTTCCTCATCCTGTAGAAGCTCTCGTTAAAGATGCGAAAAATGTAAAAAAAAAATCGATTTTTCGAAAATTTTACACAGGTGGACCCCCTTAAAGTACCCTATCGGCAAAGGGTCACTTCTTCGAGACTGTTTGAAGTTAATTAGGCGATAGTAACGGGTATTATAGAAACAAAATACATTTCTATCATATTTTCTTCGTCTAAACAGCTACTCAGACGATTGGATTTGCCAATGTATTGAAAATATACGAAGAATGTCATTTAATTTCATTCAAGTCCACGCTGTACGCTGTTTACTAAAAGGAGAAATATTCAAAAATCGTGTTGTTTTTCCTATTGAATGTTCTCTTTTTTTTATATGTATCCCACCCATTTTTTTGAAATGCCCACAGCCTCAGCTAACTCGCGCAACTTCCTTTTCAATCACTCGAAACGATTCGATACACTTGCATGCCGAATTCCTCTTTCGTCGCCTCTTTTGGAATTCCAGAACGAGGTGCGACTGCGACGCTTGTTTGGCCCATTTAAATTCACTAAACCACCTATAAACTGTCGATCTCGAAGTATTAGATGTGGTATAATATTTCTACAATCATTGTAATAACTGTTCGGAACTTTCTCCCATAAAAAAATTATGTTTTATCAAGATGCGACATTTGTCCACTATTTTTACTACTGAGAAATCAGAGTCATTCAAACGACTGTAGGTGGTGGCAAACGAATAGACGAAATGTCATGAAATTTCATATATAAACAGATGAACCTCTTGAAATAAGTCGTGATCATTTTGTAGTGACGCCACCTATTAAAAGATCTTGGGACTTTTCAGCTAATGTAGTATTTGACAATAGTATGCGGATTTTGAAGTTGGATGAATCCGGTCATCTTCTACTACTTTCATCTTAGCGCTTGATTTCTAATGATCACTTTTGATAGAGCCATATGATAATTTAGACATATAATATATTTAGTAGCTAAGGTAAACTAGATTATATTAGATTAGCTATTCGATACTATATATTTATGGATTTTGTAGCGTATACGTAATTTCGAAATCATTTTTATAAGTGGCATATAAAAAGAGACTACGGATGCTTCCAAGTATATTTCGTCATATAACTATGCGTTTAAAGTCAATTTTCTCTAATCTAAATACGTATAAGGCATAATTTAATTAAATTATACATTTGTAATTCAATTTATATTATTATATGGTAGTAACCGAACGACTCAACAGTATACATATATAGGTATATACCGTATATACATTATGTATCTTTAGCTGATATTTATATATACTTGTATGTACATATACACACGATACTGATTAACCAATATTTTTGTTGTCTTTAAATTTTCAATCAAAAGGTTGCCAAAATTAGAGAAATTAGAAAGTGAATAAACACAATAATTTGGATATATCATATCATATCATGGGGCTCTTAAAGTGGTACCAATTCGCCACATGTACTCTCGCCCTCTTAACTAATACGTCATTTATGCAAGTACATATGAATGTAACAGTGGACCATGACACACAACCAAATGGTTGTTAATACATTAAAATTGTCAATTCCATTACTAACATTTAGCGTAGGACATTAACCCCTTAAAGTATATGACTGTGTTTGTCATAATTGCATCGGTTTGCATATGTATGCTATGTTATAACTTTGTAAATATTTATGTGTGTGTATGCCCTGCTAGTTGTGCTTCAGTTGAGCCCGCATGAGTTGTTGCATTGCACAAGAGTTGTTCATTTAATGTGGGTGCAACATAAAAACTAGAAGCAAACTTTGATTATTGGTGCGACTTTATTCGAAGAGGAGAGGGGGAGTTGTTGATTTTGTTGTTGTTGGTATCACGTACATATAAATTACACATGTAAATTGAAACTTTTCATGTTTGCATTGTGATTGTTGTTGTTAACATAAGTAACACGAAGGTAACGTAACATACTTATACACACATGTTAGCATCTCCTACAAATAGTATCATAGAGCAAGTGGGAATAGTCAGATTGGTGACATGGGTGTATATATTACATAGTAGAGACTCTGTTTTTGTGGGCATAAGCAGCTAGGAAAATATTCAACTAATATACATATATACTTGAGTGTACATGCTGTTGTGTGTGGGAGCCATATGACGATTTCTTGTTGCTTATTCATGTGAAGTTGTAACGTTTAAATTTTCATCTGAATAAATTTCTATTGCTCTATCATTGAGCCTTTTTATTGCCACCAACTGATGTTTACTTATACACATTTTTTAATGTGATAGCAACTACATTGCTTGTACGTTATTGTATCAAGTAATTGTCTAGTCAAAGAAAAAAAAATACTAAATACTTATATATAAAAAAAGAAAATAGAAATGAAATTAATATAACATATATAACATATGGTATGTGTGTATACATTTCCGTTCTAACAAATAAAAATGAAAAGTACACCAAAAGTTAATTTGCAACACACCCCATTTTATGAATAGCATATTCAACTGTTTTCATTACTGACTCTTATTTCATTCTTTATATGTTATATTGAGAGTACTTATATATGAATAAAAATGCGTGCGCTTTCATGTAAATTTATATATATGTACATATAGTAGTACATACTCGTATAATATTCATACAATAAAAAGGTGGTATACAACACGCAATTGAATGTTCTTTTCTTTTGCATTTTAGCCGATGTTAGTATCAAGTCCGTAAGTGTGGTATTGCATGTCATTGAGGTGTTTATCAGTCAGCTATAGAATAAATGAGCGAGTATTACATATATATATATTTGGGTGTGTTTTTGCAGATGTTGGTATGTGTTTGTTAACGTCATACACTATAAGGTCTTATTACGGCAGAGTTATTATATGGAAATTGTAGAAATAGAAGAACAATTTTTTGCCACAACTACAATGAAATTTGCAATAAAATAATTCGTAATAATACGTATTATACACGTAGAAATTTAGGTAGGTATCAGGTAGAGAAAATATGAAATTAATTGGTTTTAATTATAAATATATTGAAATTGCTACTTATATGTACATACATACATCCATACCTCGCTAATCCGCCAATTCCTATTCCATAAAACAAATCAATTATTGCTGCCGACATTTATGTATCTACATACATACAACACAGGCCAAGCAGCATATCATTTGGGCGGTATAATGAAACATTGTGTATAAAGAGAGGCCGTATAGCGAGGTATGTGTGTATTTCACTGTATTCAGATTGTTGTATTTATATGTATTTAACCATACATATTTGATTTTCTTGTCAACTATTTTGACTATTTAACATAGATGTTGTCTATATGGGGGAAAAGAGAATGGGGAAAGTTACGTAAGGCAGGAATTTTGTTAAATTAAAAAACATTTTTTTCGACTCATTCATTCATAAAAAAATATCACTGTTGATATCACAATTTTTGATGTAACAATAAAATCAGCTGCAAAAATTAAATTTGGCAGGTAAATATCAAAATATTAAAAACACGAAATACTTACACAAAAAACAAAATACAGGTTGATTGAAAAATATTGAAAGCAAAAATGAGAGAATGTGAATTTTTAAATGAAATTGTTTTTTTTATTCAATCCTCTTCAACTTTCATACATTTGTCCCAATGACGCTCCGAAAATTTTGTACCATCTCTGTAAAGATTTTTCTGAAACTCTGCAAAATATTGTTCAGCGGCTGCAATAGCTTCTTCACTCGACGAAAAATGCTTTCCATGAAGGAATTGCTTAAAGTTTCTTAAAAGGTAGTAGTCACTGGGAACCAAATCTGATGAATACACTGGTTGTTAAAGCAATTCATACTTTAATTGATTCAATTTATCCATTGTCAAAATATTTGTGTGAGCTTGTGAGCTTTGTTTTGATGAAAAAAAAAATTGCAAAGTTAATTGTTTTACTTTTCTCAAAATAGTCAATCAAGGAAATCCCTTTTCCATACCATTAGAGAGGATTTGCCAGCGTTGTGACGTAACACTGGTACAGCTGCGAGAGAAATGACAAAATGGCGAACAAATTGAAAAGAAAAATGTCAACAATGCGGAATAATGAATGAATAAAGTAACCTTTGGACCAGTGTCACATCACATACACAGCTGATTCTGTCAAATTCACTGAGAACCGATTAGCCGTTATCCGCGGATATGAACTGAGAGAATGGACTTTTGTCAAAAAGATATTAGTAGTAAACGACTTGATAGCAGTTGCAGCAATGCAACAACTGTCAACAATTGGATAGCATGGCTTTCTTATGTAGACGAACGAATTGATTGCAACACTGCCCCATTGCAACATAACAACCATTGGTGTAGAGGTTGACTTCAATCTACTTCTATTTTGACATGCAGCAATTAACAACCTTGAAATAATTATATTTAGCTCTGCTGTTTTTTTCTTTCGCTCGAAGTATTAAAAATGAATGTGTGAAACATTTAATAAAAGTTTTATGTTTGGAAAATGTATTTTAATAAAATTTAATATTGTCGTCGCCGCGTTCAGTTTGTTCCTGTTGCAGACATCATCACAACTTTTGTTGCAGACATCGTGCCATCGTGTTGCAATGTTGCTGGTGCAGTGAATCTGTTTACAATTATAGTCATTGACAAGGGAACTAAGAGTATTCAATGTATTGTGTTTTGAAACTGATGCACATTAATCTTATTGAGTCGACTTGTTGTATTATGGTATTATTCGGTCTCTCATATTCATACTAAAATCTAGTCAGAATATTGCCGCATCATTTTCATATTTATTATTTACGCATTTTTCTTGCTCAATTTTACCTGTTTTTGTTAATAATTTAAAAATATTGCGGCTAAAAGAACAGAAAATGAATACTGACAGTAATGACATATAAACAAAAGTCAAAAATGCTGCCGCATGTAGTTTTATCCTGTTTATTCTTTGTCCATAAACGTCCATAGTCGGCGTAAGGAGGTTAGTGTGATAAGCACTTTTAGCAACAAATAAGCAATAAAAAATACAAGATGACATTAAGATGACACTGATATGACATTCATATCATATCCATAATACCATTCAACAATAATGACATAATTTTTTTGTCATATATGTATAATACATGTGTGTTTAATTTTTTTATTGTTGTTTTTTTTTTTATATGTAGAATGTAAGCAATATCGTAATTCAAAAACATGTTGTCGATCAAAAACTAAATAAATATATGGTATAAGTACAGAAGTACAGATACAAGTATGTATAAATATGAACGTTAAGAATTCGAAAAAACAACAACAACATACATATGTTTCTCACTTATAAATTCTCAACTTGTCTCTAAAGAAATGAAGTTTTGCAATGGAAGAGATGAAGAAAGTGAGCATTAAAGACATATTTCTGTCTACATGCTTAATGCGACAAAAGCTGTAATAAAATACCATAAATGCGTGCACTTAAAATGCAGTATTATATAGTGGCAATAAGTACCGGTAAGTACATATCATATATAGAAGAAACTACGAGTAGTACTTATCAGTAGGAAATAAATGTAGCATGTACAATGTATACATGTACATCAACTACTTAAAATATTAAACTAACTTGAATGGAAGAGAGAGAGAGAGAGAGAGAGAGAGATAAACAGAAAAGATACAGTGATCTCTTGTTATATGGCGGATATGTAGAGGTTCTTTCGAAATATGCAAATATTTCTTGGTTTTCAATGCACAAGTATGGCACTAAAAACTTCATTCAGTAGTCTGCCAGATTATCATAAGCAAACATGATGCTCTGCCTTTATTAAATCGATATTAACTTATCGATATGAATATACTATTTTCCTTCCTTGCAATAGTAACATGAAGCTCTGTTTTTATTAAATCGATATTAACTTATCGATATGAATATACTATTTTCCTTCCTTGCAATAATAGCTCATTAAGTATTGCACATTGGATGGGCTTTACTTTTTGTTTTACGTGTTAATTTTAAATGTGAATCGAAGAGACTTTATTGTACTAGTTGATGCAACAACTCTTATGTCATCACACCGATTATTATGACTTGGTAATTTTGACTTGGACTATTTTTATAATTTTGGGCACATTTGTTGATATCTGTCAATATACAAGAAAATGTGGTGACTTGACGTCACACAGTTGGCAGTTTATAAACGTACTGACCCGCAGTTATAGTCATAGTTTAGATCATCATAAAGTTAGAATATAGTTTTGTGACATATTTCTCATAGAAAAAACTGTCAAAAAGCCGATTTAATTCAAATTTTTTGCACTAATGTTAAAAAGTATAGCAGGACTAGTGACACAAATTTTTGTATACACATTACATGGATTATTTTGTAGTAAATTACTTTTATAGAGTACGTACTGTAAAGAGAAGAAAATAAAAAGTTATAAAAGGTTATATAACAAGTTAATATGCCTCACCAAAAAATGCAATATATGAGCAAGAGTTCAAACAAAGCAAAAAAAATAAAAAAATTATTTAAAATAAAATAAAACTTTTGTACACACAAGCAAATACATAAACACGCACTTGCATGCATATTTGTATGTAAATATAAAGTGCCAATATGAAAGAAACCGTATTTGCATACAAATAATATGCATTGCCACAAGGCTAGGTAGGCGAATTTTGAAGAACAAGTGAGCTGTGACTATTAGAATAATGCGGTCGATATTGTTTCAACATATTATTGTGCATCTACTTGTAGATGAGAGTGGATTGTATAATGTTATAAATATTTAAATATTATTTGATTGATTTGCATACTAGAGTGCATCAAAAGACGATTTGCAGGCTTCAATATCAAAACATGTACTAAGAGCCTAAAGGTTCACATCTAAAATGCCAAGTGGAAATAAATTCATCTTTTAGTCAACAATAGCATCTGATACTTTTCTTATTGTATAAAAAAAGATTGCCCATCTATGTCATTTTATAATTTATTCATTCCCATTTTAATGATATATATATATATATATATTGTACGTCGATAATTATCAATGTTGGGGCAATTGTTATAACCTATAGCTTCTATTAAAATAAAAATTAATCCATAGAAATGCAAAGTTCAGAAAATTTCAGTCAAAATTATTACTTTGTTCAATTGCTATAGATCTGGTTGAAGTCAGTCCATTGCGAAGGACTGCTCTATTTTAACATTAATCGCAATATGTGTCTAATAGATTTAATAGATGTTATTCATACTTTTTCAAATATCATACAAAGTGAATGATATGATTGTTAAATTGAAATGATTGTCAATATATACAATTTCTGCTCGAAAAAAAAATGTCACTTATCAATATAAAATTACTGATGTTCACCAGCAACACTAAGCAAAATTAGGTGATCCTTCAACATAATCGCAATAGGAAACTGATTGACGGGTAGCCGATTTCAAAATTTAAACGTTTGGTACGATAGTATACGGATACCAGAAGCCCTTCGTATTATTTAGCCTTATGTTTGTATTGCGAATATCTGCACAGGTGGCGCGTCCTTTCTCCGTGAATCATACGGAAAAGTTAATCGAAAGTAAAAATCAAGAGGGTGTCGAATCTCTCAAAAATTGAGCGTTGCCTTGGGAGAGGTAGCTAAAACCATCTATATCGACAATTATCCAACACGAACCTTTCCGCACGAATTTTTCAGTATAGATCTTTCAATGTAGCTATTTACATAAGTGGATTTAATGACTGCAACGGATAAGCTCTTCAGCCCTCAACGAAGGGCTTTACGTCATCCATTGCAATTATGTATAAGGCATAAAGTAATAAAATGTGTTTTTAATATATTCGTTTTTAAAATGTTCATTTTCAGAATATTCTTCACACCAGAAATTTTGTACAATGTAGTATATATATACTTGGAGAATATAGTTTTATTTTCATATTGCAACATTTTGATTTTCAAATTGCTACGCTTGCCATTATTGTCTTCGTTGGCGTTGTCGCTATTGATATACTAAAAATTCATGAAACTTAAAATTGAAGCGTTTGCATGTGTAATGAGCGTATGCAATTTTCAGCGCCTGTGAATCGAGACATATACGAGTATATGTATCGTGCAATATTGAAAGACAAACATTGCCAACATAACCAGCCAACCGCAACCGCCCAAACCGACGAACCATAGAAAATACTTAACTACGAGTACGCGAGCAGAGATAGTAGTGTCTTCTTATGTGATTTTGTAATAGCTAAAAACGAAGAAAAAAACTCATAAACATACATGAACTCACACGTAACTCACACATGTTCATCGCATATGTTGGTGTCGCTTCTTCATGATGCTGATCCACAACACTTTTGACTTTCTGCATAATGCACAAGTATTGCATAGACGAGTAGTTTCATATGCTCAAGTTGTACATACATAGTATATATAATATGTACTATAAAGAGCATACACACATAGTTGCCAAGACCAGACATAGTACAGATGTAGTTGATAGCATTAAATATGCGCGTATTTATTTGCGCGCATCATAGTTACGACACAACTGTATGTATTTACTTAAGTACACGAAGATGCATATATACAATTGCATGCAACACTATACATACAATGTACATGCATAGATAATATCTTTTATTTACATCTGCCATACATTTGATGCCATTTTCATGCAAATTAGTAGTTGTGACAAATGGCACAACAATTTAAACGCCAATAAATATGCTAAATAATTTATACTCATTTGAAAAATTTGTTGAACATTTCTATTAACGCTTACTAAATACATATGCTGGATGTGCTACATATGAATTAATATATAGTACATCATCATCAATTTTTTTCTCGCAAAATAGTGTAATCATAGTATTATGTAGAGGGGTGAAGAGTAAATAATAATTAATTGCATCAAATTGCATAGAATTTTAATAAACATGTTGAAATCAAGAAGTGCTTGTATTTTTAATTACTTTCAAGTAATTTATCATTCTTTATGCTTTATGTAATGTGTGTCTAAGTAGCTATCGACATATCCAAAAATAGATATAACAGATAAATGATATCCTTACTTTTATATGGTATTGGTGACACAAGTACATATGCACTATATATGACTATACAACTTCGATGGCGGTTATCATTTATATTACATTGAAATATCTTTCATGTATCATTTTCCTAAATATCCTTGTCAGAATAGTTTTTCTTTTCCCTCGTATTTTTTTTCTCTCTTTTTATATAGCTTTCTCCGATATTTTCATCTTTTTTAAACAAATTTGTCATCATTATATGTCGTTATGCCATTTTTGCTTTCATTTAGTTGGCATAATGCATATGTCACTATCTGTATCGCATCATAAAAAGCAAAGAATGATGATACGAAAAAAAAAGAAAATTGTAAAAAGTGCACAGTTGTTATGCAATTGATTTTTATTTGACATCGAATTGCATTTCAGCTTTTCCATAAATGAGAAAATATTACTATTTGCTATATGTATATAATACAAAATACATATATGTGTGCGTATCTATTTACTAACATTTGTATATAAGCATTGATTTTTATTTATATTGGCGTCGACATTATGGTGTAAATATAATACAATCTTATTTTAATTTTTATTTATTTACCTATCAGTTGGGAAGCAAATTCCATGCCATTATATGATAAAATATTTTTGAAGATGTTCATATGGATTTTTGTACTCAGTAGTGACAAGTCGCTATTGATACCGTCTTAGTGGTGGAATTCTATTTCGGAGCGGTAGAAATGGGAAAAATAATTATCTTTCTTATCTGTTTTTGATTTATAACACAGTGAAGCACATTTTCTCGGGGGTGAATCTAATCATTCTCAAACGATAGCATTTGACTTCAGTAACATAAGCCCTGGTCTCTTTCTGCTACACTCAGTCACAATTTTTTTACAGTGGTTTAAAATTTGGATATTTCGGTCATAAGTAGAATCAAGGAATTTGAAAAATCATATGTAAATTATATTTAGAATAGTTATTGTCTTCCGGGACTCATATTAAAAATGTCCACAAAAATATTCTAGAGAAAATTTCACTAAGGGTCACCAAAGACAAATAAATTGTACGAGTTATAGGTAACATGCAAAAAACGAATTTAGGCTTTAAGTATTTTATTTTTAAGAATCTATTGCATCTCGTGATAGCTCCATGCCACAATTTGAGGGTCATTGTCTCGGAGGTGAACCAAACTAGTAGCAAACGATATCATTTAACTAAAATAACAAAAGCCCTAATCGCTTTTTGCTCCACAAGTCGCAATTTTTTTTCAGTGGTTTAAAATTTTGATTTTTCGGTCATAAGTAGAATCAAGGAATTTGAAAAATCATATGTAAATTATATTTAGAATAGTTATCGTCTTGGGAGACGTATTTTAACATTTTCCGAGGATTATTTTCTCGAAACATTTTAACCGTCTAACAACCACCCATATAGGTCATTTTGGACCTTTTTTCGAAAAATCCCTAAGACATATAAAAGAGGCCTATAATGACCCACAATCAGTAACCGCTTAAGTTAATTTTCAGAATTTTATATGAGAGCGTTTTTATATTTCTAAGTGAAAGTGGTTAATAAAAAAAATCAATCAATTGAACGAATTTCAAAATTTTAAAGATGTCAACAGCTTTGGTATAATCTCAAGAATTACCCGCAATTAAAAATGTAAATTCGGGTTCTTTCTTCCTCGAAGGAAATGAGCTTAAACGAATATATATTTTTTAGTTTTTCTTCATTTTCTCAAAACCTTTAAACGGAAACTTTACGTAAGCGGTTACTGTTTTGGCCCCAGATATTTATGCTCTGTTTGTTCTTTCTCATCCTCACATTTTTGTTTGGGCTCAGCCCGTTCAATACTTTCAGTTCAAAAGCACAAATGCTACTATAGGAAGGGCATGCGTTTCATTTTGCTTGGAATATCTTCATGAAAATCATTTATTCGAAAATACAGCACTCTTATTCTAGTTGCTTTAGAAAAACTCATTCTTTCCTTTTTTAAATCCTCATGAGGCACATGGATCAAAGAAATATTTAATTAATCGGTTTCGAGATTGTATTTGAATTGCTGAACCTTTGGTACTTCGTTATAGAACCTAATGTACAAAGGGTTAGGTTATGCGACCGCCCCTTAAAGGGGGGCGTACTTAGGCCAAAAATTGGCCCATTGTGTTACAATGCATCACTGATGTTTACTATCCTGTTCCTTCTGTCAAGCGGACCCATTGGGATTTCATAATGAATAGAGCAATGTCACTGACATCCATGGGTGCCAGCTCAGTGGTATCTGTAAAAAAGGCACTTCCCACTAGAGTTTGCGTGCCAAGGCGGGGCATCTACAGAGAAAGTGGTGAACACTTTCCTCCTCTTCCTCGTCCTGGCAGCTGTGACAAAAATCGTTGGCCGGGAAACCAAGCCTTGCAGCATGCGTACCACAAGCCAGTGGTCCGTGAGTACGGCAATTACATTACTGTTAGTTTTCCTACTCATTGACAACAGTGAACGAGTTCTTCTATTGTCAAGAGTTGGCCACATTTTCCTAGTAGTAGCGCAAGAGCTCTCATCCCCCGCCATCTTCTGTTGGCTATGGTGAGGTTATGTTGTGTGACAAGAAGCTTGCATGTTGCAAGCGCAATTCCTGCTTGATGAGATGGATAGATCTCTGGCAATGTACAATACTTTTAAATAATCGTAGTCTAACTTAAATCAAACATTATGGAGCTGGTTACGAGTTCTACATATAAATAGTTGTTGGAGTTAGTTATTATATGCATTTGAAAAAGGAATCATCAATCAGACGGACAAAGTCCCCACACCATTTTCAGGACAATTGTTTGAGATTTTAATAGCATAACAGCGCTGTGAATCTAAAATAATTTGGTCTAGAATGGTGTTTATTTTAATAAAATTTTCGATAAATATTCTAAAATAGTTTCAGTATTTCATATTTAACTTATAAAATTTGTGAGAACTCTAGTTTTGTAAAAATAACATTTTTCTCTTTCATATAGACCCAATTTAAATTACACTAAAACAATTTGATACAAAAAATAGATCCAATTTCGCGATTGTGATAAAAAATAATTAATATGAAAATTCTTGGAACTTTTATTAGATTCAGAAGTATTTATGTAATAAGTCTTGCAAACGTCTATTTACATTTTAATTGGATTAAAAACTTATATGTGCATGTGTAGATATTTGATTAAATTTATTAATAAACTTTTTATGGCTAACTTCCTGTCGTTGATGAATTTAATTAATTTCCAAAGAGAACTGGTTTTTTTTGTTTTCTCATTTTTGAGAAATTTAAGTGTAAAAGAGTGCATATCTTCAAGAAGGGTTTTCATATATAAATACAGATTTTTATGTTAGTTTTCTTTGCGATTGTTGTTGAAAATGTAAACGAAAATATTGATATTAAATTAGATACAAAATATAACTGTATAATGGTAAAACATTTATAAATAATAAGTGCAAAAATTACCAGTATTGGATGGTAATCCAATTGGAAATAGACAATTAGCTGTTCTAGCCAACTATTTCCATAGACACACAATTTATTTATTTATTTTTTTTTTTGTTAGCTTATTTTTTTTTTATTGAATCTTTCTTAAATACAAGAAACTAACAATAAGTATTCAAATCTTACAAACTAAATAAAACTATGTGATATCCCCTACGTTCCATCACAATTTGGTGAGTCGCGAGATGTAGCAATTTTACAGCATATTCAGTGTGTCTTTTCTTTTTAATCGACGATGCCCCTTGCTCAGCAACAATTGCCTAGCAAGGGGATTCGGATGATTGTGTAATTTTTGAATGTAGCTTCTGCAGGACATTGCAACTTCCTCAGAAATTGTGGATACATTTAAATCTCGATGGATGTTAACGTTCCTCATATACCAAGGCGCGTTTACAATAATTCGCAGACACTTGGATTGTATTCGCTGCAATTTTTCGATATTAGAGGGAGATGCGGTGCCCCAAAACTGAATACCATAAGTCCAGATTGGTTTCAGGATTGCTTTATATAATAGCACTTTGTATTCAAGATTCAACTTTGATCTTTTGTGTAACAGCCACCATAACTGATTCATTTTAAGCTTGATCTGAGTTTTCTTTGCCTCTATGTGATTTTTCCATGTCAACCTTCTGTCGAGGTGAATACCCAAGTACTTTGTTGAGGAACATTGTGGAACTGATTGGCCATTAATTTTAAGTGGGGGACATGTATCTAGCCTTAGCGTGAAGGTTACATGTACGCTCTTTGATTCATTGACTTTTATGCGCCATTTAGCTAACCTGCAGGAGTTTAGTTTCTTCTATGAGGTTAGAGCGAGAGCACAATATTGCCGTATCATCAGCAAAGGTCGATATGAATGTATAGTTATTGTTGGGCATATCTGAAGTGTATAAGAGATACAGTAAGGGACCCAAGACGCTTCCTTGAGGAACGCCAGCGTGAATATCCAATGGATTTGTTGTGTAATCCTTGTGATGTACGAGAAATTGTCTTTTCGTGAGGTAGCTACTAAGCAATGAGGAGACATTTGCAGGCAGTAATAGTTTAAGTTTGTAAATAAGGCCATCGTGCCATACTTTATCGAAAGCTTGAGTGATATCAAGAAAGACAGCTGAGCAATACTTTTTTTCTTCAAAAGTGTTCCTTAGCAGAGTTACAATGCGGTGGACTTGTTCTATTGTGCCGTGCTGTTTTCTAAATCCAAACTGATGTTGAGGAATCAGTTGGTTGAGATTAATAAATGGAGTTATATTCATGACAAGTAGCTTTTCGAATACTTTAGAAAGTAGAGGCAGGAGGCTGATAGGTCTGTACGATGCAACTTTTGTAGGGTCTTTTCCTGGTTTTGCTATCATAATAATTTTTGAAGTTTTCCAGCATTTGGGATAGTGTTTAATACGAAGGATAGCATTGAAAATGTGCATGAGATGAATTACTGAAGCCGGAGGTAGCTCTTTTATCATTTTACCGGTAATTTTATCTGGACCAGGTGATTTTTTTGGGTTTAAATCTTTATAAATTGCTTTGAATATGTCCTTTTTTTTAATTTTGAGCGTTATTGAGCAAGGTTGAGAAGTTAATATTGGTAATGAGGACTGTGAAGAGGGTGGATTGGGTGTAAACACACTTTTTAGGTGGTTTGCAAAAGCCAAACCCTTCTCACAGTTGCTTCTAGCCCAATTACCGTCACTCAAACGGATGGGGGAATCAGTGAGAATTGGCCGATTTGATTTTTTTGCTGATTTCCACAAAGAGTAGTCTGACGCTTCACCAGGTGTTAATTTCGCTATGTGCTCTTCTAACTCTTTGTTGTTTTTATTTTTTAAGGCTTGCTTTAACTTTCGAGTGCAGTGCTGTAGCTGTGTTTTCAGATTCGGTGATCTGAATTCTTGCCATTGTCTTCGGAGTCTTCTTTTCTGTCTTACTAGCAATTCAATATCGGCTGGTGTGTATGGGCTATAGTTTGATTGCTTGCATACCTTTGTGCAGGTGGCTGAGCTGAGAGCTAATGAGAGCAGCTGGTTGAATTTTTCGAGTGCTGAGTCTACATCGTGTCCATTTCTTAATACAGTACTCAGAGGAAGATGGGAATTTATATATTTCTTGAATTTTAACCAGTCTATTTTCTTTCTAACGCAATTGCTTTGGGGGCTTGGTGATTTTATAGATACTACCGTGGGTGAGTGGTCAGATGATAGATCATAATTACACTCTGTGGAGATATTTTCCATCTGCAAACCTTTGGCGACTCCAAAGTCTATGAGATCGGGTATTTTCCTCTTGTCCGTCGGCCAATATGTCGGTTGACCGTTTGAAATAACATCGTAGCCATGGTTAGTGATGATTGAACATAGTCTTCTGCCTTTTGGAGTTATTAAGCGGGAGCCCCAGTGAGTGTGTTTGGCGTTGAAATCGCCAGCAACCAAGAATTTGCTACCAAGAGTTGAGAAAAATTCTTTATATTGCTGTTCGGTAATACTGTATCTTGGGGGACAGTATATCGCAGATATTACTAGCTTAGAGATGTATTCTTCCAGACATATAGATGTTGCTTGCAAGTAGACGCTACTGAAATCTTCGAGAACATGATGTTTTATTCTGCTTTTTATCAATATGGCAGTTCCTCCGCGTGCCTTACCATGCGGATGATTTGTGGTGTACAGTTTGTAATATGGTATTTGGTAGCAATTTTTGTCAGTGAAATGGGTCTCAGATATCATCATTATGTCGATTTGGTTGGATGCAAGGAATTGAATTAGCTCCAAACGGTGCTGGCTTAAGCCGTTGGCGTTCCAGTGGCATATCTTGAGACAACTCATGGTCTGGATAGCAATGTTTGGAGTAACATCGATTGATTTTTCATCATTTCTTGCATCATTGTTTGCATTGAGTTCATGAATTGGTTCATATTCTGAATCAATGTTTGAAGCAAATGTTCAAGGGTACTTGGCTGTTGGGTGGGCACAATTTATAAAAAAAAAAAAAAATAAATAAATATGTTACACTTAAACCCCGAAGGGCTCATTGGCCGAGCTTCTCTTCATTTACTGTTGTGCATGTTAAATTTTGGACAGTATTAGAAGGAACCTACTTATTTTAGCCGGATCCGAACGGCAGAACCCTTGCGACATCACTTTTTCTGAGCTTTGTCACAAAGTTCGTTTAGAAGGTTTTTCATGGCAAGTTGTTACTGTCGAAAGAATTGCCAATTGCTTGTCGACAGGTCGGTACCGTTCGAAAGAAAAATCTTTTCGATATAAAATTTGTTATGCATGAGCCGGGGATTGAACCACGACCTACAGATCAGAAGGCCAACACACTAACCACTGAGCCACTGCACACACACAATTTATGATATTTTATGTTCAAATATCATAGTATGTGTTTCCGGTTATATTTTAAGCGGATGTTTTTATAGTCTTGTATACCAAAAAATAAACAAATTGAACAAAACTAATTTTTTGTGCTACAACACCTCGAAGAGGATTTCACCTGCTCAACTAATGAATACTTAAAGAAAAGAAATAACAAAAGAAAACAAATATATTAAAAAGAAAAAACAACTAGGATAAACTAAAACTTTTGAATGAAATTGAAAAATGTTCAAAGGAATAAAGTCTCTGTTATTTGTCGCTTTAAGTTTTTTTAGACTTCTTCGTTTCTGCTGTATTCTTTTGTTTAAGTTGTATTTTATTGTATCGTCATCATTGTGGAGAGTGAGTATGTAGTAATAAAAGTTATAGTAGTGCAAGATGAATACACTAAATTTGGTTCATTTTTTTTTTGTTAATCGCTATAAGCTATACAAAACAGATACATGGTAGACGACGCAATTAGTCAATAATCCGCATAATAACTAATCAGAAATTTTATCATGTTTAATAAAGTAAACTCTGACAATCGTCTTTTTGAAACGTAGTTCCGCTGCCCAATTTGTTCCCAATGTAAGAAACAACTTGATTGCGCATAAATGTACAAATAACAATTTGTACATTTATGCTATATAGCGATACTAATCAGAGCATGTTCTATCGGAAGGCAATTTACGGATTCCATATTTGAATAAGTGTTGATTTTGGGAATTTATCCAAATCTCAAGTCAAATTATGATACATTCATAAGAATTAAAGCGCTCTCCGGAAAGGGCTGATTGGATCGAACGAAAAAAATAATAATCTCAAGGAGTTAAACCTTATGAATACGGTGACTTTTACAACATTAAAGACACCCATTGCAATGGAAAATTTGAATATACTCAGTTATTACCACATGGCTTGTAAAGGCAAGATTACACTATGGATTTGTCAGATAACAAGAACCGTATCGTAACAAGAACAGTTATAGCGCCTGTTGAAACAAGAAGTATTTTTCTTGTTTAATGAAACTTCTAGATTGGGGGTGCATATTCGTGAACCCAACACTTCAAAATCGCCGTTACACAAATTTGCAGTTGACAAAAAGGAAAAGAAATAAAACCAACCATATGTACACAACCGAAAATTAATAAACAACCTTTCAATCAGAGCAATCGATGTCTAATGAGTTTTATTATATACTTATGAAATATGTTAAGCTAACGTTAACGAAATCAAAAAGAGAAAATGAGTGTAGTGATATGTACACGACAGCTAAACACGAACTGTATGTTCGTATTTAGCTGTACACAGTGAGTGTGACTTGATGTACACATTTGAGTAACTCTCAAATATGTACATTGTGATCGAATATCCCGGCCCCGTTGAAAGGATCCACTTTCAAGACACTGGCAGGATGGCAAGTTTATGTATGGGCCTGCAGCAAGCACCATTGGCAGTGCGGAGGTGGACAACACGAACGTGTCCGTCTCGTCCCAGTACGGTGGACTCAACGCGACCAATCTTCCAACATTGTGGTGGCAGGTTATCGTCGTAAATGAGAACTAATGTGCCTTCTATGAGGTTGGGTGCAGGAGTCGTCCATTTGACCCGTGAGCGCAGTTCATTGAAGCATTCTGCATACCAACGGCGCCAAAAGCGTTGCTTGATAGCTGTGATCAAATCATACCGATCCAAATTCGATATATTTCTATCTTCCAGTGAGGGTTCCGGTAGGGCGCGCAGTGAGGAACCGACCAAAAAATGTCCAGCAGTGAGTGCTTCGAAGTCATTAGGATCTGATGACAGCGGTGAAAGCGGGCGTGAGTTTAGTATGGCCTCTATTTCAACGGCAACAGTCTTCAACTCTTCAAAAGTAAATCTTGTATTAGACAGTGTGTGGTATAACAGTCCCTTTGCGCTTTTAACTGCTGCCTCCCAGAGGCCTCCAAAGTGGGGTGCCCTAGGTGGAATAAAATGAAAATTAACAAAATCAGACGAACAAACTTTTTTGATTACATTTTGGGTTTCCTGTCTAAATAAAAATTTCTTAAGTTCTTGTAGATGATTTGACGCTCCTACAAAATTAGTGGCGTTATCACAGAAAATGTCGCACGGCATCTTTCGCCTACCGCCCATACGTTTCAAAGCATTTAGAAAGGCTTTCGTAGATAGATCCGAAACTACCTCAATGTGAACCGCCTTAGTGACAAGGCAAATAAATACCGCCAAGTATGATTTGGTAGGTGTCTTTCCTCGGATTCGCACTTAGGTATTTATTGGTCCACAGAAGTGGACTCCGCAACGATCGAAAGGTAGTGCTGGTTGAAGGCGTTCTCTTGGTAGCGGTCCTATGACTTGCTGCTGCAGTGCGGGTTTGTATCGGACACAATGCACACATGAACGGACGACGCGACGAGCCACATCACTGGCGTTGACTATCCAATATTCAAGCCGGATCAAGGCGACTAGAGCTTTCGGGCCTGCATGATAATTCCGTCGATGAGGATGACGTACATACGACAAAACAAATTGTGAATTGCTGGGTAAAAGGATTGGATGTTTTTGACTGTCTGGTAGATCGGTGTAGTCAAGGCGACCGTCAACCTTGATGAATTGTCTATAAATGGTGTGACAAATTTCAACGTACTTTTAAGAGCTTGATTTTTCTTTAGTAGCTGAAATTCGGCAGAAAAGTGCTGTTGTTGTACGTTCCATACTATGCAATGGGAAGCGCGTCGCAATTCTTCAGGCGATGGTGAGACGGTGGTGAGTACCGATTTCCTTTTGCACAAGTCACAGAATCGAAAAAACCAGGCCACTATGCGTAAGCAATGATGGTAAGAGCTAATACCATGAATAACGTCGAGAATGTGATTAGTCTCCTTGATAATTGCAAAGGTCGTTTTGCGTTTTTCCGAATTGATAACGTCCACGTCGAGATGAGCTGGATACTTTTTGGGTGGCCATTTGTTCTGATTCTGCAACAGGAAGGCCGGACCGGAAAACCAACATGATGCCTTAAGCTGTGCAGTAGAACAACCTCGAGACACAAGGTCAGCAGGATTCTCGCGCGTCGGTACGTGTCTCCAATGTCCACCAACAGTCAATTCTTGTATCTCGGATATTCTATTTCCCACAAAGGTTGATAGCGTAATTGAGTGCTGTTGAAGCCAATGCAGCACCAGTTGTGAATCAGTCCAAAAATAACTGCTAGTGGGTTGACCAGAGAAAATATCTTTCAATTTAGTGTAAAGACATGCCAGAAGGTGTGTTGCGCAAAGCTCAAGTTTGGGGAGGGACTGTTTTTTTACCGGAGCGACTCTCGACTTTGATGTTAGTAACTGAACCTCAACATGACCATAGGAGTCTTCAGTACGTACATATACACAGCAGCCGTAAGCGCGAATTGATGCATCGCAAAATCCGTGTAGTTGAATGCTACGAGCATTCGATTGTAAGCAATAGAGAGGTACGATGAGTGACGATATAGTGTTTATCGATATCAAACAGATTTTCCAAGCGTGTTGCAAGTTTTGGGGTACTGACTCATCCCAATCGAGCTTCAATAGCCAAAGCTCTTGCAGGATTATCTTAGCTGTGATCAACAGTGGTGACAATAAGCCAAGTGGGTCAAATATCGATGAGGCGATGGATAATATTGTCCGCTTTGTAACCGAGGTGTATACTTGTTTTGGCTTGTAAAGGAGAAGACGTCGGTGCGCTGGTGCCACGTTACTCCTAATCACAAAGTCGTCGTTTATATTAAGCTCTTTCGTTGTTTGGCCTTCCATAAAATCTGGATGATTTGAATGCCATTTTGATAACGGAAACTTTCCGCGACGGAGTACTTCAACAACTTGGTGTTCGAGTGTACGCAAGGCTTTACCATCGTTCGCACCGCACAACAAATCGTCGACATAAAACGACTTTATAACTGAAGCTCCAATCGGAAACTCTGTCATATATTGATCTGCCAGATAATGTAGGCTACGTATTGCGAGGTAAGGAGCCGAAGATGTTCCGTATGTCACCGTGTTCAGCTGAAAAGTACGGAGATCTGAATCTGGGGAAGCACGCCAAAGTATATATTGAAATTGTCGACAATTCCTTTCTACAAGTACTTGCCTGTAATAGGTCATTCAATGATGTTTGCGTTGAGGTGCGGCACGAAGCATCAAAAACTACTCTCAGTTTCGTTGATGTGCTGCTAGGTTTGAGCACGCAATGATGTGGTATGTAGTAGTTTGGCTCTTTCAAATTGGGTTGTGGTACTACTGACATGTGGCCAAAACCTTCGTACTCTTCCATGAAGGCAATATATTGCGGACGAATTTCGGGCGAACGTATAAGGCATCTCTCAAGCGCGAGAAACCGCTGACGAGCGATGTCTAAGGAGTTTTCGAGACAAATAGGATTGTCTTTAAATGGCAGACTTACAATTATACGACCAGTGCTGTCTCGATGAGTTGTTTTTGCGAAATTCTCTTCACAAATTCGATGGTCCGACTGAAGTGGGTTTGGTGGTCTGTCAATGGCTTCCAATTGCCAGAGACGTTGCATATTCTTGTCGATTTCATTTGAGAGCAGGCAAGACGACGAATTTACTTTACACTCGCCACGAACCTTACCAGAGACTACCCAACCGAACAACGTTTTCTGAAGCGTGGGTAAATTGGAACCCAGTCAAATTTGGCCAACAGCTAGAGCGTCAAAGAAAGCCTCTGTTCCTAACAAGAGGTCTATGCGACGAGGCTTGAAAAATGTTTCGTCTGCTAATTTGGTATTGGCTGGTAAACTCCAATTGGACGTATCGATCTCGATATCTGGTTGGTATGCTATGTACGAAGTGATTCCAAATTGAAGCGACAATTGAAACGCGGTAGTGCGCGATTTGATGGTTGTGGTCGTACGGGTATTAAGATTGGTCAGCGATTCACCAATGCTACGAACGCCCATGCTATGTTTTTCACGACGAAGGCGAAGTCTTTGCGCGAAATCATCGGTGATGAAGTTTAGTTGAGGGCATGAATCTAACAGAGCTCTACCCAGCTTGTAAGTACCCGTAGCGTCCTTGACTAGCACCGAAGCCGTGACCAAAATTACTTGACCGCCTTCTGATGCACCCAGGTGTGAATAGGTTGCTGCTGCCTCCAGTCACGGTGGTTGCCAAGTCGATCGAGTAGATCCTGACGGCTGGACTACAGGAACAGCTAATTGCGTTGCATGATCAGTCTGAGATGCATTTTCATGATGCAACAATGTGTGGTGTGCTCGATTACAAGTGCGACAGCGATTTTTCGAAGGACATTGAGCCATTCTATGACCATTGCCTAAGCAGTTTATACAGAGATCATGCCTTTTGACGAGTTCAAACCGTAGGTTTGTGTTCATACTCTTGAACTGCGAACAACCGACAACTTTATGGTTGGAGTTAGAACAAAGAACACAATTGAAATTAGTGATAGCAAATGACGAACTTTGATTGCGAATATTTAAACGATTTTGTCTCCCAGACTCGGGTTTGAGTTGCGATGATGAATCGGATGAGTGCAAGAACTGACAATGACCAAGTTGGAAGCGACTTGTAATCCAATGATTCATTCCATTTATTTCTGGTTTGCTGATCACACTTGCCCATCACAATATAGATTAACATTGCTTGTACAATGTTCGTAGTTGTTCCCAATGACTCCAAAGTGCTAAATATGGCTGATTCCTTGTCTATTAAGCTGCGCAGCTTTTGACCGTTCGACTTCTCAGGTGACGGTAGTGTAAAAAGAGAGGCGATGGCTTCCAAAAAATCAACGTAGGGTTGTCAAACCGTTCCCTAAGTCTATCTAGAGCCTTTGGATAGTTTTCACTAGTAACTTGGAATGCGTTCACAGTTTCTAACGCGGAACCCTTTAAGCACGATAAAAGGTAGTTAAATTTTTCAATATTCGAACACCTTGTTTCGCGGGTAATGATCTGTGTAAATGACGTAATGAAATTTTTGTAGTAAGCATAGTCGCCATTAAAAGTTGACAATGACAATCTTGGTAGATATGACGAAGCTGTAACAGCTACTGGTGACGATGTTTCGGGATAGTGTACTGTAGTGTTGACAACTTCTCCAAGTTGTGATTGGATGCTCAGCTTGACTGCCACGTAGCTGTCCTCCAGGTCTGCACGGCCGTTGTCGGTGGGATCTAAATCCTCGATGTCAGCTTGAACGGACAAGGCCTGTTTGAAATATGACTCTAGTATTCCTAGTCGACACTGAAGTTCAGCATTGGAAAGTTTATCATCTGACGCCTTTATGGCTTCGACGATCGATTTAATACGAGAAATGTTGCGCTTTATGTTAGAACGCTTACGTTTGCATTCCTCAAGAGACATGGTTCCTGTGCAACGATATGATGTTACGGGTTATTGATGTTTTATGTACTGACGGTGAAATATTGACGCAGATGACAGCAAAACGACATACGAAATGTGCAAACAGCGAAAGCAGCAAATGTAGCGATGGCAAAACAGCAGCGCTGTGAACGACGGCGACTAATGTTAGCAGCGCTGCTCGAATGAGCGAAAGCAGGAAATGTAGCGATAGCAGAGCAGCAGTGCTGTGAACGAGGGCGAAAATGTTAGCAGCGCTGCTCGAATGTGCGAAAGCAGCGAATGTAGCGATAGAAGAGCAGCAGCGCTGTGACCGACGACGACTAGTGTTAGCAGCCCTGCTCGAATGTGCGAAAGCAGCGAATGTAGCGATACCAGAGCAGCAGCGCTGTGAACGAGGGCGAAAACGTTAGCATCGTTGCTCGAATGTGCGAAAGCAGCGAATGTAGCGAGAGAAGTGCAGCAGCGCTGTGAACGACGACGACTAATGTTAGCAGCGAAGCACTCTGTTAGTGGGAGCGACAACTGCAAGTTGACTACAATAACAACCGCTGAACACAATCAAATAGCGCAACAAAAATTACTAGGCAGATGCATTGCGATTCCAAGAAGCGGTAAATTCGACGTTTGTAAAAATCACATGTATGACTGCCAAATAAAATGTTGATGATCAACGGTAATCACAGTGAGAATCCGACTGATAGCAAGCTGTGAAATGCAGCACCAACTACACAAATTGGTGTTCAGTTACAACACGAACGGATTTACCGTTGTTCTTGCTCCAGCAAACGAATTGTATTATGACGAAAATTGTTGAGAATTTTTCCAGAATATACACGTGCCCCACGTTGGGCGCCAAAAATGTTGAAACAAGAAGTATTTTTCTTGTTTAATGAAACTTCTAGTTTGGGGGTGTATATTCGTGAACCCAACACTTCAAAATCGCCGTTACAAAAATTTGCAGTTGACAAGAAGGAAGAAAAATAAAACCAACCGTATGTACACAACCGAAAATTAATAAACAATCTTTCAATCAGAGCAATCGATGTCTAATGAGTTTTATTATATACTTATGAAATATGTTAAGCTAACGTTAACGAAATCAAAAAGAGAAAATGAGTGTAGTGATATGTACACGACAGCTAAACACGAACTGTATGTTCGTATTTAGCTGTACACAGTGAGTGTGACTTGATGTACACATTTGAGTAACTCTCAAATATGTACATGGTGATCGAACAGCGCCATTTAAGTGTGAAATAAAAACCCTACATCCGGAGATGTTAAAAACCGCCACCGGTCAGGCCGTCCACACATAATGGCGAACATCGCAAGTCATCAAATCCATAATATCAAGATTTCAGCGAAATCTGCTCCGAAAACAGAAAATCATGGCCCGTGAGTTGAATGTCTCGCAAAAGTCCATGAGTCAAATTATTAAAAAAGACAAGACATTTTTTGATTGCAGCTTTGCAAAAAAAAAAAAAAAATAGAAATGAAAAATGAAAACATGTGTTGGTGGAGCAAACTGATAACTTGCACGATGAACAAATATTTATCGTACTTCAATCAGTATGGCATTCATCAAAGACTGTGATTGAATAAATCTCGTTTGGGTACCTGGCCATAAGAATATCGAAGGCTATTGCAGGGCGAATGAATTGGCACAACGTTACCCTTCCACCCAGATAGGGTATCGGTGCCAATACCGTTGTCAACTTGTAAATTGTTAATATTGAGTTGGCAACTAAGTAAGTGCCAATTTCACAAATGATAGTATTGACTATGCACATATTTTTGATACTTCTTGTCAATGTTATGATTTTTTCTTTCTGACATTGGTTACCTGTCATATTTTCCCTTGCTTAAGAAGCAAATTGCATATATTTTTGTTTGAAGGTGATAGTTTTCGGTTAATTTGTGTATGAAAACACCGCAAATTTCTTCATTGCCAACCTAATAGACAGCAACACCATCGATGTTGCTAACACACGTTGGTGTTAGACGGCAACTTGCCTAACCAGAAGGCTAATTTGATAGTAATGGAGCTTAAGTCGAATTAAGTTACTTTTAAAATTCAACAGGTTGTATATTTGAAGAAGTTCTGACAGGTCATTGCCATACTAGTAGGTGCTGTCAAGAGGAAGAAAGGAAGAAACTGTAGAGCATCTTCTGTGCGGATGCTTTACTCTGTGCAGGAGAGGTTTATTATGCTCGGAATCGACGCCCTTCAGAGCATTACCGAAATTGCAAAAATAAAATAAGATAATAAGATAATTTCGTTTAATAAATTCTCAGGATAGAATGGACCTAGTGGGATAGGGATTAGCTCCCAAGGTATCACAATGGCCACTATGACAGTGAAAGCTTTTTACTATAATATACTAAATATATATATAGGTGTCCACGGCAATATTAATAATAATAATCCCACAAGTACACAGAAAATAGCCAAATATGATACAATGGAAAATATTTTTACGAATATAGAACAATTAATATAAAGAAGCTAATGAAATGAAGAAATAAGGCAACAGGACCGCTATTATCACAGCATATCCATTGTGTGTCATACGTAACTCCAAGACAGGTAACAACTCGTATTTATTACAAAATAAATACAATCGACTATCATAATAATTATGGTCGAACCTCGAAGTTGTACGCTGTTACGACTAAATCGAACAGAGATATATCAATAATAAGAAATAACTAAAATGAGAAATTAACATAAAAACAAAGAGAAACAAAAATTAAAAATTTTGTAATAATAATAAGCAAATAGAAAAAACAAATACGTTCACTGTCATGGTCATATTTATAAGCTTAAGCAACAGGAAGCACGACCATTAAAAATTGCCAACATAAAAACGATAACTGCGGGTCAGAACGCGGCAATGTTTTATATATATATAATAGAATATTTAGACGTAGGCATTTTTGTTGGTGCTAAAAACAAAATTGGAGTGGGAAAAAACAATACCGTGAGTTGAAGAAAAGTTTTGTTTCCTTTTTACAACATTATTAAAAGCTACTAAAAAGTATTAAAAAAGTTTAAAGAAGAACAGCAAATAATGAAATAGCAACGAAAACAATAACAATAAAAGTAGTTAGAAAGAAAAAATGTTCAGTAGGAAAAATGAAATGGTATGTTCAAATGAGACGAAAATTATGAATGCAGATATATTGTGTTAAATACTGTATATATATTTTAAGTAACTATTGGCAATACAATTTTTGTATAAGCTAGATTTGTAGATTAAATTAAAAATAAAACAAAAACCAAGAATAATAGTAATCATAATAAATAATTAATAAATTAAGGAAGATGGCTTTGTGTTAATACAAAATATTAATTATTTAACTCTATGGAAAAAAGGGGTTTGAGAGGATTTATTAATTAATTTATTATACATATTTTGCTTGATTAAATGGATTTATTTAATTTAATTATTTTACACAATTGGAATTTATAGATCGTATGAACCGGTGGTCTGGTGGTGTTGTCGCAAGGTAACGTGTCTAACTATCTCAACCGGGTGGGACAATGTGACCAAGGAGAGCTTCTTTCAGCTCCTCGAAGAAGCTTACGACTGCTGCCCCCGCCACGATATCAAAATCGTGCTTGGCGACTTTAATGCCAGGGTGGGCAAGGAAGGTACCTTTGGTGCAACTGTCCGAAAATTCAGCCTCCACCAGAACTCCCCCGATAACGGAATGAGCCTGATCGAATTCGCCGCAGCATAAACATGGTAATTGGTGGTACCAGATTCCAGCAGCTCGGCATCCACAAAGCGACATGGCTGTCTCCAAATCAACGAACAAGAAACCAAATTTATCATGTGGTGATTGACGGAAGGCATGCTTCCAGTGTGATGGACGTGAAATAGATCCGTGGTGCCAACATCGACTAGGGTCTACCTTGTTGCAGCTAAGGTGCGCACACATTTATGTGTCACAAATAACAAGAGAAGTCCCACATAGAGAATGGCGATCCTACGAACAATTTCGTCAGTGAAGGAGATTGCCCCGATTACAGATGATGGTGTTGATGTTCCACCACCAAACAAAGCTGCAGGTGCTGGTGGCCTGGCTGCCGAGTTGTTTAAACCCGGAGGTGATGAGCTCCTTGCCTGCATGCACCAGCTCATAAGCAGAATATGGTCGGATGAAAACATGACTGATGATTGGAGTATCAGTGTTCTCTGTCCTGTACATAAAAAAGGAGACCCCACAATTTGCGCCAACTACCATGGAATAAGTCTCCTGAGTATCACATACAAGGTCCTATCGAGCGTATTGTGTGAAAGACTGAAGCCCATGCTCAACAACCTGATTGGACCTTATCAATGTGGCTTCAGAACTGGTAAATCTACCATTGACCAAATTTCCACACTGCGCCAAATCCTGGAGAAGACCCAAGAAAAACAGATCGACACACACCACCTATTTGTTGATTATAAAGCCGCTTTCGACAGTCCGGTAAGGGATTACCTCTACTCAACAATGTCTGAGTTCGGTATTCCTGCAAAGCTGCATAACTCCCGTTGTGCAGTGAAAATTGGGAAGGACCTCTCTGCACCGTTTAGTACCGAACGGGGTTTCAGACAAGGTGATTCGTTATCATGCGACTTCTTCAATCTTATTATGGAGAAAATAATACGAGCTGCTGATCTACGACATAATGGCCCTATCTTCAACAAAAGTGTCATGCTGTTAGCGTATGCCGACATATTGACATAATCGGCATGAACACGCGAGCAGTCAGTGCAGCATTCTCAGAGTTGTAAAGAGTGTCGCGTCGGATGGGTCTTACGGTGAACGAGGGCAAGACGAAGTATCTAGTGTCAACAAACAAAGAGTCCCGGCGTCTTGGACAGCACGTCACTGTTGACAACTACGCTTTTGAAGTAGTAAGGGACTTTGTCTATCTTGGAACCAGCATCAATAACTGTAATGACGTCAGCCTGGAGATCATGCGTACGATAACTCTTGCTAACAGGTGTTACTTTGGGCAGGGTATGCAATTGAGAAGTCGAACTCTCTCTCGAAGAACGAAAACTAGACTCTACAAGTCTCTCATCATGCCTGTCCTAACATATGGCACTGAAGCCTGGACAATTTCCACCTCGGATGAGCGAATGCTTGGAGTTTTCGAGAGAAAAGTCCTACGCTAGATCTTTGGACCTATTTGCGTTGGTGGCGAATACCGAATAAGGTACAACCATGAGCTGTAGGAGCTGTATGGCGATATTGATATAGTAAAGCGCATCAGAATCCAGCGGTTGCGCTGGCTAGGTCAAGTCGAGCGAATGGAAGAACACGCTCCAGCTAAGAAGGTGTTATATTCGGAACCCGCTGGAGGACGACGCAGAAGAGGAAGACCTAACCTCCGGTGGAAAGACCAAGTACTGGAGAACCTGACGACGCTTGGAATTTCTGACTGGAGCCAGCTAGCGAAGAACAGAGATGGCTGGCGAAGCATGTTATATTCGGCCTAAATCGATATTCGGTTGTTATGGCCACATAACATAACTACGAACCTGAGTGCAAGTGTAGCAGTACATAATATATAATACAAGAATTAAATTAGTGTACTAAAAATATGCATATAGTCATAGGTATTTAGTTATATAAGATAAAAAAGAATAATAATAAATGATCCTTATACGCCAACAAAATAAGAAGTTTTATGCGCTAAAATGTACTTGTATAGACTAGTATTACACGACTATGACCTTTCGCATTTTCGATCAACTTTGTTTAGTACTACGAGCTGTCAAAACTGTTCAAAGTCAACCAAATCAAAAGAATAAAAATACGCATGTTCTAACATATGCAGAGTATTCGAATGGACCACTTTTATACAATACGATATACATTCATATCTTTTCTAATATTTGATTATCTGATTGATTGCTGCTTTAAGTTTATTTTCTTATTTCTCTTTGCTTAGTTTGCTGATAGTCCTCTAATACCTCTATTAAGTATGCTCGTGCATACTGTAGTAGATAAACACGTGTGGAGCAGTTGTAAAATACAGTTAAAATCATAACATTTCTGTTGAGTGTGTTGTATACATATGTACCTATCTTATTAAGAGTAGTAATAACAATGAATCACATAGAATAAACAACTACATAAATGGGAAGCTGAGAGAGAGAGAGAGAGAGAGAGAGAGTAAAAGAAAGACGCATGTGTTTCAACATATACATACATGTATATACAGTAAAAACTCGTAATTGAGACGTGGATTACTGGTCACTATGGTAAGATATGAATCGCCCCGTGCTCAATCTTCTCTTCCAGGGAAATATTGTACAAGATTGTGTGCAGTTGTTTATGCCATTACACGGCATGGATTATTTCAATTTTTTCTCTCGAAAACTCTAAGCATTCTTCAATGCTAGCAAATGTAGTTCTTGCAGCTGAAAGTTATGACAAAGAAGCCACTAATTTCACGGTCCAAATATATTTCTCTGATCTATTTAAGCGATTTATTATTATTTTTGTTTCTTGGTTTCTAGTAGTGTCTTCATTTTCCAGGTTCTACTGTATTCCTGATAATAAAAGTTAAATAAATTTATGTAGGAAGAAAAACCATATAAATACTATCTACACAATTGTTAAATAAGAATAAACATTGCAATAGTTAAAACAAGAATAGTACATAATAATAACCTCGACAATCTAAACAATAACTAACGCTACCCATAAAATCAAGAATCATAATTGTAATGTGAAAGTGGGATCTAAAGTAAAGTATCGTATGTATGCTTTCTGGTATATTTGTGTATGTATATTATATTAGTTTGTATACAATAATATGCAATGGAATCCTGACAACAATAATAACAATAACTATATTATTTACAAGGTTACATAAGCAATTATAATATCACACAAATAACTGAAATGAACAGCATACAATTTAGAGTGAAAAGAGAATACTTGCCAATGCGTCTAAGGATTGCAAAAAAACAACAATGAAAACACTAATGCCATCTGCTCTTGTTAATGCTGTTGTGTTTGGTACTTTTATCCCATAACCGCCAAAATGTCCAAATTTTTCATTTGTGATAATTTTATAATGATGCAGGGTCTCTTTTTCTAATTAAAATTTCTTCTTATATGCACTCTTTGGAGTTTGGCGCTGCAATGGCTAATTTTGGGCCACGATAGTGACAAACTAAGAAAACTGCTTCCAAATGTTTTTCGAAATGCTCGGAATTCATGGTTTCACTTCAAAAATTCAAAACAAAGACTAATAGCGCTGTCAAAATCAGTTTGTGCATTAGCCAAGGGTTGCATCTGCCCACATCAAGAGAATGATTTGACGTTTATTAACATTTATTAATGGATTTTCGTCATATTTTCTACCGTGAATCACACGAAATGACTTCTAATATGAGTTTAAATACATTTATTCACTTTCAATAATTGTTGAGATATTATTCCATTAATTATTATATAATGTTTGCAAATGTTTATAAAATGTTTAATTTAAATTTAATTGATTGCAATTAACATATCTGTATAAATTCTATTTGCATTCACACATAACTCCATAAAATTATATGTATTTATATATGCACATTAGAGATGCCCAAATGGTAAGTAAGATTGCTTGAATTTCTAGAAAGACGTTATTCAATCATTTCTGGTCATGAATAAAACGTAGAGAAAAACAAGTTTTCCAATGATTAACCTATTTTACTACTTTCTCTGTCTTTCTGTCTTTCTTGATATCACTCAAGCTTTCGATAAAGTATGGAACGATGGTCTTATTTACAAACTCAAACTATTACTGCCTGCAAATGTCTCCTCATTGCTTAGTACCTATCTCACGAAAAGACAATTTCTCGTACATCACAAGGATTACATAACAAATCCATTGGATATTCACGCTGGCGTTCCTCAAGGAAGCGTTTTGGGCCCCTTACTGTATCTCTTATACACTTCGGATATGCCCAACAATAACTATACATTCATATCGGCCTTTGCTGATGATACGGCAATATTGTGCTCTCGCTCTAACCTCATAGAAGAAACTAAACTCCTGCAGGTTAGCTAAATGGCGCATAAAAGTCAATGAATCAAAGAGCGTACATGTAACCTTCACGCTAAGGCCAGATACATGTCCCCCACTTAAAATTAATGGCCAATCAGTTCCACAATGTTCCTCAACAAAGTACTTGAGTATTCACCTCGACAGAAGGCTGACCTGGAAAAATCACATAGAGGCAAAGAAAACTCAGATCAAGCTTAAAATTAATCAGTTATGGTGGCTGATACACAAAAGATCAAAGTTGAATCTCGAATACAAAGTGCTATTATATAAAGCAATCCTGAAGCCAATCTGGACTTATGGTATTCAGTTTTGGGGCACCGCATCTCCCTCAAATATCGAAAAATTGCAGCGAATACAATCCAAGTGTCTGCGAATTATTGTAAACGCGCCTTGGTATATGAGGAACGTTAACATCCATCGAGATTTAAATGTACCCACAATTTCTGAGGAAGTTGCAATGTCTTGCAGAAGCTACATTCAAAAATTAAACAACCAGTCGAGCACAGGCCATCTACGAATAAAAAAGAAATGACACGCTGTGTAATTGCTAGAACTCGCAACTCAACAAATTGTGATGGAACATCGGGAATATCACATAATTTTAAGTTAGTTTGTGAGATTTGAATACTTATTGTGAGTTCCTCCGAATGGTAGAAATATTCAATAAATTCTTAGTATTTAAACAAAAAAAAACTATTTTCTCTAAACAATAAACATTTTATATGTAGTGCTAAGAATACTACATTTCCACCTTTTTGAAATTCATATGGGTTAGATTAAATGTGTTCCGGCCATGGGCACATAGAGGATTACGAAAAGGCACGCACGTGTATACAAAGTATACGCATACATAAGTTGTACAACTAGTGTAAAGGTACTTTTGAACAATTCGAGAATCATTCAAAAATGAGCTTTAAGGGGGACCACTTTGACGGTTTGAAAAAATCGAATTTTTTTTTTGCTTGAAATGTTCTATGAGGTGTGTATTTTAATGTAGTATGCTTCTATAGTCCGCCAGAAACATTTAAACGAGGCAACGAGACGATTTTTTAAAAAATTTCCCGGGGCACTGAGCGAGTTTCTAAAACTTCAAACGCGTTTATCTCGAAATGACATTTTGTAAACTGGTGGGACATATCACGCTTGCAGTTTTCAACCGATTTTGATGAAACCTTGCAAAATTATCGAGAATTTAATTCTGCATCGAAATACTGGATGGGAGTTTTGATATTTTATAATTTTGATTTTTAAAGCATGATTTTGAGGCAAATTTTACATGTAAAAAATTAACAATTTTTTATAAATTTTTATAAAACGGCTTCAGTATTTCAGTGCGAAATTATATGGAGAATAACCTGCCTATCTAACTTTTGTTCCAGATTCACTTGCGAAGGGTCCAGATGTCCCACCGATGGGGAAAACCGGGCTGGAGGGGGGCTACGCGACCTGGTGCAGCGTGTACAGGGAGCCCGAGATCCAAGCAAAAAAAATTGACATTTATTATAAAAAAGATAACTAATAAAACTAATAACTAATAATAAATCATGTGTGTGCCATAGCTCAGTGGTTAGTGTGTTCGCCTTCTGATCTGTAGGTCGTGGTTCAATCCCCGGCTGATGCATAACAAATTTAATATCGATAAGATTTTTCTTTCGAATGGTACCCACCTGTCGGCAAGCAATTGGCAATTCTTCCGACAGTAACAACTTGCCATGAAAAAGCTTCTAAAAAGAACTCTGTGACAAAGCTTAGAAAAAGTGATGTTACAAGTGTTCTGCCGTTCGGAACCGGCTAAAATAAGTAGGTCCCTTCTAATACTGTCCAAATTTAAGACGCACAACAGTAATGGAAGAGAAGCTCGGCCAATGAGCCCTTTGGGGCTTTAAGTGCCACATATCTATCTATCTCAATAAAAGTTGTTTTAATGCTGAAAAAAAATTCCGAAAATACTTTATTTTCCGACAGCTCAAGGTGGTCTTCCCCCTTAAACAAATAATGCACAGCAAATTTTTTTCAAAATGTATCCTCTGGATCTTCTACATGTTTTCAAAGAACTTTCTGATAAACCTTGGTGAAATTGAAATTAATAGTATTATGAAAATCTCTTGGATATCTCTAATGTACATATAACGATATAAATTAATAATTTAATTAAACAAATATTTAACACATTCTTATGCATATACATAATTATTCATATAGGTATGTATACAACTATATATATACAGCATGTAAATATTGTATAAAGTAAAAAGAATAACTAAAAGTTATAATTAAAATCATCAAAAATGAAAATATTCAAAACAGTAAGCGCACATTGAAAAATTTCACTTTAACTTTTTCAGCTTTTATTATTCACATTGATTTGATGAAATTTTCTAGAATACCAGCGATATTATTTTGTAATATTTTATATTTCATAACAGAGTAATGCATAATGAATTTGTGTCGAATTCGAAGTGATTACTTCTTATATAATTGTTATCTCGGATATCCAATGGCTAATGCGATGTTTCGATATTATTACATAATCTATGGTATTTTGTAATGCTGTCAAACTATGTCGAACTCACTTGCTATGCTATTTGGCACTATGAACAGTAATATATTTTCTACTGTTAATATGCTAATAATAATATCTGCGTATAGTCTCTTTCATACGTATAGAGGCATATTCGTATATGTCTAAAAGCTGCGCAAATAACTACCTACAAATACACAGTGTTTGTGGGATAAACGCATATTTTATCAAATTTATTTGGCATAAACTATATTTGGATGGCACGCTGCATAATAGCATACGAATATTTATGCATTGTTATGCTTATGCAGCAATGCATTAACAAGTGTATGCGTGTGCGCACACATATGTGAATACACTATGAGTGTGTACATATAGTATGCTATACGAGTACTTTTAGGCATCTAATACATGCATTTCTCGACATAATATACTATGCTATTGGCAATTACAATTTAGTGCATTTTGCTGCTGTTGCTTTCATTTATTACTTGTGTGCACTTTGGGCGTATACGCACCTTAAATTGAATAGTAAATACTAATATCGCATGCATATGTCTATACATCTATTATAGACAATGTGTCTATACATCAGTTGAACTTTCTGTCTTATAAAATTTATACTTTAACTAAATAAATTTATTATTATATATGTACAAAATAAATGATTTACTTCATTAGGTGAAGGAGTTTCGTGTTTGAATATACTAACATATTTATAATTCAGAATTCTGAGTGTGAGTATTAATGTCGGATATATAGAAACAAATTTTATTTTATGGTCTATTAAATAAACTATTTTTGAATTGCACAAATGTTCCTTTAATATTCCACATAGATAAATGCATATGCGTTTACATTACGAAAGACCAGTTGTATATAAATATTTGCATCAAGCTAATATTCATATAAAATTGATATATATACTACAATAGTATGATAATAAAGGGGTGCTACTGGGGTAGTGACGCGATTATATAGCCTCTCCTATTCAATTGTCAACCTCACCTACACGTCGGTGCACCCTGTCGATAACAGAAGAGGCTCTGACGACATAACACTTTAAGCTAAGGTGTTGATGTACCCGTGCCGAGAGCTGAATGGCTGGTAGTGATTAAAGAACCAAGTCGTTAACGGTCCCCTCCGATGCCCAGGCAAGGTCGGTTGTATTAAGTGCCTTACCCTGGTATACTGGCTCTGCTGGTGTGGACTCTTCTTTCCAGTTCACTCGTGGGAATCAAAACGGAGAACATACACAACAAAACCAAAAACCAGGAAGTAAGGGGGGGCGCTCTGGGAGCGCTTTCGGAGGATGATCTCTTGGCCAGTAGCCAGGAGAGCATCAAAAACAAGGATGACAAGGGTGCCAGACATAGCACCCCTGTCAGAGACAATAACATTCCATCAACATCCAACAAAGGGAGCATGCCAGCCACAGCGGCCCCCAAGAAGTCTAAGGAGTCGTCCGGTACCCTGCTGAAAGCGAGGTATCAAAGGGCGCTTTTCATACTGGACAAGATCGCCAAAAATAAGAAAGATGGCAAAGTCCAAAAGCGGGATGCCGAGGATAAGGTCAGGTACGAGGCGGTGGTCAAGCAGTACGAGACCTCACTCGCAAACAAAGCAGCACAGCCACAACAACAGCTGAAGCAGACAGCGAAGCGGAATCGGTTACATGACGTGACCGATCACCCCCCAAAAAAGGGCAAGTACTCCAAACAAGGGGGGGGGGTCATTCCGCTGTTGCTCCAGCGGCATGAAAGCAACCCTATAGCGAGGTGGCCAGAGACTTCCTCCAGGTTGCTATTGTTGACGCGAAGAGCAAAAATGGGAGGCCGGTGCTGGCAGTGTGGAGCTTTATTGAGGGACGGCTATCTGAGATGGTCGTCGAGCACCTCTTGGAGAAACAGACTCCAGTTCCTGCCTTCAACTGTGAGGAGGTTTGTCGAGGCTGTCGGGTAATCAAGTGCGCGGACGGATTCTCGAGGGAATTTCTGGGCAAATGCGTAACTAAGATTAGTAACGCATGGGAAGGTCTTTCGCTTAAGATCATCCCGGCAGCGAAGATTCCCAGGAGGCCCCGGGCGCGTATTTGGTTGCCAAAAATGGCAATGAAACTGGATGAGTCGAAGCTGATCCAGTGTTTGAAGCTGCAGAACCCAGGTGTCCCGATGGATGACTGGTCGGTCATTAAGATCGAAGAGCAGCAGCGCAACAGCCAGCCAGTCCTTCTGCTCATCTGCAATGAGTCCCTGGGAGCACTTGAGCAGAGAGAAAATAAGCTTCGGTTTGGCATCAGGGGGGCCAAAATGAAGGTGTTTCCGACCTCGGTGGCTCTGGATAATAACCTGGAAGAGGTTGATGACGCCAAAAAGCTCCTAGAGGGGCTCAAGCTCGGGGAAGGTGCCTCGTCATCAACCGAGCAAACTGGAAGTGCGCCACAAACCAGCAAACAAGGAGATGCTGAGAGTGGTGCAGATTAACTTGCAGCATGCCAAAGCAGCCTCTGACAACCTAATAATCCTTCTCAGAGGGGAGGACATCGACACCTGTCTTATACAGGAACCCTGGATATGGCGCTCAAAGATTATGGGTCTGCACACCAGGGACTACAACCTTTTTTATACGCATGGTGAAGGTAAGCCAAGGGCGTGCATCCTGGTAAGAAACACAATTAACGCTTTCTTTCTACCTAATTTTAGTTCTTACGATGTCGTAGTGGTCAAGATCGAGTCGCAGAGCGGTCGTAGTCTCATGATCGCTTCGGCGTACTTGTCGCATGACCGTCCAGCGCCTCCCGAGGAGGTCCAACGGCTCATCAGCAACATCAGTAACAGCAAAGAGGATGCTCCATTGGGCTGCGACGCCAATGCCACACATGCGATTTAGGGAAGCAGCGAAACAAATGAGCGAGGTGAGTCTCTTTTTGATTTTATAATATCCTACGATCTCAATATTTGTAACAGGGGCGATTCACCTACCTTCACTTTCCCCGGTTAGGAAACCTGTAGGGGTGGGAAGAAGTCCTTGATATTACACTCACAACTAACTCTCTCGACCTTGTAATTCGTAACTGGACAGTTTCGAAACGAATCTTCCTGTCGGATCATCGAATGATTCTCTTTGACCTAGGCTGGGAGAGGGAGATTAGACAACCACATAGAAACCCCAAACGAACATCTTGGAATCTGTTTGACAAGGTAGTTAGCGATAGACTCCATAGAAATAGAACAGCCATAGAGTCCCGGAATAATCTGGAAGACCGGGTCAAGTCTCTAGAAAAAAGTTTTCAGATGGCCTACAAAGTTGCCTGTCCTATATCTAGGAGTAAGAAGATCTTCCCGCCATGGTGGGATAGGGATCTGAGTGACCTGAGGTCCAAGCTCAGGTGAATCTTTAACGACTGCTATGCAACGGGTGACTTTCAGGAGTATAGATATTCCCTGAGGGAATATAAAAAAGCTATACGAACTGCAAAGACAAAATCTTGGCGGTAACATTGCGAGTCGATAGAGGCCACGAAGGACTCAGCAAGACTCGGTAAAATCCTGGCTAAAGACCACTCAAATAAAACCTTTATAAAGCGCGCCGATGGCACTTGGGCGGAATCGGCTGCCGAAACTCTAGATATCCTCATAGATACTCACTTTCCAGACAGTCCTGATGAGGCAACGCAAGGAAGCGAACCGGTACAGCAGGAAGTATCGGCGGCGCTGCTGGATAAAATCATGACTGAGGAGAAAATAGGGTGGGCAATTAATAGTTTCTCACCTTTTAAATCCCCGGGGGTAGACGGTATTCTCCCTATAATGATGCAGAAGACTCAGAATTCTTTGGTTAAGGAGCTAAAGGAGATCTTCCGTGCTTGTATTCGCTACAACCATATCCCGACTACATGGAGGAGAACAAGGGTGGTTTTCATTCCCAAATCGGGTAGAATAGGACATGAATTGGCCAAGGACTTCAGGCCAATAAGTCTTATGTCCTTTGTATTAAAAACTCTAAAAAGAATCTTAGACTTATATATACGGGAGCTTCTAGATGAGAAATCTCTCTCTTCAGTACAGCATGCGTACTTGAGGGGGAGGTCTACAGAAACTGCGCTAGATGAGGTGGTACGCACAGTGGAGAGGTCCCTATTGTATAAACAATTCACACTGGCGGCGTTTGTTGACGTAGAGGGAGCGTTCAATAACGTCAAGGCGGATTCCATTAGATCCGCCCTTGCCAGGACAGAAATAGCAGAACCAATTAGAAATTGGATCTCATCCTTACTCATTAACCGCGAAATAACAGCTGAGCTAGGGGGTGCAAAACGTAGTAAGCGGGTACGTAGAGGCACACCTCAGGGGGGCGTGCTGTCCCCTGCTCTGGCTCATAACTATAAACGATATCCTTGTGGAACTTAACGCAAATGGAGTTAAGATTTTAGCGTACGCTGATGATGTAGCGATCCTGGTCTCGGGTCCCTTCCCTTCCGTGATGAGTGAAATCATGGAACGAACATTAGCAAAACTAAGTAGGTGGGCACAAGATTGTGGCCTTAGGTTGAATCCGGAAAAGACGGAGTTACTGCTCTTTACGAGAAAGTACAAACCACCTACCTTCAGACTACCAACATTAAATGGACAGCAATTAACCCTATCGAACAGTACCAAGTATCTGGGACTGACTATAGACTGCAAACTGAATTGGAAAACATGCATCGAGGAGAGAGTACGGCAGGCATGCATCACTTTCTATGCTTGCAAATCGATGTTTGGTAAGAAGTGGGGTCTAAGGCCGAACATGGTACTCTGGATGTACCAAGCGGTAGAGAGACCGGTGTTGACCTATGGCTCTGTAGTTTGGTGGGAAGCTCTACGGAAGAACAATAAACTACGGAAAGTTCAGAGCACTGCGTGCGTTGGTGCCACTGGGGCCTGTCGCACCTGCCCTGCAGCGGCAATGGATCCTATTTTGAACCTCCTTCCAATTGACTTGCACATACTATGTACTGCATCGCAAACATCACTCAGACTCAGGGAATCTGGATGTTGGAAGTGTACTCAACAAGGACACAGTAGCATCCTTAGGAATGTACCAATAGATTTAGTTGACAACAGGACGGACTTCTGCGCTCGCAAGCTGGCTTTTGAGAGAGGCATCAAGGCCGTATTTCCAAGTAGAAATGAGTGGAAGAAAGGTGGGATCCTGACTGGTAGGGATACACACATTTTCACTGATGGTTCCAAAATGGACTCTGGAGTTGGAGCTGGAATCTATTCGGAGTCCTTAGAAATATCAACGTCCGTAAAACTCCCTTCTTATTGCACTGTGTTCCAGGCGGAGGTATACACAATTCTGCAAGCATGCGAATTGCTCCAACAAAGGAACATAACTGCCAGGCAGCCATAAAGGCGCTAGCCGCGCCAACTGTTAGCTCAAAGCTGGTCGGAGAGTGTAAACAAATAATAACCGCAATATCTGCCTACTTCGAAGTATCAGTTATCTGGGTTCCAGGACACAAGGGAATCGCAGGCAACGAGAATGCTGATAAGCTAGCTCGCAGGGGCTCATCTGCAGACAATAAACGAACATCCTATGCCGATGTAGGTGTTCCCCTATCTGAAGCCAAGGGGATTATTCAAAAACACTACCTAAACAAAGCGCAGCGGAAATGGACAAGGCTGTCTGGCCAGGTGGCCAGACTACAGCGAGAAGAGGACAAGGAGCCTTCTGAGTAGATCTAGGGCCGTCACACACAAACTAATAGCAGTATGCACAGGACACTGGGCCATTGGTACACATGCGGAGAAAATGGGTATCCCGCACAACGACCATTGCAGAAGCTGCAACGACATAACCGCTAAGGAGACGGTAGAGCATTTCTTGTGCAAATGCCCGGCCTTATGCAGAAACCGATTAACATCCTTAGGTAGCCCTTTCTTTGATAACCTAGGACAGGTATCTAAAATAGAGATCTCCCATATCCTTCAGTTCATAAACAACTCCGGCTGGTTGTAACATATCCTTCAACACTCAGTAGGTCTTAGCGAGATTTATGGCTCAAAACGGCATTTTATTTGATAATAAAACAGTTAAACAAGCTTTTAATAAAAATGAAATTATATACCTAAGTATTTTAAAGTATATTGAATGTAATGTATGTGGTATAAACGATGTACTCATACCATGAATGCCCCTTGTAATAGCACCGAATACTGCTACTAATTCTACTATACCGACCTAATGCTTATATGCAGAAGAAATCAAGGCTGATTTAAGTCTACCAAAGGATGATATATTCGACTTTGATTTTAATTTGTTATTCTTAAATATCACTCTTAAGAAGAAGCTTGCATTGAACAAGTGACCACGTGCACACTGTCCTTCACTTAATATACAACGCATTGGTTAGGGAGTATGTATTATACGGGTGATGCTCGATGACCTATTTATTATACCATTATTCTATTTATTTTGCATCCTTCATCTATCCAACATATTTAGATGAAAATAATGGTAAACAAATACTCTTCTCTACAAAAGATACTTCAAGAAGTTCCTTAATCACAAGGTAGTAATGAAGCTAATTCCTTCCCTGCGCGAAAATGAGTAATGTATTGCCAATGGATTAAATAATATGTTAGCATGCATGAATTTGGCATGGCAATCGCTACATTCAATATCCTTGAAGGTAACTAACTTCTACGTCTTACGGTCGGCTTCATTATAACACTGCGTAATGCCTGTCCACCAGGAGATGTGCTATAATTAACAGATTTTCACATCATTACAAAAAAGATTATCAAAAATGCAATAAAAGTTAATGATCCACTTTTATATACATATTTATAGTACATGTGAATAAACATATATGTATGTATTTATATATGTATATGTATAGTATGTTTATACATATATTTAGATATTTATCGTAATAATCATCAACAATATTATATGTATAATAATTATCACATACGTCAACATAATTTGTTAATTACAAAAAAATGTTAAATCATAAATCCTTAGAGTAAGTTTATGATATTGCACATAGAATATTTCTGCACATAGAATATTTTCCGGGGATTGAACCCACGACCTACAGATCGGAAAGTAAACGCACTAACCACTGAGCTATGACACCCACATTGAATATTTTGTTATGTGCTTAAGATTGAGTTTCAAAATAAGAACAAGTTATTTCTGATTGCTCTGATCAATTTTACAACGTTTAATAATTTTTTATAAATTTATTTTACGGTTTTTAACGGTTAATTTTGAATTCGGAAATGAAACTATATTACGAATGATTTATTATTATGCTAACAATTGCAATTGAAAATTAAATATTTACCGTACAGAAATACAATGGCGTAGTCAGGGTGGTTAGGGGGATAGATCCCCTTTTGGCCGTTGGACTTGTTAAAAAAGAAAAATAATAATATATAGATATTTAAGAATCATTCATTAACATTTTTTTCTTATATAGCTTTTTCATCTAATCCCTTTTTGCATAAATCCTGGCTACGCTACTGCAGTAGTGAATTCATTATCTGAAGCGTTCAAAAACAGAATGCATGTCCTTCTAAAGTAGTATAATTTTCAGTTATTTAGTAAAACTTTTGGACCCGATTGTCACGTCTTCTTTCAAGTGTTTGAGAATTAACTGATTTTTTCTTGCAACATATGTATTTGGTTGATTTTATAACTTTTATATAGCAAATATTGGATATCAAGAGCAATTTTAATTTTAAAGTATTTTTATGATCCCGGTATAGCTTTTGGAAATCTCTAAATTCCGTTGTTAAGAAGGCAAAAGCCCTTAAAATTGGCTTTCTTAGCATATTTTGCCATGTGAGTGCGTTTTATTAGAATTTCTGATTAGAGTTTTCAAGAATTTGAGCAGACACATAAATGTTCAAATGTGTATGCATATTTGATTAATATTGTACATATTTGCTTACAGAGATGCACAGAAATGTACATTTATGGGTATTTCCCAGGAAATGTTAACCATTATTGAAAACAAATTATTAATTGAAAATGACCGAAAATCGCCTTTAACAACTAATAATTAAGCCTAAATACATTATTATGTTATTGATAGGATATTTTTTTTTTCAAAGTTATTTTCGAAGTGTATATTGCAAATTTCTATTGGCAGATATGAACTCGTGAATATCCTAGGATATGCATATACATATAACGTATGTACTGAAGAGGATACATCAATAATGAGAGACCTGTTTCAATACTAATATTAGTGTTGTATCCATTTCCATAAATTTGGCTCTATTTAGTTGCTGGAATGTTTAAATTTATAAATTTTATAAATCAATGTTAATCATTTTATGCTGATTACTCGGGAGCTATATTACAAAACAATTTGTTGGATGCATATGTGTATATATGCATGCGTATACACTGTATGCTATATAGGTACGTGATGAAAATCTGAATAATCGAATTATCTTTGTAATTTGGCAATAATAATAATAACAATAATAATAACACCAGTCAACAATATACATAGATAATTAGAAATGCGTATGCTACGCGTAAATAATATGTGCTTAATGCAGTGCGTTAATTGCAATCACCTACTAAAAATGTGCTATATTGCATTCTAATTATATTGATTTGGTTAGTTGTTGTCAGTCTTTTAACAATTAAATCAACTGGTTAGAAAATTCACTTCAATAAATATATATGTACCTGTATAGCACATGTTTATTATTATTGTGGTTTTATTATACTGTGGTACAATGTGGTTTAATATTACCACAAATAAATGGTCATATATGCATTTTTTATTGCATAATTTGAAATAATTGTGTATATTTCACACGTTCTGCATTTTTAATCAAATATCGTATTCAGGTACAATGGTGGCAAAAACCTCGTCATCAACTATCGTCCATTTTAAATTTCTCCGAGAATCGTATATACTATATATATATTTACGAGTATATATGTATATATATATAAACATATATATATATATATATATATATATATATATATATATATATATGTATATATATATATGTATATATATATATACATATATATATATATATATATATATATATATATATATGTATATATATATATATGTATATATATATATATATATATATGTATATATATATATATATATATATATATATATATATATATATATATTTTTTTTTTTTTTATAACTCTACCTCTTTTCGAGGGTTATGTGCGGTATGTGCTTTTTGTGCGACAGAGAGCTGCAACGGGTACATAATTTTCGTGCGCACTCGAGTATACACTCGGATTTTGTTGCAATCAAACTTTTAAGTACGAGTACAAGTATTGGCCGCTAGGAGCGAGTGTTAGACGAACATGCTGTTCGCAAAACTCGAACCAAATGCGCAAATGTTTGATATAATCGAGTGTCGAATGGACACTCGTACACACACGAACAGCTACTCGGCACACGAGCTGATTGAATGCATTCGAGTAACACTCGAGTGTGCACAAAATTTGCATATAATCTTAAATAATATATTGTTACGTTTTTATTCTGTGAACGTTTAATTCTATTTGAATTACCTTGTTCGATCACTGGATTCTGTTAATGATAACTGCAACACTTATTTTGTACAACTATATTCAGCAACAATTTATTTAATAATCTCTATTTACAATCAACACTGTTTACAATCAACTATTTACTATAACACTTAAATGTACTTGCAACTTTTGCCTCTGTATCAATGTTTTCGCAATCACGTTCGGAAGTAGATTGATTTTTCTTCTCAACACTGGCTCTATTTATACTCTGTTGGCAACACCCCAGAATCTTCCTTTATCGAGATTCTTCTCTTCCTTTCTCGTTGGCTTGTTCTGGTTATCGCTTATTTCTTTTTGTTGACATTCGTTTCGATGCCAATAGAGTCAGTCACAATAGTGATGAGTAATCAACTATCGATACTCGTTACAATATGTATGAACGGCAGTCAACCTTTTTATGAGAAGTGATTAACAGCAATTAGCGAAGCTTTATGTGTTTTTAAGTTCAGAATGACAACAAGAGAAAATTCTATTAGTGAGGACATTGCCAATGGCAACTATACACTGTCTGGCCGGCGCAAAGGGCGAAGTTTCGTATGGAATGTTTTATCAGAAATCATACAGCCGGATGAAACTGTACTGGAAGGTTTTGTTAACTGTCGCAGTTGCTTAAAAGTATTAAAGTATTGCAATGGACAGACGTCTAACCTAATTCGTCACCCATGCTGCAAAAAAATCAAAGAGTCGCAGCACTTAAAAACTGTCACAGCGTCAGACAAAAATGAAGCCATTGAAAAATGCACATCATGGATTATTGAAGACTGTCGGCCATTTTCAGCAGTTCAAGGTTCTGGCTTCTCGAAACTGGTAAAATTCTTTATCAAGATTGGTGCAACGTATGGCGAGCACGTTGATGTAGAGGATTTGCTACCTAACCCAACAACAATTTCCCGCAAAGCCCAAAAGTACGCAAATGAAAAAAAAGAAAAACTTAAAGAAGAAATAAATAACATTGTGAGCAGCGGTGGAGCTACAGCTACAATCGACATGTGGACGGACAACTACGTAAAGCGGAACTTCTTGGGCGTCACCTTCCACTACCAAAAAGATTTAAAATTCTAACATGTGGTGCTGGGCATGAAATCAATGGATTTTGAGAGGTCTACGGGTGATAATGTGTTGAAGAAGCTTGACAGTCTTTTCAATGAATATGGTGTTCAAAATATGGACCGAATTAAATTTATAACTGACATAGGAAGTAATATGGTTAAAGCATTACACCAAAATATACGCCTAAACTGCAGCAGCCATTTATTTTCAAATGTTTTGGACAAGTCGTTCGCTGATACAAAAGAGCTCACAGATGTTTTAGAATCTTGCAAAAAAATTGTCAAATATTTTAAAAAAGCAAATTTGCAGCATCTTCTACACACTTCGTTAAAAGCCCAATGCCCTACTCGGTGGAATTCTCACTACGGAATGATTAAATCCATTATTGACAATTGGGTAGAAATTAATAATGTTCTGATTGATAACGAACAAAGCCAACGATTGCTACACGTTAATATACCCATTCTGAAAGTCTTGTTTGAATTGTGTAAGGATTTTGAAACTGTGTTCAAGAAATTACAACTTTGCAGTTCTCCATCACTTTGCTATGTTTCCCATCTATTTTAAAAATAAAAAACATTTGCGAACCGAACAGTGAAGATATTGCTGCAATATCGGTGCTAAAAGCGAACATTAAACAAAAAATTGATGAAATATGGGTCGCCAATTTAAGTTTGTGGCATAAAGCTGCATGCTTTTTGTACCCGCCTGCTATAAATATGCAGCCAAATGATTTGCAAAGTATAAAGAATTTTTGCATTTCTCAAATTCAAAATAATGCATATACAGCAGAAACATTTTCACAACCATCGTCTGTGTTATTGACGGAAAACGACTCCTTAAGCCCAACAACACCCAACGCTTCTACTTCCACATCCCGTTTTTCTTTTAATGAAAGTGACTTAGATCAAAGTCATTCAAGTTTCCCAGCTGCGATTTCCAATAAAAGCAATGATTCATTCTTTTTCTCAAATTTGCTTAAGTCATCTGACTCAAATATCATAGAAAAGCCTGAAGATGAATTAGAAAGATACAGCAAAGAAATAGTTGCGATGACTGAAACATTTAATTTAATGGAGTGGTGGCAAATAAATCAGAAGAAATATCCCTACCTTTCAAAACTGGCATTGCAGATTCATTCAATGCCAGCTAGCAGTGCAGCCGCCGAGAGATCTTTTTCTTTGGCTGGCAACATAATATCAGAAAAAAGAAATAGACTAGGGCCAGGATCGGTAGACAGCTTGCTGTTCTTAAATTCTTATTATAAAAATTACAATGTTTGAAAGTCATACTGCATTTTCGATCTCAAATGTTTCTTCTGTTTTTGACTATTAGTAAAATTTACAATCTTAAACTTAACATTTATAATACATGTAAAGTGATAAGTGCCATAAAATGGATTTTTATACCCTGCATAATGCAATATGCATGGTATATTCATTTTCTTTTCTTTTTACTTATTATTTTTATTTCTTAAATTAAGGTTTTTAAAAAAAATGAATATATTTAAATGCAATGAAGTGTTTCTTTTTGTTTTAATACTTTTGTTTATTTATTATTTGTTAAGTAATAAATACCATGAAATGAGTTTTGAATGAATTCTATCCTTAAACTGCAGTTTTCTTTTTTAATACAAAGCCTAATACAGTGTGTAAGCTAAGACCGAATGCGGCATCAACACTCGAGTACTTACTCGAGTGTTTCGTTCACAATCAGCTTGTGCACAACACAACCGAAATAAAAATACACACAAAACTCGAGTTTGCTGCATATACTCGAATATAAGCACGTCGTGATCGTTTGTTCGCATTATTTTCAGTTCGGGTGTCAAACTCGATCGAACTTGTGTTTGACGAGTGCTACGACACACTCGTATCGAATTTAAGCGAGTGTGATTGAGCAAGCTCGAACATACTCGAAGCTGTTCTCTGGTGTGCGATTGGGATACATTGAGATTTGGGAACACTGCAATTCTGAAATGGCCATCAAAATTCGTGAATCTTTGGTGCCAAAAGAGTAGATAGTACCGCTGCCGCTTCACATAAAACTTTGACTTGTTGAAAGCTTCATTAAAACTGTTGCTAAAAGAGATGCGTTTGAAGAAAATTTACCCGAAGCACAGCGAAAATAAAATTTAAATTTAAAGAGGGAGTAGTAGGATCAGTAGTGGATTCACATTTGGACATCATATGTGATCCAGATTCTGATGATAGCGATGACTTTGATACTGATGTCCAAGCGCCGAACCATCACCCTCGAAAAGAGCTAGAGTTATATTTATGAACATATTATAAAAAAAAGTCTAATAGAATTACATATTTCCTGGTTATATGTTTGTTTATTATTTTCTGTGGACCTTTAAGTTCTCTGTATAAAGATTTTGCCTGAGAATACCTCTAGTGAAATATTCCGGCGAATAATTTTCTAGAACATTTTAACCTCTAGCTACTCCCCAAATGCCATTTTATTCAGACTCTCCTAAAAAGCGGTCAAAACGACCCTTTCGTGAGATAGCTAACTTGTTAAAATGTTCTACAAAATTATTCCTCTTGGTATTTTATTATATACATATGTAGCCAAACTACATATTTCACTCTGATATGAATTTTAACCTTTTTTCGACTTTTATCAAAAATTTAATATGGCAATAAAAAATTTGGGAGAGAATGCAAAAAGATTTTGAGGATTTACTATATGGTTCTAAGTCTTTCATCCTGTGATATTATTATAATAATACACACCTAACCAGAGAACAAGGAACATTTCGCTATAATTTTATTCAAAATAAAGTTTGAACTATTTGATCGATTTTCTTATGGAAAATTTGTTAAAATAGGTGATAGTTATCCTTTTTAGGTTGAATCTAAATTTTGACTATGAATACACCATAGTAATTCTTAAGTATGTGGCTGAAATTTCCATAATATAGTTATGTATGTACTTTACATAGTACCTTTTTTCTTGGGGATTTGATATATGTAAAACTAAAACGTTTGGTTGCTTTACGTGGGCGAGATAGTTGAACCATAATGTTTGATTAATGCATGCAAAATTTAAATTGACATCTCTAAATTGACTATGGAGACGGGGCTAATAAAGAATGTAAACACATACGATACTTTTCTATAACCCCGAAACTTCCCTCAAATTGTTATAATCATCTGATCATCTGATTATCCGCTAATGTGCATAGATTCTAAAATATTATAGATTATAAATCGAGTATTGAACAGTATGTATAAACATATGTCTTACTACTAAATATCATATTTTAAAATATTTGAATGTATGTAGTTGCATATTGTACCATGTACTGCACATGTTTAGTTCAACAAAAGCCGGTTATTAAATATTTAAAATTGTAAACAAAAAATTGTGTAGGTATCTATAATAAAAATGTAGAAAACACATAAGAAGCTAGATGGGGAAGTGTACGATATTAGAGGAAATGGAGAGATACAAATTGGGGGAGTGATTGTTGAATTCTCTTGCAAAATCCATATTACGAGTCAGTGATGGAAAATGTTGACATATAATACTTTTTACAGCACAATGAATGGTGAAAAAGTACTCAAGTACTCTCAATGCATTTTCAAAACACTTGATCGAACACTCAAGTTAGACAGTTTCATCCCTAATACAAAAAAAAAAATCTCCTTACAGTCGGCTGGGGCCGACCAAACTATACCCTGCATATGTAGATTTATATATAAAAAGTTTACTCGAATATCCAACTTTTCTTTTATTTCCACTTTTCGAGAAAAAATTTTTGCATATACTACTAATTTACACCCGAAATATGGTTGACTTTGACGAAGTAAAAGGATTTTAAGATAATTCCGAGGCTTAGTATGGGAGCTATATAAAAAGTGGGCGTGGCTTACCACTTTCTAGTAAATCCAATTAATTTTTCCACACCTTAAATTTGGTGTCCTACGTTGAATAGTTTCTAAGTTATGGTGGTTAACATTTTTGTTTAATTTCCTCAACTTTGTATGGGAGCCCCATACAAAGTTGGGAGATTATTTCCGACTACCATATTAACCTAAGTGTTAATTATGATTGTTCTAGACAGAAGGATGCAGAAGTTACAGCTATTTCAATTTAAAATTTGTATGGGGGCTACGATAAACAGTTGGCGTGGTGCGCCCATTTCCTGTGAGTTTAATTGCTTGTACAATACTAATCCATACCTTAAATCTCGTTGTCCTAGGCTAAATGGTTTGTAAGCTATGGAGCTTACAATTTTAGTTTAATTCCCTCGACTTTGTATGGGAGACCCATGAAGGAGTAGGCCTGGCACACTGATTTTCTGCCAGATTATTTCCGAATACGATATTAATTTAAGTGTCAATTATAGTTATTCTAGACACAAGATTGCCGAAGTTACAGCTGTTTCAATTTAAAAGAAGTACATACACTTTGTATGAGAGCTACGCTAAAAAGTAGGCGTGGCTCAACCACTTTTGGCGAGGTTATATAGTAGTATAATATAAGTCTATGTGCCAAATATTGTTGTCCCAAGTGGTATATTATGTGAGTTATAGCAAGTTAAAGATTTTGAAAATTTCGAGGTTAGTCGCTTTGAATGCTTGGTGTGGGCGTGGTTATTGACCGATCATGCCCAATATCAATCCCCTCCGTACCCTTGGATCATAGGTTACTTGTGCCAAATTTCATCGAAATAGCTCAATATTTACTCAAGTTATCGTGCGAACCAGCCAGGTGACAGACAGACGGACGGACGGACGGACGGACGGACGGACGGACATCGTTAAATCGAAAATTTAATCGACGCTGATCACGAATATATATCTATGTCTATATCTCCGGAGATTCCTTCACGGACGGACGGACGGACGGACGGACGGACGGACATCGTTAAATCGAAAATTTAATCGACGCTGATCACGAATATATATCTATGTTTATATCTCCGGAGATTCCTTCAAGTGGACACAAACATCTGACCGAAATGAATATACCATGCATATTGCATTATGCAGGGTATAAAGATTATTTAAAATGGAATAAATAAAATAAAATTGCTACAATTGTTAACTACCAAACATCATTTGTAATGTAAACGAGGATATTGAAGAAAACTCATGTTTGGAATAATAAGTCTATTTTTACTTTCTTTTTTATATTATTATGAACTGTTATATAGAATGTATATATTTTATTTTATGTATAATTAATATTTGTTTTGCCTTTAACTGTTCATATTAAAAACTTCAAAAAATGTGTGTATTTTTTTTAATTACTCGAGTATTGCATACAAAAAAATGTTCGATAAGTATTTGCTTATTCGTTTTCGATATAATACATACATTGCAAGGCAAATGCCATCACTGTTACGAGTATAATATATTTCACACTCATATTCGTGATTTTTCTGTGCTTCTTGTTATTGTACTGTTCTCCGGCGTTGTGTTTTTCCATGATTTTTAAACATTTATTTATGCAATTTAAGAAAATAAATTTAATGAAATAACAATAGAAAATGTTTCCAACTATGCAGGCGTATATTTAATGTAATCAATATTCCCTCATGATATTACGGAGCGGCAAGCACTTTGCTTATGTTGACCGATTGCACTAGTGTGTATATGTTCATTCTGTTCTTTATATACTCTTTAGAGTAAATCTCTTTTCAGTTTACTAAAACGTAAAAGAGAAAATTTTATTGTTTTTGAAGATAGTGTTGCCATTAAAGAAATACATTTTTAAATATAGGTATATTTTAAAATTACTTCATTGAATAATATGCGCTAGAAGTTAGAAACACTATAAGTCATCGATTATGACCCAGTGAAATAATTATGTATAATAAATTGATTTAACAAATTAATATACCTCAAGGAATCGGACAGTAGCAACTGCTAATAAAAGTAGATCGCATTCATTTCCAATAAAAAATGTCTACATGTGGTAACACTACATACTGGAGATCACTATGTATGTATGTATATAATGCAGCAATAAAATATATATCAGTGCGGCGATATAAGAGTATGCACGATAACAATAATAAATGTATAAATATTTTTTTGCTTTTGCCGCTCAAAAGTTTGTATTTCGTTATTTATTTTCATTTTGATTTTTGTTTTGATTTGTTCGTATGAGTTCAACTACAATATATTCTTTCTTATATATACAAGTCAGCAATATTAGTTTATATGCTTCCCAAGCATTTCAGTCTTTGTAAAACATACACGCGAGCATTTGTATTACTATATTCGTTCGTATAATTCTGGTTTATTTGTTATATTGTTAAACGATCGTTTTGATTGAAAAGGAAGACCGTTAATAAAATTATTAAATTATAAGAGGTGATAAAAAAAAAAATAAACATTCATTTAATTTATTTGGTTAGTCCCGATTTAGACACAAAGATTTTTGCATGAAAAAACTTTTCAATTCTCTTTTGATGTTTCGTTCGCGTTTATAACAACTCGTTTGTATGTTTTGTTAATGTTTGACATAACGAATGACAAGCACAAAGCGTGTCGCATGTACGTAAAACAAAAAACCTCTATTCCCCGTGCGTTCCTCTCTTCCAAACAAAAAGTTTTTCATTCAAATATCTCTGTGTGTAAATCGAGACATATTAGACAATAATTTGTTCTAAAAGCACAATATATGTAAATAATTTTATTTATTGCATGGGAACATTTTCTATGTGTACATATTTAATTCTACGAGTGTTGACCTCTGGGTGAAGCTAAGATTATATTTATAATTTCACAAAAATAGTTTGAAACACATATGAATGGACTGCTGTAACACGATTAGATTCTTTGATAAAATGTTAAAACTTTAAGACTTTTTGTTTTAAGTACATATTTGAACTGGGTGCCGTAGCTCAGTGGTTAGTGTGTTCGCCTTCTGATCTGTAGGTCGTGGTTCAATACCCGGCTGATGCATAACAAATTTAATATTGAAAAGATTTTTCTTTCGAACGGTACCCACCTGTCGGCAAGCAATTGGCGATTCTTCCGACAGAACAACTTGCCATGAAAAAGCTTCTAAAAAGAACTCTGTGACAAAGCTCAGAAAAAGTGATGTCACAAGTGTTCTGCCATTCGGAACCGGCTAAAATAAGTAGGTCCATTCTAATACTGTCCAAAATTTAAGACGCACAACAGTAATGGAAGAGAAGCTCGGCCAATGAGCCCTTTGGGGCTTTAAGTGCCACATATTTATTTATTTTTTTTTACATATTTGAATCTGTGTCAAATATTTGATGCTGGGGCAAATAAACGAATCGAATCGTAAGTATTGAAATTACATTTAATTGCAAGCAAATATCTCGACGTAGAGTGTAAAAAAATTAATTTATTCACCATTGGTGCAAGATGCAAGTTATTTATTCCAAAAAGTGTATCATTTTCTGGGAATTTATTATATATCAGAATTTTTTAAAATATTGCTGATTTGCATTTGGCGAAATTTTCGTGGAAATGCATTCTGTACTGAATCAAAAATTTATCGATTTTCAGAAAACACAGTGATTTTCTCATGTTAGGTTAAGCTTGGTTATGCGGGTGCACTCTGGCCAAAGATTGGTCCATTGTGGTACCGTGCATCGGTGATACATGATTTAACCTACGTTCCCTCTATCGAACGAGATCACTGGGATTTCTTAATGGAAATGGCGATGTCCCCGACATCCACGGGTGCTAGTTCAGTTGTATCCGTAAAAAAAGACACTCCCTAATCAATACTCAGAGCACTTTACACTTTACCTAAACAATTAAAGTCGAGTAAAATGTTCAACGCTATCCCCAATATTTGCATAATCATTGCCGGTTGCGGTATCGGCATGTATGCAGTATAATCAGTTTTGTATTTTGTCGTTAACACGTCTATTTTGTTTTGTTTTGTAATTTTGAGTAGGTACATCTTACATATATACCTATACTGAGATTTAATAAATTATTTTAATTCAAATGTGTTGATCATTTTTTCTCTGTAGTGCATATACTGAGACATTTGCGAGTATAGGTGTAGTATGTAGTAGCATTGTTTCTTCTATGTAGTTGGGTTGTTATTGTTGACTTAAGTATTTCTAAAATTATTTGTTTTCTCAAGCATAAAGCTTCATATTTAATTTCTAACTTGTCATATTTTTCTATATACAACATACATATATAGCATTCGTTAACATAATTTCTATTGATCATTTAACTTTTATTTATTTAATCATATTATATTTATTAAACTTTCTTTTTGTGTTATTTATGTGTTTTTAAGAGAATTTCTAGTATTTTCATAATATTCTCTCAAGATATGGATTTTTTGTCTCTATGCCACAAATACTGTGCCACCAGATTGGAAAAATGTCCGGCACTTTAAAATTAGACAAAATTCGCAGAAACAATTTGTTTAATTTAACCATTTGTATTAAACTTTATATATTCAAATATATATTGTATTTATTGAATATTCTCGAGTATTGGAAAATATCAAAATCAATATGAAATATTTTCTTCGTTCCCAATTTTGAAAGCATGATATTTTTCTCGGCCAATTTATTTTGTTTCTTTCAGTAACAGACGAAAAAGTTAAAATGGTATTTTCAGATATTTAAATATCATTCTCTTATAAGTGAATCACCAAAATAATATTATCCATTGTTAGGCAGACTGAAGCAAATTCCAAATATGTTCCAAAATCGTTCTAGAGATTTTATTTTTTTTCAAACTGTCGAAAAGTGGCATCACTGCTTCTGCTACCGTATGTCAATTTCAACTCTCACTATTTTTTCATTCCCTGTTTTGCTCAATTGTTGTTTAATTTAATTTATTATGATTGTGTTTATGCTGTTTCTGTTTGCTTATCATTGTCAAAAGAGTATCTACTACAGCTGATGATTGCGGTATATGAATATGTATTAATACGGGCCTATGTGTATTACATGTACACTTGATAATTTTTTCTTTTTTTTGGAGTGTTATCAATGGTATTTGATACCTACTATTGTATAATATAAATTTATTTAAGTATTGCTAATAATACAATGTTTGCTGGTTATTATTCGTTGTTGGACGATTGCGTAATTGGGTAAAGTGGCATTTTAAATACAATATTTGTGTTATTCTTTGTGGTAATAGCATCTACATATAAAAATGTTTAAAGTACAATAATAAAGTAAACGCTTTTCTAAATTCTTTCTAAAATTTACATTTTCTCCAAAATATTTTAGAATTTTTGTGTTTGGTTGTGAATAGTTCAAGGCATTTCATGTCTATAAATTTACCACTAGTTCTACGACCTACTTCTACCTACTTCTTTATTGTTATTACTGATAATAAATTCCATAATTCATATTGCTTATTTAATCGAAAATAAAATATCAAGTTTTAGCAGTAATAAAAAAAAAAAAATCTCCTTACAGTCGGCTGGGGCCGACCAAACTATACCCTGCATATGTAGATTTGTATATAAAAAGTTTACTCGAATATCCAACTTTTCTTTTATTTCCACTTTTCGAGAAAGAATTTTTGCATATACTACTAATTTACACCAGAAATATGGTTGACTTTGACGAAGTAAAAGGATTTTAAGATAATTCCTAGGCTTAGTATGGGAGCTATATAAAAAGTGGGCGTGGCTTACCACTTTCTAGTAAATCCAATTAATTTTTCAATGTTAATCCACACCTTAAATTTGGTGTCCTACGTTGAATAGTTTCTAAGTTATGGTGGTTAACATTTTTGTTTAATTTCCTCAACTTTGTATGGGAGCCCCAATAAGAAGTGGGCGTGGTACGCTGATTTTTCGCCAGATTATTTCCGACTACGATATTAATTTAAGTGTCAATTATGGTTATTCTAGACAGAAGATTGCCGAAGTTACAGCTGTTTCAATTTAAAATTTGTATGGGGGCTACGATAAACACTGGGCGTGGTGCGCCCATTTTCTGTGAGCCTAGTTGCTTGTACAATACTAATCCACACCTTAAATCTCGTTATTCTACGCTGAATAGTTTGCAAGTTATAACCGGTAACTTTTTTTTTAATATCCGCAACTTTGTATGGGAGACCCAAAAAGGAGTGGGCATGGCACATTGATTTTCTGCCATATTATTTCCGACTACCGTGTTAATCTAAGTGTCAATTATGGTTATTCTAGACAGAAGATTGTAGAAGTTACAGCAGTTTCAATTTAAAAGAAGTACAGACACTTTGTATGGGAGCTACGCTAAAAAGTAGGCGTGGCTCATCCACTTTTGGTGAGGTTATATAGTAGTATAATATAACTCTATGTGCAAAATATTGTTGTCCCAAGTGGTATATTGTGTGAGTTATAGCAAGTTAAAGATTTTGAAAATTTCGAGGTTAGTCGCTTTGAATGCTTGGTGTGGGCGTGGTTATTGACCGATCATGCCCAATATCAATCCCCTCCGTACCCTTGGATCATAGATTACTTATGCCAAATTTCATCGAAATAGCTCAATATTTACTCAAGTTATCGTGCGAACCAGCCAGGTGACAGACAGACGGACGGACGGACGGACGGACGGACGGACATCGTTAAATCGAAAATTTAATCGACGCTGATCACGAATATATATCCATGTCTATATCTCCGGAGATTCCTTCAAGTGGACACAAACATCTGACCGAAATGAATATACCATGCATATTGCATTATGCAGGGTATAAAAAAAATAGTAATAATGCGGAAATATAACTGCTTACTACTTTTGTATTAATATCGACTTATTAGCACGAAATAAGTTTTATATGATAATTTTAAATTTTAATTATTTTCGTTTTAATTTACTTACTTACTTACTTACTTATGTGGCTATTGCAACTGAAAATCGACTTATGCCGAATCTAGCATGCTTCGCCAGCCAGCTCTTTCTTTCACTAGTTGGCGCCAGTTAGAAATTCCAAGCTCTGACAAGTTCTCCAGTACTTGATCTTTCCACAGGAGGTTAGGACTTCCTCTTCTGCGTCGTCACCAGCGTGTTCTTCCTTTCGCTCTACATGACCTAGCCAGCGCAGCCGCTGAATTTTAATGCGCCTACTATGTAAGTGTTGGCATTCAGCTCATACAGCTCATGGTTGTACTCCGAGCATTCTCTCACCTGAGGTGGAAATTGTTGAAGTTTCGGCGCCATATGTAAGGATAGGCATGATGAGAGACTTCGTTGCTCGAAAGAGGGCCGGACTTCTCATTTGCTTATTTAATGCTGGTTCCAAGATAGACAAAGTCCCTTACTACTTCAAAAGCGTAGTTGTCAACAGTGACGTGCTGTCCAAGACACCGGGACTTTTTGTTTGTTGACACTATATACTTTGTCTTGCCCTCGTTCACCGTAAAACCCATCCGACGCGACTCTCTTTCCAACTCAAAGAATGCTGCACTGACTGCTCGCGTGTTCATGCCGCTTATGTCAATATTATCGGCATATGCTAACAGCACGCCGCTTTTGTTGAAGATAGTGCCATTATGTCGTAGATCAGAAGCTCGTATTATTTTCTCCATAATAAGATTGAAGAAGTCACATGATAACGAATCACCTTGTCTGAAATCCCGTTCGGTATTTAACGGCGGGGAGAAGTCCTTCCTAAATTTTTACTGAACAATGGGAGTTACACAGTGTAATTCTGAAAAGCCGAATGAGCTTCGCAGGAATACCGAACTCAGACATTGTTGTGTAGAGGTAATCTCTTACAGGACTGTCGAAAGCGGTTTTATAATCAACAAATAGATGGTGTGTGTCGATCTGTTTTTTGTTATATGTACTATGTACAAAAAAATTTGTAAATTTGTTTAAATATAAATGCGTATTTTATATACATACAAAGCATTTAGGAACTTGCAAACCAACAGCTTCGTTGAGGTTTACGAAAAAAATGCGATAAATCTCTAGATCGACAGTAAACAATATATATGTATGGTTGATAACCATGATATTCTTAATATTGCCGCCATAAAAGGTTACACAAGATATGCGTCAAGCGATATTTTTCCAATCGTATATTGTATAAAAGTTAATCAAAAGCAATAAGTTGCAAATTCTTTAGCATTGAACTCTATCTTTTCGTGGTAAAAAATAATTTCGTGATAATAAATAATAAATGTAAGAGCTTCAGAGCGAGTAAATTTACTTTTCAAGCCCAAGACAGCTTAATGATAAATATTATTACTATAAATTATTTAATTGTGAATACCTACATGTACATTAGATCGTATCATGATAACATACTATATATGGGAAAAAAAGAAGTTCAAGTTATTCCAAGCGTTTCTGAACACTTACCTTGAGAGTGTTCTAGGACTGTAAATCAATTTTTTTCAGCACCCTGTCAAAACCGATAAAATGGTTTGTTTCTTATAACTTACTTATTTCACTTCCGATTTTATGAATGATATACCTTTGGAAAGGCTATAATTAAAGAGTCATCGCAAATTACCTCACCAGAATCAAGTGCTGTAAAAGGTTCCGTGGAGGACATTTTATTTCAATATTAATTATAATATTATATTGAAATAAAAACTTGATCGAAATTCTAAACAGAAGTGTGTTTTAATTACGTTTACTTTCGGAACCACAGAATGGACAACCCAGTATTTACTTTTGTACCTATAAACACATGTCAACGTATTCAATTTGCTTTCAATTCCATAGCAAATACAATATATTTATGATAAAACTCATGATTTCTTAACTCAATGCCATCAAAGGTTTCTTTTAATTATATAGTTGTTAAATAGGAATTTATTAATATAGCACAAGATAATCATTTGAACACCACAACATATTTTATTGCTTTCAAGGTAGTTGCTTTCTGAAGGAATACAGATATGCCAATGATTAACCCATTCATCAAAACATCAAAACATTTATAGGCAGCTTTCAGAAATGCCTTTGGTTCATTCTGCGAATTTGCTTGAAGTGCTTCAATTGGCTCAAAATATGCTCCACGAAGTGATAATTTGAATTGTTTGCATGTCCTATTCGTAAATGCTTGTCTCAACACCAGGATCGCCATGTCCACGACTTGGATTCGTGGAGCAAAAAGTGGGCATTATCTTGGACATTTTGAGATCGATGAAAAATCAATATTTCTATATTAAGTGCTATAGTCTCGGCCACAGCAGCGACATTTCCGCCGCCTTAGGAAGAGAGAGAGAGAGAGAGAGGGAGAGAGTGAGGGTGAGAGTTACGAATATACATATAAACGACATCCACATACATACATATATTTATGTGGGTAAATTGAAATTATCTAATTGGAAATAATAAGACATCTTATAAAAATAAACAATTTCACATGCAATTATAATAGTAAGCCATATTTCATAGATCCCTCAGAAATAGGTTGTCGTAATCTTTGCTGATCTCCTCTTTCTGATCTAAGAAAATGAAATTTCAGATAAGTACATTGTATTAACTATATTATATCACCTTGGCGTTGCTCAATTTTAGGTGGAGTTTTAATTGTTTGAATCATTGGAGGCGTAGTTTTTTTCGGTTCATTTGATAATCTATATAAAATGATAATGAAATTATGAATGCCCATTTCTGATATTCACTGCCTACGTACTTTGGTCTTGTGCTACCAGTGTATGCTATCACTCTAATCGGATTACAACCGGGTAACACCATTTCCGTTTTACACATGTCAACTACTAATAACGGTTCTTCGTCCTAAAAATTGTTAAACATTTCCTTAAATACAATAACAATATAATAAGTAGATACGTATTTTCTCTCTTACACGCATTCTTGTACTGTTAAGTAATTTTTCCGCTTTCAGTAGACTTGCAATAGCTCGATTCAAATCGGTATCGTGTTGTTTGCAAAAATAATTATCCACAACACTTATACTACAATGTGAATAAAAAAGTACGTAAATATATAATACATCATCTCTAACTAGTAGCGAATCATACTCGATATCAGATGCAGCACTGTCCTGCTCTTCCTCAGGACTGCGACCGTTTGGTCCATTTTTAATTTGTTCACGATCATATGCAATACGAGATTGTAACGCCTCCAATAGGGTTATCGGTTCAATATCTGGTGGTGTTTCAGGTATATCTGAATATTCACCAAATACCAATTCATATGCGATTTGGTTGAAATTTTCATTGCCATCTATAGTGTCTTGTATTGCGCCCGGATAATATTGGTCGCGTATAAGATTATCCATTTGAAGTTTTTGTAATTCGCATTTATGTTGGTCGAGAACTATGAATATAAAATTCGTATTTATTAAGTGAGGTGTATAGCTATAAATGGAGATAATGAAATAATCTTACCCGTTCGTTTCTCCATCATATATCGATCACCTTCATTACAATCGAATTGCACTTGCACCCGACTACGATTCGGTGTTGCATTGGGCGGCGATGAACGATATGTATTCATAGAATTATTTTGCTGAATGGGAATTTGTGGCAAACCACGATACTTATTCTCTATTGTTGATGAATTATTGTTCCAATTATCAGATAGAAACTAAAAACAAGTATGTGTAGACTTATTTCACGCTGGAAAATTTTTTCAAATACATACCTCACGGCGAGGGGCAATAGTTGGTCTACGAGTTTTAGTAGACTTATACCCTGAGTTGGAGTACTAAAAAAAAACCAATAAATAAAGCGATTTTCAGTTGTACTTATACATTTGTACATATTTACCCCACCACCTATGGCTTGATAACGATCATCAAACAGATTTGGTTGCTAAAGAAAAATAAGAAAATTGAAAATATATAATTTAGCTTTCAATGGAATATGACCTACTTGTAATGGTCTTGAATTGCTTCCACTTGGAAATTGTTGTAAATTTCCTGGTTTAATTTCGCTAAACTCTTCATATCTTGATCTTCCACACTCATTTGGATTAAATATATTCCGAGTGTCATTACAGTGCTATTAGTAGATATATTAAAAAGTTGTTTGCTTCTTAATATGAGGAGGATATACATAGCAATTTAAACCAGCAACACCTACTTGGAATAATTTTGAATTAGTAGCACTTGGAAATGGCAGATTTCGTACACTAGATTGCTGAATTTCGCTAATATTTTCATATCCAGATCTGCCACACTCGTTTGGATTAAATATATTACGAGCTTCATTGCATTGCTAGTTATAGATATTTTCAAAGATATTTGCGTTTAGATATAACAAATAGCTAAACATAAATGTAATACTACTACTACTACTACTTGTTTACTAGATCGCTGAATTCCAATCAGTAGTGGGTTTGATTCGGTCAAGTCGCATTTATTTTCAAATTTAAAGGATTATGAAAGTAGAAACACTCAATAAGATACTTACGAGTCTTCCCTGACGTCTATTTATATTAAAAAAAATTTTTTTTAACATATTTAACCCCGCCCTATGATAGGGAGGAACTCAGGGAGGAACTCCTTCAAAATTGACGTTTTTATAAAATGTGCATTTTGTGGGGATATCTTTTTGAATGCTTCAACTTTTCCTTTTTTTATATAGAAATGTAAATTTTAGAAATTGTAAAATTGTAGATAAATTTCATATCGAAAAGATTTTTCTTTGGAACGGTACCTGCCTGCAATTCTTCCGGCAGTAACAATTTGCCATGGAAAAGCTTCTGAAAGAACTCTGTGACAAAGCTCAAAAAAGTGATGTCACAAAGGTTCTGCCGTTCGGAACCGGCTAAAGTAAGTAGGTCCCTTCTAATACTGTCCAAAATTTAACACTGAAAACAATAATTAAAGAGAAGCTCGGCCAATGAGCCCTCCGGGGATTATAAGTGCGACATATTTATTATTTTTGTAAATTGTAGAAATATTGGTATAGAAATATATATTTTGCTTTGTGGACGAGACTTATTTAATTATTCAAAATCTGCCATGGAAAAGCTTCTGGACGAGCTTTGTAATAAAGCTAAGAAAAAGTCGTGCCATAGTCGGCAAATATATTGGATGATACAAATTTCATTTGCTTGAAATAGTAGTATTATATATTTAGTACATATATGTATGTAGAAATTATATCGTTACTTTTAATAGGAAATTAATTCTTCTGGATAACTTCGTCTCATTTCGAAAAATTGATCAGGGTACTAAATATGTAATTAGGAAGAGTATGTTACAGATTTTGCTTTCATTACTCTGTCATGTACATTAGGGTGGAACACGAAAAAAAGTTTCAAAAGTTCACCCCTAGTCTGAAAGATTATGATGAAAGGTTCTCGGAGCAAACCTTTTTTTTATCTGTATTACATGGACAGGTACAATATATGATTAAGAAATAAATCATATGAGTAACCTTCCCTCTGTGTGTTTTCCGGTCAAGTTTCTATTAGTTAAACAATCGGACATAGAGGCGGATTTAGTGGGTTGACGTTCCACACTACTTTAAGGTTTTCGATACTTACCCCTCTATAAAAAAATACTGCTTTCTATGGGGAGATATTAAACCTATTTAATTTCGTTATTACTCCTTTATTTTTAGAGTTAGCTTCACACTTCAGAAGGAAAAGTCGTATGGTTTTAAAAAGGCTTTATTTTTATGGTGGATTAGGAGGGTAGAATTAGGGAACTGAATATTCTTTTTTAAGGGATCGTTCAATTTCAAAGCTTGTATGCAGGAGTTATACCCCACCCTGAGACCTTTTCATCAAGCTTTTTAAAAATCAGACAATTAACAACTTAAAAAAAAGGTTAAGAAAATAAAATTTGTTTGTTCCGAGAATCTTTGAACATAATCTTTCAAACTAGGGGTGAAATGTTGAAACTTATATTTTTCATCTAGGGAGCGATCTACCTTAATGTACATTAGGGTGGATTAGGAAAAAAGTTTGAAAATTTCATCCCTAGTTTGAAAGATTATGCTCAAAGGTTTGCAAGGCTAAAAAATGTCTTTTCCTTAACCACTTTGGAACCGCCAAAACGGTTAACTTCTTATTTTAAAAGTGGGAGTTTTATGGTCTTTAAATGGGTTTAATTTGAAGATGGGAAACTTTTTTGATTAGGTGGTTAGAGTCAGGGGAACTGAAGATTATTCTTTAGGGCCACGTTCAATTTCAAAGTTAAATATAAAGCAATTAACAAGTGAGCTATGATAAAAAAATTTATTTTGGCAGTTCTAAAAGGGTTAAGAAAAATAATGTTTATTTTAGCCCTGAGAACCTTTGACATAATCTTTCAAATTGGGGTGAAATTGTGAGATTTTTTTATATGGGAGCAATTCATCAATGTACATATACCTTTTGATTGTCGCATGGTAGTCTGTGTTCTGCTCCGCCCTGCTATAATGAAAAGTTTTAAAAGTTTCCACATCTTGTTATGCTACCCAATGTTTACTCTGTTACCTGTCTACCCTGCATAGGCGGTAGGGTCGTATAACTACGACTAGGTTGTTCTTCTGTGTCGTAGCACTGAGAGGTGATAACATGAAGAGGTATAGCAACAAAATTAACATTTCTAAATACAATAATATACCCTAGAGTTTTCAATTGGTGGGGGTTCTTGAAATATACATGTATACTCTGGTTCACAATCACATTGCTGCAAATACGGAAGACAGAGTTCTAATCTAAATATGTCCAAATACATGTTCTTTTCTGTTTACCTTCTTATTGGTAGGCGAATAAATTGATGTACTAGATTGGGGCATATTTTTTCGCTTATCCAAACACTATAAAAATCATATAGAACCTTTAGTAATTTTTAATCTTCAATACTATCATATTATAATAGTGGTCATACCAAAACTTTTGTAGCATTTCCTAAATTATCAGGCGTTACGTTGCAGTTACTCTAAAACGACATGATTTTCATTCATATACATGAATAGTAATTATATTAAAATATTATTTGTCAAGAGATGGCATTACTTTTTGTTGCTGGCTTTCTTGCGATGATATACGTGTAGCATTTAGTGTGGATGTACTACAATTCGGTAAACGATTTTGTCCTAATATTGACTGAAATTGCTAAAACAAAATTACAAACTTTGAGTAAAGGCTATTAAGTATGTTTGTATATTTCACTTACTTGTGGTAAATTGAATTGTTGACAAGGCCTTTGGATCGGACTTGTGCATGGTTGTGGTGTATCAAAATCGGATTCCTAAGAGTTCATCTTATAATATAATAATATTAACTATATGATTTTATATGATTCCACACACCTCATTTAAATTTTGTCGACAATTTCGTTGATGCAGGCGATTACCAACAGTTCTAATATCGTCTACACCCCAAATACGATCGCCAACATTGCGAAGAGTATGTAATGGATTTGAATTACATAGGGAAGGTATCTGAAAGCAAAAATAATAGTGTGACTATTTTTTCCATTTTTATCCTCCCATACTTCTATTGACAAACCTTTGTGGCCAATAAGCCTACCAAATCCTCTTGTGTAAGTTTTGTTCTGCAAACATTTGGATTATATATGTTTTATACATATTTATATATTTATTAACTTACAATAAATTCGAATCTATTTTGTTGATGGTGATGTGTAGCAAAAAATAAACAAAAATATTCAAAATACACTTTTTTAATTAATTAATTTGTCTATTCTGACATAGTGTACCGACATTTTATGTATGCAAATAAATGGAATTGTAAAGTAAAATAAATTTAATTGAGTGGAATGAATATGTAAAGTATTTGGTATATAATATGAGTTAATTAGTATTAGAGTAAAATTGAATTGATATTCATAATATTGCGTTACTTGTATTTTTTTTCATCAAAATCCAATCATATTTTTGAAATGTTCTGGATATTTGTTAAGGCTATTCGTTGATTGAAATGAAATGGTTAGTGGTTAGTGCGTTGGCCTTCTGATCTGTAGGTCGTGGGTTCAATCCCCGGCTGAAGCATACTAAAATTTAATGTTGACAAGATTTTTCTTTCGAACTGTACCCACCTGTTGGCAAGAATTGGCAATTTTTCTGGTAGTAACAATTTGCCAAAAATGATTCTTAACAGAGCTCTGTGACAAATCTAAGTTAAAGTGATGTCACAATGGTTCTACCGTTCGGCTAATATAGGTTCCTTCTAATGCTGTCCAAATTTAACACGTACAACATCGTGGTATCACGATGGGCCTTTCTGGTCTAAGTGTGTCCTCTCAGAGAGAGGGCAGCCACATAACCCAACCTAATCCTAAATAAATACTTACCTTTCAATTATTACGTGCATGTGTTCGTGTATTAATAGAAATATTTTATATGTATGTACATATGCATTTATTTGAAAACATTTTACAACTATAATAAAATATCACAACATATTACCATTGATATTTGATATTTAACCGCAATAAGAAATTTAACGTATCGACTGTTTGTTATGTGAGTGTACCGATGAGAAACACCACGTATCAATATATTTTGATGTGACTATTTAAAGAATTGGATTTAAGGCTCCTTTCAATCAGTTCAGTGGCCTATGCGAAAATGTTTCCAATACTAAAATTTTGGCGAAAAATATATTCATATATTTGCATATATCTTTCTCCATTTTTAAACGAATGCGAAATCAATCATCAATTATGTAGCTACAATATTTGGTATACAGTAGCGCATGATTTATCGATTTTGATCAAGATTTCCGCCTATTTGGTGTCATTTTGTATGAATGTGGTAAATGGTATTAAACCAAAGGGAAAGTTTATAGAAAAAATTAAAGGAAAACTGGTAACTAACTTCACAATTTCCAAGAGTCGCCCCTATAGGAGTGAAATGTATGATCGATCCAATTAATTTTTCTCCCACAATATTTTATCAGATAATGTATACCTTTCTATTCCTTCTGGACGCTGCCGTACAAACCTATAACAACCACATTTATGTTTGCTATTTAAAATTTTCCACTTATTCCCATCTCTCGCGGTCCTTCCCTGTGAACCCCAAAACACTGGAAAATCACCCTTGCTCTCTCCTATAATATATATTTTATTTTAAAGTATTTCATATTCTATGCCATTTCATTTCCTAACGGTACTATCTGCCTATTTTGTGTGTGAGCATAAATGTTATGCAAAAATTGGATAGAGTAAAAAATAAAACCGACAAATTTGTTACTGTTTGAATTTTGTTTACATGAATGTATTTTTGATACAATACTAAATGAATGGCATTTTTTCATAAACTTCAAATAAAACTATGCAATAGTTTATGCCAATTACTTAAATAATTTCAAACGAATACTATTTTTAGTTAAACTTTTAATTATCGTATTGCATATTATACGAGTATTCAGTCACTGATCTATTAGTGTTAATTTGTAATATAAATATTTGAAATAACTTGTATAGGTACTATATTCAATATAGTGACTTTAAATATTTTATGACTTGCAAAACTCATACAACCTATTTTTGTAGGTTTTACATTACGATGACCCACTACTCATATATTTTTTCATAAATCCATTTATCTATAAAGCAAAATGATTAATGAATTACTGCCGATAAACTATGAGCGATTTGTATAACTATATAAGTACTTGAGTATGACAAGAGATAATATATGTCGTGGTTTTGGGTGTCCGTGTACTGGCTCGTGTAGTCCCGCGAAAAGTAATGCTACAAGAGTTTTTGACAGCTAAGCTGTTTTCGTGTAACATGTTACTGTCAAACATGTTCAGTCTGGTCTATAATTTAGCCATGAATCGACTTACAAACGAACAACGCTTGCAGATGATTAATTTAATTACCAAAAATCATGCTCGGTTAAGAAAGTGCATCGTGCACTTCTTCCATTTTATGGTAAATTTGGGCGACCTTCTGAGGCGGCTATTCGGAATCTTGTGGCTAAATTTCGCACCAAATTTACATTATTGGACATTAAACCACCAACACTCATACGTAGAGTGCGGACAGAGAAAAATATCGCAGCTGTATCCGCCAGTGTTGTTGCCGAAAGATTTGGATGTAAAACCTTTTAATATACAGCTGGCGCAAGAATTGAAGCCACATGACCTACCACAACGACTAACTGGGCGCTGGCAAAGTTGGATGAATATCCACTATTTTTATAGGTAAATTGTGTTCAGCGACGAAGTTCATTTCTGGTTGAATGGATACGTGAGCAATCAAAATTGCCGTATTTGGTGTGAAAAGCAGCCAGAAGCATTGCAAGAACTACCAATGCATTCCGAAAATGCACTGTTTGGTGTTGATTATGGACCGGTGGCAAAGACGACGAAGGCAGGATCGTTACTGTGAATGGCGAGCACTACCGTGCGATGATTACAAACTTTATTTTTGCCCAAAATGGAAAAGCTAACATGTGGTTTCAACAAGACGGTGCCACATGCTACACAGCACTCGAAACAATGGCCCAATTGAGAGCCGAGTTCGGTGAACAGTTTATTTCACGTTGTAAATCAATATGGCATATCCAGGTCTATATTATATATAAAGATAAAGCTGTTTACCAAAAACTATTTTTCTATGGAAAACAATGCTTATTTTACAAAATTGTTTCTTCGTTTAATTTGTGATAAAAAATTTGATCCATCCTAATATGGATACATGTAATTAAATAATGAGCATACATAATGTATTGCTGATTTAGTGTTTACCTACTTATTTCGCGCAGTGTATCTACGAGTCGTAAATTTTCTAAAATCACAACACTTAATTTACTGTCGTTCAAATTGTTCAAAATATCAGAAAATATCAGAAAATTTTCAGTGAATTAAAATAACTTGAAAAAAGAAATAGTAATTCAAAATTATATTCTATTGCCAGCTCTATGTAAAGTAACAGATATTAAGCATATTCTAATCTATAAAGTTAATGCAGGGGGGATGCCTAGTGAGTGCGATCGTTATAAGAGTAGCTTGAGTCAAAACGCGAAAATATAACCAAGTACATATAAATCAGCATAAACACAAAGTCATTACGACGACGTCCATTCAGTATTCCATTATGGCTCAGTTTAAACGCATGCGTCATTCTGCTATCGTTTCGGCTGTGATGCTTATATTGATTATAACCGCATTCTGTGTGAATGGCAATTATAATTGTAGCAAAAGTTTGGCTGATCGTATTGAACAATATGAGAGTTCTCGAAATTCAATGTTAGAACGTGAACGTTATGCTCAATTTGGTGGAAAAGTTAATTTGGACGATCGTGAAATATTGGCAAATGAATATATAATGATTGCAAAACGTAAAGAATATGAGGCAGGTATACATAATCCGAGTGATTTTAAGCCAGCACACCAATTCCACAAGGTCTGTGATGAGATAAGTAAAACTGAGTTGTTCAAACTATTGAAGAGCATGCCAAAAGGTGGAGTATTACATGCACACGACTTGGCATTATGCAGTACGGATTATCTAATCGAATTGACCTATACGGAGAATTTGTGGATTTGCATTAGCGATGAGACGAACAGCGGCTATAAAAGTATGAGATTTTCGAATGACAAACCTCCTTCTAGGACGGATTGTCAGTGGAAGCTATTGCAACAGTTACGAAATGATCTAGGTGCTGACAATGTTGATGGCAAGTTACGCAAACGCTTGACTGTCTATTCGGATGATTACGAACCGAATTTAAGTGATGTTTGGAAAGTATTTCGTGGTATATTTATATTTGTAAGTGATCTGATAACATATGAGACCATTTGGGCGAAGTATTTTTATCATGCTCTCGAAGAATTCTATGCTGATGGAGTGCAGTACGTAGAAATGCGATCCCCATTACCCATCGTGAGTTCAAAAAATAATTGCTGTTGCTTGATCGTGGTTTCTATTTAATTTTGAATCTTTTGCTTGTAGTTATATAATTTGAATAATGACAATTTTACGATTTTGGATACCGTGCGCATTTTAGAGGAAATGTCTGAGAAATTTAAAGAGGAACATCCTGATTTCATTGGTTCAAAACTGATTTATGCGCCAACTCGTAATGTGAGTAATAGCGTAGTTGCCGGCTACCTTGAAAATGCGCTTCTATTAAAGGTTCGTACACCAGAACAACCACAATCTTCGTTTCACGATCGATAACATCCACACTGTTCTTTTCCATTGCAACAGCAATCTTTTCCCGATTACTTTGCCGGTTTTGATTTGGTGGGGGAGGAAGATGCTGGACGTCCACTTAAAGATTTCGCCCATCAACTATTAGCTGTCGAGGATAAAATAGATTTTTATTTTCATGCTGGCGAAACAAATTGGTACGGCACATCAGTTGACGAGAATCTCATCGATGCTGTTCTATTGCGTACGAAACGTATTGGTCACGGTTTTGCCTTATCTAAACATCCCGAAGTATTACGTGCAATACGTGCAGATAATATTGCCGTGGAAGTGAATCCGATTTCGAATCAAGCATTGCAACATATATCTGATTTTCGTAATCATCCAAGTGCTTTTCTTTTCGCTGATAATTACCAAGTTGTAATCAGCTCTGATGATTGTTCATTTTTGAAATCGACGCCAATGACACATGATTTTTACATAGCTTTTCTGGGTATTGCTTCTAAAACAGCAGATTTAGGTATGCTGAAACTACTGGCGTGGAATTCATTACATTACAGTGCAATGACATTGGACGATAGAGAGCAAGCGCATCGATTGTGGCTGCAGAAATGGAATGCGTGGATTGAGAAAATTGCAGAAATGGAACCTTTTTAAATTTAATGTACTCGTTCTATATGGACTATGTAGGGATTTGCAATAAATATATTCTATAAAGTATATGTGATCGTTACATTATTCACAACAGGATTTTTGGATAAGAACTAAGTGGCACATGATTAACCCTTCGACACTTCACTTGTTGTACGAGTATTACATTAACCTTATTTCAAATGTACGTTTCTCTATTGACGGTTGATAAGTTATGATGCGATTAATTTATTTGAATTGAATTTAAGTGCTTGATTACTTATAAATCAAATGCTAATTAAGGCTTAGCTATTAATAAATCGAATAGGGCGAAGAAACTACGTAAATCACATAATATTGATAAAGAAACTGTCAACATTTTATATTGTAGATAACGACCAAGAGAGCGCGTAACATAGGAATTTACCATAGAATTTTGCTTCAACAAATTGCATACGAATTTTCTACTCTTGACAGCAGTGAGTGTTCATCTCTTGGGCTACGCGGTATTTTTTCTGTATTTTTTTATTTCATCGCTTCGACACAGTATGTATCGGCATAATTCGTTTAGCCTTTTGGCAATTATTGCTCTTACACTTCAATTGGCGCATATTGAAACGCATACCATTTATGGCGAACGTTATATTGGCACAATTTCATCGCAAATCTATGAGACAACATTTAACGATGATCTTATATCATATACGAATATGATGGAATTGACTTCACAGAAACGACCAAAACCAGAAGATTATCAAACGATGCGTGAAACGGTTTTTCGTTACGAGGAAGCCAAATCATTGGGTGCAGATGTTAAATTGAGCAAACGTGAGCTGATGGCAAACGAAATTATTATGCAGGCCAAAACGATGGAATACCAAAAAGGCCTAATAACACCACACCTTTTCAATCCATCGCAACATATTTTTCGTGTACTCGAAAAGATTAGGGAGTCACCGCTATTTGCGTATATATCGATGATGCCAAAGGGCGCTGTATTGCATGCACACGATACGGCATTGTGCAGTACGGAGTATTTGCTAACAATCACATATCGCAAGGATTTATGGATTTGTCAGACAAATGGTACTTACGAAGCAATTGCATTTTTATTTGCAAAGTCACAGCCGATAAATGATAATGCCCAGTCCATGAATTGTACTTGGGATTTATTGTCGAAGGTGCGGCAACAGCGTAGCGCTAAAATTGTTGATGATTATTTGCGTGATCGTTTCACCTTATACCCAACGGAGAAATTTTTGGACGTTAATGCTGCTTGGCAACAATTCATGGATATCTTTGGTTTACTAGATGGCCTCTTGACATATGCACCAGTATGGGCGGATTACTATTATAATGCTTTGGTGGAATTTGAAGCTGATGGCGTACAATATCTGGAGTTTAGAAGTACTTTACCAAAGGTGCGTACATAAAATTTACTTATTGGCGCAATTCGATTTTGATTTTCCCTTGTAATCACTGTGTAGAAAATGAAGACTTTAGCGTAGCCACTACTTTCAGAAAAATTTGCGATTCAAATCCTCTTATTTACGCTAAATATAATGTTGCTGCATCATTTGAAAGCAGGACAACAGATGTTTTTAACAATATTCTACTAACTTTGAAATTCTATAGTTTATCAAAAAGCTTACTTTCACAGGTTGACTACAAACAAATTATTTATTAGCTTTTTGCATTTACTTTTGCAAAGACAGTACAATTTTTTTCCAATATGGAGTAGAAAATATGGCAATTGATTATAGAGTAAACGTGAAGGTGCAATGTCGCAAAAGAATTCATTTTTGTAGGATGAAACTCTCCAACCCAGATAAGAAACTATGATTTTGCTAATAAAAAACGTATTTATGTACTTTTCGCAGCTTTATGATATGGATGGAACTAATTACACCCTATTGGATACTGTACGCATCTATAACGAAACGTTGACAGAGTTTTTAGAAAAGCATCCAAATTTTATTGGCTCTAAACTTATCTATGCGCCACCTCGAAATGTGAACGATACCGTTTTGGAGGAATACATAGCAACTTGTATTGAAATTAAGGTATACATACATTTGAATTTGTACGGGCATAATAAGTATTTACAACATTTAACTTTCATCAATAGCAAAAGTATCCTGATTTCTTTGCCGGTTTCGATTTAGTCGGCCAAGAAGAATTGGGACGTCCACTTAAGGATTTCGTGCCGCATTTACTGAAAATGCCAGAAAATATTGATTTCTATTTTCATGCTGGCGAAACCAATTGGTATGGTTCATCGGTTGATGAAAACCTCATCGACGCTGTCCTATTGGGAACAAAACGTATTGGTCATGGTTTTGCATTACTTAAACATCCGATAGTATTGCGTATAATGAAGGAACAAAATATTGCGGTAGAAATCAATCCAGTGTCAAATCAAGTACTCCAACTAGTAGCAGATTATCGCAATCATCCATGTTCACATCTTTTTGCTGACAATTATCCAGTTGTCATCTCATCGGATGATCCATCATTTTGGAAAGCAACACCATTATCACATGATTATTATGTAGCATTTTTGGGTATTGCTTCAGCACATACCGACATGCGTTTACTAAAGAAATTGGCAATCAATTCATTGCAGTATAGCTCGATGAGTGCTGCACAAAAGGTCACTGCTATAAATAAATGGCAAAAGCAATGGGATCGTTTTATTAACAATATCTATGGTGGTGAGGTGGAAAATATGGCTGGAAGAGGACCTTTTCAGGCGAGCACGCTCGATTGACTAGTACGGGTGGTGGCAGTGTCATTCGTATTGTGTATGGGTGTGCGTCAATTATAAGCAGATCACATCGTACAATATGAGGTACTAGTCGAATTTAAAATGAAAGACTCTTACATGTCGATTTTTAGTCGGTATGAGAAGGCAAAGAATATGAAGTATAAAGCCTACTGAATTTATAATTTTATTATATTTTTATTATATTCTATCTATTCTTCTGCTGCTGGATGTTTTTTTTTTTATAATTTAAGAAATTATAATTATATAATTGTATTTGAATATAATTAAGGTAATTTGAGGTTATTATCTTGCCATATATTATATACATACTTGTATGTATTACCACAATAGCCTAACGAATAATAACTGCTTTTACGTATATGGTAAGTATTGAGTCTAGTAAGCTATTACCGTGTTCTACTAAATAATATATAATGTGTATTATTAATATTTATGATCAATTTAATAAACCTTAGTATTTATACATATTTTTATAAAAATTTTGAACAAGCTACGATTATATCTCGCATTTTGATAAATTGATTTTGCCATTTGTTTTTACGCCTAACTTGAACCTGATTGCATTCAGTAGTATGGCTTCATTAATTCGTTTTTTGAATCAAAAGGTAATAGTTACATGTGTTATTTGTTGATTGTAACTTTAGGGCAAAAAATTCTCTTACTTGAATACGGCCCAAAAAGTAAAAATAATTTTGAAAGAAGATATAAAAATTATATCACGAAAACTGGAATCAATTTTAGAAACAGATTGAGGATTACAATTTAGCGAATTAACTTATCATAAATACAATTTTTGAGCAGTTAGGTTCAAAACTCTGTATGCTTGTGTAATAATTTCAAAAAAAAAAAAAAAAAATTGCATTTGAACCGGATTTGTTATGATCTGTATCCGATAAAAAAGTGATCCCACTTATCTGTTGTGAACTCGTTAGGGAACAACTAAATGCCGATTGGAATGGAACTAAATGCAATATTGCTGCAATATATATACTTTGTGTGGTGGATATGTTAAGTAAAAGTGTCGACTCTATGTAGGAGATATTTGAAATAATGGGCGAACTCGAGAAACCGAGCACCGAGACTCGAATTTAACATTTGGTTGTCTTGCTGCGAATTTTTAAAAAGGGTATAGCGACTCAATAAGCGGATCTCGGCCGCGACTTTGTTTGGGAGCAACATGAAATAATATACATAATCCGGTTAATGCACTCTATTAAGCGCAATATTTAAGAAGTTATAGTGTTTTTAACTTTAACAAAATTTTGGTGTTAGTCTCTTTGGTATGGCACCATTCGTACTTTCGGACATTGTCGTAATTCTCTGGTCTGAGATTAGGTTTTGATAGAGTTTCCATTATTTTGGATGTGATTGGAAGTACATTTTTCGCGAACTTTTCCTTGGCTTGAGATTGTTCAAATTATTCTTTATAGCGTTTTCTATTTGGGTCGGGACAAAGCTATGTACCTTAACTACAATACATTGTATATGTACATAGGAAGGAAGAGTATTTTCTCATTTGGGTCATGTTAAGCAGACGAGAAAAATATTTACATACGTATTTCGGTTTGACTCGGTTTGTCTTCGTTGCTAACTTAAAAAAATGATGAAATTTGAATTATTCATTACACTACCTAGAATCGACCCTAGAGGAGTGAAATGTATGACTGAGCTCTGTTAAGTTTTGCTTTTCATCATTTTTTCTGAACTCACTTATCTCCTATCTCCATTCCTGAGAGCAGCTTCCCTACAAAATTGACGTTTTGATCAATTTTGCTCCCAGAGGGGTAAAATATATGCCCTACTCTCGTTAATTTTTGTTACTTAGCGGGGTTTCTTAATATATTCGTTCAGTGTCTTTACTCTTTCGTGAGTCTTCTTGCAAAATTAACATAATAGCAACTGAATATCGACAAATAACCAAATAATTGCTGTGGAATGCACCCTAGAGCATTCAAATTTATGACCAACCCCCATTATCTCTTCTGGTCCAATATTTCTTTACCTCCAACCACCTCCACCTTTAAATAAGCTTAAATTTAAGTTTATTTGACCTCTAATGCATTAGCGAATTGTGAATCTCACCACACACAGTACCTACATTGTACAGCTAGAGGTATAAATCAATAAAACTCATTATAACATCATAATATGATGATGTAACATATTGTATCATCAACATCATCATTATCACATTACAAACATATAAACATATACATTGTAAGTATATCCATTGCAAGCTTCATTTGTATATATTTAATTGCAAATATTTTTCTATGTTCTGTGTGAATTGAATATGTTAAAGCAGGGCATATATCATATAATATTTACAAGTTTGATGAAATTTCATATTTTTGTATAAAATGTATATCCTTTTTAAAGGGCAAATAATGCCTGCAGATATAATTATTATTATTAACAGAAGCAGCATATATATTCAACGCAGTATTCGTACTAACAAAATTTAAAAAATATGTATACCAAACAAGTATGAGATATAAAGGACATTTTTCGTAATTATATAATTTTAGTTTGGACACTATTGCCTTTAAAACTTAAAATAAATAAATAAATATGTGGCACTTAAAGCCCCAAACATTACTGTTATGTGTCTTAAATTTGGACAGAATTAGAAGGGACCTACTTATTTTAACCGGTTCCGAACGGCAGAACACTTGTGACATCACTTTTTCTGAGCTTTGTCACAGAGTTCTTTTAGAAGCTTTTTCACGGCAAGTTGTTACTGTCGGAAGAATTGCCAATTGCTTGCCGACAGGTGGGTACCATTCGAAAGAAAAATCTTATCGATATTAAATTTGTTATGCACCAAGCCGGGGATTGAACCACGACCTACAGATCAGAAGGCGAACACACTAACCACTGAGCTACTGCACCCACTAAAATATACTGTACTAAAATATAATGTAGTATATATAATACCTTTACGTATGTAATTATTTATGTTAATTTTATAAGCGTCTTACATACATAGTAATCCTAATACTTGTATACTGTATATTAGAATCAGCATCTAATTAATAAGATTTCAAGAAAATTGAGGCGTTCGTAACGATTAATATTATTAATAATATTACTAGGTATAATTGTTGTGGGCATTCCAGTTATTATAATTATTGTTATATGTGTGATTTTATAAACTGATTAATTAGAAACGCAATTAGAATTGTTTATCGTTTGCACTTAACACTTTCATTTTACAAAATTAGTAAAACAAATTTTAACGAGAAAATAACATGTAAGTACTTACGGCTTAAGTACTTAAGGTTATTATGTGTAATTAAATAAAATTTTCACTTGAATAACCACTGCACATAATTGTGTTACATATGTATATGTGAAACCTTGTCAATGGCTTTATCAGATTAATGTTGAGTGAATTAATGTATAGAAAAAAAAAATCGACAATGTTGCAAACAATTTTCGGCTTTAATTCATTCGACTCTGTTGAATGTAGCAATACTCTAATTTTGTGACAATGCTTAAACAAATGATACCACAAGAATTTCGCTGTTCGAAATCGGCTAATATACAGGGTGATTTTTAGCAACACTGTTTTTTGTGGATTATGGGCCGGTGGCATCATTGGACCGAACTTTTTCAAAGACGACGAAGGCAGTAACGTTACCGTGAATGGCGAGCGCCACCGTGTGATGATTACTAACTTTTTTTGCCCAAAATGGAAGAGCTGGCCTTGGCAGACATGTGGTTTCAACAAGACGGCGTCACATGCCACACAGCACGCGAAAAAATGGCGCAATTGAGAGGCGAGTCCGGTGAACAGTTTATTTAACGTTTGGGGACGGTCAATTGGCCGCCTAGATCGTGCGACTTAACGCCTTTAGACTATTTTTGTGGGGCTATGATAAGGCTGATAGCTACATAGCCCATAGGTCTATAGCTACAAGCCCACAACGGTTGACGCACTGGAAGCCAATATTGAAAAATTTATTTGTGCGATACCGGCCGATATGTTGTATAGAGTATGCCAAAATTGGACCCAGTGTATAAACCATTTGAGGCGCAGCCGCGGTCAACATTTACATGAAATCGTCTTTAAACATTGAATTATCGTTCTATCGACTCAAATAGAGATTTCATAAATTTCTATAAATTTTATGTGTGTTTTTTTTTTAATCAAATACGAAGGCTCTTAAAAATCACCATGTACTTTAAGAAGATGCCTTTTGATAGGAACGAATTTTAAAAAGACAGTGCATATGTATAATGTGGCAATAAATGATGAAAATGTTCTATTGATACCCACACTCTAATACTTATATATATGACCACTAATATTGTATGCAGTATAACAAATAAATTCGGATTAATTCAAATAGTTGCATTTTATACAAGTCTCATTATGTGTGCTGTGTTAATTATGTTTGGTAGAGAGAAAGGATGGCCGCAGGTGAGCAAACTGCAATTAATATTACCACATTGTTGTGCCAAACATTTAAGTGCATACATACGAACATAGTGACATATGTGTTAAACAGATAGATGGATGAATCAATGGAAGATTGATTTGGTCAATGATGATGTATGTATTATGTGCGTACAAAATTGCATATTGACAACACTGTGCAGCAGCAAAAAAGTAGAACGTACAAATGTTTGTTGCCGGGCACAAAAATGTTGAAAAATACTACAAAGGATATCCTTTTGTTTGTCTTTGAGATTCGAATGTAGCGCTACAATGACACAATGTAATGATTATATTATTTTTATACAAATTGAAAACTAGAACTATTGAAAAAAATGGTATAAATCCTTTGGCATTACACTTTATTCTATGCCCTACGTCGATTGACGCACAGTGTAATTGACTGAAACCAATGAAAAATAACTAGTAGTCTACCCTATGTAGTACATAATATTACATTTGTAAAATAACGCATGTAAACAGATACCACATAAGTATCCATGCACATTCATTTGAACGAATATACTGCTCGTATGTATTTTGTGTCAGTAGCAACCAACCACATTTGTATCATCTATGTGTTGGCACACAAATTGTTGTTCGTTGTCATCATATCGGTTTATGTGTTATTGTTATATCCACATTTAATATTTATTGTACGTGTTGTTAGCTCCAGGAATACAAATAATAATAATTTAGATGGTGGCTGGTAAATGATGAAGTTACTACTACATGTAAAACAACTAAAACTAGTGAGGGGGGTGTAATAACAGGAATCCGTAAAACCCAATGTCTATACTAAAGCCAATGGCTTCAGTTACTCATGCGTATAGAATATGCCATATAATTGTCCATCAACAAAAATATCAGCCTCTGCAATGTGAAATCATAAAATATTTACAAAAAAAAAAAAAAAAATACGGTGTATAAATGCTCGCAAAAATATTAACAGCGAAATAAACACCAATGAAGGACAAACACAAAAACCTACATACACAACTGTACGTACACACACACACATTTACCTACGTAGTACTGAGTATACGGCTAGCAAACCGTAAGAGTAAAAAAAACACACTTTTTCTGACTCCTTTTTCGAAAATTTCACACTCATAAGAAGTACATTAAATAATCAGAAACGATCCGAAAACCCTGGGAAATAAAGGTTATTTTCTACTAAATTGGTTCATCAGAAAGAGTTCTAAATAACTTTCAGAAACGATCCGTTCTAAAACGCTCTTACTTTTGATATGCTTGCTGTATACAATTCACGACTTACGAGTATGTGCCTATGACATACAATACAAATGATAAAAGTGCGATGATGCTCTTGGATGATGATGTTATTTCTGCTTCTGCTTGGCAGTTGAAGACTCTAGTTGAAGCATAAATTATGTATGCATTAGGAATGCGAGTTTTCAGTCTTTTAGCTAACCTTTGAAGCTGCGACTGAGACACCTCCACGGTCTCATAAGCATATATCCATGATTTATCACCCGTCACGATTTTTTCATCATTTCTTTGCACCAATCGACACTAGCCTTTTTTTGAGCCATCGTTAAATTATCCAGGATCCAATGTGAACATATCTTTCAGACAGTTAAGTAACGATCTTGGTCACATGACATCGATGGTTTCTTGCACAACGACCGCTTTTGACGAACCTCACGAAATTCATCTTGAAGCGAACGGCAACCACGCTTGAATTCGTTAAATCAGTTATAAATTGTTTGGAGGCTTGGTGCTTCATCGCTAAATACCGCATAAAGACGATCGAACCACTGTTGTTGAGATAATTTACTTCGAAAATCGTAAAAAAATCATAGCTCGAAAATGTTCACGAGTTAAATTCATTTTTTGACCGAGATGAATTTTCCAAGCCACTGTAAACAACACATAAAGCGTTTGTACATCAAAACGTTCTGAGTACGTTTATGCTAAATAATGTCAAGCTTTCCGAGAGAAATGTTAGATTTGACGAAAACTTAAAAAAAAAAAAATATATATATAAAAGGAAACCCGTATAACAAAGGTTGGTAAATAAAACTCTGAAATTTAAGCTGATTTTGAAATTAGGTAAACTTGAAAAATTATAATTTGTGAAATCGTTCTAATTTCATTGAATTTTTATATATTAGTTTGCATCTTCAAAGACATTGGTTCTCAAAATATGAGATGATTTTATAAAAAAAAAAATGTATGTGAAACTTAAAATTAATCTGGGGATTATTTATTGCGGCTGTTCCCGGGATTGGTATAGCTAATGCACTTACATGAGTATATTATATTAATCAACAATCACTATTTCTTCAGTCATGCAAATACAAGTATGAACATATATATGCTTGTATGCAGCACTGGTGTGTACATGTGAATCCAGTTGAAAATTGATTATAAATGACAATGTCATCAGCGATGGCATCACTAATGACAAAATGGAAGAAAAAAGGTAAAAAAGTAATTTACACGATTTACAGATTTTAACAGTACTTTTCTATGTTTGTCACTGAGTTCAATCGTTTGCTATAAATTTTATGACAAATTATTTTGGATTTTCCGCAAGCTAAAAATTTTTATCATAATTTTTATTCAGAAACATACACAGATTATATCTTTTTTACTGGAACATTTCAAAAATTATTTCCTCTCGAACGATGTGAATTTCTCTAATATTTATATGTATGCACCGTATGTGCAACCATTTACACACTCTCACTCTCTCTCTCTCTCTCTCTCTCTCTCTCTCTGTTGAGAGTTCTTTATTCACTTTACTAAACGTTATCGTTCGTATGTTGTTGTTGTTATTATTAAATTTAATGTCAGGAACAATAACAATGACAACATTTATGCTCTAGTATATTTTGATGATTTTTTCATACGTGCTTATGCTTGTTGCACGTTGTTGCGTCAAATTATCGCCAATGGCAGTGGGTATTTTTATTTTATGATAATTTCCATTTTTCTCATTTTTTTTATTATTTTCTCTCTCTTACTTTTGCCCTCAACTACACCGACTTTTATTTCGTTGTGATTGTAACTTTTATTGTTTTTGTTATTTTTAAAAGCATACATACGTATTTTTGTTTTTCTACTTTCCGGTGTAGTTACACTCATCGGTCGATTGATATGCACATAGGTAGTTCATGTGTACAAATGTATGTACATATCTGTACATGAATAAAACAAAATTCCGGAAGTATACTCTTTGTAATATGGTGGGCATTTTGTGGTCGGGTACATCTCCTGTAAATTTTTTATGATTTCATTTTTTACTGCTGTTTTACAAGTGTGTGGGTGTCTGTGTATGTGTGTGTATTTGTATTTGTTTTTGAATATTTATGTGCACTTTTTCGTGTTACTGTATTTAACAACACAACTTCGCTCGTATTCCGGCCGGAAAATATAAAACATGAGCTTTAAAAAGAAGGTTTTTATCGCCCATATTTACCGGTTTTTTGTAGCTCTTGTTAAGTGTATGAAGATATTTTTGTTGAATGCATGTATGTGTATATGTTTATTTTTGTATACATATACTACTTAATATATAATACGCCTAATGTAAAATTATTCAATTCTCTTACAATTTAATGCAAAAGTATGTCAATTGACTACGAGCGTATATATGTACATATGCTCAAAAAGGGCTCACATAGTTGTAAACATTGACCGGTGGTGCGATTGATGAATAATTTGAATGAGCTCTCATTCTAAAAGTTATTGACGGTTATAAAATAAATCATACACATATGAATGCATAAAGCATTTTATGAATGGTGGGCTTTTTTAGGCTTTTTTTATATGTACATATATTTTTTTTTACTTCGCTTTATAATCATAAGCTTATTGCTTTTGTAGTAATGTTATATATCGGTAAATGAAGAAGATTTTGTATTAATCTTTAGAATATGCGCTTTGAGAAATTTGTAATAATAAAACGATGGAAATAAGGTTGAAGCATCCGCAGACTTACGTACCAAGGAATATATTTTAAGTAACATACCTACTGTAGAAACTATGCTGATCAGCACGACAACATAATGGGAACAGGAAACAGTTGGAACAACTTATTGAGAAGCTTTAAAACTTTCTTCATACATTTATTATACCTTTGTATGTCCAACTATGTAATAATAGTGAAAGTAAAATTGAATGCTTAAATCATTAAAGTTATTTAGACCTAAAGTTGAAAATACGTGTGATTTGTTTATCGTAAGAATCGGTGTTTAAATATAATCAGCCAAAGCACTACGATAAAGAAAAGTTAGGGTTATTGCTATTTATTGCCGTTAATTGAGTGTCGTATTTTGTACGAAAATTTGCCTAAACTTTGGCTCCACTGTGCGATGAACTGTTTTGTTAATTTGTTTGATATTTTAAGTAATCTTAGAAGTTACATAGAATCATGAAATACATTTTGTCTAACTTATATTCCAGAAAATAATGCATAGTTTCATCTGCTTTGTGATTTGAATTATTAAAATATAAATAAATGTTTGTATGTTTGGTATATACTATGTAGTAGTATATAGTAAAGTATTTGTATGATAAAATGAACAATAGCTATATATGCATATGCATAAACTTATACACACTGTATCTACGTAGGTACAACTACATGGACATGGTAGCAATACAATTTAGATGATTACATACGTGTATGTACATATGTAGTAGATAAGTGTCTATTTATGTGTATGCTGTGCATGCTGTAGCATGCTTGTTTTACATGACATTTGTAGATTTGACCAAAAGGCAAAACATGGCTAATGACAGGCTCAACAAGATTTTGCTCTATTTTCTGTGTTATATTGCATGTGTTTGTATGAACTGTACTATATGAATGTTATATGCCTTGTATTTGCCTTTAAGCAAGTCACCACTGTAATTTGCCAAATTAACTTTAAGCTATCAGAGTGGTCGAGAAGAATCATGTTGTGGTAATGCATGCAAAATATAAAAAATATGTATAAAACAAAATGTATATTTCATATGTATCTACATACATATTTACATATGTATAATCGTATGTCAAAAAGAGTAAATAAAGCCAAAAAGGACACACCCAAGTTGTTAGCATGACAGAGGCCTATTTTGTTGTTGATTGATGCTGTTGCTGGTATTATTGTTGGTTTTGCTCGTATTTTGCTTCAATCAAATTGCTCATATTGTTACATTTATGTTAGTGCCGACGGTATTTGTTCCCCATATTATTATTGTTATTGCTATTATCTCTTATACATCTCAACATGGTTTCCGGTTTGTTAAATTGCTGCTGCTGCTGTTGTTTTTGTTGTTATCGTATTTTTCATAATTTTTTCTTCCCATTTCACAAATAATATTTGATGAATGATTAAATTGAGCGTTTCCTTTTGCCTCTTTTTGCAAGTTCATTGTCAAAATGCCTGACCCGTTCATCATTCGGCACAACTTTGCCCATTCTTATTGTGATTGTACGCACAACACGTTTGTACGGTAGTATAATGCAGATACAAGTATATACATGTAAATATATACGCATATTCACATATTTAGTATATTGATGGTTTTCCTTATATCAATCATTCATGATAGCTTAGTCACATTCGTCAAGTTTTTTCCTTCGATTGTAATATGATATTATTCCATTGCGTCTGTATATTTTTGTACATGTTGTGTGATCTCTGCTAAAGCAAAGATATATATAGATTCGTAGCTTAAATGAAGACATATGCATATACATACCTACATATCATTTAGTACAACAATACTCCCTCAGAAACTGAGTAAAGAAGCGTCCACTTGCACAATACCACATATGGCCAATCAGTAAAATGGTCTTAAACAATTTAGTTTTGACATAAGTTTTCCTTTTCTTATACCTACTTATTATACATATATATATATATATATATATATATATATATATATACATATATATATATATATATATTTATATATATATATACATTTATTTTTTATTTTTTTTTTCATATGCCATTTCTCTGTCAACATTGTTGTCATCACTTGGTGACCATCAATCAAAGTGGATATTTTTGTGATGAAATTTGTACTAAGCACAACACTTTACTTCTATATTCTATATATGCATATTTATTCCATTTGCCATTTTATTTGGTAAAATTGTGCTGAAAATATATACATTTACGCTTTGTTGTGTTGAAAAGTTGTGGAAAAGTTTCCCAAAAGCAATCTTTCTTTGACATCAAAAGTGTCATTAAATCCGTACCTATGATTTGGTTATGCAAAACGTTTAAAATTAAAGATAGTATTGAATTTAAGAAACATACATATTATAAGGTTATATTTCCTCAACTATCACATTAAAAAGCGCATGGCTAATAATCGGTACAAAATCATTTGATGGTAATATAATCTATTAATATCTAGAACTTGTTCACCAATCTTGAGAATGTGTAAAGTTATCTCTATTTCGACCACCAATATGACTTTTATGAAAACAAACAATTTGTCCGAGTTCTCACTTATGTGAGGAGAGGTGTTGTTTTAAGGCAACCATTGTCAAACTAGAAACCATTTATTTTTAAATTTAGAGACAAATATCCTCAAAATCTAGAAGCTCTAAGTTTATGTGTTTACCAGTTATTATTTGACAAACTTGAGAGACGATAAAATCGTCCAAATTTTGCATCGTTTATCATAAGATTTGTAACGGTAAAATACAAATTATTATGTTTATTACGAATATAATAATAATAATAATAATAATAATAATAATAATATAATATACTCAATGAGCAAATGTTATTTTAAGAGTGTTTTAACGATTGTGGAGCTCTTAAAGAGAAATTTTCTGTTCATTTTGGCTTACGAACTATTCTAGATCGAAAACTAACTGTTATCTAATGATAATATTGCCATATTGTCATGAAAAACTAGTACTCTAAAATATGATCAACCATTTGATTTTTCTAGAAGTAACCATTTGGTGCTTAAACTTTGATCATGGGTTCAATCCCCTGCTGAGGCATCTTTAATATCGAGAATATTTTTCTTTCGAACAGTGTGCACTTGTCGACAAGCAATTGGCAATTCCGACAATATCAATTTGCCATGAAAAAAAAATTCTTGAAGAGAAAAAGTGATATCATAGGGAACTGTCATTCTGACCCAGCTAATACAAGTAAGTTCCTTTTAATATTGTCCTCCCAGGGAGAGGACAGCCACAATAACCTATCCTCAGAAAGAATACAAGAGTCTTAATAGGCTTTTTCGATGTTGCAAAACATCAAGAAGTCATTATGTGGTAAATCAGGCAAATATGTGCAATGAGCGAACAATTTCATGTTTGTCTAATAGATTCTTTGATGTGATGTGTTTGATCTGTCGGATTTGTATTTTTGAATTTAGTATACATAATGTAGTATAAAAGTTGTATAAAAGGTAGTCTGGTGGTGTTTCACAAGGTAATGTGTCTAACTGCCTCAACCGGGTGGGGTTAGCGCAATCCTTGTTGAACTCATCACAAGTCAACTCACTGGCTGTCATGTAGTTTGATCTGAGCGCTATGTGATGATACCTTTATTTGTTAATGAGGGATAGTCATGTAGCTTGCTCTGCTTACTATGTGATGGCGCCTTCATTATATTATTAATGGGGGCCCTCCACGTGGCGACTACCGGGCAACGTCCTCCTGGCACCCGCTGGGAAGTGGCTGGAGTGAGTGGCGAAAATCTCCTCGGCTAGAGGTTGTGCGTTGGGTTTGGGACTCGCCACATAAAAAATCCCCCCAGTAAAGAAAAAAACAACTCCTCGGATAAGGATTACCGCTATTGTTGATGACCCCCGCAAACGAAAAAAGGACCATGATTTACGGATATACACCTGGGATGTCCGGTCCCTTTATAGGGAGGGTGCCTCTATCCAGGAAATGCGATGGACGGGACAGGGCTGCTCCAAAAGAGCGTCCTGTGACATTTACTACAGTTGCCATGCTGAAAGGCACGAATTAGGATGTGGATTTTTGGTCAGCAAGAGAGTACGAAATCTTGTCTCACAGTTCACGCCTGTGAATGAGCGGCTGGCCACAATCCGCATCAAGGCAAAATTCTTTAACATCAGCCTTATATGTGCCCTCGCTCCGACGGATGAGAAGGACAATGTGACCAAGGAGAGCTTTTTTCAGCGCCTCGAAGAAGCTTACGACCGCTGCCTCCGCCACGATATCAAAATCGTGCTTGTCGACTTTAATGCCAGGGAGGGCAAGGTCCAACTGTCGGAAAATTCAGCCTTCACCAGAACACTTCCGATAACGGAATGAGGCTGATCGACTTCGCCGCAGCACGAAATATGGTACCAAATTCGAGCATCTCGACATCCACAAAGCGACATGGCTGTCTCCAGATCAACGAACAAGAAATCAAATTGATCATGTGGTGATTAATGGAAGGCATGCTTCCCGTGGGTGCCGTAGCTCAGTGGTTAGTGTGTGCGCCTTATGATCTGTAGGTCGTGGTTCAATACCCGGCTTATGCATAACAAATTTAATATCGATAAGATTTTTCTTTCGAACGGTACCCACCTGTCGGCAAGCAATTGGCAATTCTTCCGACAGTAACAACTTGCCATGAAAAAGCTTCTAAAAAGAACTCTGTGACAAAGCTCAGAAAAAGTGATGTCACAAGTGTTCTGCCGTTCGGAACCGGCTAAAATAAGTAGGTCCATTCTAAAACTGTCCAAAATTTAAGACGCAAAACAGTAATGGAAGAGAAGCTCGGCCAATGAGCCCTTTGGGGCTTTAAGTGCCACATATTTATTTTTTTTATGCTTCCAGTGTGATGGACGTGAAATCGATCCGTGGTGCCAACATCGACTCGGATCACTACCTTGTTTCAGCTAAGGTGCGCACACATTTATGTGTCGCAAATAACAAGAGAAGTCCCACACAGAGAAAGCTCGACGTCAGTAAGCTGCGATCACCAGAGACAGCAGATGCATTTTCCACTCGACTATCGGATCTGCTTATGCAGAACACTCCCCCACTTGATAATACATGCGCAGTTAAGGAGCGGTATAGAGAGAAAAGGAGTGCAGAGAGACGTCTTTTCAGGCGCAAGAAGAGGGAGTTGGAAAGACGCGAGTGTTAGGAGATAGAGATGTGTACCGACAAGAATGAGACTCGAAAATTCTTCGAAAAGATCAAGCGCCTGAGTGGCGGTTTAAATCCCTGAGCCTCTTCTTGTCGTGATGGATATGGGAATGTGGTTACAGATGTCCAGAGTGTACTGAGCTTATGGAGGGAACACTTCTCCACGTTACTGAATGGCGATGCTACGAACAATTCCACCAGTGGAGGATATTGCCCGATAACCCCAATTACAGATGATGTTGTTGATGTTCCACCACCCGACTATGACGAGGTTAAAACGGCCATTTTAAGGCTAAAGGACAACAAAGCTGCAGGTGCCGATGGCCTGCTTGCTGAGTTGTTTAAGACCGGAGGCGATGAGCTGCTCGCCTGCATGCACCAGCTCATAAGCAGAATATGGTCGGATGAAAGCATGCCTGATGATTGGAGGCTCAGTGTTCTCTGTCCCGTACATAAAAAAGGAGACCCCACAATTTACGCCAACTACCGTGGAATAAGTCTCCTGAGCATCGCATACAAGGTCCTATCAAGCATATTGTGTGAAAGATTGAAGCCCATGCTCAACAACCTGATTGGACCTAATCAGTGTGGCTTCAGACCTGGTAAATCTACCATCGACCAAATTTTCACACTGCGCCAAATCATGGAGAAGGCCCAAGAAAAACAGATCGACACACACCACCTATTTGTTGATTATAAAGCCGTTTTCGACAGTCCGGTAAGGGATTACCTCTACGCAACAATGTTTGAGTTCGGTATTCTTGCAAAGCTCATTCGACTTTGTAGAATGACACTGCATAACTCCCGTTGTGCAGTGAAAATTGGGAAGGACCTCTCCGCACCGTTTAATACCGAACGGGGTTTCAGACAAGGTGATTCGTTATCGAGCGACTTCTTCAATCTTATTATGGAGAAAATAATACGAGCTGCTGATCTACGACATAATGGCACTATCTTCAACAAAAGTGTCATGCTGTTAGCGTATGCCGACGATATTGACATAATCGGCATGAACACGGCGTCTTGGACAGCACGTCACTGTTGACAACTACGCTTTTGAAGTAGTAAGGGACTTTGTCTGTCTTGGAACCAGCATCAACAACTGTAGTGACGTCAGCCTGGAGATCATGCGTAGGATAACTCTTGTTAACAGGTGTTACTTTGGGCTGAGTAAGCAATTGAGAAGTCGAGCCCTCTCTCGAAGAACGAAAACTACACTCTACGAGTCTCTCATCATGCCTGTCCTAACATATGGCGCAGAAGCCTGGACAATTTCCACTTCGGATGAGCGAATGCTTGGAGTTTTCGAGAGAAAAGTCCTACGCAAGATCTTTGGACCTATTTGCGTTGGTGGAGAGTATCGAATAAGGTACAACCATGAGCTGTATGAGCTGTATGTTGATATTGACATAGTAAAGCGCATCAAAATCCAGCGGCTGCGCTGGCCAGGTCATGTCGAGCGAATGGAAGAACACGCTCCAGCTAAGAAGGTGTTATATTCGGAACCCGCTGGAGGACGACGCAGGAGAGGAAGACCTAACCTCCGGTGGAAAGACCAAGTACTGGAGAACCTGACAGCGCTTGGAATTTCTAACTGGCGCCAGCTAGCGAAGAACAGAGATGGCTGGCGGAGCATGTTATTTTCGGCCTAAATCGATACTCGGTTGTTATGGCCACATAAGTAAGTAAGTAAGTTACTAAATGTAAAATTTATGACAATCATATTGACACATTTCAGGAGATATTTAGGGCTACCTACATATTGGACGCTATTCTCGTCTATAAATTATGCTCACGGATTTGTTGATCTGTGAAGTTCGATTGTTTTTATAAATGCCTGATTTCTAAATCGTATGCATACAGTGCGTACTTACCGTATTCGATTAAATAATTCCGAGGTATTTTTTTACGATTTCGTGTTACTTGTATTTATTTTATATTATTTATGCATTCACATATCAGCTTACATATACTAAATTACATGTCTTATAATCTAAATACTAAAATGTTTGAAATTTTTAAAATTGAATACCAAATATTTGGTTTTTTCTCCATTCTTTAAATCATTGTTTTATACTTGTACACATATATTGTAACATCGTAGTCAAGTGAATAGCACTTAAATGTGTACATATAGATAATGCTAATGTAGATATATGTATGTATATGTATGTAGACTTGTCTACTAAGAGTTGTTCATTGAAAAAATATATATAGTACATATATGTATGTATATATGTGTGTATTAGTAATAGTAAGTGGTAGTGTATATAAGTGATACGCATAGGACTAATAATAAGGAATTAAAGCAATGAAAAGAACAACACTCGTATCCTAAATTTGGTTTGCTTTATTTAATACAATATATATAATCGTATGTGTAGAATATGATTTTATATATGCATATGTGTGTATGTGTTTGTGTTTGTGGCTATGTAGAATTTCTATAACCATACATGTTTTGTTTGTTTAATCTTTTGTAGTATATAATTTTCTTAAATCGCATCTGTAAGACTTTTAACTATGTATTAATTGCTTTGAAATTCTTGTTGTTCTCAATCCAACTCTGAGTGTTGGATTGAGTAATTTCCATGCTAAGCATTCGATTGAAAATTATTTTTTCTATATGTAATATTTTTCACAAAAATAATTCCAATTTTATCAATATTTTTGAAATTTGGTGTGTTCTTTCTAGGTTTGTTTTGAGAACTTTCTATTGAATTCGATTTGGATACACTCTTGAATATGAATAGTATATTATGTATGTATATTGTCACAAAATAGCTTCTGTATGTTTTGTATGTATATTGATTTTATTGTTGTTTCTCTGCTATTCTGTTATAAATACATATATGTATGCCCATGCTTTTTTAATGCTGGAATTTTTATTTGCTATAGCTATTTTTAATTAAATAGATATGTACTAGTAATATTTTATACTTGGTCGTCAAATAAAATGAATTTTCTTCTTCTTGGTTAGGCTGCAGAATTTTCAGACGACCTAGTATTCAATTTTTTCATTAATATGTTTCACTGATATGCGTATAAATGTGTGAGTATGTGTATGCATGTGTAGGTGTGTTATTCAGCGTTAAATTGTATTGTGCATATTTGGTAATTATTGGTATTGGTATTGGTATATATAACACGATTTGCATTAGTTGATCTTTAAAACAATAATACCTTCTTTAAATTCACAATTTTTTTTTTTACAAATACATATTAAAAAATAATTTATTTCACAATTTTTGTATATTCTTATTTATATGTATTTATTTATATTTTTTTAGTACTATTATTAATGCGTGTTGACACTAGTGCTCGACTTAGTTGGGTGGGAAAATTATTTAGAAAAATCCAGACCAGTCTCTCATCTAGATAAACATTTCTAAGTAAGGGGTTGGTCTGAATCTTAAAACAATAAAGTTGCCCATAGAACCAAGACGCAGCTTAGTGTACAAGCAGATATTTAATTTTTTACAAATATGGTGTATTTAATTATTGTTTTTTTTTTCAAATAGATACTTAATTTATGGATATAACTTAAATTTATGGTTTTAATTTCTATTTATTTATTTTACACATATTCCTCTTTTAATCTGAATTCACTTTATTATAATTTTTCATATTTTCTTTTATATATTTACTTATACACATGTATTTAAAAATATACATTTCACACAAATGAAGCACATTTTGTGTTATCATCCTTAATACGAGCATTATTTTTCATATTATATATATTATTAGCACAATCATCGTCGTCATCATCATAATCATCGTCATCATTATCGTCATTATTATCATTATGCGTATGCTGTGTTATTATTATTATTACTATTACTTCTTTATTTCTATAAATTTGTAGCATTAAAACTAATTACCACAGCAGTAGCTGTGCTTACTAGTCGTACACATGAATGTGGCTGAATGCAGGATTTTCTTCCGTCTCAAGCGATTCTATTTCTGCATAAAACATGATTTTACAAATAAAATTTTAAGCACATGTAGGTTTATCATAGAAATGCCAATTAAAGATGGAAAGTCACAATCATCGTGATGCATTGGACAGCATTCGGCCAGATTGGGCATCATGGAGAACATCTACTACCAAAATTGCAAACAATCAATCTTCAAGAACCTCGGAAAGCTATGAAGATAACCAACTTGGCTCGACCAAGTAAAGGACTGTACCAAATAATAAGCCCAACAGAACGAGGAAAGAAGCTCCAACTAATAACGGCGCAATAATCAAATTGTCGGCTGTGCGATTGAATTCGTCGAAAGTTTCTGCTACCTCGGTTGCACGATAGCAACAGACGGGGGAGCTGAAGAGGATGCTAACTGCAGGCTAAGCAAAGCAAAGACAGCATTTGGCCGGCTAAAATCAGTATGGGCAAATTCCCAAATATCCAGACGCACGAAATTACGAATATTCTCCGCATGTGTGGAATCGACACGACTGTACGGAAGTGAAACATGGCTGATCTCGAACTCCATCACGCAGAGACTGCAAGCTTTCGTCAACAATTGTTTGAGGATCATTTGTAGAATTTTCTGGCCTAACACTATTTAAAACGAGGCACTATGGCGTCTGACGAGCGAAGAGCCCATACTGATCCAGATTAAGCGTAGAAAGTGGCGCTGGATTGGCCACATGCTAAGAAAGCAGCCAGATAGCATCACGCGAATGTCGCTTGAGTGGAACCCGCAGGGGAGCAGAGGTCGCGGACGACCAAGAAACACCTGGAGACGATCAATACTGGGTGAGCTAGCTGCTGCCGGCATCACATGGGAAGGCGCTAGATCAACTGCCCAAAACCGTGTGCGATGGCGAAGCCTTATGGAGGCCCTATGCTCCAATTAGGAGTTTAAAGGAGAAAAAAAAATCAAATTGACTCATTAAGGCCTTTGCATTTTATGCGAGTATAAGGTCTTGAGTACCAAAGACTGGAACTGGAACAACTGGAAAGGCTGGCTTCACTGATAGAAGAAAATCCAATCCAATCTACTGAAATTCACAATAGCGCTATTTTTTATGGAATCAACATTTTCGACCATAGTTGAAGATCTAAAGCAAGCATCAATTTATTGGTCGGGTTGTTAAATATTGACTAGCTGAGTATGTAAATGATTCTTAAAAGTTCAGCTTTTGGAATTAGGAAGAGGTGCATAGGTTTTGACTTAAATCTGTTGAAAATCAATATAGTGTGCAACAGGCAAATTTCACATATACAAGAGTCGGCGGATAATCTTATAGATATTCATATTTATAATATTCTAGCATGTCTTATCGGCTCATCAAAATCTACAATATTTTATTGGATGTTATTTTTGTCTTGCTATTTCTTCACAATATTGTATACTTTTTGACTTAAGCGAAAACAACTGTTAACTTCTAGTGTCAACCTTCTTTACCCGCCATCTCAAGGGATTCATGTTGAACAACGAATATAAGACAATATGGCACAATTTCAATAAGTAGACAGAATATATGTTTATGTAAATAGAATACAAATTGAATAGCAAGAAATTTATATCACTGGCTTTTTTGTTGTTGTATTATGCTATACGCCATTGTCTGAGAGAGAGAGAGAGAGTTTCTATACGTATTACCCTGTAGAATGTTCGTATAGAACATTTACTATCTTGCCACGTTGTACTTGTTATAATTTTTTATTTATTTATCAATTCTACTTGTGATGGCGGTGATTATGATGATAAGGATGATGATGATGATGGCAAAGATGATGAAGATCATAGAGATGAAGATAATTTTGGTGTTGGTGTTCGTGCAAGTGCCAGTGGTTTATTTAATATTTGCTGATGATGCCTCTCATGTGACAAATACGATTTTAAAGTGTATCGGGGCTCTTGATTCCATACATCGTTATATCAATGCGGCTGTTGATTCTGTTATGTATAACGGCGACGATGATGTGACTGTTGCTGTTTTAGATGATATTTGTGTTGGTGTTGGTGTTGATGTTGGTGTTGGTGTTGGCGTTGGTGTTCGTGTTCATGTTCGTGCTTATATTCTTGTTGTACATGCTGTTGTTGTTGTTGTTGTTGAGGATGCGGCTTTTTGGTTAAACTATTGTCTGTGTTACTATTCCGGTTGCCAATCCCAATATTATGTTCTTTTTTCTTGTTACTGTTGTTATTATTGTTAGTCCAACTCTGTGGATATGGTATAATGTCTGGTTGAAATTCTTCCGAGGATGGCTGTTGTAAATGTTCAAAACGATTATCACTGTTTTGTTTATTATAGTGGTCGTTGCTGTTAGTGTTGCCGTCAACATCGTGGTCGCCACTTTCATTTACATAGTTTCTGTCACCATCATTATTATAATAGATATCGTTCTTGTTGTTGGTGTTTTCATTGTAATTGTGCCTGCTATTACTGCCACTATTGTTATAATTTCTATTATCATAAGAGTTGCTATTATCAATGCGATTCTTCTTGGTATTATTGTTATTATTATTGTAATAGATGTAATCGAAATTGATATTGTTATTGTTTTTCGTATTGTTGACATTTTCCTTTTGATTGCAACTATCCTGTAAATCAATAATTATTGTATAAAAAAAAAATTAAAAAGTAGTACAAATTTTTTTTGTTATAAAAAAGTATTTCCAGTTCAATACATTCAATCAATTTTTGTTGATTGTAATTTTTACTTTTAGTATGCTTTTATTGTCATCATAAAAATAAAGAAAAGTATTGTTAATTAACATTTTTAATATTGACTAATTGTAGCACGTTTTAAAATTTATTATCGTTCGTTAATGTGAATAAATCAAAGTGTGAAAGAGAGAAATTGTAAATTACTTAAACCTGATAAGATATATGCATACTATGTTTAGTACAGTATACATAGTACATGTCTGCTGGCACAAATTATCTTTACAAGAGGAATCATTCTCTGCTTCCTTAAAAATGAATACTTTGCCAACGAGCACTTATGTATTTGAATTGACTTCTTAAAATACAAAAAGATATCAGGGTGGTAAGATAAAACATTGTATACATTGTACTTGTATTCAACTCAATACATTTGTACTGATTTTGAGTATTCTGAAGTCAATTGAACATATAATGCATGAATATATCAGTAATAAATTATTGAATGCAAAGAATATCATTCTCATAAATGACTGCTAAAAAATAACAGCAAATGGTGTTATGTCCTAAAATTCTTAAAAAAAACAAATGACGTACTGGAGCAATCCTAAGGACAGATCCGTGTTTAGTGGAGTGTGGAACAATACATTGCAATAGTGAAATGTAGACATTGTACCTATTTATATTAGTACAACAATTAAAATAATTATTTTCTTTAAGTGTACTGCAACAATGTCAATGGTTATTATTTGTTAGCAAAATCATAAAATTGTAAAACGTTTTAGTGATAAAATTGCTTTAAGTCAATTCAATGTCAACTCACACTATCGCAATGACCACCACTTCATTGTAAAACAAATATAAGCCGCCCTCATGTAAAAGAGAATAAGCAAATGAGCGCTGAAGAGAGCGAAAGAGAAAGGGAGACAGGGAAAAGATGAACAATTTAACTAACTATAGCAATAATTTCATATTTATAGGTACTCTTTTTCGAATTGTAAGTAAATATGGGTAGAAATTTAATTTGAAGCATTTCTTATATAATGTAATCTATGATTTTTGATTTAAAAGAACTGAAATAATTATAAAATATTTGAGTTTATCCATTTTTCATTGTTTTAATTGAAGTACTATGATTCACAACTATAGTAGATACCTGTACTATAACAGTATCAAATAATAATAGCTGCCACCTATTTTAAATTTACAAATTGCGTTAAAAATACTGATATTAAAAATGGCAAAGAACAGAATTACACATATGAATTTATAATTTACGTTTTATTTACTTGTTATATTTTGGATAAAGAATATGGCTGGTACTTATAGTCCATGTTAAGGTTAATATTAAATTGAGCATCAATTCCGATACAAAAATCAGCCAAAATTCTCACAATAAATTTAAAATGATTCTAGTACTATTTGCAATATCAACAATCTGGCGACGATATACAGACCACACAATTTTGTAGAAATGAGAATCACGCTATTGGTGGTGGTAGGGATGAAGAACTAACTACACAATGAGAGCAATTGAGCTACCAGAGAATATCGCTGTCATACTATTTTTCGTATATTGTACATAAGCGTCTTCGTTCGAAATGAGCACGATGAAAATACAGAATATTCAGTTCATAGTAAGGCGTCAAATAGCGAAAACGTACGGAAAAACTTGTGTATACAAGTACGAACGAGCAAACTAAAGCAATAACGAAAGAGTACAATAATAACATATTGCCCAGCCGATTAGAGTGCAGTCGAAACGTGCGGGGCAAAGCAAGCATAATGCAAACAGCTCGTATTGTAGTAATTGGAGCAGGCCCATCGGGTATTGCAGCAGCAACGCGACTGGTGGAAACCGGCTTTAAGAATGTGCTCATCTTAGAGGCAGAAAATCGTATTGGTGGACGGATAAATACAGTATCATTTGCGGACAATGTTGTCGATTTGGGAGCACAGTGGTGTCACGGTGAGAAGAATAATGTCATTTACGAAACCGTACAAAAGTTAAATGTACTCGAGAGCACTGGCACCATATACGATGATTTCAAGTGTGTTCGTTCAAATGGTGAGGTGGTGTCAGAACAAGTGGCTGAAACGCTGAAAACGATCGCCTTCAATACAATACCCGAGAGACAAACCGAACTGATAGGCTATGAGGGTTCATTGGGTACATACCTAACGGATAAATTCTGGCGTGAGTATGAGAAATCACAAACACAAATAGAACGTACAGTGGCAAATGAGTTCTTTGAGAATATGAAAAAATTCGAATGCTCAATTGAAGCATCTGACAATTTGTTTGAAGTCTCAGGTAAGGGACACTTAGAGTATTATCTGTGCGAAGGTGATTTACTATGGAATTGGAAGGATAAAGGTTTTAGGACTTTTTTGCAAATGCTTATGAAATCCTCCAGGGATGCTGATGGCATTGTGTCAAATGACTTGGGTCTATTGACAAAGCGTATATTATTTAATCGTCGAATCGAACATATTGATTGGAGTTCAAATGGTGTTAAATTGAAATGCTCCAACGGTGAAATAATTGAAGCTGATCATGTCATCTGCACAATATCGTTGGGTGTGTTGCAAGCAAATTATCGACAAATGTTCTCACCGCCACTACCGCCTGCCAAATGTCGTGCCATAGAAGGTCTCAAATTGGGAACGGTCGATAAATTCTTTGTGGAATTTAGTCAACTTTTTCTGCCATCTGATTGGTCGGCCGTTTGTTTCCTATGGCTGGAGGAGGATCTAGCTAAATTACGTGACTCTGAATACTTTTGGTTGGAGAGTGTTTTCGGATTTTTCCGTGTTTCTCATCAGCCGCGGATACTTCAGGGATGGATTATAGGTGCACATGCTCGCCATATGGAAACCTTAACTGAACGGGAAGTGTTAGCCGGTCTAATGTGGCTCTTTCGCAAGTTTTTAAGATTTCCAGTGCCAGAACCAATAAATTTCTTGCGTACACAATGGTTTGTGAATCCCAATTTTCGTGGCAGCTATACATTCCGATCGATGTACACGGATGAGTTGCGCACAGGTGCCTGGGATTTGGCGTCAGCACTGTACAATGCTAATGGAAAACCGGCAGTCCAATTTGCTGGTGAATCGACTCACGAACATTATTATTCGACTGTTCATGGTGCAGTAGAGACCGGTTGGCGAGAAGCGCAACGCTTGATTGATTACTATGGATGTAAGCGATCGCAATTGTAGACAATGATAAACCAATATACTCATTAGGGCGGCTCTATTTCCTAGTAGGGTGAAAAAGTCACAATACTTATGAATTTGTCAAAATGCGGGAGGAGAAAATTGATTTGAGTTCCACAATTTCTTAGGCGAATATACTTAGAATCAGCGGTAGTTTCATAAAAGTATCTTTAATCTGACAATCTCAAGTGCAAGAATTCTTAAAAATTAAAATGAAACATTTTTTTTTAAACTGAGTCATATAAATACTATTCTCTATTGAGCTAACGACCACTCTAATGTACATATATTGAAATACTTAAGTAATAAATATAAAATTTTTAATGTTGAAAATATCTGTGTAATTTCAATATTTTATAGAATGTTTAAGCTTGAATTGTTTCGGTTTTCATAACAAGTTTTTGTTGAAGTAAGTATTTCAGCAATGTCGGCAAATATTTGGTATTTCCTCAAATAGCACCAAACTTGCAAGACATCTCTTAAAGTGCTTTTTGAAAGAGTTGGAAGAAATGTGAGTTCGCGATGCCAACATCAGTATTGAGCAGGTAAGAAAACGAAAATATTTTTGATATATTTAATTAAAGTAAAATCTTAAACTATAAAGTTGATCAAACATTTACTGTTTCTACTTTGCATAATAGAAAATTATTCCGTCTCCAAAAATTAATTTATTTTATTTGTGTGTATGACATTAACATACTAAATCTCATACAAAGCTTATCATGTTAAATTAAGTTGATTACGAGTACTATAGAATGCATACATTCTACTATTAAATTGTTGCAATGCTAAATTTCATGCAAGCAGCCAACAAACAAATAACCTAAGGTGTTACCATCTGATTATAGTTGCTAGACAATTTAATCAAGATGAAATAACGCAATTATAGTACACACAGTCAGACAGTACTATGTTAGATATGTACTATATCCAGCCGAATTTACATATAATTTGAAAGCAATTGAAAAGATAACATGCATGGTAGACGGACGAAACACATGCATAGAATGACAAATATAGTACATAGATAAAGGAAATTTGCATAAAATTTTTGAGACAACTCCAACAGCAGCAGATTGTTGCCACAGACAGATATTCTAATGAAATGTAAATTTTTTGCCTGATAGCATTTATGCATCAGAGATCGCAAGCAGTGATGTTGATGAAGAGAGAAGGAGAAATAAATATTAAATGTCAACAATTTCATTGATATTTTTGTACCTTCCATTTTATACTTTTGGATTATAAATTATATCCGTACATACGAGTATATTACTAATGTATTAGCTGTACATATATGCGTTCATGACGTGTGAATACTGCCTTTACTCATATGTACATAAATTTATTATTGATGTTCTAAGATGAAATGAAAGCAGAAAAAACCATTAGTATATGTGAAGAATGCTTGTAAAACCTTTTTTGAGGGTCAATTTCGAAAACACATTTGCATTTCCCCTGTTGTGTAGTGAAATGTGATTTAGTATTTTTTTTTAACTATTTAATATTTTAGAAGTCTAATTTGTAAATCCACCATTTGATTAAGGAGGACCAAAAAATGTTTTTCGCGTTTATCACATTTACTCCGTTGTCCTTATATATTTGTTGGGTCACACATGTCTATATGTCCCTATATGTATACCACATAAACTTCATATATTCCAGATGATATCTTATAGTATGTATAAACGGCTGTGAGCTATCTCACATAGTTGAGGTTGATTGCAATTGAAAATCCTCGTTTAAAGAGTAAAAATAAAATAGTCGAGTTCGGAATCAAGTTCGGATGAAAAATGAAAAATTGTCAGAAGTTCGACAATTTGTCTAGACAAGTATTTTTTTTTACTATACATTTTCTTTATTTATTGTTCCTAAAGAATCTAATAATAAGTTTTAAAATCTTAATGTAATTCAACAACAGTAGCTCCTTATTATCTAGAGCAATGTTTTTTGTACGATGCTCTTCTTTTTATTGGAAGGCTGGCAGGTACTTTCTCCGAAGGCGCGAAGTATAGCAGGTATTGAGCAAGGTTCTTCTAGTATATTTTTGTCTAGTATTTTTAACTTCATTTTCTACCATTGGGATATTTAAGTCATTGTGTATACATTCATTTCTAATATACCATGGTGCACCAGTTATCATCCTTAACATTTTAGACTGAGATCTCTGTATGATTTCAATATTGCTATTACTAGTGTTCCCCCATAATTGACTTCCGTAACTCCAAATTGGCTTTATTATGCTGTTGTACAGTAGGACCTTGTATTTCAAGTTTAATGGGGATCTGAAATTGATGAGCCAGTGCAGACAAGAAGCTTTTAATTTCATCTGAGTTCTTTTTGCTTCGATGTGCTTGCGCCATGTAAGCCGTCTATCTAAGTGTATCCCTAGGTAGGTGACTTCATTTGTATGAGTTATGGCGATATTATTTAGTGTAACTGTCGGGCATGTGCTTTTGTTAAGTGTGAACGTTACATGTTTACATTTGGACTCATTAACTTTTATGCGCCAGTTAGATAACCATTTTTCAACAAGTAGATGTCAACAACCGTGCATCTGTTGGTAGATCGGAAGTATATAATACATATAGAATGGGGCCAAGAACGCTACCCTGTGGAACTCCGGCTTTGATATTGAATTCTTCTGTGGAAAAGTCTTTATATTTTACAACAAAACGACGGTTATCTAGGTATGATTCCAGTATTTGGTGGGAGCTTTCTGGTAGAAGTTTTCTTATTTTATACTTTAGCCCTTCATGCCACACTCTATCAAATGCCTGATCAACATCGAGGAATATAGCTGAACAATACTCTTTGTATTCAAATGCTTTCCGTATCTCATTGGTAATTGTGACAAGTATGAATAACAAAAAAACAAAAGTATTTTAAAATATTTTATGGTACAAATTTTGGTTTCTTACATACCAAGTTTTCACTGTACTCTAGCATCTGTTTCATAACGGCTGATCGGCCTATTTGTTTTATTTTCCATAAATATCAACCATATAAATAATTCATTATACGAATAAACGTAAATAAATATTTTCTTGATTTAAGATGTCACTACTTTGTACTCTACGCCATTCCACTGTTTTTTATTGTTTCTCATCATACGTACAATATAGTTTATATGTACTCGTATATTGTGAACAATCATACCGGAGAAAGGATGCAAATGAACAAACAAAACGAGAAATCAGAAGTGAAACTAAATTGTTTATGGTGATGTATGGAGATAGCTTTTCCTTTTCGGTACATAGTGGACACGTTATAATATACTCGTACATATGTATAGTATGTGCAATATATCTCTTATTAATTATTTATATATTTTATATAGTTGATTTGTTATTTTTCTCTTGAAATTGCTCTATTATTAATGAATCTTGTTGGTGTTATTATTTGTAGAGTTGTCGTTCGTTTTCGTTAATTTCTCAACTTTTAGTCTGCAAATAAATCCATTATTTATTCGTTTTATGTTATTTATAAAATATTTTGGAAAAATACAGGGCCATATTTGGTATTAAGTAATATTTTATTATGGTTTTGTATACTGTAGTTGCTTACATATGAAGGTAGTGCGATTATGTCATAGATTAGCAGCTCTTATTATTTTCTCCATAATAAGATTGAAGAAGTGGCACGATAATGAATCACCTTGTCGGAAAACCCTTTCGGTATTAAACGTCCTTCCCAATTTTCACTGCCCAACGGGAGTTACACAGTGTCATTCTGCAAAGCCGAATGAGCTTCGCAGGAGTACCGAACTCAGACATTGTTGTGTAGAGGTTATCCCTTACTGGACTGTCGAAAGCGGCTTTATAATCAACAAATAGATGGTGTGCGTCGATCTGTTTTTCTTGGGTCTTCTCCAGGATTTGGCGTAGTGTGAAAATCGCACGATAACGAATCACTTGTCTGAAGCCCCTTTCGGTATTAAATGTCCTTCCCAATATTCACTGCACAACGGGAGTTATGCAGTGTTATTCTCCAAAGTCGAATGAGCTTCGCAGGAGTACCGAACTCAGGCATTGTTGTGAAGAGGTTATCCCTTACTGGACTGTCGAAAGCGGCTTTATAATCAACAAATAGATGGTGTGCGTCGATCTGTTTTTCTTGGGTCTTCTCCAGGATTTGGCGTAGTGTCAAAATCTGGTCGATGGTGGATTTACCAGGTCTGAAGTCGCACTGATAAGGTCCAATCAGGTTGTTGCTCGATAGAACCTTGTATGCGATGTTAAGACTTATTAAGACTTATTACACGGTAGTGCCGTAGCATGTTATCGTGCAACTTCTTCAATATTATTATCGAGAATATAATACGAGCTGCTGATCTACAACATAATGGCACTATCTTCAACAAAGGTGTCATGCTGTTGGCGTATGCCGATGATATTGACATAATCGGCATGAACACGCGAGCAGTCAGTGCAGCATTCTCAGAATTGGAAAGAGAGTCGCGTCGAATGGGTCCTACGATGAACGAGGGCAAAACGAAGTACCTAGTGTCAACAAACAAAGTCCCAGCGTCTTGGACAGCACGTCACTGTTGATAACTACGCTTTTGAAGTAGTGAATGTCTTTATCTATCTTGGAGCCAGCATTAACACCAGTAATGACGTCAGCCTGGAGATATTGCGAAGGATCACCCTTGCTAACAGATTCTCCTTTGGGCTAAGTAAGCCACTGAGAAGTCGAACCCTTCTCGCGCAGCGAAAACCGCATTCTACAAGTCTCTCATCATGCCTGTCCTTAGATATGGCGCTGAAGCCTGGACAATTTCCACCTCGGATGAGCGAATGCTTGGAGTTTTCGAGAGAAAAGTCCTACGCAAGATCTTTAGACCAATTTACGTTGGTGGCAGTTATCGAATAAGGTACAACCATGACCTGTATGAGCTGTATGCCGACACCGACATAGTAAAGTGCATTAAAATTCAGCGGCTGCGCTGGCTAGGTCGTGTTGAGTGAATAGAAGAAGACGCTCCGGCTAAGAAGGTATTTTATTCGGAACCCGCAAGTGGACGACGCAGAAGAGGCATACAATGTGTTCCAACTTTCATCTGGCATTAGTTTCACCAATGCGCCTGAGGCCAGGAGAAGTTTACACGTTGCCATTGGAATGCCAATACTCTCCTTATCAAAAAGAGTTTGCAACGTTGTACTTTTCTTTCTTAGTTCGATCGTTAGTCTCGTTCTCTAGTATATCCCTGTGCCCTGGCACCTATATAAGGTGAATATTAAACTGCACGGACATCTCGTTAAGAGACGTCCTGCAGTTATGAGCTACTGATGAATGCAGGTAAACTGAATCTACGGATTTTATTTCTTCTTGGCTGTCAGTGAAAATACATATGATATAACGTTACATTGAAGCCACTTAATATTTTCATGAATCGTCAACACCGACAATCGACAAACAGAAGGGTGTGCGGACTCCAAGTGATTCGCAGAATACTCCTGCTCCGTCGATGTCCATTGAAAGGGGTGTTCCCATACTTCCAGCCGTATATGTGTATTAAACATGTTGCCTCGTACCGTTGCAGGATCATTTTGAAATTGATCTAAGTCTAATTTCCGATTGAGCTGCTAATTGCTTCCCTTGGATATCTAAATAAATAAGGTGTAACAAGGCATTCAGAGATGTGGTGGGGTCGTTCCGATTGCCCCGGTAGTGCACAAGTATGCCATTCCTTGGACCTTTTCCACGGAATTTCTGTGTATGCCCCTATCATGCGTCATATTAGTGCACGACACTTGGTCTCATTCCCCAATTTGTTCTCATAGCTTTTTTTGCATGAATATAATGCAAAAAAGCATATAAACTCATAATGTAGGTCTACACTGCAAAGTTTTTCCTTCCTTAAGAATTAATATTACATTTACATAAGTCCAGTTATGAGGGATGTGTGAAAATTTAATGCAGACTTCGAATATTGTCTTATTTGGAGTCTTACATGGAAAGACCAAGTAAAAGTTGCCAAGATTGCTGTTCGCAGTATCACTACATTCATTTTTAGATGTGATGACTTTACAAAGGAACAGAGCAAAACACGAGAAATAGCGCATGATTTTTTCTTTCAGAGTAATAGCAATTTATTGTTGGATTCATGTTAATAGAATATAGTTTTTTGTAGATTTTGTAGATGTTATTTATGAATTTTGTTTTGTTGTAAAATATAAAGACTTTTCCACAGAAGAATTCAATATCAAAGCCGGAGTTCCACAGGGTAGCGTTCTTGGCCCCATTCTATATGTATTATATACTTCCGATCTACCAACAGATCCACGGTTGTTGACATCTACATTTGCTGACGATACTGCTACTCTAAGCCGTAATCGAAACCCAATTAAGGCATCCACAGATTTAGGGGAGCATTTAGTACTTGTTGAAAAATGGTTATCTAACTGGCACATAAAAGTTAATGAGTCCAAATGTCAACATGTAACGTTCACACTTAACAAAAGCACATGCCCGACAGTTACACTAAATAATATCGCCATAACTCATACAAATGAAGTCACCTACCTAGGGACACACTTAGATAGACGGCTTACATGGCGCAAGCACATCGAAGCAAAAAGAACTCAGATGAAATTAAAAGCTTCTTGTCTGCACTGGCTCATCAATTTCAGATCCCCATTAAACTTGAAATACAAGGTCCTACTGTACAACAGCATAATAAAGCCAATTTGGAGTTACGGAATTCAATTATGGGGGAAGTAGTCTAAAATGTTAAGGATGATAACTGGTGCACCATGGTATATTAGAAATGAATGTATACACAATGACTTAAATATCCCAATGGTAGAAATTGAAGTTAAAAATACTAGACAAAAATATACTAGAAGATTACAAAGACATCCAAACACACTAGCAAGAACCTTGCTCAATACCTGCTATACTTCGCGCCTTCGGAGAAAGTACCTGCCAGCCTTCCAATAAAAAGAAGAGCATCGTACAAAAAACATTGCTCTAGATAATTAGGAGCTACTGTTGTTGAATTACATTAAGATTTTAAAACTTATTGTTAGATTCTTTAGAAATAGATTCAATAAATAAAGAAAATGTATAATAAAAAAAGAAAAAAAAAATTTATGATTTTAGGTTAGAATATGGAGCAATTCCATGATTATTTTAGAAGTTAGTTTGTTATAAAGGGGTCATGATCTCATCATATTTCCTTGTAGGAGTAAAACAGTATGATTTTGTTATCCATTAAAATTGAAAGAACAACAAGATTATACATAGTGAATTGTTGAATTGAGACCATTGTAGGGCACATTTTATCAGTAACTAGAAATTAAGGCATTTCTTATGTAGGAATTCAAAAAAATGTATATTTTTTATAGCTCAGTACATACAATATATTCATAATAATATGTATAGGTGGTATCTAGATACTCATAAAAAACCAATCTCAGTAATAGCAATACAAAAGGAATACAATGGAATAACATAAAAAAGTGATGCAAATATAAAACAGTAATACAAAATACAAAGCGAACAATAAAGAAAAACAAAAACCAATAAAAACAAAACAAAGCTAGAAAGTGTAATAAAAGTGACAAATTGAAAGCAATTTTGAGTTTCGATTGTTTGCCCTATTGTCAAAGGACAAAAAGAATGCCATCAAGAATATTACAAAAAGTAAAAAAAAAAAAAAAAATCATAATGAAGGAATATTGAAATATGCAGAAGAGAAGAGTGATTACGAGTGAGTGTTATTAAAAACAACAATACTACAAACAATGAAATGAAACAGAGATTTATGAAACAATAACATGTATAAACAACAATAATATTTGTTTGTATTGATATTAATGATATCAAAGCTTTAGAGATTAATCTCTAAGGTGTATTAATAAAACAAAAACAAGAAGAAAATTTTTGAAAAATATTACCAAATATTGTGGTGTATTTGAAGGTGTACATTTTATTCGGTGCCATATCACAGCGAGTAAGGTTCGAACTCTGGTTGGTTCTTAGATGGCCTTTAGGTCTGTCTGAATTTAAAATGCTTAAATTCATTGCTAGCAATTATTGGTATTTAATTTCACATTATATGTACATATTTTTATTTATTAATATCATTTTGCTTTCAATAAAAATAGCAAGAATCGACAATAAATGGGAAAAATATTTATATTGCCATTCAAACCAAATTCCATTTCTGGTTAAAATTATGAAGTACATCAGATTTATATTTATATCTCTTTTGCCATAAAGCAAATATTTACTTACATGTTTGCCACATTCACATTTCAATATCCATTCGACTGCAATGAATTTATTCTCAATTTGTATCCGATGGGATTGCAAAAATTCCTGATCGATTGGCTCCAACGATACGGTATCCCATAGTTGTGTCACCGTTGTGGTATTAGCACCACCACTATCTACTACATTTGCATTTGTATTGGGCATTGATGCATCATATCCTTGTTGCTTTTGTTTCTGTCTCTGCTCTGCGTAACTAATTGGATCGACAGCATTTAAGGGGCACAGCAATTCCACCTATATGAGTGTGTGTGTGTGAGTAGGTGAGTGAAAAAAAATGGAAAGAAAAGTATAGCGAAACGGAATTTAACTTTATTATTATTTGCATTTTTTCATTTTGTTGATATTTTCATTTTTCATTTCATCTTTTCCTTTTTGTTTCTGTCAAGAAACGCAGCGATGTAAAACGATAAATTAATTAATTAATGGAATCGTATTACAATTGATTTCTCATCCCTCATTCAAATAGCCAGATGGATTTAATTGCAGTACATGTGCAATAGTATGTACATATAAATACCATAATAAAGAGATTGATGTAATTGACGCAGATCCAATATTAAAATTGTTGAAATAATTGTGATTTATGGTAAGTTAATACATAATTAAATGCAATTGAGCGAAAGACGCAAAGGATAACATCTGGAATATTAGCTCCATTTAGCATTTGGAAGTGATCGGTCTATTTTTACGTACAACACAAATTTGTTGTAAACATCTGGTATTACGTATATAAAATTTTAATATGAATTTATTGTTTTCATAAATCTAAAAAAGGGTGACTTCATTTGCTTAATAATTATAACTTCGCAGATATCCGAAAATAACACAAAATTTCTATTTTTTTTTTATATTAGAGACTAGGTCAAACATTTACGTTATTATTATTATTATTATTATTATTATAGTTATTTTAGTATTATGTAAAAATAGTTAAGTCAATAGTTTAGCACAAAGTGTTTGCTGTTCTCTCAAGTCTTGAAGGAAAAATACCTCAAAAGTTCCTCTTGACTGAATTCCGAAATTTTCGAAGTATTCACATAGTTGACTTACTTGTATTGTTGTTGATACTGAAGGCACGCAACATTTGTTTGAATGATGGCAACGTCCGCACAATTTGGGCCGATATAATTTTCTAGAGATGCACGTACCCAAACGTATACGCGCTGGACCCAAACGTTGTATATTACGGCATTCGTGTCCTTTCTATAGAATTGCGGAAATATATAAAAATAACAGAGCAAGAGAGAGAGAGAGAGAGAGAGGAAAAAACCAAAATAAATTAAAATGCCAACAATCACTACGTAATAAGAGGATTATGGCAGATAAAAGGAAAATCATATGTAAATACAATGTCAGATCTACGTCATCTGCATTTTGCTTTCCAATATTGAAAAAAAATAACATCTTCTTCTCATGTGATTTAAATGTTTTTCTTTGTTTTCAATTTTTTATCCCTTTCATATTTCAATCCAAACCAAATCCAAAAAAAAAAAAACATAAAAAAAATGATTAGGGATAAAATATGAAATCCTTGTATGACAAAAGACAAAGCACAATCAACATTAATACACAAAACTCACACAAAGTATTCCGCAATGAATACTTACTCTTATTCTATGCTCAGTCACCGAATCGTGCTCCAGCTGTTGCTGCTCTTCCTCCACTACAGGATAATTAACCTTAATGTTCTTATGCTGACTTATAACTAAATGCTTTTTATGTTGCTTAGACGCACTGCTGCTGCTGCTGCTGTTGCTACTGCTGAAGAAATTGAATTTTTTATTGTCGAGAGACGGTGGATCACATTTGCGATTTTCACACAAACGTAAACTGCTCAATTGATGACAGCCAGCTGTGGTACTGGTGTGTCGTGTCGAAATACCCAGACCGCATTGCTGTGAGCATGATGTCCAGGGACTTGTTGATGAATTATGGCAGGTGGCATAAACTATGTGTATAAATATTTCGAATTAGAAATGGAATGAAAAAGCAGAAGAAATTAAGAATATTAAATTCAAATTTCAAACAATTGTGTATTAGTGTGGTACGTGTGTGTATGGTGGGTACAATGTATTGTTAATCTTTAAATTGTAATCCTATTTGGAAGATTTTCTTCGTTATCGCATTTATATGCTTATACATATGCATATAGTATTTTGCTTTTATTGTCGATGATAGTGTAATTAATATTCAGTTCACATTAATCTTTGCACAAGTTCTTCTGTTCATTGTCAAATCAAAAGCTGCTTATTTATTTATTTTGTGATTTTTTACTTTATTTTGTACTTTACGACGTAAATATATGCTTAATGCTGCTTGCTGCATCTTATTCATTTTCTTTTCTACTCCTTAGTATGTATTGTTTAGCTTCTTTGTTAATGATGTTGTCTTTTCATTGTAACTGAGTAATTATACTACGCTAAATAATTTCATCTCATAAATATTGCAATATTAATACTGCCATTCTTTCTCTACAAATCATTGGAGTACAAAAAAAAAAAAAAAAAATCAATGTGTATATACTTTACTTTCTGAAAAATCATTATTTTCTTAGACTGTCTTATTGGCAACGTTGATTTGCAGCAACATCAACTACTATGCAATTTACTTATGTGCTAATTTTCAATACATACATACATCAATATACGTAAGTGTAGTCTAAAGAATATTCTGAGGAATAGTCATTATAATATTGAAATGCAGAACGCACAGTGACTCGATTTATACAAAATACGTAGAAAATATACAAGAATGTATAATCTCAAAATCCATTTAAATTCGGAATAACTGACAAGATTACACTGCAGATAGCTTCTAAAATTCTTTGCAAGAAAATTATTTATATAGATGAAAGAGCTACATAAAAGTTACTAATAATTTTCTAAACATTCGGTTCAAGGCTCAATTTTAATATTAAATTTATCAAAATTTTTTATTTTTCAATTAATATCAAACTTTTCAAAGCTACAACTTCTTTTCTGTTTCTAAGCTTAAGAATTTATGAAAATATTGGAAATGAAATACTAATTCATTAAAAGAATTTTGATTTTTCCATTAAAATCAAAGTTTGAAAAACTACAAATTCTCCTTTGTTTCTCAGTTTAAGGATTTATCGAATAAGAAAACTTATAAGTAGGAAACTTTATGGAAAAAACAAATCTGAAAAATATATGAAATAATATTTTTAAAAATGCCAAAAGGTATAATTGCTAAAACTGAACCTGAGTGTCGTCTTCACCTAATCCAATCTTGCTTAAATTTAAAACGATATTTCGTTCTAAAAAAAAAACAAACAAAAAATATGTGGCACCTTTCCAAGTACTTCTGTGTGTGTTAAATTTTGGGCAGTATTAGAAAAGACCTACTTGTATTAGACGGTTCCGAATGGCAGAACCCTAGTGACATAATTTTTTCTGATCTTTGTCACAGAGCTCTTTGCTAACTTGCTGCTTACGTTAACTCCATAAAAGGAAATAAATTTCTTGCAGCTCATGCAGTTCGAATAGTGCCTTTAATTGCTATGGTTTGCCAGGAATGTTAAAAAGTCCTGATTTTCTTTCGTCGTGCTCATGTGATTCTAAACACAACGTAGGTTGAACACAATCTTTCATCGAATCCATTTAAATAAACGTTGAAGTAAATTCGACATGATTTCATCCGCTGGAGGCCATGACGTAATCGTCTTGTTACCAATACAACAGCATTAATTCAATCCAATTTTCTGTGATTTCAAACTATTTGTATAAGAACATTTCCATAATCTAAACTTTGGTATATGGAGGTAATTGAAAACTGAATGCAGAAGTATTCAAATTGCAATCGAGAAGTGATTTAAAGAGAAATATAAAGTTGGAAAGGAATGCTCCTAAAACTTTCTCAAGTTACGATATTCGTAAAATGTTAATTGATTAGTTGACCCAACACTTGAGCAATTTGACTACTTGCACTACTAAATAGTAACTATATTCCTACATATATATGAATGGTTGTAATTACAAATGCAAACATAATCATCGTTTTGTTTTGGTGGCTTACATATTATTCATGGCACTCACTCGTTTACTCACTCACACTTTACTATATACATACATTGGTTTACACTTTCTCCAACTTGCACATTTATGTCGTACACACGCATTCTTATCATTCTTCTCAGCTGTTACATATCTATGTACTTACCATCAGCTGTGGGATTCTCACACAACCACATTTTACAACAATGTCCTGGTACTTCGACCAAACGTGGTGATCTGCATGAAATTGTATCCTCTGGTGCCGGAAGTTGTTCTTTCGGACACAGCGACGAGCAGGCATGGCGTCCATTCTGTGAGTGAAATGTAAAATTTGGTTGAATAAGTAAGCATGGGTATGTGTTTATACAAGTATATGTATATGAGGGTGCCGTAGCTCAGTGGTTAGTGTGTTCGCCTTCTGATCTGTAGGTCGTGGTTCAATACCCGGCTGATGCATAACAAATTTTATATCGAAAAGATTTTTCTTTCGAATGGTACCCACCTGTCGGCAAGCAATTGGCAATTCTTCCGACAGTAACAACTTGCCATGAAAAAGCTTCTAAAAAAGAACTCTGTGACAAAGCTCAGAAAAAGTGATGTCACAAGTGTTCTGCCGTTCGGAACCGGCTAAAATAAGTAGGTCCATTCTAATACTGTCCAAAATTTAAGACGCACAACAGTAATAGAAGAGAAGCTCGGCCAATGAGCCCTTTGGGGCTTTAAGTGCCACATATTTATTTTTTTTTTTTTATGTATATGAGGAGAAACAAATGGCAAAAGAATGAATTCAAAAAAGAAAACAACGATAATGATGATGATGATTATCATGATAATGATGATGGTTCTAAAGTCATAACAATGGAGTGTACATAATGCTAATAGAGAAAAAGAAAAATAACACAAAATAACATCACTACAAGATTAGCTGCGAATGATGCAAACATACTATTGTTAGTGTTAATATCTGGGTAAGTGTGTGTATTTCTTATTTATTTTCATATTGTTGCTATTACTCTTCTTGTTTGCTATTGTTGCAGTATATCTACTACTACCTACATATATGTAAGTAGTTATTCGAAGAAAAACTTAATTTCCAAACATGAAAATGAAAATGTGGCACATAAATCGTTGCAACACAACAGAAAATGACTACATACATATATACACTGCATACCTACGTATACGATGCAGAAGTTAGTTAGCTGCGTATATTTGTATGCATATATGCATAGTGTGAGAAATTGTGTGGCAAAAAGAAATTATTGTAATCTATTATTTTTGTAAAATGTGCTTGAATAAACATTTTTATTTGTAATGCATACACATATATTACTTTAGTAGTATATAGTAGTAGCTGTTGTTGTAGCAGTTTTCTCCTTCTAGTACTTCATCTTATTCTCAACCATCTGAGCAATTAGAATGCAAATTGCAAATAGTATGTACATATTAGATCATGGCGATAATAGTTTAAATATGTTGCACATCTGACTTATGCAGATACTTATTTGCATAGTGTATTTGTTTTTATTTTATTTAAATTTTAAAGCCACTTATAAAGTATTTAAGTACATATCTATCGTAATACATTTCTACTGTAATTGAGAGCGATTAAGTCTTAGCATTAGCATACTTTTTTGTTTTAAGATACTTCAACTCTGATCTTAATTTAGATTTGTGGAAGTAATTCTAGAGCAATTAGATGTAGTAGATACTGCATATACCATTTATGATCACATAACAAAAACTATGGATATATTGTTTCTTGACATGATCACCTCCTATTGCATCATATCACACTCACATTGATTGATCAAAATATTTCATTCGTTGAAGATAATGCTAATCACACAAAATTTAAAAATATTACGCAATTACATTGAAACATACTAAATTAATAAAGCTTACTACTAATTCTTTTTTTTGCTAAATATTCATATTAATATATGTATGAGAGGAGTGCCTTTGTAGAACTTGATCAATATATTTTTACGCGATTTAAAGATTTATCTGTATTTACATATACAAAAAAAAAATATGTATATATTAAAAGAAAAAGAAAATATACCATAATTTGTAAAAAAATTATTTTTGCTCCTCATTATTATAATCGACTAAGGCGTGGTTGGCAACATTGGCTAAAACTATTCGTAACTAATACCTGCTACTCTTACTGTGCTAAGCATGTTTCTCGAATTGTCAACAATTTTGAGCAATGTATTAACCACGCTTTTTAAAATCTCTCATAAATATATATTTACTTTCAAGCATTGGAAAAATGTCCATAATTAAAGAAAACTGACAGCTTTGAAATTTTTAATGAAGATAAACTGATTCAAAAGTATTTAATAAAATAATTACCAAAAAGTAATAATAAAATTAAATTTGTGAAGAAAAAGCGTGATCAGAAGCGAGACAGCAGTCCAAATTATACCCTGGATATATATATATATATATATATATATATATATATATATATATATATATATATATATATATATATATATATATATATATATATATATATATATATATATATATATATATATATATATATATATATATATATATATATATATATATATATATATAAAGTTTACTCGAATATCCATCTTTTTCTTTTATTTCCAATTTTTGCATATACTACTAATTTACACCCGAAATATGGTTGACTTTGACGAAGTACTTTGTATGTTATAAGAGTTCCAAAAGGGATAATTTAAGGGAGGTTTTTAAAATAATTCCGAGACTTAGTATGGGAGCTATATAAAATGTTGGCGTGTTTTACCTCTTTATTGAAAATCCAATTAATTTTTCAAAATTAATCCACACCTTAAATTTCTTTGTCCTACGTTGAATAGTTCGTTTCGCAACTTTGTATGGGAGCCCCAATAAGAAGTGGGCGTGGTATGCTGATTTTTTGCCAGATTATTTCCGACTACGATATTAACTTAAGTGTCAATTATGGTTATTCTAGACAGAAGATTGCCGAAGTTACAGCTGTTTCAATTTAAAATTTGTATGGGGGCTACGATAAACAGTGGGAGTGGCGCCTAGTTGCTCGTACAATACTAATCCATACCTTAAATCTCGTTATTCTACGCTGAATAGTTTGCAAGTTATAACCGGTAACATTTTTTTTTAATTTCCGTAACTTTGTATGGGAGACCCAAAAAGGAGTCGGCGTGGCACACTGATTTTCTGCCATATTATTTCCGACTACCATGTTAATCTAAGTGTCAATTATGGTTGTTCTGGACAGAAGATTGTAGAAGTTACAGCTGTTTCAATTTAAAAAAAGTACAGACACTATGTATGAGAGCTACGCTAAAAAGTAGGCGTGGCTCATTCACTTTTGGCGAGGATATATAGTAGTATAATATAACTCTATATGCCAAATATGGTGGTCTGGTGGTGTTTTCGCAAGGTAACGTGTCTAATTGCCTCAACCTGGTGGGGCTAGCGCAATCCTTGTTGAACTCATCACAAGTCAACTCACTGGCTGTCATGTAGTTTGATCATTAGCATTCATTATTTTTAATAGGGGCTCTCCACGTGGCGACCACCGGGCAACGTCCTCCTGGCACCCGATGGGAGGCGGCTGAAGTGAGTGGCGAAAATCTCCTCGGTTAGAGGTTGTGCGTTGGGTTTGGGACCCGCCACATAAAAAATCCCCCCAATGAAAAAAATAACTATGCCTCGGATAAGGACTACCGCTTTTGTTGATGACCCTCGCAAACGAAAAAAGGACCACGATTTACGGATATGCACCTGGAATGTCCGGTCCCTTTATAGGGAGGGTGCCTCTATCCAGCTGGTTGATGTCCTCGAAAAATACAGAGCTGACATCACCGCTCTCCAGGAAATGCGATGGACGGGACAGGGCTGCTCCAAAAGAGCATCCTGTCTCATTTACTACAGTTGCCATGCTGAAAGGCACAAATTAGGAAGTGAATTTTTGGTCAGCAAGAGACTACGACATCTTGTCTCACAGTTCTCGCCTGTGAACGAGCGGCTGGCCACAATCCGCATCAAGGCAAAATTTTTCAAGATCAGCCTTATATGTGCCCATGCTCCGACGGATGGGAAGGACAATGTGACCAAGGAGAGCTTCTTTCAGCGCCCCGAAGAAGCTTATGACCGCTGCCCCCGCCACGATATCAAAATCGTGCTTGGCGACTTTAATGCCAGGGTGGGCAAGGAAGGTACCTTTGGTCCAACTGTCGGAAAATTCAGCCTCCACCAGAACACCTTCGATAACGGAATGAGGCTGATCGACTTCGCCGCAGCACGAAACATGGTAATTGGTGGTACCAGATTCCAGCATCTCGACATCCGCAAAGCGACATGGCTGTCTCCAGATCAACGTACAAGAAACCAAATTGATCATGTGGTGATTGACGGAAGGCATGCTTCCAGTGTGATGGACGTGAAATCGATCCGTGGTGCCAACATCGACTCGGATCACTACCTTGTTGCAGCTAAGGTGCGCACACGCCTATGTGTCGCAAATAACAAGAGAAGTCCCACACAGAGAAAGCTCGACGTCAGTAAGCTGCGATCACCAGAGACAGCAAATGCATTTTCCACTCGCCTATCGGATCTGCTTATGCAGAACACTCCCCCACTTGATAATACATGCGCAGTTAAGGAGCGGTATAGAGAGAAAAGGAGTGCAGAGAGACGTCTTTTCAGGCGCAAGAAGAGGGAGTTGGAAAGACGCGAGTGTGAGGAGATAGAGATGTGTACCGACAAGAATGAGACTCGAAAATTCTTTGAAAAGATCAAGCGCCTGAGTGGAGGTTTAAATCCCGGAGCCTCTTCTTGTCGTGATGGAAATGGGAATCTGGTTACGGATGTCCAGAGTGTACTGAGCCTATGGAGGGAACATTTCTCCACGTTACTGAATGGCGATGCTACGAAAAATTCCGCCAGTGGACGAGTTTGCCCGATAACCCCAATTACAGATGATGGTGTTGATATTCCACCACCCGACTATGACGAGGTTGAAACGGCCATTTTCAGGCTGAAGAACAACAAAGCTGCAGGTGCTGATGGCCTGCCTGCCGAGTTGTTTAAGACCGGAGGCGATGAGCTGCTCACCCGCATGCACCAGCTCATAAGCAGAATATGGTCGGATGAAAGCATGCCTGATGATTGGAGGCTCAGTGTTCTCTGTCCTGTACATAAAAAAGAAGACCCCACAATTTGCGCCAACTACCGTGGAATAAGTCTCCTGAGCATCGCATACAAGGTTCTATTGAGCGTACTGTGTGAAAGGTTGAAGCCTATGCTCAGCAACCTGATTGGACCTTATCAGTGTGGCTTCAGACCTGGTAAATCCACCATCGACCAGATTTTCACACTGCGCCAAATCCTGGAGAAGACCCAAGAAAAACAAGGGATTACCTCTACGCAACAATGTCTGAGTTCGGTATTCCTGCAAAGCTCATTCGACTTTGTAGAATGACACTGCATAACTCCCGTTGTGCAGTGAAAATTGGGAAGGACCTCTCCGCACCGTTTAATACCGAACGGGGTTTCAGACAAGGTGATTCGTTATCGTGCGACTTCTTCAATCTTATTATGGAGAAAATAATACGAGTTGCTGATCTAAGACATAATGGCACTATCTTCAACAAAAGTGTCATGCTGTTAGCGTATGCCGACGATATTGACATAATCGGCATGAACACGCGAGCAGTCAGTGCAGCATTCTCAGAGTTGGAAAGAGAGTCGCGTCGGATGGGTCTTACGGTTAACGAGGGCAAGACGAAGTATCTAGTGTCAACAAACAAAGAGTCCCGGCGTCTTGGACAGCACGTCACTGTTGACAACTACGATTTTGAAGTAGTAAGGGACTTTGTCTATCTTGGATCTAGCATTAACAGCAGTAATGACGTCAGCCTAGAGATATTGCGAAGGATCACTCTTGCAATCAGGTACTACTTTGGGCTAAGTAAGCAATTGAGAAGTCGGGCCCTCTCTCGAAGAACGAAAACTACACTCTACAAGTCTCTCATCATGCCTGTCCTAACATATGGCGCTGAAGCCTGGACAATTTCCACCTCGGATGAGCGAATGCTTGGAGTTTTCGAGAGAAAAGGTCCACCCAAGATCTTTGGACCTATTTGCGTTGGTGGCGAATACCGAATAAGGTACAACCATGAGCTGTACGAGCTGTATGCCGATATTGACATAGTAAAGCGCATCAAAATCCAGCGGCTGCGCTGGCTAGGTCATGTCGAGCGAATGGAAGAACACGCTCCAGCTAAGAAGGTGTTATATTCGGAACCCGCTGGAGGACGACGCAGAAGAGGAAGACCTAACCTCCGGTGGAAAGACCAAGTACTGGAGAACCTGACGGCGCTTGGAATTTCTAACTAGCGCCAGCTAGCGAAGAACAGAGATGGCTGGCGAAGCATATTATTTTCGGCCTAAATCGATTTTCGGTTGTTATGGCCACATAAGTAAGTAAGTAATGTGCCAAATATTGTTGTCCCAAGTGGTATATTATGTGAGTTATAGCAAGTTAAAGATTTTGAAAATTCCGAGGTTAGTCGCTTTGAATGATTGCTGTGGGCGTGGCTATTGACCGATCATGCAGAATATCAATCCCCTCCGTACCCTTGGATCATAGGTTACTTATGCCAAATTTCGTCAAAATAGCTGAATATTTACTCAAGTTATTGTGCGAACCAGCCAGGTGACAGACAGACGGACAGACGCTGATCACGAATATATATCTATGTCTATATCTCCGGAGATTCCTTCAAGTGGACACAAACATCTGACCGAAACAGCAAGATATTGCTCATTTGTGGGAATTGAAAGTGAAAATTCTGAAGATCCCATTGAAAATACATTGAATAAAATTGTAGTCGGGAATGGCGAAAAAGTAGATTTGGAGGGCACGCTCGAATCGCTAAAAAATCAATGATTGAGCAACGTGGTCGTGGTCATGGCCGTGGTCGTAGTCGTGGGTGTGGACAAGGCCAAGCTAGTGGCAGTGGTTATAGTCGAGGGCGTGGTCGTGGCAGTCCCAAGAAATCCAAGATTTCTTATGTTTATCCATCATATACTAGTTCAAGTGAATGAACAAAAATCATAAAAATCGTTTTTTATAGTTTTTTCTTTATTTTTAGACATTTAAAAAAATTGGCTATTTATGCCCCGTATACAGGGCTAAATGAGTTACTTGGAATTGCAGAAATGTAGCCAGTTGAACAAGCTTTCCAAATAAGGTCTCTATAGGTACAACAAGCTTAATGGCTATTGTAGCCCCCATCTCCCCTAACTAAAGACTAAACTTTAGATAAAAACCCAAATAGAAATCTACTACGACATGCTGAAATTTGATTTTATTTAACAAAGAGGATCAGTAAATTATCCTATATCATGCTGTTATGCTGTTTTCATAACATTCTTGAATTGTACTATTTTTATTTTATATGGAATTAGTTTAAAATAACGTATTTGTATTATATGAAGCTTACTATCAATAGTAGCATTAATCATGTGGTGTATCAATTTAGGGTAGTGTTTCTTAATTTATATGCTGTGAAAATTTATAAGTGGTCTGATTGAATGATTTTACAAGTTTGCATAAATGAAATGAGGTGAAATTTGAAATCGTGACTAAAACGTTGAGAATCGCTGAATTATGCTATGTGCTATAACACTAATTTCTCTTTCTCTTTAAATTGCATTCGTTAGATGAGTGTTTGTCTTTTCGTTAAATACACACATTCATACATACGTTGATGCGTACATTGATACATGAAGAGTTTTGCTTCAATTACGAATTGTAATTGATTACATTTTATAGCAAATAAAACACATCAAACACAAACACACAGAGGTTATTCACGTGTTACAAAATAACACACTCATTCAGACAAATCTTAATTGAAAAATTGTCAAACGAAGGGTGTGTGTGTGTGTTGAATAAATTAACGATGTGTTAGATGCTTTATTGCACAAATACTCTATGCATTCATGCAGACGTGTATGCATATCAGCACATAAGTACAAACGAATAGCTTTTGCAATGATGCATATAAATACTCATGATGCTCGTTTTTCCACGTTCGAAATTGAATTTAGTGTCATATAGACTGTGTATGTGTGTGTGTTCATCTATACAATAATAATATTGTTTGCATGCTAAAGAATAAGCAAAGTAATGCTTAGAATGAAAAAGATAACAACTATAATATTCTACCTACATATGCTTGTAGGCACATTAGAGCGGATCAAATTTTAGTGATTCTAAGTACATTTGCTCAAAAAGCCAAATTCATTATCCATATCTTGGTAAATAATAAAAAATATTTTTTTTTTTGTATCTGTATTTTATAAGTATTGTTAGCTATTTATCATAATTGATTTCGGACCCATGATTTTTGATGAACATTTACTTAGAATCAATGTTTGGTTTCTATTTCGGCATACTGTTTTGACCCGCACTAATGTATATGTAATTTTCATATGATAGTACGTACATACATATGTAATACATTAAATAAGCTCACAAATGTCACATAGAACTTACCTCGCAGACGCATTGTGTTTTACAATCCAATTTAAATGTCTGCCCATGTGCATATGTTGTATTGCCGACAGTGCAGTCGACTGCTTGTGTAGTCGATCGTATGAGGATGTGTATATATGATTACAGCGAACACACAGACCGGTAGTCTCATTCATGTAGGAGCATCCGATTAACGTAGTATGCATCGGAAAGTGAGGTGGCCCAGTCAATGGTAGCATTACAAGATGAAAGCCGATGGCATCGTACAATGTGAAGAAGAAGAAGAACGAGAAGAGAGAGAGAAAAAAAGCAATAAATAAATACATACAAATATTATATCATAGATATAGACTAGTGAAGGAGAGAGAGAAAGAGAGAAAGTACTTTCTGTCTGTTGCCTAAGTAATGGAGAGGAAGAACAATAACACTCTGAATGATATTACGATATTAAAACGTTGAAAAAGGACAATAGCAAATAGCTATATGTAAGCAGTAGAATGAAATTGAATTGCATTGCATTTATTCTGATAGCTAAATGTACATACATGCATATGTATTTGCTGGTAAGATAAGAGCTAGACACTCAGTCAAAAATGACACATTCCCAAAGTTGTTTATTGGCCGTTATCGTTGCTGATATTATGACTGTCATACTACATGTATATATTACTTATTTATTATGGGATTTCTTAACCTAACAGGCCAGGGCACAAAATTGTGGTAGATTTCTAGTTTGAACAAAAATTTTGTGACTCTTTCTAAACTAAATAAAGGTAGAGTCATACGTAGAAAACAATTAAAAATGTTTGTATTGACAAAAAGTTTGACATAGCTAGTAAATAATTATATATATACAATGCATGCCATATGAGTACAAATTTGAAAATACACCTTTTACTATAAAATGTCTTACACAATCTTGACAGCGTTGGATTGCTTTGCAAACACTTTGAAATTTGTATCATAAAAATAGAACTCAATAAAACACGTATAAACTCGTATAAAAATGTTGTGTGCCACTGCATTAAAATAGCAGACATAATGACCCCATCCACAATGTAGCAACATCAGCAGTGACAAAAGTTAATAAACCGATTGCACATCATGTCTGTCTCTATACTCGTATATGTATACCATTTGGAGTTCTGAAGTGATGTTCTCTACTATTTATTACATCGTCATTGTTGTTATTCTTGCTTCAGCTGTTTGTTTGGCAATTGTATAAAATGTATAATGTTGTGAGTTATTTACTGAATGCATGTAGCCATGATACGAGTATATTTGAACGATGATGTCTGATGCTATTAAAATGCATTGTTGAAAATTGATGGTTTACTTTGGTATGTTATATAAGGTACTATTCAACTCATTAATTAAATCGATATGTAGAAGTATATTTAGTCAAGTATTATTTGGTGTTTATTGAATTTATTACAAATATTTGCGTTTTTACATATTTTTTTTTTTTAACTTTATAATTGATTAATAGAATGTTTGAAGTCTGAAGAAAAACCATCATCAATGCATTACACGCAGTTTTTTTACTTTTCGAAAAATATGTTCATTTTAAATTCACAATATCTTATTTTTATCTCTCTATATTTTTCTATTTGCTGTCGAATTTTTAAGTGTACATCTTTACCCTAAAAATCATTGTTCTGTGCTAATACTATGCCAGCGCAGTCGCTGAATCTTGATGCTCTTTACTATGTTGGTGTCGGCATACAGCTCATTTAGCTCATGATTGTACATTATTCCATACTCGTTACCAACGCAAATAGGTCCAACGATCTTGAGTGGAAATTTTCTCTCGAAAACTCCAAGCATTCTCTCATCTGAGGTGGAAATTGTCCAGGTTTCAGCGCCTGGCATGACGTAAGCAGCAGAGCTCACGAATGCTATTTTTCCTTTGAGAGCATTCAATTACAGAATTTACAAAAAAAAAAAAAAAAATAGAATGAAATTCAAGAACGTACGTCACTTCATATGATCGAGTGGCTTTAGTTCTAGAGTTAATTTTATTTTATAAGGGTGTAGGCCCAGATCCTTTCGTAAAATTCGCCATAGTGTGTTGTCCGATTGAGAATGCCGAGGAATCGAATATTTTGGTTTACGACGGACGCTTGAACGGCAGCCATATTCGACCAACATGTTGTGTCATTAGAACGGGCACTTCCAGCAGCGAATATGTAGACATACATCTTTTCAATAGGCAATGAATTGCTAGCTACCTAGGTAATGAATAAAGTAACAGTCACGGACTCGGAATGTTCGTAGTAAATTGTAATCATTTGTAAACACTGTTCGTTTGTGTACGTCATCATGATGAAAGTGTTATTTTTACTGAATGTTCGTATATTCAAAGTTTAAAGTTGTGAAGTTCCTAATGTAAAAAATGTTATACTTGATATTATTTCTCTATAGTATGTGCAATTAGTCGTTGTTGAATATATTTTCAATATTTACTGTAATTAACGTTCAACGATTTAATATTTTACACACATACATATATACATACGTATGACCATGCACACTAGGACGACCGGAACTTAAGGCATCACCGGTTTTATTAAATTTAATGAAAAAAAATATATTTGTAATATTTAAGTTCATCAGGTCATTCACAAATTGGAAAATTATTTTTATTTCTCTTGTTTGTCAAATTCTCTACCGAATTATTGAAAGCACACAAATTGTGAAATTATAAGAAATATTCACTAATGTGGCAAATGGATGTATCATTGCATTTTTTTCACACAATCGACCTATTAAGCATAAAGGCATTATTGTGAGGCACTCATTTCTTTGTATTATCATTATTCTCATTTTAAACGAGTTATTTATGCCTCAAAAGGAATCAGATTAAGAATACTTGTATCTGAATTTGGCGGCATATGAAATAGTGATCACCCTAACGTATAACATCAAACCACATTGCCATATTACGTGATATTGGCCATGACTGCCATGCAATTATGTCAACTTTTCAACGACAATTAGCAATATTTAACATTTTATGCAATCACGCCACCATCAATATTATTTACGTGCTTATAAACCAATGTATACATACACACACACTCACATACATAATGAATATGGCAATCATAATAATGATATTACAGTACAATACATCAAATACAATACAAAAACAACAGCAGCAAAACCGGCATTAAATTGCAACAATAATAATGTAAATCATTCAGCATAATGTCAATTATTGATTTACGAGTATGTCAACTTGCTGTTGTCATCATTGTCGTGTTGTTGTTGTTGTTGTTGGTATCAACAGCCTGTCTTCCATATCCGTTTTGTACATTCAGTTAAGTGTCTGACAACTGATTGTATGAGAAAATGAGACATACATATACATACATGTAGATATACATGTTACACTTGCATAATGTGTGAATGAGAATAAGAATAAGAAGATGTTCAATCAAAGTGTAAAAGGCATAACTTTGTTCATCTGCCAACACTCTGTCAAGCCCCATATAATGTGATGTGTATGTTTGTCATCAAGTTGTTAGTTCATCATTCATTTGTCGTTCATTTTATGATCAAATAAATGTTTGGTATTTTTTCTTTTTTTTTTGTTGATTTTGTTTCCTATTATTGTTTGTCCGTAAATTGATTATATGATTACGACGTGTGACAATCCGGCTATATGGCATATATACATAAACGACAATACTTGTAAGGCATTAACGATAGTACAAGTGTTTGTAAAAGTTCCGTTGTTGAATGTTTGTCGCAAATTAACGTTTAGACAATAAAACTGTGTAGTATCTTGAATAGTTGAAATATATAATAATAATATGCGGTCATGAAGTTTTCATCCATAAAATGAAATGACAAGTAGTCAATAGATTATTATGTAATGCTTAAACTGCTAGTAGTTTTGGTGATTCTGTGAAATTCACGTGAATTTCTCAAAATTTTTAATTGTGCAATATATTTTGCAAGGACAGGGGTCATGGAAATTTTGCATATGAAAACTGGAAAATTACACATATTTATTTACTTGCTTACTTGTAACACCATGCTATGGCTTATGATATATTTGAGCAACTAGCACTATCCTTGTATTCTGTCTTGTCATTATAAACATTAAAATTTCATATTTATTCTTCAATTGCCAAAAATTATTATTTTTATATTTTTCCATCATGTCGAAAGATTTTTTCATAGGTCATTTCTCAAAACGATTCAAAATCCCTTTGCAGTATTTTCTAATAACACTATGAAACTATTTCAGGGGGCGGAATGATTCCAACTCAAGACGAAAGACCTAGACTTATATAGAAAAAACTTCATAAATTTTTGCAATCTCAGACCAAATTTTTTTTATGGCCATTGGCCATATTAATTCTGCGATTTTTTGCCTTACTGCTTTTGGAACAAGTTGGAAAAAAGGATTTTAATTTATATCGCAGCGAAACATTTAGTTTGGACACATACAGTAGAATTTCACGAGGAATAATTTTGTATAACATTTTAACCCTATAGCTCTCTCATGAAAGGGTAATTTTGACCCCTTGTTTTGGACAGTTGAATAAAATTGCATTTTGGAGTTCGATAGAGGGTTTTAATTCTAGAAAATTATTTGCCGGACAATTTCACTAGGAGTATTAGCAGATAAAATCTTTATACAAAGAACGTAAAAGTCCATAGAAAATAAAGAACAAATATGTTGCCTTGAAATATGCTACTTTTTATGCATTTCTTTATAATTTGTTTCTAAATAATACTCTAGCTATTTTCGAGGGTAATGATTCGGCGCTTGAGGCATCAGTATCGCAGTCGTAGCTATTATCAGAATCTGAATCAGATATGATGTCCTATCATCGTCTTTTAGAATCATTCCGCCCCGACAAATACTGTGTCACTGTGTAATCTATTGTTTTAAAATCTCAACTGAAATTTTGATGTTCATCACAAATTCTATCATTTACCATATTCGTTATCATTACACAATTCTATACAACATTTTATCTCTCTCTATAAAGATAAACCATTCTAGTGTATGTAAGTAAATATGTAATATACATGAGTTATGCAAATGTAAATATATACCTGCCAAATGCAATCACTCTCAAAAGTGTAATTTTCTAAATGTATTTCAGTTACTCTTCGTAGCACTGATGAGACTGTTACCATTACTGTCAGACTTACACTATCGTACTATTTCTACCATCTTAATTATTATATTTTCATCATCTATTCGTATTGGTATTCTATATTTTGGGTCTATGCATATATGCATGTACATACTGTATGTACGAGTACATAAATTACCCAGCAAATGTTCACCAAAATAATGAAAATAGATCGATCTCATAATCAAATCTATAACACACATGAATTTGGTGAGAAAATATCCCATGACACATAGTGTAGTGAGTATGTCCAGTATTGCTTTGGTTAGAGTTTAATTTCCAAAAAATTGGATATGTTATCCACTTATGTATCATATATATTACCATTAATTATGAACGCTAATAGCCTAGCCAGATGGCAACGTTAATTCGAATTAAATCGGGCATTAATTGCAGCTAATCCGCATAAGCTCTACGAGTTAATTCTCAACATTAAAGAGGATTAAGGCAATTTTCGATGGCAACACTGCTGAAAATTAATAGCTATTTACGAACAAATAAATTAAGCTGTCAATTAAGAACCGTGAATGTCAATTTACAAGTTTCTGATAGTTTTCAGTTGGCGTAATTCTTGTATATATTCTCATGTCGAGAGTGATAGATGGCAGAAATTGATAGGGATAGTAATGCAAGTGAGCAAACCTAATAAAACAGCATGCAGTGCGCCGTTAATCCCGATTAACGCTTCCATCTGTTTAGGCTATGTTATAAGACTTTTGTAGCGAAGATCTTTTAGAAGTTCTTCATGCAATACAAGCAATGCATATTATATTATTTTCTGTGTAAGCGAAAATTGTGCTGGGTAGTTATACAATATATAGTAGATAAGCGGATATGCTCAGATATTTTATAGATGTTGCCTAATGCTGTGTAACGTATCGTTCGAAATATTGTACTCGTACATAATGTAGATATGTATGTACATATATTCGTATTCATTCGTTGTACATTGTAGCATCAGAGGCATCCTTTTTATTCTTTCAGTCATTCATTTAATTTTTTTTCGTTTATTCATTTAGTTAGTTTTCTTCACTTGACTATTGAGATTGTCAGTGACTTCAATGCATGTATGTGTATTAAGGTGGATCAGATTTTTGTCTTTGCGAAAGGCATAAATTTTGAAATTTGATTTTGAGTTTACTTGGAATTTTGTTTGCGGAGTGAATTTTCAGATACCCAAGGGTTTTTAAAATTGTTTTTAATATTTCAAACGTCTTCAAAGCACTGCAAAGAACACATTGAGGATGAATAACGATATGGACGACCATCAATGTCAACTGACGGGGATCACGTTCAGTTAAACACATCGGTAGGCACATTTCTTCGAAAAAAAAGCATGGTAATAATATTCATGTATGGTTACGTGGCCGAAATAACCTTGAAAAAAAATATCATACAAAAGATTATGTTAAGTTCTTTAAAAATCATTGAGATGCCAAGCCATTTTTTCGATAATCATGGTATGATGTGGTGGATAAATTCCTTCAACTCGGTTAAACTGTTAACAAATTAAAAAAAAAATGCTAGAAAACTATGCATTTTGGTGAAATTTTCTATGAGAGAAATGTAGTTACTATCACAAAAAATTGTTGAACCCTATATAAGGGGAAAGCACATAAATCACTTCTTTTCTATGACACGTTCATCAATTTGATGTTTATACGCTTTCGTGTAGTGTGCGTGTATAAATGAGTTCATTTGAGTGAGTGAGCGTAAAATCTAAGTGTTGCATGTATGCGAATATATGGATATCCATATATGTGAGTATATTTGAAGACATTTTTCAGACTTTGAACACAAAAACCTTTTAACTTTATGCCGCCCATTATCCTTTTTTTTTGTCATTGTCGTCATCATCATCATCATCGTTTTCTTCTCTCACCCTTATTGTCCTCATGATCATCATTGTTATGGCTGGTTTCGTTTCTATGAACTACGAAATTTTCGTCATTTAATTCGAAAAGTATAATATTACGAGTACTAGGATTCTAAATGTATGCATGTGCTTATGTGGCAACTTATCCAGTAAACATTTTTTTTTATTTAGTGGACGTACTCATACAAATGTTCATACGCACGTATTATGGTAAGGGTTGAGTACTATATATTTTGTCATTCTATGTATGTGCACATAAATACACGTATGTATGTGCGGATAACCGTAGTTTAACTTGAGGTTATATGTATTCTCGCATCGTGTTTGATTGTGTGTCTGCATGCCAGTGGAGTGTTTGATCATGTTTGTAAACACTCATGTTAATGTGTTTGCATATATACGGGTGTCTATGTTTGTGTGCTTAACTTGCTGTTACTTGTTTTCAACTTGTTGTTTTTCATTTTTTTTTTTTGTATATTGTTATTGCCGCTGCTGTGCTGCGGTGTTACAGCATATCATATTATGCTTTATATTTTCGGGTTACTTTCTTGTTACTTTTGTTATTTTCACAATTTTTATATGCGTGTGTCCTTACATTTTGCTTTTCATTTTTATTATTTTAGCCATGGAAAATGAAGAAAAAAACACACATTTGTCAACTACCCTGTTAGTACATATGTATAGTATGTAAGTACATTCACACATGCCTTTCTCGTATGCTCTTTATTTTATTTATGTTTCTACAATGGAAATCAGTTGATTTTAAATATAAAGTACCTATACATATAGCGTATTTTCTACACAATCATACATTACTTAAGGCATAGCATGGAGTAGGTACTCGTATGTTAACAGACAAAAAAATCAATGGTACTCGTAAATGTAGACTTGAAAGATACACTCAGATCTTGGAGTCGTCAGACTGAAGATGATATTCGTATATTTGTAGCTTCGAAGAATTGTTTGATTGAGTTTCTTTTCCAGATTTGTTGTTGGTATATATTTCTATAGTAATTGAAACATTGTAATTATATTAGTCGATTTCAGAACTCAGAATCTTGTGGTATGACTTTTCAGGGTTATATCACAGAATTGCTTGCTTGTTGGCAAGTGTTCAATTTAGTTTTTATTAGATCTCTGAAGCTCAACACACTTCATTTTTACGATCTTGGAATTTTTCATTTCTTGTCTGCAATGATTTTCCGGAGGCTCCGCAAAATAACCCTCCGCGGCATCTATTACCTGTTCGTTGGATGAGAATTGCTGGTGATATGGTAAGAGCCAGATGAAAGGGGAGCTAAAGTCTACATAATAAAGTGATTTTCGTGTAGCTGTTATGTATGAAAAGTTTAAACTTAAAAAGCTTAGACTTAAAGTTCTTTCCGAACTCAAAGTACTGCGAATTGTCCACTCTCTAGTTTCTTGTGTGGGTTCATGATCATGGAGTTAAGTTTTATTCATGGTGATAATCAATTATTGTTGTAGAATGATAATTTTTTCGATGGCCCCTTCCATTGTTCACATAGTTTTTTTTTTAAATCCAAAATATATTTTAAAATATTGCGCACAGTATCTTATGAGGTGCTTAGACCTTCTTCTAAATCCTTATGGGTTACTGAAAGATTTCTCAAATTCATTTGCTGTATTCTATTCTTATAATTTTGGGTGTTTATAACAGGTGAGGAGGTGACGAGCACTTAAACATTTTTAACAATCATTCATGCATTTTTTGTAGTTCTTAAGTTTTCAAAACTAAGAATATAACCACTGCAAGTTACTTAATTTTTTCTAAAGTAAAAAATGTGACCTGGCTTCTGTAAACAGCTATAAATACCCGTATGAACTGACAAATTAAAATGGAACTTCACTCATACTTCCATACCATTTGACCATTTGTGCAAAAAGAAAATGGACGACCTCACTTAAGTGCAGAATCTAACGGGTGTTTTTTTTTTGCTGCATGAGATCTTTCGAAAGGGTTTTTATGGTTTAACAGATGAAAATTGTCAAACTATGTTGACATTTCTGTTCAGTAAAATTTGCCTTTCCAACAAGAATGGTTTAACGCCAGAACAAATTGTGGAATATTATTTTGAAACAAATAATTCTATTCCTAAGTTCATAGTGCAACTCGTCCATTTTATGGTCGGCATAATTTCTGTTTGACCGGTTACGTTACCAAAAATTACAAAATTACCGTATATGGAGCGAAGACAATCCTCAAACTGTCACTGAGTTATCATTACATCGATTGGAATTGACTGTTTGGATGGTTTGATGATGGCAGCAATGATGCCGATCCTTATTTCTATTTAAATGAGGAAAGAGCTACCGTGCCGTAAATTGCGAGGGTTATTGAGCCATGCTGACTCTTTGTTTCCACAAATGGATCAGCTAAACATCGACGACATTTGGTTTCTATAAGATGGGGCTACATGTCATAGAGGGAGTGCAACAATCGAGTTATTGGCGACAATTTTCTTTCCAGAAGTGGTCCTGTTAATTGGTCTCCTCGTTCTTGCGATTTACCGTCTCTTGACTGCTGTTTATAGAGCTATGATAAATCATTGGTTTATGCCGACTCTTGAAGCGTTGGAAGCCATATTCAAGCCACCATTGATGAAATACGGGCAGATTTATTGGAATGATTGAATGGAGTATGTAACACGTAGTCGCGGGGGACATATGCCTGAAGTCCTATTTAAAAAATAAATGCCATGAAATTATATAACAGATTACAATAAAATAAAAATTTCATTCCAGTTGTCTACCCCTGCAAATTATGTCACGCGCATTGTCTGGTACCACCTTTATAGAAGGCGAATGCGACTCTGACTTGATCAATCAGCAGTCGTTCGTTTCTTCTTGTTCTTCTTCTTTTTCTCATACTCTCGTATATTTTTTCTCGACACGAACAGTGCGCGCATTTTTTATCTTATACATTTTTTATTTTATATATATTGTAACGAGTATCGATAGTTGGTTACTCATCACTATTGTGACTGACACTATTGGCAGCATCGACACGAATGTCAACAAAAAGAAATAAGTAATAACCAGAACAAGCCAACGAGAAAGAAAGAGAAGAATCTCGATAAAGGAAGATTCTGGGGTGTTGCCAACAGAGTATAAATAGAGCCAGTGTTGAGAAGTGACAATCAATCGAATTCCAAACGTGACTGCGCAAACATCTATACAGAGGCAAAAGTTGCTAGTACATTAAAGTGTTATTGTAAATAGTTGATTGTAAACAGAGTTGATTGTACATTTTTTTTTTTTTTTTTTTACAAGCCTTTTTATTGGATCTTTCTAAAATTACTTAGAAACTAACAATAAGTAATCAAATCTTAGAAACTAAATAAAATTATGTGATATTCCCAACGTTCCATCACAATTTGTTGAGTCACGAGGTATAGCAATTTCACAGCATATTCAGTGTGTCTTTTCTTTTTAATCGACGATGCCCCGTGTTCAGCAACAATTGCCTAGCAAGGGGATTCGGATGACTGTGTAATTTTTGAATGTAGCTTCTGCAAGACATTGCAACTTCCTCAGAAATTGTGGGTACATTTAAATCTCGATGGATGTTAACGTTCCTCATATACCAAGGCGCGTTTACAATAATTCGCAGACACTTGGATTGTATTCGCTGCAATTTTTCGATATTTGAGGGAGATGCGGTGCCCCAAAACTGAATACCATAAGTCCAGATTGGCTTCAGGATTGCTTTATATAATAGCACTTTGTATTCGAGATTCAACTTTGATCTTTTGTGTATCAGCCACCATAACTGATTAATTTTAAGCTTGATCTGAGTTTTCTTTGCCTCTATGTGATTTTTCCAGGTCAGCCTTCTGTCGAGGTGAATACCCAAGTACTTTGTTGAGGAACATTGTGGAACTGATTGGCCATTAATTTTAAGTGGGGGACATGTATCTGGCCTTAGCGTGAAGGTTACATGTACGCTCTTTGATTCATTGACTTTTCGAGATTTCGAGAGAATCGATATGAGTCTGCAGGAGTTTAGTAGCTTCTATGGGGTTAGAGCGAGTGCACAATATTGCCGTATCATCTGCAAAGGCGTGAATATCCAATGGTAGCTACTAAGCAATGAGGAGACATTTGCAGGCAGTAATAGTTTGGGTTTGTAAATAAGGCCATCGTGCCATACTTTATCGAAAGCTTGAGTGATATCAAGAAAGACAGCTGAGCAATACTTTTTTTCTTCAAAAGTGTTCCTTATCAGAGTTACAATGCGGTGGACTTGTTCTATTGTGCCGTGCTGTTTTCTAAATCCAAACTGATGTTGAGGAATCAGTTGGTTGAGATTAATAAATGGAGTTATATTCATGACAAGTAGCTTTTCGAATACTTTAGAAAGTAGAGGCAGGAGGCTGATAGGTCTGTACGATGCAACTTTTGTAGGGTCTTTTCCTGGTTTTGCTATCATAATAATTTTTGAAGTTTTCCAGCATTTGGGATAGTGTTTAATACGAAGGATAGCATCGAAAATGTGCATCAGATGAATTACTGAAGCCGGAGGTAGCTCTTTTATCATTTTACCGGTAATTTTATCTGGACCAGGTGATTTTTTTGGGTTTAAATCTTTATAAATTGCTTTGAATATGTACTTTTTTTTAATTTTGAGCGTTATTGAGCAAGGTTGAGAAGTTAATATTGGTAATGAGGACTGTGAAGAGGGTGGATTGGGTGTAAACACACTTTTTAGGTGGTTTGCAAAAGCCAAACCCTTCTCACAGTTGCTTCTAGCCCAATTACCGTCACTCAAACGGATGGGGGAATCAGTGAGAATTGGCCGATTTGAGTTTTTTGCTGATTTCCACAAAGAGTAGTCTGACGCTTCACCAGGTGTTAATTTCGCTATGTGCTCTTCTAACTCTTTGTTGTTTTTATTTTTTAAGGCTTGCTTTAACTTTCGAGTGCAGTGCTGTAGCTGTGTTTTCAGATTCGGTGATCTGAATTCTTGCCATTGTCTTCGGAGTCTTCTTTTCTGTCTTACTAGCAATTCAATATCGGCTGGTGTGTATGGGCTATAGTTTGATTGCTTGCATACCTTTGTGCAGGTGGCTGAGCTGAGAGCTAATGAGAGCAGCTGGTTGAATTTTTCGAGTGCTGAGTCTACATCGTATCCATTTCTTAATACAGTACTCAGAGGAAGATGGGAATTTATATATTTCTTGAATTTTAACCAATCGCCAGCAACCAAGAATTTGCTACCAAGAGTTGAGAAAAATTCTTTATATTGCTGTTCGGTAATACTGTATCTTGGGGGACAGTATATCGCAGATATTACTAGCTTAGAGATGTATTCTTCCAGACTTATAGATGTTGCTTGCAAGTAGACGCTACTGAAATCTTCGAGAACATGATGTTTTATTCTGCTTTTTATCAATATGGCAGTTCCTCCGCGTGCCTTACCATGCGGATGATTTGTGGTGTACAGTTTGTAATATGGTATTTGGTAGCAATTTGTACATAGAGATTATAAAATAAATTGTTGCTGTATATAGTTGTATAAAATAAGTGTTGCAGTTATTATTAACAGAATCCAGTGATCGAACAAGGTAATTCAAATAGAATTAAACGCTTACAGAATAAAAACGTAACAATATGTACATCTCGAGTGTTTTTGTACTGAACAATACACATCGATTTCCATTAAGGAACATTTTTAATTCGTGTAACAATAATATACAACGTTTACATAAATCTCGAGGTTTATTTTGTACGAAATAAAATATAACAAAAAACAAGTAGTTTGTGATTTTCGTGCTTTCCTCCTTCATTTTAATACGGAATTTCTTCCGATAACAAAAATGATGAAACTCATTAACATTTGATTGAAACATATATTTTGAACAATGGTATTGGCCACCAACGAAAGGCTTAATAATTCTGAAGGTGATAAAAAGTGGGCTGATGCAAATACAACAGCAACAGCAAGAAGCAGCAGCACCACCATCACATCAACCGTAACAATAACAACAACAATTAACCATCAGAACAAATGGAGGGAAATCAGCAGCAACGGCGACAACAACAGCAAGATTTGTCGTCAAGTAACGTCAAGTAAGATAGCAATAGTTTGAGAGCGGACAAGTTGAAGACGAAAAATGACGCTACCGGCGCAACATCAACAACAGCGAAAACATCGCATCGACAAGTAGATTTTATTTATTATTATCTCATATTTAAAAACGATTTATTAAAAATAACTTTAATTTGTTAGAAGTCAAGAAGCAGCCGCTAATTGCAAACACATCGGTACAACTCAACCAAGGTATGAGCCCACCGGCATCTCTTTCACATACACACCAGTAATATTTATTTCTTTTATTTTTGTTCAAAGTTCTCAAGCTCTTAGAAAACACCCGTTATATGACGCGGAGTATTATTGAATAACCGTATATTAAAAATATGCAGTAAGTTTAATAATCAATTCTTGCACGTGTCTTGTAATATACTCTTTATACTTCTGTCATTAGTTTTGTTCGCACAATAAAACTGGTTAATTTCAATAAAAATGTCTATCATCAAGCGCTTTAAGCAGTTTGCATAATCAATTAGTTAATATACAATATTTTTGAATTTTCTTATCTATATAATATGTAAAATAGCTAAGTGGAATGTTAAGGATGATAATAAATTTTGTATTGACATGTTAAGCCAATTCTTAATTTAATCGATTTTCTTTAAAACCATATTATAAATATTTTACAAGTCTCTATAACTGACACGCACATAAAAGTAGAATGAAAGTTTATTTTTAATTTGATCGATTTTGCTAACAAGCATGTATTAAATAGTTGGAGAACTTTTATATTTAATAGTCATATCGAAATAAAATAAAGTCCATAGAGAAGGACAGAGTATTCGTACATGCATGTACTAGTATGTTCTTTTAAAAATGTAGGGAATTTCTTTGACATACACATAGTATTATGTACAGAATTTCTGACAAGTATGTATCAATAAATGTATTTTACAAATTCGAATATATGCTTGTATGTAAAGGGTTATCCATTTCGCGGTTTCAAAAGTATAGGGCTAGAATTCGACATCTGTCAAACTGAGTTGTTAAAACAATTTCTTTCTTTTTCAGTTCAAAGTCTGACATTTGCGAAAATGGATCGCCTAACTATCGCACAACGCATTAAAATTGTAAAAACCTACTACAAAAATGGTGATTCTGCCACAGCCACATATCGTGCTTTAAGAGGAGAATATGGTTTACATAATCGTCCAACTACGCAAGCAATTGGCAAAATTCTGAAGAAATATGAAGAGACTGGATCGGTTACAGATATTGTAAAGCCTGTGCATCACCGTTTCGCTCGTACCACCGAAAATATTGCTGCTGTAAGTGAAAGTGTTGCCGAAGACCCGAATGTGTCGATTCCTCGTCGTTCTCAGGAATTAGGACTGTCTTACGGCACATTATGGCGTATTTTGCATTTGGATCTACACCTACATCCATATAAAATCCAGCTCACACAACAACTGAAGCCAGCTGACCATTCACAACGTTGTAGATACGTCGAATGGGTGCTTGAACAACAGGCGGTGGACGGCGATTTTTCGAACAAAATTTTCTTCAGCGACGAAGCACATTTCTCACTGGGTGGGTATGTTAACAAACAAAATTGTCGTATTTGGTGTTCTGAGAATCCTCAAGTAATTGAAGAGAGGCCACTACATCCACAAAAAGTCACTGCTTGGTGCGCTCTTTGGTCCGAAGGTGTGATTGGACCTTAAAAAAAAAAATCTCCTTACAGTCGGCTGGGGCCGACCAAACTATACCCTGCATATGTAGATTTATATATAAAAAGTTTACTCGAATATCCAACTTTTCTTTTATTTCCACTTTTCGAGAAACAATTTTTGCATATACTACTAATTTACACCCGAAATATGGTTGACTTTGACGAAGTAAAAGGATTTTAAGATAATTCCGAGGCTTAGTATGGGAGCTATATAAAAAGTGGGCGTGGCTTACCACTTTCTAGTAAATCCAATTAATTTTTCAATGTTAATCCACACCTTAAATTTGGTGTCCTACGTTGAATAGTTTCTAAGTTATGGTGGTTAACATTTTTGTTTAATTTCCTCAACTTTGTATGGGAGCCCCAATAAGAAGTGGGCGTGGTACGCTGATTTTTCGCCAGATTATTTCCGACTACGATATTAATTTAAGTGTCAATTATGGTTATTGTAGACATAAGATTGCCTAAGTTACAGCTGTTTCAATTTAAAATTTGTATGGGGGCTACGATAAACACTGGGCGTGTTGCGCCCATTTTCTGTGAGCCTAGTTGCTCGTACAATACTAATCCATACCCTAAGTCTCGTTGTCCTAGGCTAAATGGTTTGTAAGCTATGGAGCTTAAAATTTTAGTTTAATTCACTCGACTTTGTATGGTAGACCCATGAAGGAGTGGGCGTGGCACACTGATTTTCTGCCAGATTTTTGCCGACTACGATATTAATTTAAGTGTCAATTATGGTTATTCTAGACAGAAGATTGCCGAAGTTACAGCTGTTTCAATTTAAAATTTGTATGGGGGCTACGATAAACACTGGGCGTGGTGCGCCCATTTTCTGTGAGCCTAGTTGCTCGTACAATACTAATCCACACTTTAAATCTCGTTATTCTACGCGGAATAGTTTGCAAGTTATAACCGGTAACATTTTTTTTAATTTCCGCAACTTTGTATGGGAGACCCAAAAAGGAGTGGGCGTGGCACACTGATTTTCTGCCATATTATTTCTGACTGCCGTGTTAATCTATGTGTCAATTGTGGTTATTCTAGACAGAATATTGTAGAAGTTACAGCAGTTTCAATTTAAAAGAAGTACCGACACTTTGTATGGGAGCTACGCTAGAAAGTAGGCGTGGCTCACCCACTTTTGGCGAGGTTATATAGTAGTATAATATAACTCTACGTGCAAAATATTGTTGTCCCAAGTGGTATATTATGTGAGTTATAGCAAGTTAAAGATTTTGAAAATTTCGAGGTTAGTCGCTTTGAATGCTTGGTGTGGGCGTGGTTATTGACCGATCATGCCCAATATCAATCCCCTCCGTACCCTTGGATCATAGATTACTTATGCCAAATTTCATCGAAATAGCTCAATATTTACTCAAGTTATCGTGCGAACCAGCCAGGTGACAGACAGACGGACGGACGGACGGACGGACGGACGGACGGACGGACGGACGGACGGACGGACGGACATCGTTAAATCGAAAATTTAATCGACGCTGATCACGAATATATATCCATGTCTATATCTCCGGAGATTCCTTCAAGTGGACACAAACATCTGACCGAAATGAATATACCATGCATATTGCATTATGCAGGGTATAATAAATAAATATGTGGCACTTAAAGCCCCAAAGGGCTCATTGGCCGAGCTTCTCTTCCATTACTGTTGTGCGTCTTAAATTTTTGGACAATATTAGAAGGGACCTACTTATTTTAGCCGGTTCCGAACGGCAGAACACTTGTGACATCACTTTTTCTGAGCTTTGTCACAGAGTTCTTTAAGAAGCTTTTTCATGGCAAGTTGTTACTGTCGGAAGAATTGCCAATTGCTTGCCGACAGGTGGGTACCGTTCGAAAGAAAAATCTTATCGATATTAAATTTGTTATGCATCAGCCGTGGATTGAACCACGACCTACAGATCAGAAGGCGAACACACTAACCACTGAGCTACGGCACCTACGGTATGGTTGGACCTTACTTCTTCGAAAACGACGATGGAACGACTGTCACCGTCAATTCGGAGCGTTATGGTCATATGATAACCGACTTTATTTTGCCTGCTATTGAATAATACGACTTAGAGAATATGTGGTTTCAACAAGACGGTGCCACATGCCACACAACTCGAGCGAATATGGCTTTATTGCAAGAGAAATTTTCTGGCCGCGTAATTTCTCGTCGTGGCGATATCATGTGGCCACCAAGATCATGCGATTTGACACCGCTTGACTTTTTTTGTGGGGCTACGCGAAAGACCGTGTTTATGCAGATAAACCTTTAACTCTTGAGCACCTAACCAACATTCGTCACGTTATGGCTGAGATACCGCCCAATATGTGTGAAAAAGTGGTCGAAAATTACCTCAAAAGAATCGATGCTTGCAACAATTCGCGTGGTGGTTATTTAAATGATGTAGTATTTCACACATAATGTCAACGTTCAAACTTTATAATAAAAAAGAAATATCATGATAAAAAATATTTTATATGTGTTTTATTTACATTTACTTTTGAAACCGCAAAATGGATAACCCTTTATATTTGTAATAGTTTCTAGAGACACATCTATTTACATAAATACATTAAATGACATGCAAAAAATGTCCACTTTTTCAAAAGGTTTAGTAGTTGAAGCAATGAAGAATATACCTGAATAATATAATTTGTACTTAAGTAACTAATTTACTTAATCGTAGAGATAGTTACGCATAGTAAAATATTCTTCCATATCCAGTAGAAATTTAGGCGTCCAGTCAATACAAAACATTTGTATAAATTACCAATTTCTGAATATTTGTCTATATTCTATTTTCTAAAAAATTTGCTTTTATAACAAAAGTACCTACTAAAAGTATAAAAAATTCATATCTCGGACTGGATATTAAATCATCATGTGTATGCCATAAAAATAACATAAAAGTCAATTCTTTGCCGATAATCTGTATACAAAGAAAAATATTATTATATCAAAAAACTAATGCTATTACAGCACAAGCCAACAAGCATGCCTAGTTCTAAGAGAAATTATATAAATTTAATGTGAGCAAATAAAAATACATCCGATAAGATGGTGTAATAGCAAAGACCGAGTCGAATATAGCGTTGACAATAAGTTATATTTATATTCGGATGCTTATACATGCAATATTTATATAGTTTAACCAAATAATACTCATAGCTACTGCTACGAAGATTGCTGGTAAAATGACCATTAATACCATTATTACCTTATGGTCATAATGGCTTAAGATGGACGGAAAATGACCCATTCAAATATGCTACGTTCGTCACGTGCCGCATTGTCTTTTAAGTAAAGAAACTAATAAACAAGAAGGGACATAAATAAAAGAAATGACATAAATAAAATCAAAACTTTTAAATCAAAAAGTAATATGAATATGAACCATAAATGATATTACCTACGTACCAACACAACAGATAAAATGTACACGTATACAAAAGTATGGGCATCATTGGGAGAAGTATGCAATAATAAATAATGGGAAATAAAATCAATTTGTATTCTACAAATAACGTGCAAATATTATTAAAACGGAGCAAAATTGCTAAGGAAATGGTATCAAGAATCTCCATTCTCGTAATCGCAATATATTGCAAAAGTCAACGTTATAAATAAGCTTGAAGACATTATATCTATGAATATGAATATATAATATTTTGTTTGAATTTCTCAATATTCTTGCGTAGAATCAGACAAAGAAAAAAACCAATTGCAAATGAATTCTAGGAACTAATTTCCACATGAACAAGAACGCAAGTATAATGGAATAAGATGAACAAGAAACAATTCTAATATTTGAGAAAATTACATTCGGAATAAGTATAAATTTAATAAAAATATTTTATATTTCCCTCACTCTTGTACATACTGTGCATAATTTTCTACTCTTATTGAGATCATGCAAATAAAGTTTGGCCAACAATGTGGCTCACCAGTGTTACCACATAAAATCACAAACACATATTCGTATAGACAGAAAAAAGTTTTAATGAATTTGTTTTTATTTTTGTGGTTGTTGTCTATTTAATTTAATATTACGAGTATGTACCTACGAGTATACATTTGTATTGCAACTATGATGACAATTTCAGTATTTTCATGTGTTCTAACTAGTTCAACTTTAAAGAAATAAAATTAAATATTTTTCATATACGAAAGTCCATTATGAAATAGAATAAGTTCTGAAATCAATAATTATGCTCTGTGGCTCAGTTGACTCATTGCACATAAGATCGCCGGTTCGATTTACGTTAAGGTCAACTCAATAGCATTTTTTGAAAAAGAAAATGCATCATGATATTGTATGCTTTCTTTGGTAGGCGTTCGCGTAGGCCATCAAAGTCCTTTTGGATCTTGGTCTCTAACTCGATAAATAAATCCTATTTTTATTTCCATAACCATAAATTTAAATTTGCCTCCAAATTTTAGTGGCCATTAACAGCTTATTCTAGGGTAGGCCCGAAATTTTAAAGTTTATCAAAACAATATTCTGATATGTTCAAAGATCGTTTAGAAAACAACTCCAAAGTCCAACAGTTACAAATTTGCGTTTATATTTTAGGATTTGGACTAGTGTAATAAAAAACTTTTACTTCCCAAATAGCCGCAATATTGAAATGTTGATTAAACAAATTGTACGAGAAGTATATCAGTATATTTGGATTGTTGATGTGGTTTTGCAAATAGTTATGTATACTATCGTAGATTATCTGCTCGATAGCATGTTGTTCCTATATCAGCCTTTGACCTGTTATTAAACTTTAGTAAGCGTTTCAGTACGGTTTTCGTCAAAGACCAGCACAAAACATTACAGTATTTCATTAAAAATTTGATTTGTCGACTGGTTTATTATGCAACCAATAATCGAAATTAACACTAACATTAGTTTAATTTTAATATAGATTTTAGTGTAAAATATATAACATGGACTTGAATTCCATTTAGGGAAGGCGGATTTTTGCATTTAACAAACTGCTCCTTCTCCGCTGCTTAAAGAGTTACAGAGAAGGGGGTATTTTATTTTTAGTTTATTTCACTTTTATTTATAAATACATGTTGGAAATGGAGAAATGGTAATTATCACATTATTAATGAAATTACCTTAATTAAAACCCTGCCACTTTATATATTCATACATGCATGTACATACTTATGGATGAATATGAATATGAAAATAAACAAAACAAAAATCACTATTTTTTATTTTGAATTTATTCTACTTGGTAACTTTTTAAAAATCAGCATTCACTAGAGCATTATAAACAATTTTTGTTGCACTAACTTTGTGCAATTGTATTGCAACAATTGTACACCCATGTATTTCATGCATTTTATTTATACAATTCTATTCGTATACTTTTCAAAAACTTTTGTTTCCATTGTGTATTACTATAATGCTTGTTGAATAATATAATTATACTTAGGTACCCATAACGATGTATGAGTCACACATCACGTTGTACATATGTATGTATGCAATGTATGAATTAGAATGGTTCAATTTTTTGGTTCACATATTGCATATAAAAAGAAAATTGTTTTGCCTAAGGAACTATAGGTCTAAATTAATTTTGACTAACTGCCTGTTTACAAATAAATATTGTTGAAAATAAAAACGTGTTGTTCTAATAAGTGGACAGTTGGCCTAAAGATTTAGGAAGTGAAATCTCTGATATTTCAACCATTGGCTTAATGTTTTGTTAATTTGATTTTCTACTGAACTGGGATTTGCTACTGTCCTTTATATTTGCTTGGGTGACCAAAAATGTTGAAAATAATGCAATTTTATAGTTTTGTATACCATATTTTGATATTAAACTTGTACTTTTCTGCGGAAATTTGCTTAAAATTATCTGTAGATTCTTGTTGGTTTGCTATAAAATTTGTCTTATATATTTTCGTCCAAACAATTTGACCCGCTCTAATATAGTTATGCATATAGCAATTCATAACAAAACAAAACCAATTCTCAGATTCAATCTCTTTCTCTCCCGCGCTATTGTATTTTATATGTTTTAAATAAAGTTGAATTTTGAATTGTTACTCGTCTGATATTTATGTCAACGTTATAATAAAATCATATATCCAAGCGGTGATTATATGGAAAGAAGAATGAAATCGTATAAAAAAAGAAACTAATTTCAATAGTTGTTAGATTTTATAACTAATTTGCAAGAATTAGTTTGAAGAATCAAAAAATATGCTCACAACGTGACAGAGATTTTGTGCGGATTTATAGTATTACCAATCAAAATATCTTTTATACTCTACTCGAAAAGAGTCAAGGGTGTATTGAGTTTAGGCTTCAGTTTGGAATACCCATATGCAATAAGCTATTTCGTCTAAGGTCGAAATACCTTACACAGTAGTACAAATATGTAATGTAAATTATCATAGCTTCTAAATTTACAAATATACTAAAAGTTCTTGTATAGTTTGTCAAAGCTTCAAATTTTTACAACTTTTTTCGGATATTTCTCACCGTTGATATATTCGATTGAGTTGTCAGAGGCATTTTATTGTTACGGCATCTTTTTCATCACTTTTAAGAAATTATTTATATTTATTGTCAAACTGAGATTATATTGGTAAGCTTTATCTAACAAGTTATGTTAGATCGCAGGTGTAAATATTATTACTATAATCAGAAAGTTTTTATTAAACTACATACTCGTATAATCGAGATGCATGAGCTTCGTATGAAATATATTTTTCAGAATAAAATTAAAATTAATTCAATTTTATTTGTCTCAACTTTAAAATGCTTATCCATAAAAAGGATACAGCAACACCACTTGTACATATATTATATCTAGGAAATACAAAATCTTAATTTTCAAATCTTTCGCAAACTTACCTGGATTATGTTGCCTTAAAAGCTGTTATGCAGAAAGAAAAAAGAAAAAATTGTAAAAAAAAGGAAAGGAAAACACATCAAAATAAAATGAAATTAATTTAATTATAGTAGGTATATGTACATTTATATAGTATTTGAAATAATGATTGTTGTTCTCAACAACATTATACTGCATATAAAAGAGAATAATAATAAAAATTGTAATAAAAAAAAAAACAAAACACGTGGCATGGCATACTCATACAGCGTATTTCAACAAGAGGTGTCATTTTAAATTATCCATAATTTTTTCAGGTGTCAACATACAACTATGTTTCGTTGACATTTGACAAAGAAATACTTGAGATTTTCAGATATGGATCAACACACGCTCGCACAACGTATTGAAAGAGTGAAAATTCACTACAAAAACGGTGAAAATATCGCGAATACAATTCGTAGAGTTCATACTGTTTTTGGCCATCATCAGCCTACTTCCCACACAGCCATAGTGAAATTAATCGATCAATTCGAAAACGCCTCAAACTAGTTAGTGATGTAAACGCTCCAACTTGTGCTCGCCCGGCTATGTCAACTGAAAATATCGCGGCTGTAGCTGAGAGTATGGCTGAAAACCCAGGTTTGCCCATTACGAGACGAAAGGTACTCTGCACCATACCTGGCATATAGACCATACAAAATGCTTTATATTTGCTGATTGGGTGCTGGAAATGCATGGAGAAGACCATGATTTCTGAAACAAAATTGATTGGATTGCGTTTCCGCACAATGTTGAGTGAATTTTTTTGGTCTGAAGTATAATAATGGCCCTATTGCGTGAACATTTTCATGGAGGTGTGATTTTTAGAAATGGAGACTCTGAGTTGTCGCCGAGATCACGCAACTTAACACCATTATACTTTTTTTTTGGGGGGCTACGTTAAAGAGATAGAGTCTATGGAAATGCTCCAGTAAATATTGAAGCACTCAAAGACAATATTAGAGCTGTACTTCGCAATTATGCAAACATGTGATGACAAATTTCATTAAAAGAATTGCCATATGCAAGAGGAGCCGCGAAGGACATTTGGCAGATATTACGTCTCATTAGTAACCTCAGAGTCTGTATATTGGACTCAAATAAAATTATCAGCTCTTCAAAAAAAAAATATTGGGTTTCTGTTAAACTTAAAATGACACCTCTCGTTGAAAGACGCTGTACAGTTATACTTAGTTATACTTACCTTTGATGCTTTAAAGTCTAATGTTAAATTTGCCTCAACTCGATCTATTTGAAGACTGTTGAAAAATATACCAAGCAACAGGAGCAACGGTATAAGCATTTTCTGTAAAAATAAAAAGAGTAGAAGAAAAAGAGTTTAAAAAAAATGAATAAAATATACATATTACCTTATATACATACTCATACATAAATATTGTAAATATAAAAGAACCTTACGTACGGACCATATAGGTTAAAAAGGTTGAACGTCATACTTGGACTTGTCGAACGGTCAAATTGAAGGTAGTAAAGTCAGCAACGTAGCATAGTTAGGTATAGAAAAAAAGGGTCAAATATTTACATATAAAAAATTATGGCAAATGTAAGGTAAATTAAGGTCATTTTAATGTCTGCTATGAATATGCAAGACTGACGGGTAGTGGCGTTTTTTGCACCATTTTCTGCAGGGAATTGTACTTAAGTTAGTGATACAACAGTAAAAACCAAACAAAGAATCAACAAAAGTAGTTGTAGAAACGTATTTAGTATAGTGGCAGTGGCAACAAAATCTCATGACGCTTGTTTAATGTTATCACTTTATTATTATTATTGGAGTGTAATAAGAGCGTTGTCCTGTGACTAGTATTAATGAGGGCTTATATTATACTAAGCATCGAGGTATATATGTATATAAAAGAGCACTTTTACTCACACTCACACTCTACGTATAATATACACATACAAATGTGTACTTGCTTTTTACATTTGTTATATTCTATTTGCTTATATTTTAGACTTGTTGATTTTGTTTTCTCATTTGTTAATGTTGTTGTTTTGCCACTTTTCATTTGTCAATAGCAGCACACATAATAATTTATAAAGAAACAAATATAAAAGTATACATAAGCAAGTACCATAAGCTTATAACATACATATGTATTCACATATAAATTTATAAAAATCCTACAAATAGAAAACTTGTGACAAAAAAAATATAAAAAATAATAATTGTGGCAGTAAAATGGTCGATTACTTTGCAAGCAAAAGCTCAGAAGCTCTTCTGTTCCTTTCGCGTGTTGAAAATTAAAGGGTAAATTAAAATTAAAAAGCAGTCAAATAGAACTTTTACGTTCTTGAGTGGCAAACAAACAAACCAAAAAGAAAAAAACAAAAAACTAAGTATGCCATACAAATTGTTTTTATTTCATTCTCATAAGTATTTTCTTTATTTTTTGTAATATGCTCGTAATAGTATAAAAACAAAACTGCAACCACTTGATAGCGTTTTCAGTTTTTTTTTGTTGGCTTTTTCTTCCTTTCTGTTTTTGGTTTGTATCCAAGTATTTAAGCATAAAATTTGTTCATTCTAAAATGTTTTCATTTTTGAAATTTTATTTTTTTTTTAACTCCAACACTTGAGTTTATGTGAAACATATATTTTTTTCTCTTTGAATGAATCAATTATTTTTGTTTCTAATGCACGAGCAATTTTTATATTTGTGTATAATGTATTCGTGATTTCAATTAAAAAATAAAAATGTGTATGTACTTTAACCAGTTAGTATTGAATATTGGAAAAAAAAAATAGAATGATATTGAAAATATTTAAAATGGTGGTAGAAATCCAATAGAATAACTTAGCGTTAAGCTGGCATTAAAATTATTTATATTGAACTTGGTTTACTTAGACCAAAAGTATATTTAACTGCACACACGACTATATTTTCTCTCTAACTTTTTAGATCTATTTAGAATCTAAATTGTTTTGTTCTACATTGCGATGGTCAGTTCTAATGTGGTTTATACAGCTCTCATGTGGGGGGAGAAAACTTTTCAAAGAACGGCTAATACAAAATGTAACCAACAAAGCTGTACAATTAAATAGTTGATCTCTCGAAATGAACAGTTCGCGGTCGAATGATTAGGGACTTTCTAATTGAAATGAGCTTTCTAGGTGGACGTTCAACAAGACATGAATAGACATGAATGCCATACATAAACATCGAAAACCTCAATTGGAACTCAATTGACTTAAATCAGTGATGGGCACAGTAGCACCCAGGAACTTGTTGCACTTACGAGCCAGCTTAGCACATTTGAGTGCTAGGTGAGGGGAGCAACCAAGAGCCAGCATGAAGGGCAAAGAACGGACGAAGAGCGCAATACAATTTCTCATACTCCGTTTTACAACTCTAACATAAACGTGAGAATGAGATTGACTTTCTCAAGGCCATATACATATGTGGCTACACAGTGGGTAAAATACAAATAATGTGGTAAATTAATTTACATTTATACTTCACTAATGTTCTCAGAATATTAAATATATACCTTAATTTAAAAAATAAACTCTCTGATTTTACAATTCGTTCTTATTCATTTTATCTTGTTTATTGCTAATAATAAAGTCTATATTTGGCTCTACAGCATTTGCTGCGACAATTCACATTAGAGATTCGAAATTTATGCCCGAAATTCTATTAAACGCTTTACAAAGTTTATGTTTTTTGCAAAGTAGACACTGAGAATCACCACCACTATGCTGACACAAATATCTAACACTTCACTCACAATTGAAACTTCCCGAATTTCTTTTTAGAACGTTTTCACTTGTTTCACACTCCGACAACATTGTTACAATATGTTACAAACGATGCAAATTTAAAAAAAATGCGAAATTAGAATTCTACCGTATGGAATACATTTTTTGAACACTCTACCAAAATTTCCTTGCACACTTGTCTTGTCTGAACATACCTTGTTAGCACCTTTATCAAGCTATCCAGTGGAGTTGCCATCGATCTTATGAGTTGCAATATTATATTTATTACAAAATTTTGCTATGTGTTTTACTGAATCGTTACAGCAAAATTGCAAAATTTTTAATTTAATCCCTTAGTGAAAAGATAATTTTTACATTTTCACTCAATTCAATGCAAATTTTTTACATACAATGGCCCTAAATAAGCTGTATACATTCGTATATATATGCGTATATACATTCAAGTATATGTATATCTTATATATATATATATATATTTATATACATTATGTATATTTATTTATATATTCACGCATATGTATGTATACATATAACCGTATATAATTCCATATATAATAATCATAACTCATTTGAATTTTATTATTGCAGAAACAATATAAAACTTTATTTGAACTGAAACGAATTTGACTGCCTTTAATAATCGTGATATTATGTCCGTGTAAAATAAAATATTTGAGATGTGGCAACTCTGAGGCAACGGTTTCGTTATCAGGCTATTGTATAAAAAATGTGCAATACTATTACTACTTCTTCTACTACTATTGCTCCTACTACTATTACTTTTACAATATAAAAGACATTTAAATAAACATAAAAATTTGATAGTTTGCAAGAAAATTCAGATTTACATGGAGTATAAATAAGTGTAATTGTATTACTTTCTTTCCATACTACGGCAACACTGTTTGAGAATTATTGTTCTTACTTGAGAGATGTGTGCTTCTTTTCTGATCTTTATGCTGCAACTAGCCACCGACGTAGCGTACGTACGTACCGCCCGTACGTAAGAACATACAAAATTGCATTGATTTTCTCCGCTCCGAGCAACGTCTACGTCACCGTCATACGGTGGTGAGTTTTCATTAACACGACATTCCCATAAGATAGGTCGTGTCAGCTGACACGTTCTACGTTTTTACGTCGGTGGCTAGTTGCAGCATTATGCTGCAACTAGCCACCGACGTAGCGTACGTACGTACCGTTCGTACGTAAGAGCAAAAATTTGTCAAAAGTTATGCCCGTAGCAGCGACGGAGAAATCAGCTGTTTTCTCTTGTTTGTATATCATATTTCGTGTCATGTACAATTTTATAAACCATAATAGCGGCAACAAAATGGAAGATATTGATGAATTGTTTTTAAGTTTGTGCGAGTTGTACAAATTGTATAAAAATTATAAGAACAAAAAAAGGAGGAGAAGATACGGAATTCGCCCTATTAACAAAAACTGGGCCACCGCTGGTTACCAGCTTCGAACGTTCCAGCTAATGAAAAGGAAAGAACCGGAACAATTGTTCTTGCATACAAGGATGCCACCGCATGTCTTTGATTTGCTTTTATCATTAGTAATCAAATCTTTGCGGAAACCGAAGCAGCGGATTGCTCCCGAGGAAAGGCTCTCCTTGGTGCTACTGTGAGTCGATTGTCAGTGTATTGTAAAGTTAATTAATATGTACTTTTATAATTATTAGATATGTATTTGTCACAAGGAGTATCGATGCAGAGCATTGCATGGAGCTACAAATTAGGTAAAGAGACAGTGCGCAAAATCATATTTGAGACGTGTGATTTAATCTGGCGGCTGCTTTCCTCAGTTTATGTTAGCGAGCCAACAGAGTCTCAATACCAAGACATTGCTAAGGATTTTTATAATATGTGGAACATTCCGAATTGTGTCGGTGCAATTGATGGCAAACACATCGCTATCAAGTGCCCGGCCAATTCGAATTCAATGTTCTACAATTATAAGAAATTCTTTAGCATTGTTTTGATGGCTGTGTGTGATGCGAAATACACTTTCACAGCTGTCAGTATTGGAAGCTATGGTAGCCAAAGTGACGGAAGTAAGACTTGTATATTAGTTTAATATATTATGAATATTCAATTAATTTATATTGATTTTAGGCATTTTTCAACTTTCCCCATTTGGACAAGCATTAATGCAAAATACTTTGCCTTTGCCACCTCCAGTGCCATTGTCCAACGTGTCGACTGACCCTTTTCCATATTTTTTCGTCGGCGATGCTGCATTTCCGTTGCGAACCAATTTGATGCGTCCTTATCCTGGGTCTAATTTGACTAGAATGAAGCGAATTTTCAACTATGGGCTTTCACGCGCCCGTAGAGTCATAGAAAATAGCTTCGGCATATTGACCGCTCGATGGAGAGTACTGCGAACAACAATCGAATTTTATCCCGAAAATTGCGAAACAGTTGTATTGGCTTGCATAGCTTTACACAATTTCATAATGTTCAATGATCACAATCGCAGGTACTGTCCAGAGAATTATGTTGATCGAGTAGAAGCGGGCAACATCGTTCATGTTGGAGATTGGCGTCGCGAACTTGACAATGACCGTTCTCTACCACCTATGAGGTCTGCAGTACGTAGAGGTCCTGCAAATGCTTTTAACTTCCGAGAAAAGCTGGCAAACTATTTTATAAATGAAGGGTATTTGCCATTCCAGGATAATATAGATATTACTATAGGTGGACCATATATGTAATTTGATTAATAAACATTAAATAAATTGTTCGATCATACTTTTGGATCACATACATACTTTATTTTTTATTGCTTTAAATTTATCAAAAAGGTAAAAATGAAATCTGAAAATATCTTCACACATTGGTTTTAAAATAAATATTTATTCATCCCTTCATTCATTTATATTATTTATAGTATGTACATTTTGAATTAATTATTAATTATATATTAATATAATATATGTATATATATATATATATATATATATATATATATATATATATATATATATATATATATATATATTAATATAATATATATATATATACATATATATACATATTAATATAATATATATATATATATATATATATATATATATATATATTAATATAATATGTATATATATATATATATATATATATATATATATATATATATATATATATATATATATATATATATATAATTAATATAAGTATTTTGAAATAAGTAATATGATCATGCATATGTGCATAAATGTTTATACACATATGCATATTCTTACTTATTTCAAAATACTTATATTAATATTTTGGAACACTTTGATTATTTCTACTCTTCTGGCTCTTGCTGAATTTCAAAAGCAATCTCCATGAATCGCTGCATCGTCCGCGATTGCTTCGCCTCGCTCATCTTCGATAGAATAGCCATCACCATATTGCCATATGACTGCAAAACTGAATTATTCGGTTGGTCTTCTTTAGCTACGCATCGCTTCTTGAATAATTCAATTGCTTCCAACATGTTACTGTTAATATCGTCATTGTTTGCACGTCGTTTTCTACTGGAGGGCAATTTTTGTGTGGGCAATGTTTGTGTGGGCGTTGATGAGGCAACTGTAATGGACAACGATGGTGATGGCAATGGCAATGGCGATGGCGATGGCGATGGCAATGGCGATGGCAACGGCGATGGCGATGGCAACGGCGATGGCGATGGCAACGGCGATGGCAATGACGATGGCGATGGCAACGGCGATGGCAATGGCGATGGCAATGACGATGGCGATGGCAATGGCGATGGTGATGACCATGGTAATGGTGATGGCGATGGCAGTGATACTCCTATATTTGATGGCGACACAACTTCTGCGCAAATATTTTGCGAACATCGTAATCTGCAAATTTAATGTGTTAAAATATAAATTATAAACCTGTATATGTACATGTACTTACGGTCGTGCAATAATATGCGGCTTTAAAAATTGCATTGCCTCCAAGAGATGCCATTGTTTATAATATTGAGCCTCGCTGCCTGATGGTGCTACTTCTTTCCGCAGCTCCCTAGCATACCGGTTGCGGAGGGCTGTCCATCTACGCATACATATTTCACCTATGAAAGTGTTATTTATATTTGCTTAAAGCTGAGTTAAATTAATTTTCACTTACCACTCGCATTCAGCTCCTTTCCTATATTTTGCCAAATATTTCTTTTCCTTTCCGGAAATTTGTAATAGTTGTTTCTCTTGTCGTAAAGCTCTTTATAAGCTTCAACTAACAATATTAATTTTTCGTCGTTCATATTTCAATAAATTCAATTTTATTGTGCTGTTTGTTTACATTAAAACAATGTTGCCATTTATCAGTATGCATTCATGCTTTTAAGCACGCTGACCCTTTTCATGACCAAATTTCATAGTATAACTGTTTGAAACTCAACTCCAATAAATACATTTGAACTATATTTTAATAAATAATTAAATACAATGATAGTTTTAATTTATAAACAATTTTTTTTTTTTTTTAGTTAATTTTTTATTCATTTATAAAAGTCTAAGCTGGTAACCCTGTACACATATAGAGCGATCAGCTGACACGTTTTTACGTAAAAAATCAAATTGCTGTTGATTCTCTCCGCTACGAGCAACGTCTACGTCACCGTCATACGTTGGTGAGTTTTCGTTATGGGGGTCTTCTACCTTGGTGGTTCAAAAAATTCGATTTTTTTTTTTCAATTTTCCAACCCAGAAGGTGTTAGGAATATACCCTTAAAAGGATATAACTGAAATCTTATTATTTCGAGTTTTTCCGAGCCGTCGAAGACAGTTACGCGTGCTCTTATCGCAGCGCTCTTCGCGACCACCTAAAAGCTGGCCCATCGCGTTTTTCTAAAGTTATCTAACGTTCTATCGAATACCTGATGTATCTGTATCTATGTAATCTCTGTTATGCATGATAAAATTTTCGGTCCATTCAGTTTGAAAGAAAATTTAACGTCGGAAACATCCCGCTTGTTATATACATGAATATCTTTAAATGCGATTTCCCAAAAGTTGCGTTTTTGTAACTGGTTGACATAATATCTCGAAAACTAATTGATTGATTGATTGAAATTATATATCAAAATTTGTGAAAAACATGTGGCTATCGTCTGACAGATACTTTTTAGATTTTTTTTATTTAAACAATTTTTACAGATGTTTTTAACCCCGAAAACATTAAAAAAAAAAATTTTTTTTTTTAAAGTTGCCTGTTCTGCGAAATTTTCAAATTTTGAAAATACCATCTGTCAAACGATAGCCAAGGTGATAAAAAAATTAAATCATTTTGGTTTTTTGTTTCAGACGATTTTCATGAGCTAAATCGTGTCAACCATTTGTGTATGCATTTTTTGCAAAGGACACTTCAAGGTCAAGTCACGGTCAAATCGAAGACAGTAAATTTTCAGTAAAATTAGTGTTAAATGTATTTAAATAAACAAGTTGAATGCAACAAACCGCACCTCGATTGCGTTTTTAGTTTTCCTATAACTAATATTCAAAAAACAGTGTCAAAAATGAAGCCACAAGGTAGAAGACCCCCTTAACACGGCATTCCCATAAGATAGGTCGTGTCAGCTGACACGTTCTACGTTTTTACGTCGGTGGCTAGTTGCAGCATTAGTGTTTCCGCAAGTTTCGCGCGATGAAGATCATAAAAGTGGGAATGTATTATGCCTTTATGTTTTCTTACTTCTCTGACCCCTGAGAACAGATTAACCTCTTACCTAGCACTCGCTGGCTTTTTGACTGTTTTACGAGCCGAAAATGTACCCATACCTGACTTAAATGATCGGGTCGCTGTCTGCGTAGGCTTTTTCAACTTGTGCAAAAATAATCTTTGACAAACGTCTAAAGGGCTTTACTATTTCACCACCACCACTGTCTGTCTATTTTAAAAAAGTCAAACCTTGGCTTGGGGTTTCATTGCGAAATAAACGGAATTAGGTTTGTACTCGAACTAGTTAGAATGATGTTTGTATTTAATTATATTACTCCAGAACCATAATTTATAAGTCCATAGTTTTCCACATACTAACTTGTGTAGGATTGAGAGCAAGCCAAAGAGGTAGTCATTCCAAACACAGCTCAAATATGTGAAATAGTTTTTAACAAACTTGATTTAAGATTGCCCACACATAAAATGAGTCTAACTAAAGGGAAGAATATTCTCATTTGCTTTGAAGACGAGTTAATGTCTAAAGAAAGGCTTCGCCAAAGTCCTGTAAATTATGTTACGTACTGAATTATATACGGTGGCTGTAGTTTTGGGGTAATCTTCCTCTTCCAATACGTATTTGCCCAGTTTTTACAAAATTTCCCTTAGAATAGCGAAATATTTAACAAATATTTTCTCTATTTTTATTCTTTCTCTACGCAGTGATTATCATATTATGGAGGTGATACTTTGTTATATTTAATCTGAGTTTTACCATCTTAAGATTTGGTCAAATATGTTTCTTTTCGTATCATAATGTAGAAATTTTTTGAATTTTGTATTAATTTTAGCCATTGCCCAAGTAGTCAAATTCATTAATAAATTAATTAATCAAAATTAACTATTTAAATAAAGCTAAAGTTCAGTCCCTAACCTCAATGATCTTCTATTGACGTCATCATCTTTGTGATAAAGTTAGAAAAGATTCTTTGAGGGAGCATCTCAAGTAGCACAAAATATGGTGCTGACTTTGGATTTCTCAACTTCATAATAAAATTATCACTATGACCATACTTCCAGTAATAAGAAAATACCTTATTACGTAAGAAAAGCCACTACCGTTGAGGTATTCAATTATTAAAAAGTGATTGATGTAAGAGAAATTTCAGATATAGAAATAACCAACTTATTATAAGAGGAAAGCTTATGTAGAAATACCACCAAAGAAGAATTATACATTCAGTAAATTTCATACCCACATCTATTTATAGAATATCTTAGAAAAATAACAAATCAAAAATTATACAAAATATTCTGATGTCATTTGTCCTTAATAATTTCAAGAAAAGTGCTTCTTAATTTGGAAATCATTGACTTCTTGCAATATTTGTACCATGTAAATAATGAATGCATTTCTTTTTAAGAAAAATTGAAATGTACGAGTATAGTTGTCCCTTATTGTAAGAACTGATTTTATTCTTTCTTATTTCTGCATATATCTGCATACATACATATACACATTTATAAATGCATATTTGCTTAATAATTTTCTTTATTTATATACTCTTATTTTGTTGGTTGGGCAATAAAAATGGAATTTTAATGTAAATTGCAACCACGCACTATCAACAATAATTCCACATCGAAGTAGTAAAACAATATGGTGTCCAAAAGTAGTAGGAGGAATATGCAAAATCCGATTTCAATTTTAAACTTAACATATTAAATGTGTATGGTGCATTGGGATGTGGAAATTGAATTAAGAAAAATTAAAAGTAAATAAATAACACTTATACGCCCCAATTGCAGCAGTGCATAATTATTGTATATTTATCTCAGTTGTATCGTTGATATCCTTTCATGTGCTTTTATACATGCATTTCATTCGATGCCACACACTGGTAATCGATATAAATGAAAATATTTATTGTAGTAAAGCATATATGCAATGTACTATGCAATAAATGCCATTATACAATTGGGAGTATAAAATATGTGAAAATAATTATGTGCAACAATGGAGGATGAACATGTTGGTGGGCTCTGTTTATGGTAGCGTACGTTTGCATACAGATAGCAACAGTGGCAATTTTATTTATCGAATCGTTATTGTGCTTGTTGTAATGGAAAATTGTTCAAAACAATGATATAGGCAATGAATTGGGAGATTTTTTAACATACTGCTATAGATAATAAATATGATCATAATAGTAGACATACGTGTACGAGTGGATTGTTATTTCATCACTTCAAATAAGACTTGTGTACATGTATTGCATCTAAGTACATGAAAAGTGTGCTATTACAAGTGCTACCACTTTAAATATTTTTACCTGAATATGCACTACAATAGCAACAATTTATAAAAGAGCATCAACATTATATTTTACGCGTGTATGTGTACATCTATATCAATATCCCGAGGGTGTAATGTGATAGTGTTAACATTGTTTCTGTAGTGTATTTTTGTACTTGTATACGATAGGTGTGACATATTTTTCAAATATGTAGTAGTATACGTATATATTTATCTGTTAAGGACAACAATAATGACAAAACGAACAACAACTAGAATAGTGACAAATGATGAGTACATGCAAATGATGCATATTTATTTCGCTTGAGAGAGCATAATGTGGTGTAAAAGAGAACAGACAAAAAAAAAAAAGACAAATGCATTGCACCAACATCAACGGCAGCTAAAGATGAGTAGAACATGTTGTTATTAAAGGATTCATCTCATTAAAATTCATGAACTTACAATGTACAGCAATAATACCGAATGTTATGCAATTATGTTACATTCTGTTGTTGTTGTTGCTTTTGCTATGTCAATATTTTCATCGACTATTGAGATTTTCTTGCATCTTTCACTGAGTTCATATGTACATAAGCAAAATTATGCTAACATATTTCTTTCGTTTACATTTTAATGAAATGTCTGCATTCCGTTTGTCGTTAATTACTTTTCTCGTTAGTCATTTGATATTTAATGAAATATTTCAAAGAGATTGCACTTGTTGTCTAGTTTGTATTATTCATTTATTTATGTATACAAGTTACAACTCATTAAGCATAAATCAAAAAAATGAATAGAAATAGTGCTACATGAGATATATGAATACCATAATAACACGGTGCTACAGTCATTTTGTAATTTTAAGATGACATGTTGGACATTGTAGATAAGATCGAGCACAACACAAAACCACCTTTCAAATTTTCCAAAATCTTTATTTATTGTTAAAAAAACCGGGTTCCGGTACTTACTGCATTGAAAAGTTTATAACTACAAAAATCGAAGGAGTGCGTCGATCTCATACAACGCGTAGACAAACATCGAAGGAGTGGTTGGATTTCAATGAAACTTCGTATATTAGTGAATTAGAGGTTACTGATCTTAAATCATTATTTATGTGGACCTTATACTTTTGTCATAAATCAGGCTTGAACACTTGATTTTTGATGTTTTTGATATCGTTCGGAAGTCAAATGAATAATTGAAGTTTATTTAATTGTTTTTTTTTTAATAACTGGCTGGAATTGGAATTGGAATTGGTCCGTTTTTTTATTAGATTACAGCTCAAAAATGCTAGGTACTTTTTTGCATATATCATTACTAAAATTGTAATTACATACAACTACAAAACAAAAATTATAAAAATATTTGTGTCTGTACGAATATGTAGCATACTTTTAGACATTTGGTTTAATAGTCAAAGGGTATATGAAATTATTATTACATACGATCCTAAAAGTATGCCCCATTTTTTTAAAACAATGCTGTTGAATTGTTATTGAAAATAAGGTTTTTGGACCAATTTTTAAATCACATGCTTGTCTAGGAAGGGTCGTGAAGGGTCGAAAAGAAATTGAAACGGAACTCGCCGGGACTTGCATCTCTAACTTTTAACTTTTTTATTTTTTTCATTTCATTTATTCATTTCATTAATTATAAATTCCTCTTAATTGAAGTTATAGCTGCTGGGTCAAATATTATAAACTAAACAAATTCTGTGGTATATTCCTATTCAACAGCAGTGAACAGCGAGTAATTATGTTTAAAGATAAAATTATTGTGCCATAAAATAAAAATCACGCATTGTTATTTTTATAAAATATGGTCGACTTTGAAGAGCAACTTTGAGAGTTGCAATTTTTTTTTTTGAATATTATTCAGTTTGACTATTCTCTGAAAAATAAAATCGATGGCTAAAAATTTTCGATTTATTTCCACTGGTCGACACACTGTTCCTATAAGTGTCTATAAGTCCATAAATTTTTTAAAACTTATTCGTAGAATTTTCATTACACAAAATATTATGATTTTTAGATTAAATTAGAAAAAAAAAAACAATTATGTATTTTACTTTATTTCTGCTTGGTATACCAAGCAGAAATGCTAGGTCTAATGCATGCGTTAGACCATCTACTGGATGGAAAGGTGCAAGGTAAGAAAATCTTGCTAGCACTCGATAACCAGGCGGTGGTCAGGCGGCTGCAACAACCTACGGTATCTTCTAAGTTGGCGCTCGAATGTGTTCAGAAACTTAATGGGTGTGCTCGTAGTAATGCGATTACTCTTATGTGGGTGAAGGGACACATTGGTATAGAACAGAATGAAGCTGCAGACTCCTTGGCTAGACAAGGATCTGAAGCTGAATTTTATGGACCGGAACCAGTAGTTGCTCTCAGCAGCGGGACGGTGAAGGCAAAGATCGAAGAGTGGATAAAGAAACTTCATCTCACGAGATGGGAGAACTTATCTACTTGTAGACAGGCAAAGGCTTCGTTGAGGCTATCAAAGGGCAGTGAATCGGGGAGGGCTCTCAGTCTAGGACGAATGACTCTAAGCTGGTTGACTGCATTAATAACTGGGCATGGCAATTTCAGGTACCACCTCAGCAAGATGGGTCTTGTTGATGGGGAGGATGCTGATATTTGCAGATTATGCATGGAAGAGGCAGAGACAGCGGCGCACATAGTGTGCCAGTGTCCTGCATTGGCAAGCAGGAGGTTGTCCACACTGGGTCGCCAATTTATTGATGAACTCGAAATGTGGAACATACCCCACAAAGAGATGCTTGAAATAACGCGTGATGTTATTATGAGGAAGGAAGTAGAAGAATTCTGCAACCGAACAAATAATTAACACACGATTTGAGGGACGAAAAGGGACCCATATAAGTGGTCTGATTCGGCTAATCCCTAAATTTATAAATAAATAATACTTTATTTATTTTTTTTTTATAGAAAGTTGATTTTCATAATAAGTATGTGCTATGAAAATTGGATTGTTGTGTTAAAATCCATGGTTAATAATGTGGTAACTTTTAGCTGTGAAAGCAAATGACAGTTGAAAGAAAAAAATTGGAACCTGCGTCCAATATTTAACGTTAGATTCGTCTTCAAAGAAATATTTCGGTTTGTGCCTAAACTGACTGTTTTGGCGAAGTCAAATACCGTAATATATTTCAAGTCCTGAACTATCCAAATTCCAATACGAATATAATAAATTGAATTTTTTGACAATCTTCTGACAGAAGGACTGTATATCATAGCTAACCCAATGAAATTATGAAAATGAACTCAATGACAATAGGACTTTGAAAGTGAATCTGCCATTAAGTGCTCCAACTTGGTACAATGGGTACAATGTCTGAGCGACTTGGGAAATTACCTTCAATGGTGTTCTCTTACCTATCCACTTCTATCTATCTACTCTCACACTTTTTATTACCAATTCTAATTTAATCAATATATCGACCCATTTGCGCGAAATTATCGTATATGCCAATTTTTTCGAAATTGAGTTTTTGATGCAATCTTGTTCTACATTCAAAGAGACGTCACCTCACAAAATACTGTAGGCGAACTCCACTTCGTTGCTCCAAAAATTGAATGAATACTTTATCGCATGTTACACTCGATTTTTTCTTGTGAGCGATTTTATCGTATCTGCCAATGAAGAATATTTTGCATATTGTAGTTGTTACAATATTTACTACATATTTCTTTCTAAGCTAGAATTAGAAGGTAAAGGTAATTGCTCGCTTTATTTTGTTTTTTGCCTCTATTCGTTTTACCGTTAATTTTAGAGAAAATGCTATATTAAAGTTGAAGAGAAGCATTTATCATGCATTCTTTTTTGGATCATGTGTTTGAGGTAATCAGTTATTGTAAACCACTCCAAGTAAAACATTGTCTGCAGAGAAATTAATAAATAAATAGTGCCTTAATAATGCTATCAGTTTCCAAAACCGTAAGTAAATAATATAACTTATTATTTAAATTGTTTGTTTTATTTAATAAAAAAAAATATTATAAAGCAGGTTTCTCAAGTGCCGTTAGTGCCATACAGCGATAGTGAGAGTGATGACTCATGCTTATTTGAAAATGAAAACTGTGTCGGAAAACGGGGCTACAGAAAACCTCTGGCTGTTAAATCAAAGGAAGTCATTAAAAATTTAGTTTTACCTAATCCGTGCCTTAATAAAATGAACCACAATGAATGTTGCCGTCTCTCCGTCTCTCCATCTCGTGCACATTTAAATGAACATTATTGGGGAATTTCAAAAGCAAAAAGAAGAATGTGGCTGCTTTCTTGTATAAAACATAAACAAATTCAACGAAGGAGAGCTGCTGCCAAAGGAGGAGATTGTAGACGAAACAATTCTTTTGAATATAATTTTACTCACAAAGTGATCGTTTTTAAAGTTTGTCAAATATTCATGCTGGCAACTTTAAATATTTCTCAAATGATGCTTAGATATCTTTTAAGGGAAAATAATTATGCTCAGCCAAAAGCTAAGGTTCGGTCTCATAATAAAACAGATGAGCAACACATAAAGCTTCTAAAACAATATCTTGAGAAACTTCCAGCTGTGCCGTCACATTATTGTTGAGCCAAAAGTACTAAAGTTTATTTGCCACAAGAATTTCGAAACAAGCAAACCCTTTATAGGTGTTACACTCAATATATGAACGATAAGAACCTCAGCAACTGCATTGTGTCGAATTTGATTTTCAGACAGGTTTTCCAAAAAGATTTTAATATAGGTTTTCATTTTCCAAGAAAAGATAAGTGCACTAACTGCGAAAATATTAAACATCTTGATGAAGAGGAAAAAAATCGTTTGCAGAACTCCGATGAGTATAGGATGCATATAAGAGATAAAGATGAGGCCAAGGCTAATTTTTTAAGAGATCAAAATGAAAGCAAAAATGTTTCTAGTTTTGTTTGCGCCAGCTTCGAGTTGCAAAATGTTTTGAATACTCCGTTCGGAAATAATATAACCCTTTTCTACTCACGCAAATACGCCTACTACAATTTCAGCGTTTATGAAAACGGCACTAGAAATGGCTCTTGTTATTTGTGGGGTGAGCGTGATGGTAAGCGAGGCTGCAATGAAATTTCCACAGCCCTGTATAAGTATTTAATAATCGTAGACCAAAGAAAGACAGTTAAAGAAATAGCCCTATATTGCGACAGTTGCACTGGTCAAAACCGCAACAAGTCTGTATTAGCTATGCTGACACATTTTTAAAATTTTTCATACTTCGTTGAAAAAATTAAAATAACATATTTACTTCCCGGTCATACAATGATGCCAGTTGATTCTGTGCATAGCACAATTGAATCATTTGTACGCAGGCGTACCATTTGGGCGCCAAGTGAATGGCCCACAATTATTCGCAATGCACGAACTAATCCATCGGGGTACAACTGTGTTGAAATAGGTCATTCAGAGTTTGAAAACTGGAAGTCCTATGCAAATCTGTTACTATCAAACAAAGTTAAACTAAACATAAATAAAGTTCGCATAGCTTTATTAGACAAAAAATCAAAATCAATTGAACTCATTTACGGATATTCCGACAATTCCACTAAAAAAACTATAAATAACTTTAATTTTACCTTTAAGTTACAAAAGTTGTACAATTCACCTTTATGTATCTCTTTGCAAAAATTCAATGATTTGAAAAATCTATGTTTAAAAAATAGCATACCGTCAAAATACCACAATGAGTATTTTAATTTAAAATATTCTAAACACGAAAAAGACATGTTAAATGAAAGCGACGAAGAAGATTGACTCACTTATTATTATTATTGGTTTTTTTAGTTTTTTTTTTAATGAATTCATGCTTCTGTTAAATATTGATTACATTTTTTATTACTTTGTACCATTCTAAGTTAAAAAAAATCTCCTTACAGTCGGCTGGGGCCGACCAAACTATACCCTGCATATGTAGATTCGTATATAAAAAGTTTACTCGAATATCCAACTTTTCTTTTATTTCCACTTTTCGAGAAACAATTTTTGCATATACTACTAATTTACACCCGAAATATGGTTGACTTTGACGAAGTAAAAGGATTTTAAGATAATTCCGAGGCTTAGTATGGGAGCTATATAAAAAGTGGGCGTGGCTTACCACTTTCTAGTAAATCCAATTAATTTTTCAATGTTAATCCACACCTTAAATTTGGTGTCCTACGTTGAATAGTTTCTAAGTTATGGTGGTTAACATTTTTGTTTAATTTCCTCAACTTTGTATGGGAGCCCCAATAAGAAGTGGGCGTGGTACGCTGATTTTTCGCCAGATTATTTCCGACTACGATATTAATTTAAGTGTCAATTATGGTTATTGTAGACATTAGATTGCCTAAGTTACAGCTGTTTTAATTTAAAATTTGTATGGGGGCTACGATAAACACTGGGCGTGGTGTGCCCATTTTCTGTGAGCCTAGTTGCTCGTACAATACTAATCCATACCCTAAGTCTCGTTGTCCTAGGCTAAATGGTTTGTAAGCTATGTAGCTTAAAATTTTAGTTTAATTCACTCGACTTTGTATGGGAGACCCATGAAGGAGTGGGCGTGGCACACTGATTTTCTGCCAGATTTTTGCCGACTACGATATTAATTTAAGTATCAATTATGGTTATTCTAGACAGAAGATTGCCGAAGTTACAGCTGTTTCAATTTAAAATTTGTATGGGGGCTACGATAAACACTGGGCGTGGTGCGCCCATTTTCTGTGAGCCTAGTTGCTCGTACAATACTAATCTACACCTTAAATCTCGTTATTCTGCGCTGAATAGTTTGCAAGTTATAACCGGTAACATTTTTTTTAATTTCCGCAACTTTGTATGGGAGACCCAAAAAGGAGTGGGTGTGGCACATTGATTTTCTGCCATATTATTTCCGACTACGATATTAATCTAAGTGTCAATTATGGTTATTCTAGACAGAAGATTGTAGAAGTTACAGCAGTTTCAATTTAAAAGAAGTACAGACACTTTGTATGGGAGCTACGCTAGAAAGTAGGCGTGGCTCACCCACTTTTGGCGAGGTTATATAGTAGTATAATATAACTCTATGTGCAAAATATTGTTGTCCCAAGTGGTATATTATGTGAGTTATAGCAAGTTAAAGATTTTGAAAATTTCGAGGTTAGTCGCTTTGAATGCTTGGTGTGGGCGTGGTTATTGACCGATCATGCCCAATATCAATCCCCTCCGTACCCTTGGATCATAGATTACTTATGCCAAATTTCATCGAAATAGCTCAATATTTACTCAAGTTATCGTGCGAACCAGCCAGGTGACAGACAGACGGACGGACGGACGGACGGACGGACGGACATCGTTAAATCGAAAATTTAATCGACGCTGATCACGAATATATATCCATGTCTATATCTCCGGAGATTCCTTCAAGTGGACACAAACATCTGACCGAAATGAATATACCATGCATATTGCATTATGCAGGGTATAAAAATAATGAACAAATACATAAAACCACAAATAAATCTTTGTTTCAATTTATTTCTAACACTGACAAATGATATCGTAAGTGCCATTTTCTACACACGCATCTTCGAAATGTTGTGAATGAAATTATCGTATGTGCCAAAAATACGTTTTTGTCGGAAAACTTGAACTTTTCCACCAGAATACTTTTAGGTGTAGTTATACTAGTTAATTATCTAAGCAGATGTATATTTTCATTTTGATATTGCAAGCGAAAGCAGAGAAAAGTAGAAAAATGGCTGTCCTGTAAAATTTGGTTTGTGTAACATACGATAATTTCGCGCAAAGGGGTCGATATATATATATTCATATGTTAATGCTATGATACCCATGCTTCTGTCAATATCGTTTCCATTCAGTAGACCTCGTAAATTTATATTGTTTCTAAACGACTTTGAGAAATGATTTCCTCAATGAAAATGTTCATGCTTTATTCAATTTATTTTGGTGTAGTCATGCAAAATTGTAATCAATACTCCATATATATTACCACATACTATTTTGCCTTAATGCATTTCCATTCAGATTTTCTATCGCATATTCATGGAAAAATAAATGTAATACCTAAATACATATGTATTTGTATTACTTGTATGTGTATATGTAATATACATACAAGAAATAGGAACGAGTATCATAAATAAGGTTTTTGTGGAAATGAAAATGACCGCTAGGCGTTTAGTATTTTTCTATATTCATTCACACGCACACGTAGGCATATATTCACTAACACATGTCAATATATTATAACCTCATGCGAGTATTATATCATATTTCTTAAGATAAAAGAAAAGCAACGAAATATTCTAGATATATTCACTTATGAGTATATACGACTACAAAATATATATGGCTATCTTCTACGCGCCTCTGGTACTTTTAGCATGTATTCTTTTTGTTCCTTTTTGACTTAGACACCATCGTTATCGTTTACATGCTTTTACTATTTTACATTTAAGTATGCTAAGGCTATTGAACAAATTGTGGCATTTCTTTTTATTTTGTATTTGCTTGCCTTTACATTGCCTTGATAAGTAATCATGTGTATAAATGTATATATATATTGTATAAGTATTCCATATGTGCTTGTATTTAAATTCCTTATATGTGTTCATACATATGTGCATATATTTTAGTGCATATGAATGCTCAAAGGAATAAGCAATAAAACGAAAGAAACAATAAATGAACAAAGTGCTTCTAGAAAAAAAAAAAAATGCTGTACCTACATATACATATACGTACAAGTACATAAACGAGTAATACTGATAAATAATAGGATGTTGTAGCGGATATGAGTTGAGTTATTGTATTGGAAAATTTATTACTTTAAGATAACAACAACAACAAAAAATGGTATACTTTCTTAAAGCAGATTTATGATAGCCTTATGCAATGAGCAATTTGGGTATTGTCTAGATATAGAGTGGGTCATATATGTTCATTCAAATTGCTATAAACATTTTTTTAGTATCTTAAAAGTTTTATTATTATTTTTTTTGTATGCTTCCCTAAGAATAGTAAACATTTTTGTTAATTTGATTGAATCAAATCCAATGGTTAACACTGATTCATTCATCCATCTATTTGACAACAAGTTTTGAATAGTTTCTATTTTTTACTTGTTGCCCAAGTGTAAATCAGTATGTATATTTCTTATCATTAATATAAAGCGTCTTGCATTATTCAAAACGCGATCGTATTGATGGTTTTGAAATAATAGTAATAGATGACCCACCATTTACAATTTTAAAGGCTTGTAAGATGACTGATGTGTTCTGGATGAAATATTTCAATTTACTTAGCTCGGCGCGAAAGTATGTAAAGCGCATATCAATATTATTATATATCTTTTTTGTGACCGTTTTTTTTTTTTGTACTACAACAATGTATGTACACAATTAGGGGATATACAAGGTGGCATAAAATTTTGCGATATTTTAAGAATTGGCTTCCATATAAAAACTATTTAGTACAACAGAACTCTTATTGCATGATATATTATTCAGCCATATGAAACTTTGTATATAGGACTATATTTAGTAATTAATGTGAGATTAAGAATGGACGAAATCGGATGAAAACCATCACTAAAGCTCTTCAGCTAAAACTTGGCATCGTAAATTGCTGCTTTCTTTTGCAAAAAATTAATTTTAATGCTCCATCAAGTGACGACGTTGTCTATTTATTTTATTACGCTTTATACTTGCCTATTTATAGACCTTTAAACGTATACAACAACTTAGCTTCTACGTATTATTTAGATTTTCTATTATAAAAAAATCTCCTTACAGTCGGCTGGGGCCGACCAAATTATACCCTGCATATGTAGATATATATATAAAAAGTTTACTGGAATATACATCTTTTTCTTTTATTTCCACTTTTTGAAAAACAATTTTTGCATAAACCATTAATTTACACCCTCGTTGACTTTGACGAAGTACTTTGTATGTTATGAGAGTTCTAAAAGGGATAATTTAAATTAGGCTTTTAAGATAATTCCGAGACTTAGTATGGGAGCTATATAAAAAGTTGGCGTGGCTTACCTCTTTCTTGTAAATCCAATTAATTTTTCAATATTAATCCACACCTTAAATTTGTTTGTCCTACTTTGAATAGTTCGTAAGTTATAGCGGTTTAAATTTTTTAAAATTTTCACAACTTTGTATGTTCATTTTTTGCCAGATTATGTACAACTACCATATTAACCTAAGTATTAATTATGATTGTTCTAGACAGAAGATTGCAGAAACTGCAGCTATTTCAATTTAAAAGAAATTCAGTCATCCTGTATGGGAGCCACTTTAAACAATGGACGTGGCTAGCCCATTTCTTGTGGGTGTATTTGCTCTTACAATAATAATCCACGCCTTCAATCTGGTTGTTCTACGCTGAATAGTTTGTAAGTTATGGCGGTTAAAATTTTTGTTTAATTTCCTCAACTTTGTATGGGAGCCGCAATAAGAAGTGGGGGTGGTACGCTGATTTTATGCTATATTATTTCTGACTACGATATTAATCTAAGTGTCAATTATGGTTATACTAGACAGAAGATTGCCGAAGTTACGGCTGTTTCAATTTAAAAGAATTTCAGTCATTTTGTATGGAGGCTACGATAAACAGTGCGCATGGCTCGCCCATTTCCTGTGAGCCTAGTTGCTCGTACAATACTAATCCACACCTTAAATCTCGTCATTCTACGCTGAATAGTTTGCAAGTTATAACCGGTAACATTTTTTTTTAATTTCTGCAACTTTGTATAGGAGACCCAAAAAGGAGTGGGCGTGGTACACTGATTTTCTGCCAGATTATTTCCGACTACGATATTAATTTAAGTGTGAATTATGGTTATTCTAAACAGAAGATTGTAGAGGTTACAGCTGTTTCAATTTAAAAGAAGTACAGACACTTTGTATGGGAGCTACGCTAAACAGTAGGTGTGGCTCACCCATTTTGGCGAGGTTATATAGTAGTATAATATAACTCTATGTGCCAAATATTGTTGTCCCAAGTGGTATATTATTTGAGTTATAGCAATTTAACTTACTTACTTACTTACTTATGTGGCCATAACAACCGAATATCGATTTAGGCCGAAAATAACATGCTTCGCCAGCCATCTCTGTTCTTCGCTAGCTGGCGCCAGTTAGAAATTCCAAGCGCCGTCAGGTTCTCCAGTACTTGGTCTTTCCACCGGAGGTTTGGTCTTCCTCTTCTGCGTCGTCCTCCAGCGGGTTCCGAATATAACACCTTCTTAGCTGGAGCGTGTTCTTCCATTCGCTCGACATGACCTAGCCAGCGCAGCCGCTGGATTTTGATGCGCTTTACTATGTCAATATCGGCATATAGCTCGTACAGCTCATGGTTGTACCTTATTCGGTACTCGCCACCAACGCAAATAGGTCCAAAGATCCTGCGTAGGACCTTTCTCTCGAAAACTCCAAGCATTCGCTCATCCGAGATGGAAATTGTCCAGGCTTCAGCGCCATATGTTAGGACAGGCATGATCAGAGACTTGTAGAGTGTAGTTTTCGTTCTTCGAGAGAGGGCTCGACTTTTCAATTGCTTACTCAGCCCAAAGTAACACCTGTTAGCAAGAGTTATCCTACGCATGATCTCCAAGCTGACGTCATTACTGCTGTTAATGCTGGTTCCAAGATAGACAAAGTCCCTGACTACTTCAAAAGCGTAGTTGTCAACAGTGACGTGCTGTCCAAGACGCCGGGACTCTTTGTTTGTTGACACTAGATACTTCGTCTTGCCCTCGTTCACCGTGAGACCCATCCGACGCGACTCTCTTTCCAACTCTGAGAATGCTGCACTGACTGCTCGCGTGTTCATGCCGATTATGTCAATATCGTCGGCATACGCTAACAGCATGACACTTTTGTTGAAGATAGTGCCATTATGTCGTAGATCAGCAGCTCGTATTATTTTCTCCATAATAAGATTGAAGAAGTCGCACGATAACGAATCACCTTGTCTGAAACCCCGTTCGGTATTAAACGGTGCGGAGAGGTCCTTCCCAATTTTCACTGCACAACGAGAGTTATGCAGTGTCATTCTACAAAGTCGAATGAGCTTTGCAGGAATACCGAACTCAGACATTGTTGCGTAGAGGTAATCTCTTGTTTTTCTTGGGTCTTCTCCAGGATTTCGCGCAGTGTGAAAATCTGGTCGATGGTGGATTTACCAGGTCTGAAGCCACACTGATAAGGTCCAATCAGGTTGCTGAGCATAGGCTTCAACCTTTCACAGAGTACGCTCGATAGAACCTTGTATGCGATGCTCAGGAGACTTATTCCACGGTAGTTGGCGCAAATTGTGGAGTCTCCTTTTTTATGTACAGGACAGAGAACACTGAGCCTCCAATCATCAGGCATGCTTTCATCCGACCATATTCTGCTTATGAGCTGGTGCATGCGGGTGAGCAGCTCATCGCCTCCGGTCTTAAACAACTCGGCAGGCAGGCCATCAGCACCTGCAACTTTGTTGTTCTTCAGCCTTAAAATGGCCGTTTCAACCTCGTCATAGTCGGGTGGTGGAACATCAACACCATCATCTGTAATTGGGGTTATCGGGCATTCTCCTCCACTGGCGGAATTGCTCGTAGCATCGCCATTCAGTAACGTGGAGACGTGTTCCCTCCATAGGCTCAGTACACTCTGGACATCCGTAACCAGATTCCCATTTCCATCACGACAAGAAGAGGCTCCGGGATTTAAACCTCCACTTAGGCGCTTGATCTTTTCGAAGAATTTTCGAGTCTCATTCTTGTCGGTACACATCTCTATCTCCTCACACTCACGTCTTTCCAACTCCCTCTTCTTGCGCCTGAAAAGACGTCTCTCTGCACTCCTTTTCTCTCTATACCGCTCCTTAACAGCTCGCGTTGCGCCTGCACGCAGGGTTCTTCTGTAGGCGGCGTCTCTCTCTGCGGTAGCGTCGCGACACTCCTGATCATACCACTCATTCCTCAGAGGCCGGTAGTAACCGATTACCTCCTCGGCAGCAGTAGTCATGGAGTGGGATATATGTGTCCACCGTGCGCATGTATCATCAAGTTGGGGAGTGTTCTGCATAAGCAGATCCGATAGTCGAGTGGAAAATGCATCTGCTGCCTCTGGTGATCGCAGCTTACTGACGTCGAGCTTTCTCTGTGTGGGACTTCTCTTGTTATTTGCGACACATAAGCGTGTGCGCACCTTAGCTGCAACAAGGTAGTGATCCGAGTCGATGTTGGCACCACGGATCGATTTCACGTCCATCACACTGGAAGCATGCCTTCCGTCAATCACCACATAGCAATTTAAAGGTTTTGAAAATTCCGAGGTTAGTCGCTTTGAATGCTTGGTGTGGGCGTGGCTATTGACCGATCATGCCCAATATCAATTCCCTCCGTACCCTTGGATCATAGGTTAAAAAATAAGTAAATATGTGGCACTTAAGCCCCAAAGGGCTCATTGGCCGAGCTTCTCTTCATAGGATCATAGGTTACTTGTGCCAAATTTCGTCGAAATAGCTCAATATTTACTCAAGTTATCGTGCGAACCAGCCAGGTGACAGACAGACGGACGGACGGACGGGCGGACGGACATCGTTAAATCGAAGATTTAAGCGACGCCGATCACTAATATATATCTATGTCTATATCTCCGGAGATTCCTTCAAGTGGACACAAACATCTGACCGAAATGAATATACCTTGCATATTGCATTATGCAGGGTATAAAAATGCTTTGAATCGTATTTTCTAGTTTTAAGTTATATTATTTTTCTTTTATATGCTTAGCCTCTAAGAGTTATTGTTCATAGACTGAAATAAATGAATTGAATGTACTTAAATAAATCTTCTATCACTCAATTTAACCTTATGATCTATGCTTTTAAGAGACCTTGTGAATTACCTAACTATATTCGCTTTAGTATGGTCATTTTCTTTTGTTATTTTCTGAACGCCTCAAAGCTATAAATCATTTGGTGGTGATTTTTAGTAGCAGTCATGTTTTGTTTTTTGATTTTATATTATTATTATTTTGTTTTTTTTTTTGTATTAATACATATATTGCATGATATTAATCATATTTAATATAATCGTTATTATTAATCATATTTAACATGTTTAAATATGTAGATGTAATTGAATGTAAGCTATTGCATTTATTATTTCATATAAACGCATAGCATTAGTTATTGATTTTTCAATATTTATTTAGGTTAAATTTATAGAGCTTGGAAATAATACAAATCCATGTTAACATTTTTGATAATAGCTGTATTACTGAAGTTTTTTCTTTTGGAATTCCAGTTCTGCTTCCACCTTATATTCTATATTTTATATAATATGTATTTACTCATTTGTAAATTCCATTTTGAATGATTTCACAAATCGAAAATTGTGAATAATGACCCTCAATACTTTTAGATCTATTTTTAATGCATTTTCAATATAAGGAATAAAAATCAATTATTTAGAGATAGTTGAGTAAGAATTCACTTAAATAATAGATCCTAAATAAATTTCGATCGTATTCTTTATGGAGCAGTGAAGACCAGCCGCAACTTAGATTAATTATTTATGAGGACATACTTTAATTGAACGGACTGACTATCGAATTTGATACGAAAGTATACTGGTATATGTGTTGGGGTTTTAATGAAATATTAATAAATTTAATTTGATTCATTTTTAAAATATTTTTGCCAACTTCGTTGCTTTCAATAATACCATATTTACAAACTTTTCATTTAATAATGCACGCCGTCATTACTTTTTCTATTTTTTTGGTAAAATTTTTAATTAAAATTCCAGTCAGTTTTATTGTACACTTTCACCTTTACCAACTGTACTGATTCTTTTTTCTTTTACCATATAACTTTTTGTTGTTGTTGATGTTATAATTGACGTTTGCACATTTACACGCATGACACACTACTGTTGTGCTAAACTATCAGGGAATCCAAGTTGTTATTTGTTTTATAACGTTTTGTTATTGTCAGGTGTTGGAATCGTTTGAAATAACTTACTAGGACATAAGAGAAATAAACTCAATAATATGAACAGTGAGTGAATGGTAATCAATAAAAATATAATCAACTAAATGAACGATGAGAAAGAAGAAAGCATAGGAGAAAGGTCACAGGGGTAAACCTTGAAGCCTTAGCAGGCAATTAGATATAATATATACCGTCGATACTAAACTAAGGTTAGAGAAATACACACAACAATAATAACAGTAATAGCAATTATAGTAGGTAGTAACAAGGGCAGAATAACAGCAGCAATAATATGAACAATTTGTGCAATTTGAAAAGTTTTATTTTTCTAAAGAACCTTCAATTCAGTTGTTCCACCATGAATTTTAATTGTTATTATGGTGATGTTGTTGTGTTCATTTTTATGTTTTTTATTTCAACTTGAATTTACACTCTTGTACGTAAATTGATAATTGTCCTTACTAAAAACATTGTGTTATAATTTTGGTTTTTTGTTTTTGCTCTAAAGAAAAATGTAATATCAAGATGAAGTAAAATACTTTTTCAAAGTAAGTACACAAACAAATTCAAGGATGATATTGATCTGCGAACATTTTCACTTAATTTTTCACTTACGTATTATATCTTATGTGCTATATTTTACCCTTGTGCCGCATAAAGCGAACGGAATGAAATGAGAATGGGATGAAAAAAAAAAACATTGTAACAGAATTCCTCAAAATAATTGGTACTGGTATAAACATTAAGTTATTTTCTAAATATATTTTCTAAATTGACGTGTGAGACATATTATACAATATTTATATCTGTATAATTAAAATCACTCATACGTCACTGTTAATTATTTATCAAATTTTCTTATAGGGCACACAAGTAAACATGTTTGAAAGTCACGTATACAATTTTTCTTACGTTGTGTTTCTTTTATACAATATTATATTTGCATTTCACACATACACATACGTGAGACATACACATTCAATGACAATTGAGAAGAAAAGGTAGTCATACTATTTTCAAGTTGGTTATAAAACACAAAAGTTTTGAGAAACAAAATCCGGTTACACTATTTTTAGAGCGATAAAATAAATAAAGAAAAAAGTAAATGGAACCCTTACTTAACATTGACCCAAACTAATTTAAATACTTGATTGGTGAAATTTATAATTTTTTACATTTATTTCAAGACTAAATTGACTAAATTGAACTCAAATATCAAGCTTTTCCTCAATTTGTTGTCATCTTAAAGGCATCTTCTTAATGCATCTCTCATAGAAATCGTAGTTCTTGTTCATGAAAAACTGAACTCAGTTTTCTCTTGATGCTGATTTCGAAGAAACATATAAGTGGGATGCCCCAAAGTCTTTTAACTAAGCCCCTAGGTTTATGGAGAGTCATTACAGACGTATGCGGCCTGGTATTGTCCTGAGAGATCACAACACCGCCAGCTTTAAACGATCCAATTTGTTGACAGTATTTTTCCGCAGTTCATAATAGATGCATACCGCGATGTACAACCTAGACGCATTTTGTAAAAATTGACAGTAAAACATAAAGCTGTGCAATAGCATGACTTTTGTATATAAAAAAGAGTCATAATTAAAAAAGTCTTTATAGCGAAATGCGGTATAAAGAGCGATCATGCGTCATGCGGTGGATGTAACACATTTCTCTTCCTCAGTTACAATACATTTGAAAAATGGGTCGATTTTGTTGCCACTAGCCAAGGCTTCATAGTCGGAAATTCGATCCATCGTATATTTTTCGCCAATTAGTATAACACGAATTTAGCAGAGGGCTAACACAATCATTTTTAGTATATAATGGCATTTTTCCAATGAACACAAATATTAATATTCTTGATTAATACTTTACAAGATATAAACGCCATCTAGCGAAAAAGGAGTGAATTTTTTTCCCCCCAAACGATTGAATATATAAAAATTGTATTGTGTATTGCGTAGTTAATATTACCTAAATAATATTGAGCACACACATAGTATACATACATTATAATAAGAAGACAATTATTGCAAAATAAATAAATATTGATTGACTGTATGTATGTCTTTACAGTTTGACAATGCAATGTCGTTTTCATTCTACATCCACCTCAATGTAAATATTACCAATCTATACCTCAATTCATTGTCAATTTGCTTAAATACCAGTAACAGCAACAATTGCTATAGGATTGTAAATCCATATGGAATAATATAGGCGCAAATATATTGGTGTATGTATTATTTCCTTCAATTCACCATATGTGAAATATTTGTACTTTATGAGAATAAATCAAATAACCTCTTGAGGTGTACTTACAATATTTGGATTCGAATTCAAAATATCAACAACACCAATAATAATAACAAGAACAATTGTACAAATGAATAAATGTACGACAGCAAATAACTGTCAAAGGTAAATAGCAAAAAAAAAAAACAAAACAGAAAAAATCGAAATAAAATCGAAAGAAATTGCATGATGTTGTAAAGAACGAAAAATAAGGAAAGAAATACAATATAGTATATAGTATAAAACAAGGTTGACTATCCTTCAGACGACGAACTCAATCATCATTTTTCTAGTTCGAGTAGTATTACATATGTCAGCAGGAAGATTAAATATATGGTAAATATATGTATGTATGTATGTGTGTAGTCAAAAGCATACAAATTTCCGTTAGGACGAAAAAGCATTTTAGCATTTCTATGCTGGTTTATGTATTATGTAAACATCAATAGCAATTTGCAAAATATTCTATAGCCATGTTACTTGTACTTATTTCCTTATTGTAAACATTCATATGTGTATACAATTGTTACTTAACATACATATATATAAATTAGGGTTGTACTGAATTATCGGGAAAGCAAATGCGAATAATTTTTTCATTTTAATATTATTTGTAAATTTAAAACACTGGGGCCGTTCATATATTTGGCTTATATGACCTTGATAGCATCTCGAAATAATATGAAACAGGCAAAATTATATTTTTATCATAACTTTAGTGACTAATGCTCTATTCTATATATTGTTAAACAGGTCTTAATATGTACTAAAAATTTTTTCACAGGTAGGTGAATACATTCAAATTGTTCGTACATGCCTAGTCTAGTAATATGTACTATACATAATCGAAATTATAGCAGCCGCAACAAAAATTGATTGATCACTGTTTATGTATTATTATTTTTGATAACTTGTTTTTTATTACCGTTACCACCATCATCACTAACATCATTGTCATCGACATCAGCGTTGTCTTTGTTTATTGTCAAATTTGGTTTCGATAAGAGCATACAGGGTAGTATAGCAAAATATATTGTGCTACAAAAAACTTTTAAATGGGAATATATAAGTAGTCAAGGATCAATTTTCAATAGCAAAATTGTTTGCAAATAGTCTAAGTATATTCAAACTGCTCAGAAGGTTTTCAAGCTTGGGGATAGGTTATTGGAATTGACTTTTTTCGAGAATAACAATATCTGAATAAATTGAAGCAAAGAGCCACCCAGTATTTGTAGATTTTCTTTATTTTTTAATATGTTAGAAAGGAAAATATGTATGTATGTATGTATAATATAAACACATATGCACGCACACATCTAAAAGAAAAGAAATAATATCATAGTATCTTCCAGTGAGACACACACACACATGCCCACATTCACTCAAGTACACGTCAATATTCCATCACAACATACAATAACACCAATAATAATACTAACAACCACAATAACATTCACAATACAAATCAAATACAATCAAATACTAATACATAAAAACAGCAGGCAAATATAATTTTTCTTTCTTTCCTTTGCACAATTTGCTTAGAGTAACAGCAACAAATTAAAGTACTTTACGCTGTACTCTGTACATATCTACAAGCTTCTTCTTTTACAACTTTGTCATTTGCAATTGAATAGAAACATCTTAAGGGAAGCAAGCGCAACGATTGAGGTGTAACAGAACCGAGGCAATTTCATTGTGGCTCACACTCGCATACATACATTGACACATACATACGCAAAATCATATTCATACTCTCAGTCACATTCTATACTTCTTTATATGCACAATAAAGACGATGATTTTCATCTGATTGAATAATTGATTGAATGTCAATTTATTTAGTCTTGTTGTTGTTGTTGCTGCCATAGCTGTTGCCCATTGTAATCGTTGTATTCGTCTTGTGCTTTGCATAGAAATGAAAATGTATTGTAAAAATGAAAAAAAAAAAAAATGAATAATGGAGATAGCTATTAAGTACTTTAGGCATTTTATTCATCGATTTTGATTGAGTCATACATTCATATCTACGTATGTATGTATATTTTGTCTTGATACTATATGATACACACGGAGGAAGAATGGCTGTCTATATATTTTGATTTTATTGGAACTATAGAATATATATTTATGTATATAATTCGATATGAGCAATATTTTGCAAAAGAAAATATGTACTTTACGCTTCATGGAATGTTTACTGATGCATTCAGATTTACATAAACGAAATATCTACATATGTAACAAAAATTGAAATCAATCAAATTGAATGAGATGATTCATGGCCATATAATTAATTAATTGAAGTGTAAGCATGTATGTTGGTATACACATATTTTATAAATATTTTTAAATTGCGTAGAAAAAGCATATAAAATAATTGTAGTGATGATGAAAATTTAATTCAATTAAATTTTTTAATAAATCTCAAGTAATTAATTTGAATCATCAAGTTGTTGGAGTAAATAGAATATCCATCTTGTATGAGTAAGCAAGATCTGACCACACAAAACAACAATTTGAAATCTCCTGAATTCTATGACGATTAATTAATGCATATTTTTTGGAAATTTTTCAAGTGTCATGACCAAAAGTTTATTTTGAGGAGGAAAATATGTTATGCACCTCCATTAAATTTTTCTCCTTAATATTTCTTTTGGGAGCGTATTTAGCAAAATAGACATTTTCATAAAATTCTCTGTTATCGCTTCCAAAGTTCCCTTAGGAAAATAATATTTTTAACCGACCGGTACTTATTTGTTCTAATCAACACTTTCTCTATACATTTATAGTGGAGTTAGCCTTAGATGCCGCAAAATCCACAAAAAATCCCATAATTATCCAGTAGTCGGTCTTAGAAATGTATGATAGAGTTCCATAAATTTGTTTTTTAAAACTTTTCTTCGACTAAAAAATTTATGTTTTCATCAAATCAAAGCCATGATTAAAACAGTGGCGCTAAATATATCGATGAATCCATTTACATATTTTTTGTCTCCAACATTTTTCCAAAACTTAGTTATTCCTTACCTTTACCCATAGGTTATTTACAATCGTAAAGAAGACATTTTACGACCAGTATTGTTGAAATATGACGAAAGTTGAGAAAAATAACTTAAATCGTGCAGACAGTCTTATGGGAATCATTTGTAATTACAATAAAAGATATTCTATTATGTATACAATAACAAAGTCAAAGTAAATTTGTGTATTAGTTTTGTATATTAGTTGTATGGGCGGAATTTCTTAAAAGAACCAACCCAATTTATTTGAGTATAATTATTGAACACACGACCTACAGGCCAGATTGCCAATGTACTAACCACTAAGATACCTACAACTATACAACTCCTTAATATATATTTGATATTTTTTTTAAATATTGGATATTTTTACATTGTTTAAACTCGTAGTTGGTAAGTAATGTGTTACACAAAACTATTGTGTTAGAGGACCAAAAATTTACAGACACTCAAGCGAAGTTGCATTTCAAAGTACTGCAAATTAATCAACACATGTGCATTACAAAAATGTCGAACTTGAATTACAAGTAAATAAAAAAAAAAAAACATTCCCAATTCCCCTGAGGTTTGAGTTACGTAAGTTCTATTTCCAATACTCTTAATATGGATTATTTAACTATTCACATATAAACAGTACAAATTATTTAACATTGACCCAAAGCTATAACAATTGATGTTTTCACATTAAAACTTATATTTTCAATATATGGAAAATAAACAAAATAAAAACAAACGAAAAAAAAAAATGAAAGTGTAAAAGGTTGCGTATGAGAGAGAATGAAAAAGCGAAAAGAAGACATAAGAAGTACAATAAAACGCAATCAAGAGCATTCTGCAAATACTTGTATATGAAAGAGTTGTTTGCTTTTTCAGGCAACACATATTTATTATGAGTATTTCAACATTTATTTGATTGCAGCATCAGAATAACACATATACTCTTGTATAAAAATAATAAAAAAGAAATAAAAATGTCAACTCATGAACATGTTGTACAGACACATACACCCTATTCGTATAGCAGCAACAGCTTAATGCTGCTAACAAAGTGGGTACAATATGTGCGCTGAAGGTTGGCAAATAAACACAGACACACACATAGAGAAAGGGAAAAAAGCTGCAGAAAATAGCACAAAAAAAAAAGGATAACCAAAACTCAATTACAAAATATCACAGAATCGCAAATAAATAAATTAAAGATACAAATCTCTAAAATTGTATTTTAAGGATATATCTACAAAAAGTGAATCAAGCAAGAATAAATAAATATACGAATATACGAATGAAGTAGAAACAAAAAGAAAAAAAAAAGGATAACGATAATATTTACAAACGCAAAGTCAACAAAACCATGAAGCAAAAAAAAAAGGAGAAAAAAAAAGACACGAGAAAAACCCCTAAAGGCAAGAGTGAGGATATGACGACGACTGTGAATAAATACAACTAAACATCTGAATGTAGCCACAGTAGCAACAGTAAAATCAATATCAGCAACATACACGTCTGTGCAAATACTAGAAGTAAATGACATAAACGAACATGAAAACCAAGGCATACACAAACAAATACACATAGACAAATACTTACACACACGCACAACACACACAAAAGGATCTTCGAGTGAGATGTAATGCTGGATAAGCACTAGAACAGAAGTAAGTATATGTAGGTGTCACTTAGCGACATAGCCTAGTGAAATGTTAAATTTATGTGCATTTTGTAACTATTTTTCATTTTTCGAACCTCCTTACACACACATACGTATACGCATGGCGTAACCTTTTCCCCAACAACCTTAAAATATATTATACATACATAGTAGTACCTATTTGTTTTGTATACCATATGTAGCATTAAAATGACACAGAAGCCTACGGGCTTGAAGTTGGCAAAATATATGAAGAAATAATTTGTAAATTTTATGAAAGCAACAGTAATAAATATCAGCGAATATTCGTACCAGTGATGAACCAAAATTGGCAGTTCTTGGTACAGGGTTATTGGCATTGAACGTATATGAAAATGGATTTTCGATATAAATAATTTTAACTTTGTGATAAATAATTTTATTTATGTGGTACTATGTATGTGCGTTTTTGCTACACTTTTCTATTTTGCCTTTTATACTTGACCCATATTATGCAACATTATTTATTTATTAACACATGTACTCACTATCAAATACACACACACATATTCATACAAGCATACTACGAAATGGTATTGACATTTTAATTAATTTATCCATTTAATTGCTTATTTATATCAGTTTGACATTGAATTTAATTTTAATAGTTCGTAAGTATAACACTTTGCATACTTTTAGGCTCTATTATTATGGCAATTTTATATTAATTCAGTATGCGACCACACGAGCAGATATCATGTAATATGGATATGACATTGTAACTTAAATAAATTTGCTTACGTGTTGGTAATTGTGTCTGCTGATGGTTTGTACGTTGCATGGGAATTTTAAAACATCTGCTGCAAGTGAAATAAATAGAACAAATGTTGTTTATTATTAATTTTAATTTATGTTAGTGAAAAGTACATACTTATTTATATTAAAGTGCTATTATAATATATTCAGTGGTCGATTGCTAGAATCAGGTTATGAAAAGAAAAAAAATTTATAAATTACAATTAAAAAATTAAATAGAAAAAAAAATATGAGCAGACCATATAGTCTCAAATGAGGAAAACTGCCTATTGGTACTGTACGGACTCGTTCTCATATTATACAAACTACAATGTACTTTAAACGAAGACTTGTATTATTTTACTAGACTATAATATCCCAAATTTATTAATTTTGTTTTTAGAGTAACTTCGAAGATGAAACTTTACCTAGTCGTACCAACTATTAACATTCATATAGAAAATATATAGTAGATTTACCAAGTTAACTTGTGTTAATTGAGAAAGTCGGATAAGTGCTATGAATTTTTTTTGTATTTTTTTATTGAAAAAATGTCTACGCTACTCTCATATCCTACTACGATCTCACTGAGAATTTACTACTTTGTTTATAATTATATAAGCTTACCATTACCGTGAAATAATATACAATATTCAATATTAGAGAAAATTTTGCTACTAAAAGTTAAGTTTTTTGCCTAGAAATAATATGTAGTATGACAATGTGATTGATCGTTATTCCATCAATGTGATCAATCATATATTCGATAAATCAAAATTATTATTAATAAAATAAAAAAATATTCGAATACACACGATTTTAATAAATACTTATACTAGAATTAATTGAAGAAAATATTTTTAAAATTGCAATTTTTTTTTCAATACAATGTAATCACATAATTTGATTTTTATTTAAACCTTAGTATCTACTATAATTTCATGATAATATTGATATGAAATATAACATTGATACACTGAAACTGATATGATAGTAACTTTAATATTTTCCTAATTAAATTCCTAAAGTGAAGCATCCCTCCAAAATTCCAAATGTATAAATGCCGTACTCATATTTAGCGTACTGATATCATGTAAAATTTACTTTGGAATGGATATACTGAAAATCGTAAAATGATATGCTGTATTTTTTTTAGATATATAAGATCGACTTTTTGTTAAGTTGTGTTATTTGTAGTATATTTTCTTAATAAACTAATCGAATGTACTGCGCCATCCAATATTATAAAATGTAGCATGAATGAAAGAACAAAAAAATAGATCGATGAGTTAGTTGAGAATTTTTTACCATGTAACTTTGATTCAATAATATGAAATCTAAGGGATTTATATGCTACTCGATGACAAAAAATCGTGAAAACAGAATCTATTAGAAGTTGATAAAGGTTGACTTTAATTTTCCTCAGCAATTAGAATAATACATTGCAGCAACAAGTAATTATAAGAGAAGTGAAAAAATACATGAATTTAATCTTATACGAATTTTGTAATTTTTCTTCAATATAAAAAGCCTATTAGTGTGAGAATGATAACGAAAAGAAGGAGTATTTTAAATTGATCATATACTGCTAATGACAAAAAAATGTCAATCACAAAAGGATTACTACAAAAGTATCATACATAATCGTACATATTATAAAAAAAAACAACTCATTAAGTTTCACGTCATTTTCATTCATTTATCGTAACGCTGACTTAACATTAGCCAATGCCACTCTCCGTGTCTTTAAGTACTCGTATCTCACGTACAATAGTAATAGCAAAAATAATAATATTTTGCTGCCAATCAAAGCAAACAATTCCATCGATCGATTATATTAAAATTGCAATGACCAATTGACCTGAAAACATGAGCAAGCCAACAAGAAAACAAGCACAATGTTTTGCAACAATACGATATGGCAATCGTTGTCGTAGTCGTCAGTATTCCTAGTGTAAGCTCCAGTAGTATAACATTGTAGTATAGCAGCATCTTCATGCATATTTATATAATATGAAATTAGAAGAAAGGGTCAAGCAATATGAAAATAAAAGAATAGAGAGTGAAGTAGCGAACAATATGTACATACTGCTGTGCTATGCGGTTGCTGGACATTTGTAATAATTGGAGCAGAATTAATGAAAACATAATTTCAAGGATGCGCATACGTGCACCATAGCATATATAACGTGCACCATAGCATATATAACGTGCACCATAGCATATATATATGTATGACAGTAAAAACAACAATTGTAATAATATTAGCGTAGTTAGTATAACAAATGCAGTTAATACGTGATTTGTTATCGTCGGAACATTGTGTGCTTATGGGCAAGTAACAAGACTTTGATGGACAATACATGATCGAGCAGAACAAGAAGAAGAATAAAAAACAAGTAGATACTTGTGCGCTTCAATGAGTACCAAGTAAAAACGAAACGAAAATAAAAAATAAAAAAATTAGAATCCAAAGAAGGAACAAAAAATACTGATATATTTAAATTTTGTTGCAAATGCAAACAAACGATCAATTCCAGTTTGAGATATTGCATCTACACATATTGAGAAGAACAGGACCAACAACAGCTACAGCTTAATAAAAGTGCTACCAGTGAAACAATTTTATTTATTACTTGTATATATATATATATATATATATATATATATATATATATACATATATATATATATATATATATATATATGTGTATATATATATATATATATATATACACATATATATATATATATATATATATATATATATATATATATTTATATATAAAAAAATAAATAAATATGTGGCACTTAAAACCCCAATGGGCTCATGGGCCGAGCTTCTCTTCCATTACTGTTGTGCGTCTTAAATTTTGGACAGTATTAGAATGGACCTTCTTATTTTAGCCGGTTCCGAACGGCAGAACACTTGTGACATCACTTTTTTCTGAGCTTTGTCACAGAGTTCTTTTTAGAAGCTTTTTTTTTTTTCATATATATATATATATATATATATATATATATATATATATAATGTATATATATATATATATATATATATATATATATATATATATATATATATATATATATATATATATATATATATATATATATATATATATACTTATGTGCTGATTTATATAAGTATGTGTATACACACGTTTGCATACGTTTTCAATATATGTGAACGTAGTTCCTTTCGCTGCTACCTTGCCCTATTATTATTTGATCACTATATTTATTTTTAAATTTCTTCATCACTTTTATGCAATCTCAATACCAAAAGGATATTAAAGGATGAACATATGAACGTGCACATACTCGTACATATGTGCCTACAAGTGTATGAATTGAATTTCTTCGTTTTATTTATACACTTAAGTATACATGTTGCTATTGTTTCTTATATGTAGTTGTCTGCCCTCTTCTTTGCTTTGTTTGGTTTCATTGATCATTGTGGGTGACTGCAATTGAATGTGTGTATTTAAGTATATAAACTTATATATATATGTACATCGATTTGTGCATTTATTTGTAAGATTCAAGTTGAGTAATGCAATCGATAACACTTGCAGACATTGCCATTGTACCAGTACTATATGTATGCTTTTGTATGTTTGTGAATAAATATTGCCACTTCGAATAGTAGAGAAATCGAAGAAGAATAACAACATCAACTTTAGTATGTCGAATAACAGCAACAAGAACAACTTTGCAATTTAAAAATAATAGTATGTAGTAACAGCAGCAACACTAACATTAAGAAACTCAAGTATGTATGTATATAATTTCTTTGGATAACTTAGAATAGGGGTTTCTTAATTTATAAATCGCAGTGAAGAATTGCTCAATTGAATCACAATCTCATGTAAAATTTACTACTATTAACGCAAGGTATTTTAGGGGTACAAAATCAATACTCAGTTAAAACAGTTGGTAGAATATTAAAGCCTATAACATGGTGCGGCATTCTTTTAGCAACCCATAAAGGCATGCAAGTACAATTATTTTTGTAAATTTAGTTTATCTAAAAGCTGGAAAGAGGAGATATGTATATTTAATATTTTATGACTCTGAAAGTAAACAAAAGTATTAGTGTTACTTTTGATTTATTTTTATAAATTTCAAATTCAAAAATATATTCGAATATCATAAAAAAAGAGTATAAACTATAAACTCTGAACAATGTACTGTTATTATGCTATTGAACAATAATTATTCTTCTGATGTGAATGTAATTGGCATTAGTGATTCTTTTTGAATACACAATGCACTACAAATGCAACAAATTGTATTGCCATAAACAAGGGGATCGTAGTATACTTTAATGTAGTCATATCGTTGGAAATAATCACAGTATTACGTGTAGTTTTAAGAGAAAAGTAATCTCTTATGTGCCTTTCATTATTTACAGGTTTCCTTGGTATTTATGTAGTGAATTATATGGCAACATTGGTTGTAAGACTAGACCAATAGCTATAGTACAAAAGAAAAAAAAAACAATGTGTTTTTACTCTTGTTAACCCATTGCACAAAAAACCAACAAACAATTGAATCACGTATCAATAAAGTTGAGAAAACCTGAGAAAGCTGGTGGGTAGTATTTTCTTACAAGGTTTCATTTTATACACTTGAATTTTTCTTGTTATTGCGATATAGTGAATGCGTGTGTTTTAGTAGCAGAATATACACATACATATAACCAAATACTAGCTACTACTAGTGGAAAAAGAAAGAGCAAAAAAAAAAAAAAAAAACTTCAATCTATAAATAAAGAAATAAATAAATAAAACTATTATTTTTTTTGTGTTTTAGTCATCGTCATCGTGTTGGGAATTTTAAATCTATGTTCGATATTATATGTATTGCATTGTATCGTATTGTATTATAAGTTGCAATATGATACGCTCTATAAAATTGAATAAATTGCTTTTGAAGCTAAGACACTATTTTCTTATTTTCCTACCGTGTTTGCATTTATCTTCCATTTTACTTTATTATCACTTTTATTTTCTTGTATTATTTTTGTTTTCGACAAATGAAGTCAATGAATTGAATTTGTTGCAAAGCAGATATCTAAATATGTATCATGTGCCTATAATTTGCACATGTGTTGCCAGAAAATCTTCACGTATTGTAGTATATCTTTTCATTCCCTTCCTAAAGTGAATGTAATAAATACGCATTTGCATATGTAAGTATATGAGACATTGTAAGTAATATGGTATGATGACAGTTAGGCACAATTTCGTATTGAGATGTGGCATAAGTGTGGTTAACCATTATTCGATACTTTGGTGTTAGAACTTTTTACCTGTAATATGTAACTTTTTCGAAGGAACTCTATGTATACCATGTATGCATATTGTACAATATACATATATACATATATACATATATACACATATATACATATATACATATATACACATATATACATATATACATATACAATATTAAGTTGAATTTATATTATGCCATTGTATTCTCTTCAAAAAAACACACATACTTTTGAGGTATGTGTAGATTTAAAGTAAAGTAAATTAAAGTTAAACAAACACGTATTCCTCAAACGAAGCAACATTTCTGTCGTGATCTAGTAGTGGGTTGGATGACGAATTGGTGGTATCATAATTTTCTATATATATAAAAAGAAGTTACATTTCCTTGGTAATCTTATAACTCAAGAACCGCCCAACCGATTGACCGATTGATTAGAGTTCGTTCCCATCTATGAGGAGGTGGTTTGTGTGAAGTTTGTTTGGAATCGGTGCAGTCGTTCCTGAGTTATGACATTTGATGTGAGTAATGGTTTCCTCTCATACGAAATGCCTGTATGGGAAAACAGTAACAAATAAACAGCCGCTTATGAGCGTTTCTGTTGTACTGTATAACTGTTTATGTGGACACAGTTGTCAAATGTGGTTTTAAGTGCATTCATTATGTTAATATTAATTTGCTGTCATTGGAATTCAGTTATCTTATGTGCTTTAAGTTCTTTTATATCGTGCTTTCGTTGCGAACAGACATACTTTTGGTGAGTGTTAACCATGTTTTTTTTCATACACTGTACCAAAATCCAGTCGATAAATCGTATAGAAAAGTACTGGATTTTGGTAGAGTGTAGTATTTATCGATTGAAATATTTTAATTGTTTCACGCACGCATGCCTTATATAAGTTCAGTTGCCAAGCGTTGCTTCATTTTCACAAGTTCAATTGGATCGCATTTGCCGGTAAGTGTTTTTTTTATTTGCACAATTGAGGTTATGTCAAGTGTGTGTGTAATTTATAATTTTTTCTTGAAATTGAGGTTATGTCAAGTGTGTGTAATTTGTAATTTTTTCTTGAAATAGTTTTCAATGCTTTGCATTTAAATTCAATTAGTAATAAACTGTACTGCAAGAATGCCACGTCCAAGACGAGCAAACATTGGCAGACGTCCTCAACACTGGCTCTATTTATACTCTGTTGGCAACACCCCAGAATCTTCCTTTATCGAGATTCTTCTCTTTCTTTCTCGTTGGCTTGTTCTGGTTATTACTTATTTCTTTTTGTTGACATTCGTTTCGATGCTGCGAATAGTGTCAGTCACAATAGTGATGAGTAACCAACAATCGATACTCGTTACACTGCCCTCCTCTTAACCTTGTTCGTCCCGAACAAGTTTTTATACTTCCCCTCGATATGGAGCAAGTCGCTCCAAGTGCACTACTTTAAACTTTGCTCTTTTATTCCAGGCACGTTGAATACGATACACCAGTGCACCAGTGTCCAGGGTTAACATGAATTCCATATTGTCCAATTTTCCATCAATAGTCAAGCTGCTTGGCACACGCTGTAGTTGTGAAATGTGAATGATGGGGCCACCCACTGTTGGAGTCAGTTCACGCCCCGCTGAACTGACTCGATTTAGTTTAACGATGGATTTGTGTTAGTGGAGCGATCGCTATCCACCTTATTCTCCTTCTTTTGTCTTCCTGGAGAATTGGATCTTGATCGCTTTCGTCGTAAACGGCAGTCACGCGCCATGTGTCCTGGCTTGTCGCAAATAAAGCACTTACCAGTAAATTTGTTTTCGCGTCGACCTGTTGTTCTTCCTTCAGGCTGCACTACAGATTTGAATGCCTGACACACTGCTTCAACCAGATCTGCTGTTTCTGTTTCTAGTTGGCGTACCCGTGGCATTGGTCTACACATCAAACTGGCGGCTTCAAACGTCAATGCACTACTGACTGTTTCGGCATAAGTATTCCTTGGTGACATTACACGCTTTGTCTCTCCATCACGTATGCCATCTATAAAAGCCTCTATTTTGATTTTTTCGACGAACTCTTCCGAATTACCGGAGAACGCTAGATGACATAAGCGCTCAATATCGGAAGCGAATTCCTGAAGGCTCTCATTACTCCGTTGCACTCGCTATCTCAATTCCACTCGATGTAATTGACTCTTGTATTCATTTCCATATTTTCGCTGGAGTGTGTCCATCAGTGACTGATAGCTACCACGATCTTTCTCTGGAATCATCTGTAACACCTCGGAAGCATTACCTTTTAATGCGACTATTAAAGCAGCAGTCTTGTCGCTATCATCCCATTGATTCGTCGAAGCTGTTGTCTCGAATTGAAGCTTGAAGATATTGAATGGCGTGCTTCCGTCAAATGTTGGTGGCTTTAGTTTCATTGTGCTTGAATCTCGAATCACTGATGTGGCTGGTCCATTTATTTTTAGTTGGTTGAGATCGTGCTGTAATTTCTCGAACTTATCTTCCAAATCATCTACATGTTCCTTCAGATCTGTAACCTTTTCATTAACGGCTCCGAAAATTTCATCTACATGTTCTGTTAGTTCTGCAACTTTCTCATTAATAGACCCAGAAATTTCTTGAAGTTTGTAGTTAATTGTCTTCTGGAATTCTCCAATGAAGTTTTCTTGGCGAGACGAACCTTCTTGGATTTCCATACGCAATTCAGCCGAATGTTCTTGAAGCTTGGAGTCAATTGTTTTCTGGAACTCTCCCATAACGCTTTCTTGGCGAGACGAACCTTCTTCAATTTTCATACGTAATTCAGCAGAATGTTCTTGTAGCTGTTGTTGTTGCTGCAGCATCATGGTTTTCATGAAATCCATGAGTTGACCACTCGAATCTATTTTGCTCTCTTCCTCAGCGTGCACAACTGCTTGTATATCGGCTTCCTCGAAGAACTCATGTTCTTCTACATTAATTCCCTTAGCCTCCATAGCTAGCCTTAGCCTCACCAGCAGTTCCGCCTTTGCACCTGATGACGATAGATTCATCTCTACCAACAGCTTTTTAAGCTGGTCCACTTTTAGTTGGTCAATTTTCACCATCTTTACAGAATCCCACTTCTGACACCAATTGTTACGTTTTTATTCTGTGAACGTTTAATTCTATTTGAATTACCTTGTTCGATCACTGGATTCTGTTAATGATAACTGCAACACTTATTTTATACAACTATATACAGCAACAATTTATTTAATAATCTCTATTTACAATCAACACTGTTTACAATCAACTATTTACTATAACACTTAAATGTACTTGCAACTTTTGCCTCTGTATCAATGTTTTCGCAATCACGTTCGGAATTAGATTGATTTCACTCCTCAACACTGGCTCTATTTATACTCTGTTGGCAACACCCCAGAATCTTCCTTTATCGAGATTCTTCTCTTTCTTTCTCGTTGGCTTGTTCTGGTTATTACTTATTTCTTTTTGTTGACATTCGTTTCGATGCTGCCAATAGTGTCAGTCACAATAGTGATGAGTAACCAACTATCGATACTCGTTACAGTATTATGCTTTAATTCCTGAAAGATAAAAATCGTGTAAAATATTGAAAAAATACTTCTAATTACAAAAAAAAAGTATCAAAAATATCGCAAAAGAGCTATCTTTATTCATATAAATATATTTGCTATGGGATAAGAACACTGAAGATGATTAATAATAGCATTTTGATAGGCAGCAACACCCCATTCTATGAGGTTTTCAAAAAAAAAAAAAATATGTGAGTTAAGATGTGATACGCTAGTGATAAATAGTTCCGCATTGGGACTAAAGTTAGAAAAAGAAGAAAAAAAAATCAGCAAATAAACCCTCAGCTGCCCTATATTTGTCCCTAGAGATTAAAATATATGACAGATAGGTCGGTTAAAGTAAAAAGCCCGAAGAGCACATTTAGGTCATCGTAGGTACTACATGGTCTCGGTTCCACAACCGCTAGCTCAAACCAAGTCATGATATAGTATGTGAGACCCCTCACACTCCTCATTTAGGGGCTTGTGATGCTATCCGAATTATTTAATCGTAAATGTGACTTAATTCTTAATGAATCTGAGTATTTTCCTCCACCAGGGAGGATCAGATTTAATTCAGCTAGCAGATTACGAGATTGCTCATCCCATTCTCTTCCATTAGGTATATGAATGGTGAATCTATTCTTGAACCTGAACATTAGAGATGTATAACTCATAATATTTTATACACAATTTCGGAATAGTACGTTCTATTTCAATCTCTTAGAGGGTATCCCTTACAAAATTAATGCGAACCCCGTGAGGCCAGAGAAAATGTATGACTAAATATTGGTTAATTGTTTGTTCTTAATATTTTTCGTTTTTATGTCCTCCCTATATCTACACTTCAGGGTATCTTCCATATAAAATCGATGTTTTCATAAAATTCACTCACATTGCCCCAGAATGCCTCCGATATACAAACCATACTATTTGAACCAACTTAACTTGTTCAAATACGACTGTGTTACGTCTATATTTAGTGTTTTCAAGTCTTTACTCAAAAGTGTCAGCTTTGTTTTGTTCAAATATAACTGTAAGACACATATATTAATTATTTACATTATATACATTTCAAACACACTCTACGAATGAAAGGTAAAAATACCATAGTCTACCTAGTTTATATGTCTGCTTATATGCACTCTTTTTCATTCCCTGCTTGCCAGCGAACATGTTCTCATTTAGGAACATCCAAGTTAAGCTATATGTATTTATGTGAGGTTTTTTCTGTACTCACTTGTGTACATATGGAATATAGTAGAAAATCAAATATATCATTACAACGCGAAATCAGAAAATAAATATAGTCAAAACAACAGAAAGTAAACTGATAGCAGACATTAGAATAACACGTGCATTGAATGCATAATAAGCATATCCTTAAAGAAATGTGCAAGCAAATAAGTTATACTAAAAACCAGACATACGAGTATGTATTTAAGTAGTAGCAAACAGAAAAATGTTAACGACGAGAATTAATAGCATACGGTTATATACATACAAGCATTTTTAGGTACTTATGATATAATTGTATAATCAATTGTCATCATCATGCAGATGGCATCAAATAAATTCAGATAGTAAGTGTAACCAAGAAAAATGGATGATGACTGTATTCTAATACTTAAAAATGCTGCCACATTACTAGACAATGTCCCTTCGTTTATGTCGAGTTGTTTTACTCATCTGATGATGGGACCCAATTGAAATGAAACAAAAAGAAAGAAAAACATTTGAGAAAGTATGTGTGAGCTAATTTCGAATGTATTTATGTAAATTTAAATTGACTTGAAATGTTTGACAAAACAATGACATGTACCACATACAATATATACTAGACATTTGTGGATTCATGCTGCTTCATGATGCATACGATTACGCCTATATGGTTTTGTATTGTATTTTTCTTTTTGTTAGTCTGGTCATTATCATCATCATCGTATATATGCTTCTTCCTATTTATTCTCGTTTCGCAGCTGTTTTTTTTTTATTTACAGTCTCATTTTTCGCCCATATTCACGTTCACTTTGACAGTTTTAACGATAAAGGCAACATAATTTATGACTATTTTATTTGTATTGTTGTTTTTTTTATACCCTACACTCAAAGAATCAATGGTGTATTGAGTTTATGTTTCGGTTTGTAACACCCATAAGGAGTGGTGGCAAATATGAAAAGACATATTTATTGATATTATTGATCGGAAATATGATCTGAATCGATAAACCCATCTATCTGCTTGTCTCTTCCTAATTATAGAGTGATTAAGTAGAAAATGAGTAGCTAAGATCATTTTCACCTCAAAAGTATTACTTTGTAAATGGTCAAAATCGTTTGAAAATCGCATTTACCTTTCACACAAAAGCTTGTAATTTGCGCACTCGAATCGATTATTCATACGTATCCACTTGCAAGTATGTTTGCAAATGGCCGCTGAACGCATAGGGTATATAAGTTTCAGTATGACCGAAGTTAAACTTACAAAAACTTTGTTTTTGTTGTCGTTCTTGTTTTTGCTACGATTTCTTTTTGTGTATTATACCTAGTATTTCATATTGTGCAGTGGTTTAACTTTGTCCTGTTTTTGGATTTATTTTGTTTCCCATTCCATTGTAATTCTCGGTGGATTTGGAATGAATTTATTTATGGCAATCGCAATTTTTAAATATTTAAGTAAGTAACTCATTTATAAATTATATATATATATATATATATATATATATATATATATATATATATATATATATATATATATATATATATATATATATATATATATATATATATATATATATATATATATATATATATATATATATATATATATATATATATATACGTATCGAATTCCCTGTGTTGGATATTAATAAATTAACAAAAGAATTTGTAAGTTAGCGATTTTACGCTCTGTGAGATTCTTTCTAATGAGCCTTTTAAGAAATGAGCATTAAATCGTTTTTAGCTTAACCATGCCAATATTGTGTAAAATCGAAACGAAACTTTTCAAATAGCTAAAATACACAATAAACGAAACTGAATATTCTATTGAATAAGTAATCAATAAAATTAATGATGTATTAAACATGTTCGCGAATTGTATGCCAGAGCTAAAGACTGAATGAGGCGATAACCACAATACCACAAGTATGTACTTTATATATTGTATATATGTACGTACAATACACACGCACCTATGCACGCAAAGCATTTCAAACGAATGCTCACAAGCATTCTTATTAATTAAGCAAATTGACCCAGTAAACACATACATCATTCATTCATTCCTTCACTCATTCATTCATTGATTCATTCATTCACCTTACAAAGCACCAATACCAAGTTACCAATACCATCAATAACCAAACCGACGTTACTATACTGATTAACGCTCGTCTTTGGAAACAAATTTTCTATATCGTATCGAATCGTTCAAATGTACTATGCTGACTTGAATACTTGTATAATATTGTTGTTTATGCGTATTTAATATTCCGTGCTGTGCTATGCTGCCGCCACAATAGCACAAAGTACTAAAGCACTTTACACAATCGGTGCGAGAACCATTGTATGTACTATACTCGTACTACAATCTATACATACGTACGTACGATGTCTGACGAAATAGTAGGAATTTGGGTAAGGGAGGCATCTTAATTTCCCTAATGAACTTGAAAAAGTGTAATACGAATATAAAAATACTTACATCTTATACGGAATGGAATACTATCGTGAGCCTGCTGCCGCCATCGTACGGCTGTTACATGTTCAAAAACAATCGAACAATAATAACAACAGCAGCAGTAATGGTGTATGATTTCTGTATGAGAATGGGCTCGTTATAAGCTCATATTGAAATAGTAGTATTATATAAATATACAAGTGTTTGTATTGTGCTTGATGGCAAATGAATATAAATGAATGTGATTTTGCGTGTGTTCGTGTGCTCGTGTCACTTATTGTGAATGTATGCGTAAATTTGCGTTGGTTTGAGAGTGTTTTAATTAATAAATGTCTTGTTCTATTCACTTACTCACTAACTCACACTACACTAAATATTCATGTACTGTGAGTACTACAGTCATATCGTAGTACATTTGCAATAAAATTTCTTATTGCTGTTCTTGATAAAATACATACAATTTTGCCTCTCACACTCCATTGTACAATTACAATTACAAAATCACAATCACAATCACAATCAGAATAATTATACAAAATTTTTGGCAACAACGACACCAACAATGATTTTTAATTGCACTTCACCATTGGAATGCTCATTTTAAAATACGAGTACATAAATATAAATGGTAATCATTTTCAAATTGAATGTAGAAATGATAATATGGATGTATTTAAATGACTTATATTTAAATTTATAGTATTTATTCGCTTTTTGGACAGTTGGAAATTTGCTTAAGTAATTTTTTGAAAATCAATTTTAATTGTTTTTTCAAGTCGTCAACAATTTAAACAAACAGCAATAGAAAAGTATGTTAAATATATATTAAGGGTCCATTAAATATCTACTGGTAATTAACAAAATAATGGCAAGAAGTGTCAATTTGTATTTCATCATATATTTATGGAAAACCAATGTCTTTGCAAAATGAATTCACACCAAAAATATGAATAGTTCGAAGGTTTGAGCGGTTTTACCTATTTTTAATATCCTCGACTTTATGTGAGAGCCACATAAAGAAGTGGGTGTGGCTTGCTGATTTTATGCCAGCTAATTTCCGACTACAGTATTATTTTCTACACAGAAGAGATCCCGTTTGGATTTAAAAGAAATGCAGAAACAGTGGGCTTTCCTCACCCATTACTTGCAAAACTATTAGGCATTATAATATTAATCTAAAAGTTAAATATTGTTGTTAGAGATTGTAAGTTATTGCTAGTTAAAGATTTTAAAAATTCCGGGGTTGGTCGCGCGGTAGTGGCAGTTGACCGGTCATGTCCAATAGCAATGTCCCCTGTACCCTTGAATCATAGGTTACTTATGCCAAAATTTTTCAAAATAGCTCAATATTTGCTAAAGTTATCGTGAGGGCCAGCCAAGTAGGAGACAAACAGTCGGACGGACAAATAAATAAATAAATATGTGGCCTTTAAAGCTCCGAAGGGCTTATTGGCCGAGCTTCTCTTCAATTACTGTTGTGCGTGTTAAATTTTGGACAGTATTAGAAGGGACCTACTTATTTTAGCCGGTTCCGAACGGCAGAACCCTTGCGACATCACTTTTTCTGAGCTTTGTAACAGAGTTCTTTTAGAAGCTTTTCCATGGCAAGTTGTTACTGTCGGAAGAATTGCCAATTGCTTGCCGACAGGTGGGTACCGTTCGAAAGAAAAATCTTATCGATATTAAATTTGTTATGCATGAGCCGGGGATTGAACCACGACCTACAGATCAGAAGGCCAACACACTAACCACTGAGCCACGGCACCAGACATCGTTAAATTGATTTTTAGGCGACGCTGATCGAGAATTTATTACTTTTCTTTATCTTCGGAGCTTCCTTAAATACAGTGCTCTCAGGCAGGGCATAAAAATGGCTTTCTAAATAATTGATTACTTACTGTCGCGCCTAATACCAGCCTATAATAAATCCGGAAAAGCCGCTTACCTAATAATCTTTTCACGATGTTAATTATGGAACAGGAATCAATAAAAATCAAGTACTACTCGAAATATGGAGAAAATGAAGTTGGGTTGACCAAGTTCTGCATTGAAAGTACGAGATATTGCTAGAGCCATTGCACTGACATCATTGAGAAGAATAGAAGAACTGGTCAATGTCAAAAATGTACACAGTTTTAAACCTGACAATAAAAAATGGTTTCTTTGGAGGGCCGAATTCGAAACTTCAATCCGAATTACCAAGAGTGTTTATAGTTTTCGAGATATTCGCTAAAATCACTATTTATTACAATATTTTTGCCAATTAATGAACAATTAATTCAATAAAGAGTGATAAATGAGAAATAAATTGATTGAATTGATTTCGACTTCGACAAATCTTGGTGTCCATCTTCTCATCTTCTTGCTCATCGTGATAGAAACATTCGAGCACCAAATTTATGGTAATTTTATAAACAATTGCCGATTATTAGGTTGAAGTTCGAGGATTTACAGTTAACAAGAAGACTGTGAGCAGCACGCCTTCTCTGCAATCTATCATGAACTTCGTCAAAGCGTTAGTGAAGCATCGACATTTAAGCACTTAATCAAGTTGTTTTTCTCCCGAAATGTGAGCAGTTTCTCCAAGAAATAGTTATGATAACGATAAGTTTCAATTGTAACGCTATCCGAAATTCCTCAGCATATTTTTAAATACAATTTCAACTGTCAAACATACTAGTGCCAGTATAGTTTTCATACAATAATTAACACTTATTTATGTGAGTGATAATATTTTTCTTGCGGACATTAGGTACACAATACGTAATTCTTCTCAAAAAAATTTCTACCACACAATGTCTCAGTGTATTCACTTCGAAAGCTGATAATAACCTCCGTTATCTACACAAAATAAAGTAACTTTTCATTAAGGACCAATATCTATCAATATTCGGTTTTACGCAGGATTAACACATCTCAATTACTTGCTCATGCAAGACGAATTATACATACATATTTATTACTTCATACTTAGCAAGTCAATTATTTATTTGTACATATACAAATGTGTGCGTGTGTATATGTACGTGTGTGTTTCTTTCCGTTGTTATTTACATTTGACATTTTTGGAAATTTTCTACATTAAACTAAATGACAAGACACAACTTTAGAGCAAGTTAATTTTATGGCTTTATTATATTGTATACATACTACTACAATACTACGACTAAAATGACATTGTAAATATATTGTGCATTTTCTTTAAAATTTGCCATTTTCATGAAAACAACAAGCCACAATAACAAACAATGACAAAAGAACAAATACAACAACAAAAAATGTAAACTTACAAAAGACTTTGTGAAAAGTTTTCAAGTTTTTGCCCGAGTTTTTGCCAAGTTGCTCGCGCCAACAACACCAACTAACCAAACACCCACTTGCATGTTGCTTAAATTTAAATTTAAAATTATTGAAATTGGTTTTCTCTTTAACATTATATATATATAGTAGTTGTTATACTTAAATATGTTTTCTTTGTAAGTAAATAAATAAGAAAAAAGGAAATACTACAACGAACTAATCACAAAGTGTTACAATTATATTGCATATATACTAGTATATATACAGATGTATGAATGTAAATTATATAAACTTCAAGTACGGCAAAAATATTATCATTTGTTCGTCTTACGATTATTGTATTATACTATATACTACGTATAGAGTATTCAAATGTATGAAATGGCAATTGTTAGGCATTCTGGTGTTTTTTTTTGTAATTTTGTTTGAATAGCAAAAAAAGAATTGTCTTTTGCTATTCTTTTTTATTTTGAGATGGGGAGAAATTAAATTTAATGACTTGCTTTGACACTTTGTTTTTGTGTTTTTAGAGCAGGAATAAGATGAGTTCTTGACCAACAAAGAAAAGAGTGTATTACAAAGAAGAGTCAAAAAAAAAAAGTTCTTACTTTATTTGAAATTATACAAGTAGGGGACTACATACATAAAACACAAACTACACAAAGTTGCTTTCCTATAGCAAAAAATTGATGTATTTGATATATGTGAACATTCCCTGGGTTACGTACGTGACATTGGTACAAAAATAAAAATATGGAGAAAAACAAAGACAAGGACAAAGACAGGAATGTGACCGCTCTGATTGTTTCATAGAACTAAACGAGTACTATATATTAGCTCTCGCTCATCATGACTCCAAAGCCAAGCTGCTGCTTCAAGTGCTCCGGTTGGAAGACACACAGACTGGGATGAGTGCATGAAATCTAGATCACTCATCAAATGAAATCGATTTCTGGAGAATCTTCCGACCGTCCATTGGTATCATCGAAATGCCTCGATGGGTACAATTCTCTGCCATGAAGCGAATCTGTATATAGGTTTGACACCATCAAATGTTTAACTTCAAGATATTAGTCAATATAAAGTGATACGAAACCAACACGGATGCGACTAGATATGGCAATATGTTTGCTATACAATCTTTGGAAACTTCTAACTAAGCTTCTAAATTTTCCAAAATAAACAATAGAAAATGACGGAGTGCATTAGATTGTATTTCAGGAGGTTGACAAGTACAAAAAAAAAGTACAAAAGAACAATCCAGTTAATTGGATTCTGTTGATGTTGTTAAAAGTCTCAGTGCTTTCATAATTCGGTTAATGGAGAATAAGATAATCCGACTTTATCCTATTTCGTTTAATTTATCTTATTTCGCTGCATCTTTTTCTCTTTCTATATCCCTTTCTCTTTATAATATTTGGCAACTTTGTGGTATTTGCCTAATACAATTGTTTCGTCGGCTTTCTATTCTAGTATCATTATGATTAAAAGTTTGTGAAGATTCAGCGTCATATCGCAAAGATTGAAATATCATCCATATATACTGAACCGAAAAAAGTTTGTTAAAACATTTCCTCTTCATTGAATTTAAAATAACACGTTTTTACGGTATATATGTTAAATTCAAAGAACCTAGAAGTGACAATAATCAAACAAAGTTTGTTCTTTTGTGGTAATTTTCTTGTTCTACTTACTCTTTATTATATCATAATTAATTGTTTTGTCCCTCACTCCATTTATTGTTATTATTTTCATACGTCAAATACTCTCATATATTATATAATTGCAGTACATACATTTGTACGTACATATTGGGAAGAAAAGCCACAATGTTTTGTAGATACATATTATAAACAACCATGGTAGCAAACAGCAGTAAGCGCCTTTAAGTATGCCTGAATACTTATGTTACTATTTCGCTTGAAACTGACATGTTTTTTCTTTCTATTGCTACTGTTGTTGTTGTTGTTGTTGATATTGCTATTGCGCTTTTTGTTTGTTTGTTTATAATTTAATGCTGATAGAAGTTGCTTCGGTAACGTGCTTTTTGTTGTCTTCAACATCTACGTTAAATATATCGTATGAGCACAGAGACATATGGTTTTACTTTAAGCATTTTCAGATTATTACAGTTATTGTTATACTACTGTGTTATTTTCGTTATCGTTCTTTTTTTGTTGTAGTCACATTGCCTTGCAATTTTCATTTGATTTTTAAAATAAATTCCATTGGCAGCCAATTTTTGGTCGTCTTATTGTTTTCATTGTGTTGCATATATTATTATACTACAAGATATTTGTTATTATATATGTTAATATGAATATTTGTTTTTTTTTTTCAGCAGCGTACGTACGTACGTACCTACATACTATTTTCTTCTGTGTCTATTTTATTTTTATTTGCCATTGCCATTCTGATGTCTGTAGGCTCCTTTGAAATTGTATGAATTTGTCACAGACAATGACAAGTATAATCCGCTTGTAAATTACATATTTTCGTTAGCTTGTTTATTTGTTTGTTTATTGTGCTTTTGTATGGACAATTGAGATATATTCCGTTTTTTTTTTGGATTTTTTATAAGCAGCGTAACAATCTGTGGCATAAATTTAAAGAATTCCTTTTCATTCATTTCATTTCTATTCAACTTTCATTACTATGATTTATTTCTTTATTTTTCAATTTAAAATTGTAATTTATATAATTTGCTAGTATAGTATGATAGTTTGGTGGTATATTAGTATACATATTGGAAAAAAATTGTCCTCAAAAAGTTTGCAAAAAGCGTCTACTTCAAAGCATTGAGATAAGTGTTGCAATGGCTGTAATGAGAAGATTCTGCTCGCTTTCAAAACATATTTTAATTGACATTCGTGATAAGCAAACTTGTATTTGTGACATTTTGCCGGAAACACAGAAAACGTTCGAACCAATTTTATAATAGAAAATACTTAATGTCATACGATAGTATCTAATTTCACTTTAGATTGGTTCCTTTCAGGCACACAGTGATAAAGAATTTTTAGTTTAAAAACTAATTTAATGATTTGTTTATATACTTGAGCAAGGAAGCGAATTTCTATGAACTAATTTGAAGACTTTTGCGAAAATAGATATTTTTAAATTAAATCTAAGCTTACTTACTTATGTGGCCATAACAACCGAATATCGATTTAGGCCGAAAATAACATGCTTCGCCAGCCATCTCTGTTCTTCGCTAGCTGGCGCCAGTTAGAAATTCCAAGCGCCGTCAGGTTCTCCAGTACTTGGTCTTTCCACCGGAGGTTTGGTCTTCCTCTTCTGCGTCGTCCTCCAGCGGGTTCCGAATATAACACCTTCTTAGCTGGAGCGTGTTCTTCCATTCGCTCGACATGACCTAGCCAGCGCAGCCGCTGGATTTTGATGCGCTTTACTATGTCAATATCGGCATATAGCTCGTACAGCTCATGGTTGTACCTTCTTCGGTACTCGCCACCAACGCAAATAGGTCCAAAGATCCTGCGTAGGACCTTTCTCTCGAAAACTCCAAGCATTCGCTCATCATAGATGGAAATTGTCCAGGCTTCAGCGCCATATGTTAGGACAGGCATGATGAGAGACTTGTAGAGTGTAGTTTTCGTTCTTCGAGAGAGGGCTCGACTTTTCAATTGCTTACTCAGCCCAAAGTAACACCTGTTAGCAAGAGTTATCCTACGCATGATCTCCAAGCTGACGTCATTACTGCTGTTAATGCTGGTTCCAAGATAGACAAAGTCCCTTACTACTTCAAAAGCGTAGTTGTCAACAGTGACGTGCTGTCCAAGACGCCGGGACTCTTTGTTTGTTGACACTAGATACTTCGTCTTGCCCTCGTTCACCGTGAGACCCATCCGACGCGACTCTCTTTCCAACTCTGAGAATGCTGCACTGACTGCTCGCGTGTTCATGCCGATTATGTCAATATCGTCGGCATACGCTAACAGCATGACACTTTTGTTGAAGATAGTGCCATTATGTCGTAGATCAGCAGCTCGTATTATTTTCTCCATAATAAGATTGAAGAAGTCGCACGATAACGAATCACCTTGTCTGAAACCCCGTTCGGTATTAAACGGTGCGGAGAGGTCCTTCCCAATTTTCACTGCACAACGAGAGTTATGCAGTGTCATTCTACAAAGTCGAATGAGCTTTGCAGGAATACCGAACTCAGACATTGTTGCGTAGAGGTAATCCCTTACCGGACTGTCGAAAGCGGCTTTATAATCAACAAATAGGTGGTGTGTGTCGATCTGTTTTTCTTGGGTCTTCTCCAGGATTTGGCGCAGTGTGAAAATCTGGTCGATGGTGGATTTACCAGGTCTGAAGCCACACTGATAAGGTCCAATCAGGTTGCTGAGCATAGGCTTCAACCTTTCACACAGTACGCTCGATAGAACCTTGTATGCGATGCTCAGGAGACTTATTCCACGGTAGTTGGCGCAAATTGTGGGGTCTCCTTTTTTATGTACAGGACAGAGAACACTGAGCCTCCAATCATCAGGCATGCTTTCATCCGACCATATTCTGCTTATGAGCTGGTGCATGCGGGTGAGCAGCTCATCGCCTCCGGTCTTAAACAACTCGGCAGGCAGGCCATCAGCACCTGCAGCTTTGTTGTTCTTCAGCCTTAAAATGGCCGTTTCAACCTCGTCATAGTCGGGTGGTGGAACATCAACACCATCATCTGTAATTGGGGTTATCGGGCAATCTCCTCCACTGGCGGAATTGTTCGTAGCATCGCCATTCAGTAACGTGGAGAAGTGTTCCCTCCATAGGCTCAGTACACTCTGGACATCTGTAACCAGATTCCCATTTCCATCACGACAAGAAGAGGCTCCGGGATTTAAACCTCCACTTAGGCGCTTGATCTTTTCAAAGAATTTTCGAGTCTCATTCTTGTCGGTACACATCTCTATCTCCTCACACTCACGTCTTTCCAACTCCCTCTTCTTGCGCCTGAAAAGACGTCTCTCTGCACTCCTTTTCTCTCTATACCGCTCCTTAACAGCTCGCGTTGCGCCTGCACGAAGGGTTCTTCTGTAGGCGGCGTCTTTCTCTGCGGTAGCGTCGCGACACTCCTGATCATACCACTCATTCCTCAGAGGCCGGTAGTAACCGATTACCTCCTCGGCAGCAGTAGTCATGGAGTGGGATATATGTGTCCACCGTGCGCATGTATCATCAAGTTGGGGAGTGTTCTGCATAAGCAGATCCGATAGTCGAGTGGAAAATGCATGTGCTGTCTCTGGTGATCGCAGCTTACTGACGTCGAGCTTTCTCTGTGTGGGACTTCTCTTGTTATTTGCAACACATAAGCGTGTGCGCACCTTAGCTGCAACAAGGTAGTGATCCGAGTCGATGTTGGCACCACGGATCGATTTCACGTCCATCACACTGGAAGCATGCCTTCCGTCAATCACCACATGAGCAATTTGGTTTCTTGTACGATGATCTGGAGACAGCCATGTCGCTTTGTGGATGTCGAGATGCTGGAATCTGGTACCACCAATTACCATGTTTCGTGCTGCGGCGAAGTCGATCAGCCTCATTCCGTTATCGGAGGTGTTCTGGTGGAGGCTGAATTTTCCGACAGTTGGACCAAAGGTACCTTCCTTGCCCACCCTGGCATTAAAGTCGCCAAGCACGATTTTGATATCGTGGCGGGGGCAGCGGTCATAAGCTTCTTCGAGGCGCTGAAAGAAGCTCTCCTTGGTCACATTGTCCTTCTCATCCGTCGGAGCGTGGGCACATATAAGGCTGATGTTGAAAAATTAAGCATATATACAATTTTACGCAAAAGTGCATAATAAATGCACTAAGAAAAATTACAACTAAGAGTATCTGCAAACACTAAAAAATAGCAAATTTCCAACACCATTCCTATGAAACCATGCGATCCTAACTTCTGAGGTATGGAGTGTGGTCAGCAATCTTATGGAGAAAATTATGGGAAAGATATTAACACTCTATTTTCCCCCTATGGGTCATTTTGGCCCCTTTTTTAAAAAACTGTAAAAACCACCCACAAAACAGGGGAATAACTATTAAAAGTGTACCACAAAAATATTGCTTATACAATTTTACTGTATGTCTCTTAACACACTAAAACTCTTAAACAAATTTTTTTTTCAATTTCTTCTATTTATTGCATCTTTCTTACGAAACTAACAATAATTATTCAAATTTTATATACTAAAAAATACATTTTGTTGATTCTACACCAATGTGAACATCATTCAAATAAATTAAAGAAAACAAATGTAACATGTGATGTCATGAAGGACATATATAGTAGTAATGAGAGATTATATGAAAGATATATTTAAAACATTTTTCCTTTTTAGTCTTTTAATATATTTAAGCTTAAGGAGCTCTCTCGCTAGAGTATTAGGATGATTACTTAGTCGTTGAGAGTAACGTTGGCAATGTTTCCCTATGTCTATTTTAATAGTGTCAATCTGTAGGTCCTTGTATATATTTGTGTTACTGATGTACCAAGGAGCTCGGCAAAGACGTCTAAGGATTCTAGATTGCACACGCTGAATTTTCTCAATATTAGAGTTTGAAGAAGTGCCCCAAAGCTGAATGCCGTAGCTCCAAATTGGTTTAATGGTGGACTTGAATATAAGCATTTTATTATGAAGTGACAATTTCGAGGCGTTTCCAATCAACCAATGAAGTTTGGCTCTTTTTAATTTAGCATGCGTTTGCTTTATTTCAATGTGCTTCTTCCAGGTTAGCCTTCTATCAAGATGAAAGCCTAGATAGGTCACTTCGTTTTTTGTGGTATTTTTTTACCATAAATTTGTAGTTGAGGGCATGTTTTTCTGTTCAACGTGAAAGTCATATAGACGTATTTTGATTCGTTGATTCTAATATGCCATGTCTCCAGCCAGTGTTGTACTCTTTTTAAGTGACTTTGCAGATTTTCTGACGCTTTACTGGGATTATCATCGACGCTCAAGATTGCTGTATCGTCTGCAAATGTTGATGTGAAAAGATTGCCATTGTTGGTAGATCTGAGGTGTAGATTAGATATAAAAAAGGGACCTAAGACGCTTCCTTGCGGGACCCCAGCCATTATCGTACGTGTCTGAGTTAAATACGATCTTTGTTTAACCATAAATTTTTTATTCAACAGATAGCTCTTTAATATTTAGCAAATGTTATCAAGAAAGATACAACCGATTTTGTGAAGTAGGCCATCATGCCAAACCTTATCAAAAGCTTGTGTGACGTACAGAAATACTGAAATAACACAAATGACATAAATATGTTAAAATTGCAATTGCCTCTGAAGTGTTAATATCGTACTCATACCGAGTTATTGTAAAAATGTCACACAAAATCTGATTTCACGTAGTTGGTGTGTATGGAAAAATATTCGACGTAAACTTTTACTATAAGTCTCCAAGTAAAACAAAACATAATATTTAAAAATATAAATATGAATATAATTTTTAGTATTTAATTTTTAAATTCATTTTCTTTTAGTTATTGAGAATTGTCGATAATTTTCGCTGTAAATTGTCGATAAATGTTAAGAGTATCACAACACATTTACCATGATTTGGAGGTAAAACCCACTAAATGTTATAGTGCACAGTGAGCAAAGAAAAAATATTTAGTAGTAAAATTTACTGGTGGTGTGTCATATATTTACCCATCCAGGGGTAGCCTGAGGAGCACTGGGAGCAAAATTAATTAAAATGTCAGGGGGACCGCATTTAAAGGCTACATTTAGGTGGTAAGTGTGTTAAGACAACATGATTAAGGGAAAAAATAAATATATCTTGAATTCTGAATGATTTCTTTTAATGAATGTTTCAACTTTCATCATTTCCTTGCGGTTATGAACAAATAAATCAATCCTGCATTAAACGAATCTCGAACTTTTATTCAGCAATAGCAAATACATATAGAAATGTATGTCTCGTTCGCCGGACAATAACTTTTTATTTTTTTAATAACTTACAAACTCTATTGGAAGACAAAATGCATTAAAACTTTCAAAGGTGTATTATTATTATTGTCAAGGTATAAAGTGATTATTAACAAATCGGGTGGCTAAAATATTGTAATTTATGACGAAATGCTATAGATGATTAGAAAATTAATTTAAAATTTGAAAATGAAATTTTATCCCAATAGTCTGATTGAATTCTTCAATTGTAGGAGTTTGTAGGAGTGTACGATTAGCTTTAAATTATATTTAATACGAAAGAGGAATGAGTAAATTCTGTTAGTATTCAGCATAATTTCATTTATTATTAAAACAGTTAAATAACTTTCAATTATAGAACTTTCCATACATATCACAATTATATTTTACGCCATTCAAACGCACACGACTAGATCATAACTCGCACTCACAATCTCACACGTCGTTCTGCATATGTGCATATGTGTGAGTTGGCTTATTGCTTGATTGTTGAACTTCTACGTTACACAATGAATGATATGTCGAAATGGAAGATTTTGCAACACATTAGCTTGTTACATCTATTCACACACCCCCATTTACACAAATACACTCTATTTGCGCGCGTAAAACTTTTCGCTACGTATAAAGATATATATTTATGTACCTACATACATGAGAACATATGCAATCAAAATAAATACATATAAACTACCGCTGTCGACCATATCGACTTGAAAATAAAGTTTTGATTTTATTTTAGTCGTTCTTGTGGAGGTTTTTACTTATTTTCTTGTTTTTTTTCGCACGTCACTTTTAGAAACTTTCCTTTCAATTCGAAATATTTTCTTGTGAAATTCCAAGTTTTATGGTTCTGCTGTGTGTCTGTATGTGTTTTGACTGCATTGAGATTAGCTAATATGTACATGTTGGAAATATTTTTGTTGGTACTGTTGCTGACGGAAATGAAATTGTGCAACGAATATTGAATTCTGTTCTTTTTCTTCTTTCTCTGTTTCTTCTTGATTTTGTTTGCTATTTGCAGCTCAGCATTATCGTTACTCTTAGTTAGTTTACTTTAGTTAGGCATATCAGCAATTGAGTCATAAACAAGCTGAGGCAATGGATGTTTGAGTATTAGAATTGAAGTTTTACTTTGTTCTTTGTGTTGCCCTGGCAGTTGCAATGTGAAATGACGACATGTTCTGAAGCATATTTATGTGTATGTGTGTGTAAGAACATGATTATTATTGTTAGAAGACAGGAGAAGAAACGGCCAAAGAAGTAAATCGTAATAACCAAGGTCTAAGTCTGTGGTAATAAAATTTGAAAGGTGAATAAATTGAGAGAAGATAATGTGTGACGGCAATGTAATCGATACAAGCATCTTAAAACAAAGATATATTCCAGAAAAAATATCACGGATAATGATTGAGATTGTTTGCTTAAGGCGATTTGTATTGTGACGAATTTTAATCCATTTTATTAGCAGTCGATCTGACCTTCTTCGACTATAAGGTGAAGGTGGAGACAATGGAACACACTATAACCGTCAGAGAGTTGTTTAAATGTGCTTACTCTATTCATGCTGAAGTCAAAATTAAGTTAGCTTACTCCTCTTGGTTTACTTGATTGTTGAAAGAATGACTATACAGAATATTCTAGGAAATAATTCATTGATCAATGTAAAGACTGGTAGTCACACAACGAAATCCTATACATTCAATACGATAAATATTCTCAAAGAGAATTTAACAGAAGAATCGGTTGTACCGACTATGTTAAAATCATTATACATTGTAACTACTTCAAAATTAATTCAAGTACTCCATGAAAAATTAATACATGGCGTTCAAAATTATAGTGTAACAGAAATAAATGTCCCACTGTCTTAAGATTTGGGAACGTGGATTATCGCATTAGAAACATCGCTACAATCAGTGAAAACCAATTTGGCTTTGTCAGTGGCAAATCAACAGTCGATGCGATACACATCGTACGAACACTTATAGAAAAAAATCGTCTGAACAAAAAGAAGCTATTAGGAGTGTTTATTGACCTGGAAAAGGCGGTCGATCGTGCACCTAGAGATCTAGTGTGGCAGGCGCAAAGATCCCAGTATATCACAGAAAACACCATAAAACAAATCCAACACACTTACTACGAAGTCACCACACAAGCGAGATGCATATCTGGGCTCACGAAACCCTGGGCGTTCACCAGGGCCCTTAGCCCGCTGCTTTTCAACCTGGTGATGGATTTACTTACGCGCGACATCCAAGACAGCCTGCCATGGACGCTTTTATATGCAGACGACGTTGTGCTACTTGCCGAAAATAAAGCTGCTCTACAAGGAAAGCTGGACGCGCTTGAGTCAAATGGCTTGAGGGTAAGCCGCAGCAAAACCGAGATGATTGAGTTCCACTTCGAAGGAGAAGCCGAAAAAACCTGCCTAAAACCTGACAGCGATAACGGCACGCTTGACAAAGAAATATCGCATAGGATCCAATGTGGGTGTCAAAGCTGGAGATCCACATCAGGCTTTCTTTGCGACAAGAGGATGCCACAACACATAAAAGGTAAAATCTACAAATCTATTGTCAGACCAGCAATGCATTATTCCTCTGAGTGCTGGGCGGTACCGCAGAACCTACAACAAAATTTACATGTGACGGAAAAGTGTATGCTGCTTCCACGGTACGTCCGTGGAAGCAGCAAGGTGGCGCCTATCACAGATAAGCTGCAAGAAAATCGTCTCCGTTGGTATGGTCATGTAATGAGGAGACCGGAAGATCACGTATTGAGGAGAACATTGGCAATGGAAGAGAGTAAAAGAGACCCAGGAAGATCACTTCGAACTTGGTGCAACTTAATAAAATCCGATTTGAGTAGCAAGAACATAAACGAGGAGACGACACAGGATCGCACGACTTGGAAATATCGTACAAGGAGAGCCGACCCCAAATAGGAAAAAGCTAGGCCAAACGAGAAGTGTAAAAGAAATAAATTAAGCAAATTTCCCACGAGCATAACAAAAATTTATCACTTTTGCTTATATTGCCACAAATTGAACAAAAATAATAATTCAGACCACCATTTTCATTATTCATATATTCTTTTACAGCATTCGTCTCTGTCTCTCTCTCTCTCTCTCTCTCTCTCTCTCTCTGTTTCTTGCTCACTGTTTTCCCTAGGAATGCCAATAATTGTTTGTAAGAGACATTTTCCAGGCATCATTCAGTTCAAAAAATTAAACTTTTTAATGGAATTAATTTCTTGAAAAATGAAGCATGAAATGGTATTTTACGAACTGCAAAATATTAAGATTTGAAAACAGTGAAACTAGTTTTTCCAAAATCATACTATACACTATGAGAACGAATATAAAAGTCAGTATATGCATTTGGTTCTGTACACTGTTTCAACTCAAGACTACGTACAAGATATTGGAAAAGTTTGTAGCCTGACACATAGCACTCGCACTAGTAGAGCAGTGATTTTATGTTTAAGGTATGATTTCATCTTTCGTATGAACACGTGTAAATTTTTGAAATAAATCTGGCAACTCAGTCTTTGTTTAACAGCTGCTTGCAGTTGACGTGTCGCAGTGCTTTTTCAAAATGGGAAAAATTGAAAAATCGTGCTATTATTGAGTATTTATTTAAAAAAAGTTTATCTGGACAAGAAAACCATACCTATATGGTTAATGTGTTAGGTGAATGTGCTCCTTCATATGCAAGAGTAAAAAATTGGATTGCTGAATTTAAACGTGGGCATACAAGTATTGAAGATTAACTGGACGTCCAAAAAGTTAATCGACACCAGAAATCATTGAAAAAGTACATGTTATTGTTTGTGAAAATCCAAGTGCGGCTATGTGTGAAATAGCTGATATCATAGGCATCTCAGATGTATGCGTACTCTATATTTTGCATGAAGAATTACGTATGAAAAAGTTGTTGGGAAAACTGGTGCAGCATTCGTTAACGATTCAACAAAAACTGAATCGAAAACAAATTTCTCAGCGTAATTTGGAGCATTTAAAGCAGAACAACACCGATTTCTTGCTTCGTTTTATAATTATGGATGGGACTTGGATATACCACCATGACCCTTAATTGAAGCAAAAACGATTACAGTGTACTGACTGTTCAGCTGCAAAGCAGGTGAAGAACACACGATCAGCAGAAAGGTTATGGCATGAGTATTTAAAGATAAAACCATAAACTCAGAATACTTTTTTAACCTCATGGATAAATTGGATGCGTTTTTCGTTGAATGAAGAAGCTACAGCAGCCGTAGAGGCATATTTTGCAGACCATCGGAATCATACTTTAATGATGGGATAGATTTATTGGAGGACCGCTGGACTAAGTGTATTGAACTGTTAGGAGATTGTACTGGATAAAAAACCAAAACTTAAACCAAAATAATTGTGTTTTCATATTTAGGCTAAAAACTTTGCAAGTGAAAAAAAAAATATAAAAAATGTAATCTTTCAAAATTCGAAAAAGTGTAAAATCTAAGAAATTAAATGAATATTTGTAATATGTAAATATGAATATTGCAATGAGACTACAATTATATAAAAGGCATTCCTGCTTTATTGGAATAAGGAATCAAAATATTGATATATTTTGTGATTACGTTCAATTCAATATTGATATATGGAAAGAAATTCATTTACGAACGAATTCAACGTCGTTGGTTGGTCAATAACAATTATCACACAGTTTCACTCCTTTATTGAAATTAGAAATCAAAATATTGATATATTTATTATTACGTTCAATTCAATACTAATATACGAAATAAAGTGAGAGTTTTTATGACTCACTGCATTTAGAAAATTAGCCTTTATTATAGTGCAGTTTTAAAATTAAAAAGTTCTATGCAACTTTCATTATTGCCACCACATTAGTGGAATTTTATATGTGGGATGAATGCCATTTAATTGCAACACCTTGTAAGTAAATGTCCTACATTTCTGCAAAGAGTCATATGTATGAATATATGTATTTATACATATACCTATTGTAAATTGATGTACGTATAAGCATATACAATCGTAGACAATTACACAATTTTGTATACAATTTTATAGCAGGATATTTACGAATATACCTACTATAGTACATGTTGGTATGTAATTGTTTGTACAATACATGATGATGCCAAGCTATAGTATCACCAGTCATCTAGTCAGCCAGCCAAAGCCAACTTAATTAGTTTGAATTTATTCATTATTGTTATGTCGCGCGTTTCCTACCAAATACAAATACACTTATCGTAAATGAATATCACATAGTCGTACAAATGTAGCATTGTTAATTTGTGAGGATAATTAGTACAATAACAACAACAACAATTGCAACCACACAAAAGCAAAAATGTAACAAAGTTACCATACAAAATTGTTGAAACCACGAAAAACGGAAAACATACAAAATAGGAAAACTTTCTAAAACAAAATTGCCACAAAACAAAATACCGTATTATTTGGTATTGTTTGAAAATGCTCATATTTGTGGAAATTTTTATAAAACTAATGAATATATGTCATATTTTATTAACCTAGAAGCTCAAGAAAATTGTGTAAAAACTTCATGCATATGGAAACATTCCAATTCTGCTTAATGAACTTTTAAATGGTGTTTAAATATCAGCTGCAAATAAAATTGTCGTATATGCGCTAAAATTCTAAAGAAAAATTAATTAATAAATTTGCCTACCATAGTCATCTATTAATACGAATATGAATATCGCACCAATGGTTTATTATATTATTCACATCCAGCAGCACAAATCTTAGTTTCATATAAATATAGAGCATGTACCACTACACTCCTTTTGAAAGAATACTATGTAGAAAGTCATATTGTTATTTCCCCATCTTCCACATTCTGAATAAAGTATTATTATGAAAAATTAGAGATTTCTCAGTAGAATCTTTGAAGCTTAAACCCTTTAATACCAAAAAATTTAAAGTGCAACTTTATATGTGTAGGTACACACGCTTGATATAAATACCGTACCCCACACTGTGTATAAATATGTAGTAATATTAATATGCTCACTCTAACCCTCGCATACATACACACACACATGCATAGAGGTAACCAAAAACAACGAAAATGACCTTGTTGCTATGTCAAAATAAAAAGGACATTCAATATAATATGAACCTATATGAGTTGTATTTATAGTCCGTTCATAAAGGTGTTCGCCTGTGTTGCTGTGTCTGAGTGGTATAAACGTGTGTGTCATATCGTGTTATGTTTGTTCTTTTTTCTACTTTCTTTATTTCCATTATTATTTTAGTCGACCCTGTGACCATGGAATTTATACTAGCAGTAGTGGTAGTAACCGTAGTAATACAATATTATATACGTTGTATCACCACCAGCGTAGTGGTGATGGTGCTGCCAGCGATGGTAGTTGTCCTTAGCAACTGTAAATAAACCAATATACTGTACCATGTGTGTACATTTGTATGTATGTATGGCATGTCATATAAAATATTAAATGACTTTAATGAATACAAAAACCAAATAAGGTTACTTTAAATAAACTAGTACATTCACGTTGGTATTACATATAAACTCTATACATACTACAATGTCATATATCCTTAAATATTTATATACAAATGTACATTTGTATACGTACATCCCACACATACACACATACACATCATTTAATATAATTTCACTTTTACACCATTTAGCAAAGTTGTCACACGTTTAAAGGTCATTTTTCATTTTTCCAGCCCCATGGCCATTCAGTGTTGTTTGTTTATTTATATATGTATAATTCAGCTTACTGGTTTATTGGTCTTTCTTTTCTTTTTATTTAATTGTTGTTGTTTTTTGTTTTTGTTTTTTTTTGTTTTTGTTTGATTTAATTGTGTTTCCTATAATAAATATGCTTTACCATTTGTTGCTTTTTGTCTTTCTATTTCATAGGGGTTTTTTTTTTCATATTGTAATATTTAAATGAAGATTGCGGATATGATTACCTATCCTGCGGTTCGTTGTATGAAGCCTTGGTATCTTTAGTGAATAATTGTCAATTTACATATACAAGGGACTATGCCCACTTATTCTCGTGAAATTATCAATAACATACAGTGCGTCGTTATTAACATGTGTACCCCAACTACGCATGCAGCTATATGGTAATACATATACAAACAGTCAAACTTCCATAACTCAAATAATCAATATTGACAAAAGAAGTTAAGATTTATCTATATATTTCTTTATCATATCATACTTTTTATATTATATTCAATATTTTTTATATTTTATACTTTAAATATGTACGGGTTCCATTTTCCGTTATTTTCCAGCATCCAGAAGAAGTGCGAGATTTTAATATGAAAGGATTTAGTTCTAGAAATGAAAAATTTAATGTTGGCAATGACAAAATTTCTCTTATGAATACACTACTACGTGTCAATACTTTTGAGATTACAAAATACAAATTGAGAATTGAATGTCAAATTTGAAATTTGAGATTATAAAATACAAATTGAGAATAATTTGCTGATGCCACTTAACTCAGTTGGAGCTACAAAAAACTCATACTGTTTACATTCGTGTTATTGATGCTTGACTGTAGTCGTATACTCGTACCGTCTCACATGTCTACATCTAAGTATAAAATATTTAAATATATACCAAATATATATTTATGTACTATATATTCTACCTCTATGGTTGTTGTTTATTCTAGACTTTATCATATGACCTCCTTTATTTAATTTAATATTTTCTCCTTGCTCTTTCATTACAATATGCATGCATTCATGTGTGCTGTATCGTATGAGCGTGCCTAAAATTAGGCTTCCATATATCATTTAGCTTATTAATATTGTTATTATTATTGTTATTGTTGTTATTTGGTAAATTGTCTTGTGTTTAATGAATATTAAATACTTAGGCAAACGAAAGCACCTATGTATGTATATAAGCACTTACTCATATGTGTACTATCTATCTACACAAATTAGCTCATACGATAATTATTATATTAGTATAAATATATAAATTTTCCCCAAAAGAACATTGCATTTAACATAGTTGAAAGAATGGCAGATATTAGTTCATCAGATGTTGGTTTCTATAGCCATATTATTTGTAGTAATATTTAATGAAATGAAAGTGTATAATTAGAATTTAAATAACAATATTATATAAATAAATAAATTAAACAATTTTTTTACACAGAGTGAACTTACGAAATGTGCAACAGTTAATTTGAAGAATATTTTGTATTTGGCATTGAAAAGATGTGGTGAAGTCAATAACTGAAAAAATGTACGCTTTGTAAAAGCTTTTTTAATAAGATTTCTTTAAATATAAAAACAGAACGTATTGATTGTGATTGGACACTTTTTCATTCAATTCAAACACTTGAATTCATTTGATAGTACACCAAAAGTATTCGACTAATAGTGTCATCATTAAATTTATAAAATATGTAAATAGTACAAATATTAGATTCTTGCCGTCGAATAAAAGCTTACAACACATGGATATATGTATAAGCATAAGTTAGAAAGAGCGGTTTACTTACTATCAGTAAGTAAGTGTAGTACTTATATAAGTGCCTTCGTACGAAGAAAATTGAAATGATTGCAATTCCAATTTCTACAAAGTAAATTTTTAACATCAAGTTTTCGTTAGTTATATCGTAATACTGTTATTGAAGTTTGAAGAGCATTTTTTTATGTAAGGGAATATTATACCAATAAAATATTTTTAAAGCAGAATTATATAATTTAAAGAATTGGGTTGTCGGAAAAGATATGACAGCAGTTTTGTGAGTGTTTATTAAAATTGAATTAATAATATACATATTGGTTATCATAATGCATGATGATCATTTCATATATATTATTATCTTAATTTTTGCCGCAGAGTAACTAAAATTGGATGACAGCCGCCTCAAGACGGCATTTGTTATTCACTTCTGTTGTATCTTTTCCCTTCGTTTTTAATTTTCGTCAAAATTTGTATTGCACATGAGATTACAAGTAGCATTTGTACATGTACTAATTTTCTTTTTGCAATCGCAATTCCAGCAAAACACTGATCAGCATATGTTTGAATCATTGCCCTTTTGGCAAGAGTTAATTAAAAATCGAAAATGTACATTTAGTTTATTTATTTATACGTACTTGTTTAAAGAACAATGCTTAAACTATTGCAGCTGAGAGTGTATCGATTTTACTTAGAATCCAGAAAAAAATTTTCTACATAGGCTTAACATATGCACATATGAATAGTCAGGAGTCATAAAAATGGTCAATAAATGGCTTTGAAACCAAAATAGAAAGTTGCGAGGCGGCAATCTTAAACATAATATTGAATATTTGTTAATTCTTTACAGAAAAGTGCAGTAGTAATTGTAGTAGTAGTCATAATTACTAACTGTAACTATTAGAATACTCTCTTTTGTCATGTTTCTTCAAAATTCAGTAATTTTTAAAACAAATACAAAATAAATAAAAAATGCAAAATGAAAAAAAAAAAATACAAAATAAAAAAAATACAAATAATAGAAAAATAATACAAAAAAGCTGAAAACAGGCTCTTACATATACGTATTACTAAATACATATATTTTTTGTACAGGGTGAGCAAAATAAGACCCACTAATGTTAAACACATATCACTTTTTTATTTTCTAATATAATTGTTTTTTTTTTTTTCCTTTTTGCAAATTATAATCGAATTCCACGAAATTTATAATAAATATGTACACTAGACAGCAACGCGTTAAAATTATCGAATTTTTTGCAGCGTAATTATCATCAATATTTTCACATAAGCTCATTTCCGACAGCTTTCATGATTATGAGTTTCGTCGGCCGTTTTGAGAATTTGAGGGTTCATTTGGCGATTGCCGTGGAAGAGGTGCTCATCGAAATATTCGCACTGAAGACAACGTGGAAGCTGTGCGACAGATTGTTGCACATTGTCTATCTGTCTCAACTCATTGCCGTTCCGACCAATTGGGCATTTCTAGAACAACATTTAGGAGAATTGTAAAGTTGGATCTTAAAATGTATCCATAAAAATGGCCTTACAGTTGGCTGGGGCCGACCAAATTATACCCTGCTTATGTAGAGGTATATATAAAAAGTTTGCTCGTATATCCATCCTTTTCTTCCACTACTTTGTATAGGAACTACATTAAGAACCAGGCTACCTCACCAATTTTTTAACAATAATTTCTGCCTATAATACTAAATACCTAGGTTGCAATGGGTTGAACTAGGCGTATTATTTAGTAAGTTATGGGTGTTTTAATGTTTAAGATAAATCCGAGATTTTGTACGGAAGCTATATAAAAAGTAGGCGTGGCTTACCTCGTTCTTGTATATCTAATTAATGTATATCTTACAATATCAATCCACTCCTTAAATTTGGTTGTCCTACGCTGAATAGTTCGTAAGTTATAGCGGTTTAAATTTTTTAAAATTTTCCAAATTTTGTATGGAAGCCCCATTAAGAAGTGGGTGTGGCATGTTGATTTTTTGTCAGATTATTTTCGACTACCATATTAGCCGAAGTATTAATCATAATTGTTCTAGACAGAATGATGCAGAAGTTACAGTTATTTCAATTTAAAAGAATTTCACTCATTTTTTACAGGGGCTACGATAAACAGCGGGCGTGGCGCGCCCATTTCCTGTAAGCCTAGTTGCTCGTACAATACTAATCCATACCTTAAATCTTGTTGTCCTATGATAAATGGTTTGTAAGTTATGGAGTTTAAAAGTTTTAGTTTAATTCCCTCGACTTTGTATGGGAGACCCATGAAGGAGTGGGCGTGGCACACAAGTGGACACAAACATCTGACCGAAATGAATATACATTCTGTCAAATAAGTACCCGGAAATTCTCATTTTTAATTTTCCCTCTGAGAATATTTCAAAAAATTCTGTGAATTTTTATTGCTATGTGTCATTTAGTTTGGTTACGGCGTCATTAGGAACAAGTCAACCTTTTGTTTGCGTTGCGATTTCTTCTCGCCCCTCTTTGAACGATTTATACCAATCGTAAACTTGAGTTTTCGACAGGGTTGAATCACCAAATGTTTTTTTTTCAACATTTCCAACGTTTTAGCACAAGAAATTTCGTTTGAAATACAAAATTTCACACAAACTCTTTGTTCGATATTTTTATCCATAGTAAAAATCGCAACGCACACAAAAGGTTGACTTGTTCCTAATGACGCAGTAACCAAACTAAATGACACATAGCAATAAAAATTCACAGAATAGTGGCTGACAGTTGTGCCAACCTGGGAAAATTTTTTTTTTAAATATTCTCAGAGGGAAAATTAAAAATGATTTCCGATTTCCGGGTACTTATTTGACAGAATGTACCTTGCGCATTGCATTATGCACGGTATAAAAAATTCAAATTGTGAAAACACTGCTACCTCAAGGCAACCAATAATGACGCAAATACGCTATTCGTTTTACCCAATTAGCCACAAAAACTGAATTTTAAAATAATAACAATGCTTGTTTCCATTTAAGTGGCTATATAGGCTTCATCCATCATTCCATTCAAATGTACTGCTTGTTGCGGTGTTATGGCCGCAAAAGTTATCGGCTCATATTTTTTCGAGAATGAAGATGAAACACCAATGCAATGATGCGTGTATTCTTACAAATTCTCATTTGTGGTTCAAACAAGATGGAACGACTGCAGACACTGTTTCCCTAAACATGATGCATGAAATTTTTGGCAAACGTTTAATTTCGAAATATTCAGGTTTCTCTTGGCCACATCGTTCATCAGATTTAATTGCGCCCGACCCTTTTTATTGTGATATTTAAAAGGTAAAGTGTATGTTAATACACCAAAAACTATTAGAAATATTACCTGGTGTATATCTGCTAGAAAGTGCCAATCTCTGTATCGAGCAAAATGGTGGATATTTGCCTGATGTCATATTTTATACATAGTCGTATTTTATTTCCAAAAAATTAATTTAATATATAAAAACAAATTAATTTAAACATATGATTGTAACAAAGGCTATACGTGTTTATCATTGGTAAAGTGAATAAAAAACGAGTATACATAGGAAGCACAAAATGTATAAGAAATAAAGGAACAACAGTTTTGCTTAAAACATTTAGCACCAGGCTAGACGCTAATGTACTATATGGGTCAAAGAAGTTAGAATAATATTAGAATTATTATTAAGTATAAAAGTGAACAAAAGAGGTAATAAAAGGTAGTAATTAATAATTTCAGAAAATAATGCTAATGTCGAATAAATATTATTTAAACAAATGGAAAAATGATGAACAAAATTTACCTATCAACTTATAGATAAAGTAAAATTGTGAAATGTTAAAGAAAACTCGTATATTTTCTTTTTTATATGCCACAATATATTGCGTACTCAGTAGCAGTGGAAATTTTAAGGATTTTTGTAACATCGAATATTCGGATATAATATACAAGTAAAATATGATTTAATTAAAGACAACTGACTATAGTTGAAGAAAGTATGCTTTATTTCAAATTATTACTAAGTATCTGTGTAGTCTCGATGATCGTATATTTATTTTGAAGAATAAATTTAAAGTGAAATCCGCAATAATTTAATTTGCGAAAACAATCTTCAATAAATAGTATTTATCCCATACATATACTTTTACTACATACTATATATCATATATTTATACATTTTATACATATGTATACTGTTCCACAAAACGCATCGTTATATTTGCCTAATTTAATTCGTCAATAATTTCAACTTGCAGCATAACATATTATTTTGAATGTCTGCCAAATTGTGTCTCTTCAACGCAGCAAAAGGAAATAAGAAAAATTACACAGGCATATACACATGCACAGCTACTAAAACAACTTTAAATAATATTGGTATACAGTAAGCTCATTGCATATGTACTTATACATATGTTAATGTGATTTTTTCAAACAACAACAACATTAGTAACAATACTAAGAGAGAAAACCGCATATACACACAAACAATGGCGGTTGGGTGGAGGTGGTTTGTGAATGATGAAATTATGAAGCACATACATATGATGTATATGTGAATACTTGAAAACGCTGCATATACGCAAATATACAAGTGAATAGACTATATATATATATATATATATATATATATATATATATATATATAAATTTGAATTGTATATATACTTAAGTGTATATATATATATATATATATATTCATGTACTTATATATTCAGATACATTCTCGTGTATGACAAAAAAACAAAAAGAATCCCACTTTCATCAACATTCAACCATCTTTCAAGCATTAAGCGGAAGCTACATTTGTTAATTTTATTTCATGTTAATGAAAAGGAGAAAAACCTCATCGTTTTTGTTGTTTGTGGGTTCTACCTGCCATATTAGTGGTATGAATGGTGCGGAATACAAAATATGAAAAAACGAAAATGCTTTTGATAACATACAAATTGTGTATGACTATGTGCGGACGACAGAGTTTTTGCAGCAGCAGTAGAAATAACAATAACAACAATAAATGTGCAAACAAGCAGTAATAGTATGGGTATGCGACAATTCTAAAAACAAGCAGACATTTGGATCATGAGGCAGACAATAGTTCTATTTAAAATAAGGATGAACAACATCAGTATTATATATTATATTATATTGGAAACATTCCGGCACCATATAATTTTTGTGACCATCCTAAAACAGCAAAAAATCTTTTACTAAATTTTACAACAATTCTGTAAGAGTTCAATATTACGATCCTCATTATATGGAAATAAATATTTGATCATGGTGCCACAGCCCTTCGTGATACAAAAATCACCCATTTTCCACCGTTCTTCGACAATCAGACGATCTTTTGCTTATATTTTTGACTTCATATGATCTAAAGAGAGCTATGTGAAATTTTAAAACTATTTCTGAAATATAAAATTGGATATATTTCAAAACATTTCACCCCAAAACAGAATTAATTTGAGGACTTTTAGAATTGTAATGTTCAGCTGGACGTTCTACATTGAATTGTGTTACATTTCTTTTTAAACAAATATTTAAAGGTGCACAGCTGATTTTGGCCTTCAATTGATGATGAAATGAGAAAAAAAAAAACTCGAAAATTTTAGGTCCCGTTTTGTCTCACAGTGCTATCTAAGATAACATTTGTGACACAGAAAAATATTTTCTCCATAGAAATTGAACTATGAATAATTTCTCTTCTAATATTTCATAAGCAAAAGTTTGAAAAATATTTAAGTACAATCTTCTTATAAACAAAAAGTTACCGAGTACAATAGCCGAATATGATCTGAGAAGGGAGTAGATCTCTTTCCGAATCATTTTTAACCATATATAGTATCTTTAGTCATCAAATCTCAAAGTTGTAGGTTAAAAACATATTTTTAATAGTGCCGAGTAAGAGAAGCTTGCAATTACCTTTTTTTATGTAGAATGACCCAACCTAATGTTTATATGTATACTTATACATATACACATATAAAGAACATGTAATTGTCATATATATGAATATATACGAATTGAATGTTGCACAAAATTTTGATTTTATGCTTCAATGCGTTTGAGGCATTTTCGCACCAACAACCTACGTATGTGTATGAATACTCACTCGAGCGTATTTTATATTTATGACAAATTTGTCCACATAAATTGTACTATGGGACAAAATGATTCAAGATGACTAATATTTTGTACCAAATACATATGAAGATTTTACATATAGTGACGCTGTTGAACAATACAATTTACTTCACTTAACTTTACCATTATCATCTTTTGTTTGCTTTGCTCAAAATTTAGCATATAAGTCCCATGGTGCAGCACCAAGCAAACTTTATGCACATCAATCGAAGGCATGAGGGTCATATACATACATATGCGCACACATATGCACATGTGTACATGCGTATGTGTGTGTAAATGAATTTTCCATGCCTTATCATGCCTTACTGCTGCTTGTTATCCTCCACTGTCTACTGGCATCCTTTATTTTTATGGTCTCATTCAGATCTTCGCTAAAATTAAATTAGCTCGACATTGTGCATATGTACGTACCCATAGCGTTGTACTCAAATGTGTGTAGGTATATATATATAGATATGTGTGAGTGTGTGTACGATGTTGTTTAATGTTTCATGCTGCCATAGCTATTACCGTTAAAAAGAAATATGCATAAGGGAGCGCATACGAAAAGTTATACTTAGCTACTTGTGCATGTATTGTATATACATGTGTACTAGTCTATATGTTTGTATACAAATACACATTCAAATACATGAAAGCTTTCTATGGCATACCAGTCTTGTCTGCCATGGTGACTGTTCCTTTTTATTTAATACTTTTTGTTTGTTTATCTGTCTGCCTGTCTGCTTGTCTGCCTATTTGTCGGTGGTTTTGCAATCAGTTACACACACACACACAAACGTTAACACACGTACATATCTAAAACCGGAAGTTACATTCACGGCATTTTCAATTTTTCATTTTGCCATTTTTATGACTTTACATAATGTAATTGCAAAACGGCTGCCGCTAACATACATTAATGCTCTTATATAAAATGATGAGCTATTGAATGAATAAATAAATGAATCATATTCTACATATATGTATACATACAAATGAGGTAGACTGAGATAAGATTGCAGTACTCATTCTACGGTTTTGACTGTTTCAAAATATGAATATACGAGAATCTAATTTTATGATTTTGGGACAGAGTGAATTTGAATGTGAAGTCAGGCATTTCTTCTATTTGTATCATCATAAATATTAATGATATGATGCAGTATGGTAACATTTTTTGCTTTTCCTCGTGTGATTGAGACGTTAGGTTACATAAGGAAGTGTATAAGGTGGCAGTGGATCCATGGACGTTAAATACGAACATTGATTCCATTTTATAGATTCATGTAGTCACGTCGATTACTAATCAAATTTAAAGAAGCAGCCTCAGCAATCCAATACAGAATGTTTCAGTCTTCCACTGTCTTTATTTCAAATGAGGTAGTCTGATAAGATTGCATCACTCACCCCTTTGTTTTTACTGTTTCAGAATATGAATATACTATGAGAATCTGATTTTATGCTTTTGGGACAGAGTTAATTTGAATATGAAGTTAGGCACTTCTTCTATTTGGTTCATCATAAATATTAATAGTACGACGCAGTATAGTAATATTTGTTTGCTTTTGCTCCTGTGGTTGAGGCGTTAGGCAATATAAGACATATAAAAATAAATAAATGCATCGGAGAGCTCCTTGGTCGAGCTTCTCTTCCATTACTGGCGTGCGTGTTAAATTTTGGACAGTATTAGAAGGGACCTACTTATTTTTAGAAACTTTTCCATGGAAAATTGCTACTGCCGAAAGAATTGCCAATTGCTTACCGACAGGTGGGTACGGTTCGAAAGAAAAATCTATCCGATATGAAATTTGTTATACTTCAGCCGGTGATTGAAACCACGACCTACAGATCAGAAGGCCAACACACTAACTACTGAGCTACGGCACCTACAGTATAAAATAGCAGTGGATCCATGGACTTTATATGCAAACATTAATACCACTTTAAAGATTCATGTCGTCACGTCGATTACCAATCATATTTAAAGAGGCAAGTTGAGCAGTCCAATGCAGAATGTTTCAGTCTTCTACAGTCTTTATTTCAGCCACGAAAGTTATATTATTCAGATAAGCATCGAAAATATCTGGATTAATTTCTGGATTAATTTATTCCGCACAACTCGAACCAAATCATCAGATAAGTTGTCTTTTGAGCCTTGAATAGGCTGGATTTATTTTTAATTAAAATTGAGATTTTTCAAAATAAAAAAAATTATAAAAGCGAATCAGTGGAAAGTCCTATTTATTCTCAATATTCATAATGACGTAAGAAGTACCGAGTACCATTTTTATTTGAACCTTGTTACTAATCCTTATCCTTTTTTATACAATACTCTGATATAGGTCGCCCTGACTTCATTCTACATCTGTTTTACGCAAATGTTAGCAATGGTCGGACGGAATATACGGTTCAAATTAATTTAAATTTGCGCATAAAAAATAACGTCACATTTTGCTTAACTCTAATTTTTTTAACAATTTCGCCACTGTCGCATTCACATCACTTTATTAGGGTAACTGTCAATAAAATAGTGACACAAAAGTAATATTATAAGATTTCTATTTCCAAATTTTTATAAAAAAAAAATAAAAATAATAAAAATAATGCATATATTTGCACATAACGAAGTCAACTGCTAATGTAAGAAATAACATCCATCTCACAATAGGAAGATATTTCTCAATTCAGCAGATCTTCTAGGTGGTGGTTAATTAATGGTCTCTCTAATATAGTTTATTACCTGATTCCTGGATGAAGTTCCTGGAAATATCAACAATATACGATACAATATATACAATACATTCGTCAGCTATGCAACTGCCAATTACAACACTCTACACTCGCTAATAGCAATTACATTTAATATTGTAGTATTGCCACACAGCGTGTTTGTCATGCAAGTAAGGACAAATAAAACTATTCAAGTGAAATTAATTTTATTAGAACACTTACATATACGGAATTTGCTCATACATGCACATATTCACTGAGTATTGATATCAAACGATAAACATAAACATTATTGCGAAAGCGTGTGGAAATTAACAAAACGAAAAATAAAACTCTGGATAAGAAGAAAATTGGGGGGCACATGGGGAAAATAATTTGACAACTGGTTGCTTCTTTTAGCAACAATTTGCAACTAAGTTATTTTAGCAACCGCAAAAACAACAACAACACCAATAAATTAAAAATTAGCCATAACAACAACAACAAATATACAGGCACACAAAATTGATAAACATGCTGATAAGAATTAAATGTGGGGAGAAAATGTGATGGTTAAAAGAAGAAAAAAACAATAAGAAACAGCTACGAGGCAAGAAATAGAAATGAAAACCACAATTTATATATGCATTATAGACATGTGTACACATTAAGAAAGAAGAAAGAAAGAAAGGAGTACACATTAAGGTGGGCGAAAGTTTTAGAGGAAGTTGATCTTGATCCAGTTCAAACCTAAAATTTATATTATTCGTTAACATTTCCTCCAAACATACTTACCTCCATTTCTCTCCACTTCTTACAGGGGATTAAAATTTTATAAGTTTTATTTTTAAAACTACCCATTTGGTGGTGGAAAATTTGTTTCTTAATATCTGGCAGTGTTTGTTAAATATTTACTTCCCGAACTTCCCTACTATACATGTAGCCATTTGCGAACCATGCTGCTTCAGAGACGTATTTACTTACAGTTGCCAGCAACAAAACGACATGATACGTACTTCCGTGTCATTAACCCGTTTATGGAGTCTTTTTGTTGTTCTTAAATATCTGGTAGTGCAAAAGAGGGACTAGTGTAGCATATGAGTGTTTACAAAAAAAAAAAAATTAGTGAACAGAGAAAGATAGTGGAAAAGAAAACCAAAACGTATAAGAAATGAGTAGGTTTACTGAAATTTTTATGAGCCTATTTAAGCACATACAGTCAGGGACTAAAGTTTAAATACACCATAAAACATCCCTTTAAATAAAAATAAAGCATTTTAACACAAATGTAAGTATGCAGTTTATTTTTAGTTGAATAATGACCAATATCGAAAACCAAAACAATTCACTTTTTTTCATAGATAACTTAAAATTCATCAAAAACTAAAAAAATACATGGGACAAAAGTTTAAATACAATACAAAATTTTCTTTCTTTAGCTGATTTTAGCTTAATTAAAAAACGTTAAACTTAAATTAATATTTGGTAGGTCCGCCTTGAGCTTCAATGACTGCCTGCAGACGACGTGGCATAGACAGAACCAAATTTTCTGTTTCGGATGTGCTGATTTCTGGCCAGGCCTTTTTCAGAGCCTCTTTAAGGGATTCTTTGTTCTTTAAAGCTGCGCGATTGATTTTTCAGTCCAATAATTCCCAAGCGTGTTCAATTGGGTTTAAGTCCGGTGATTGGGGAGGACTACAGAGCTGACGTGGAGCATAATACAGCAACCAGTCCTTCACCAAATGCGCGGTATGCTTAGGGTCGTTGTCTTGTTGAAATATCCAACTTCTTCCCAGACCCAAGCTATCCACAGAAGGCTGCAAATTTTGTTCCAATATACTTTTATACATGTGTTTGTCCATTATTCCATCGATAAAAGCCAAGTGTCCCACGCCAGCTGCTGCAATTGCTCCCCAAACCATCACACTACCGCCCCCATGTTTAACGGTTGGTATTAAATTTTTCTTTTGAAGTGCTGTGCCGGGCTTGCGCCAAATTTTTGCGCGACCATCGCTGCCAAAAATATTAAATTTAGATTCATCTGTGAATAAGACTTTCGCCAAAAGTCCTCATCCATATCCTTGTACTTGTTTGCAAAATCCAGACGAAGTTGTCTATTTTTTTCAGAAATAACCGGTTTTTTACGTAGAACTCTGCTTCGATAGCCGTTATACCGTAAAGCTCTTTGTACGGTTTTTGGGTGAACATGTTTGCCTGACACCGCAGCAATACTACCGGCTAACTTTGGCGCACTTATTTTTGGATTTTTGTCCACTTCTCTTAGGATAAGGTTTACATCTCGGCGAGAAAGTTTTTTTGGTCGACCACTTCTGGGCCTATTTTCCACTGTTTTGTAAGTTTTATATTTTCTTATTACGTTTTGCACACTTGCACAGGACAAATTCAAAATTTCAATTTGGTACTTTTCCAAAGAAATTGCAAAAACACGTGTTTTCTTGTATTGTATTTAAACTTTTGTCCAGCGTATTTTTTGAGTTTTTGATGAATTTACAGTTATCTATGCGACAAATACAAATTTTTTGTTATTGTGTTTGCTTACTGAGATTTTCGCAGCAATGCTTTATACGAGTTAAAATTAAGATTTGTGGGGTGTATTTAAACTTAAGTCCCTGACTGTATACATACAATACATTTGCTGAAAATTCACATAGCGATAGGAAAAAGGCAATTTTCCTTTGCGTAAATTCAATGAAGTAGCAATGCAAACACATACTCAACAACAACCACAACGACAACAACAATGAATATGACAGCAACCACAAATACAACAACACTGTTCTGTAGCCTCTTTGCCATGCCAATACCACAACAGTAAGTAGTGGTAATCCTTTCCGAAATCATACGTTTAGGCATGCTAATAGTAAACAAATTGTGTTTTTGTCTTTTTAAACTCACATATTCTTAAATTACAATGAATTTAGTCTTTAATGAGATTTAACTTCATTCTCTCTTTACTTACATAATAGATTGTAGATCAGATCAACTAAATTACCATATCAGAAGAGTTCTGTATCGATCTAGGTACATTTGCTTATCTATCTTAAAGGTAAAAAAGCACCCTATACATACAATATACAGTTAATAAACATCTACAACAAGATAACATTCACACATATACACATTCGATAAGATAGGCAGCAAAATTTTCACATTCACACACGTCTACACATGGTTTAACGTTTGCCGCTTCATTCAACAAAATGATGTTAAAAAATGATACTCACTTGATAACTACTCGTACTCACCATGCGATATGCTTGCATATACAGTTACTGCATAAATGCATACATTAAATAAAGAGAGAGAGAGAGGGCAATGAATGACCGTCTGCATGGTGACCGGTTGCATGGTTGCATGATTGTTGTAAACTATAGCACTTAACCTTTAGCTTAATACCGATAATGTAAATTTGGTATGTAGCTACTAATTTATTGCGATTGCAAAATAAGTAGGTACTACCCATCGAAAATACTCTATAATATAGTGTCACATGCATATAAGCACAATGTGTTTTTAAGTATAAACTTTATGAGCGCATAATATCGAATCCCGTACAAAAACCAGTCGCACTTGGTAAGTTCGAGGGAGGACAAAATGAGCACAAAATCACCTGAATGCCATGCAAAAAAGTGATCATGTTATCGAAATCCTTCGAAATTAGTGTGACTTACATATATGTGTATATACAAAGGGGACTAAGAATTGTTGGTCCATAGTACAGATCTGTGGGATTGAATATAAATCCTGTTAAAACCATAATTTCTGAGATGGAAAGACATACATTAGTGGAGACATGCTGTATTCATTGCAGAAACCCAAGCGTGTCCAGACATACAAAAGATTTGCATGAAAATCATGGGGCTGCAGCTCTAGAGCTTGAGAGCTTGTTCAACAGCAACGTTGTAAGTAAGTACGTAATGTAGCAGAAGCAACCTAAATAAGAATTTTGAGAGACAAAGCAAAGACCGTGTATGATAAAGGGCTATTGGCCTTGGGAATACCTTGCAAAAACTCTTTACTTGATTTTTAACAGGACAAGAGAAGTAAGTAATTTATTTTCGGGAAACGCTTTGCTGTAAAATGAAGTTATAAATAGGAATGAAGCAACATAGACGCTGCTTACTCCTTGTAGGAATACACAATACAATACAAAGTGGCACTGTGGTAGGGGTATGCACACCTAGAATCAAATACTCAAAAACTCATGGGTAATAACCCAAGTATTTTTCTGGCAGAGATTCTTGACATCGGCAGATGTGCACAATTTAATTTAAATGGAAAGTAGAAAAACAGGAAATAATCGTACTATCAGATAGCCACTAGGTGATTGTCCCTCCAGCAATCACCTATTTTCGGTGGACTCCAAGCTAGTATAGGACTACCTACAGAAACTAAATCAGCTAGGCATGAACAACAATATTAGTCTCTGCTGCGTCCCTTGACACATAGGAATTCTTTGCAATGAACTAGCTGACTATGCGTTGCCTCCATGGAGCAATGGTTAGGCTAGAACCTTATTGTGGTATAGCAACAGCAATATGGCAAGGAGTGTTAAGAGACAAAAGAAATACAAAACAAACAAACTGATGTTGGACAATAATAACTGTAAAAAATTCAAATTTTGCATTGGTTTGTCCAAGAGAGATTAAGAATATTAACCAGTCACTGTAGGCTCATAATACATAATATCTATTTGTGCCTGTAAACTCTACGTTTAAAGGTTAAAACAATCAGTAGGGCATTTAAAATTTTGCAATTTTTTCTGTTATTTATGTGAATGTGCATGACTGTGTTAATCAAGAATACACACATATATTCATGTGGCCATTTGCATATGGTTTGCTGATGTTCAGATTTATATAATTTACATATCGTATACACAAATTCCCATACTAATACTTGTACTACCCCCAAAAGCTAACATCCATAAAAATACTCGTATATACTACCACCATATACACACACACACACACACAATTCATTTTCATACGAGCTAAATTTTATGCAAAATACCTTGATTTGTTTATTATTAGACGGGTTAAGGACATTTTCATGTTAGTAAAGTGGATGTTGAATTCGTATACAAAAAAAAATAACAAACAAAAAATACACGAAAATATTTTTACAATGCTAAGCAATAATTTAAGCAAACACACAATATTCACTTGTAAGTCTTACACTATTTTGTTATATTACTCTTCTTGTTGTTGGCTTTCAACGTCTAAGTAGCAGTAGAAGGATTTTGTATAAATTTGCTTACGTGATTGTAGAATATGTTACACGCATAATGTGGCATGTTAAAAAAACATTTATGAGGTACCTACAAAAAATCACGAACGCAGTTTCATACACATAATAAAACTACAGTGAAACCTCTCAATAAACATTTCTGTTTATCAGTCCTTTAAACATTTAATCAGTCCTTTTCTCAAATCTCACCCATTAGTTCTCAAATGCATCTCAAATAAGTGTTGATAGCATTCTCAAACTAAAAGGCACTTTTTTAATAAGGCATTTTCCTTCATTTGATGTATGAGCACTCTCCTGTTCTTAGGTGGACTTCGAATACCAGAACCTCTGTACACAGTCTTCTCAGAATTATTATCAGAAACAGTGCCAGCTACTGGCATCATTTGAAAGAAATAATTTTCTTCTATCTGTAAAAATTATGCCCAATTGCTATAGTAATGCTTTGAACCAAGGCCCACCGTGAAGAAGTCATTGAAAAATTGTAAACATTGGTTTTATGGTCTCACATATACGCATAGTTTATTCATATTGTTTACTGTACTTATTTAAATACGTATTCATATAAGCATCTACAATATACCTATTTATATCGTTTAATATACACATAAAAATAATATATGCTTATAGTAAAGTTTGATGTACGCACATTATAAAATGTCACTTTACTACTGAATGACATAAAAAGGTATTTATCGATTTGTTTATTTTTAGTTTCTGTATTTTGTGGTGACTTTCCTCCTCATATAGTGTTTTGTTTCTCTTTTCTTTTGTACCCTGTTAATACGAAAATAATGATGTCACTTGTAATATCGCCACATTTGTGTGTTTACATATTTTGTATATTTATTTACTTAAAAGCCTCTGCGTGATTTGTATTTTTCTGCATATATTATAGTTTTAGAAGATTTATTTTGTATTGTTTTTATAACAGACACATACTGGCACACGTATGGTACAAAGAAATAACCTCACGAAGGATGTAATATTTTACAAATATTTATTGATTTGCCGTTTACTCTTTTTGCTCTGCATTCTTCGCGTCCTTCCCATCAATGTGTTACTGAATGTATGCTTTCAATCAGCATAACAGTTTTGTGAATTTATTGTTTGTTTTTATACTTAATGGTGAAGAAAAACAAAGGAAAAAAAATGAATTGGAAAAGAATCACAATATTTGATTTGTGTGGGTAAATATGTATCTATATTTATATTTATTTCAATATGTTTTTTTTTTTTTGTTTGCCCACACAATTCAAATTGAAATCATTCGACTTTAAAATATGCTTATAAATATTGGAGCATATAATAAATTTAGAAGGATAAGAAAGTGAACAAATAAATAAATATATATAAATATTATAAAAAGCAAATTTATGTTCACTACATTTGACTTTCTGCATTAGAAATTCATATTGTTTGTAACCAATATTTAACTTACCTTATTTATTTAGAAGTACTTTTTCGCGCAAAAAGAAAATTGTTAAATTTAAGTGTATAACCGTTCTTAACATTTATTTTTCAAAGATAATTTCTTTCAAATGTTGGTTGTAATTACGGCTAATTTGGTCCATTTAAGGTTGCAATTTTCGATGACGCATTCCAGCATTTCGAATGGTATGGCTTTCAACTACCCAATCATAGCAGACTCATCCAAATAGACTTTAAACTTATTGTAGCCCGAAAGGGAAAGTCTAAAGGTGTTGTATCACATGAGCTCGGCGGCCAATTCCCCGAAATTTTATCGCATTATTGTCACGGTTTGTGCACTATTGTAGACACTGTATTGTACTACTTGTAGATGCTGTACCAACCTGAGAAGATACAAATTCCGAAGCCTCTTCCTGTTGTGACGAAAATTGAAGTCCAGAGTACAGATGACCAGTAGGTAGTGGGTTTGTGAAGGCAACACTTATTGAATGGCAACGCTTCGAGCAATTCCGCTAATGCAGGAGATCGGATGATGGTGCAAAGGTTCCACCATCTGACCATGACGAGGTCAGATAGGCTATTTCTAGGCTAAAAGACAACAAAGCTGCAGGTGCTGAAGGCTTGCCTGGCGAGTCATTTAAGACCGGAGGAGTTGGCGTTCGAGATTCAGTGTTCTCTGTCCCGTATATAAGAAAGTAGATCCCACAATTTGCCCCAACTACCATGGTATATGTTTCCATAGCATCGCATACAAGATCCTATCGTGCGTACTGTGCACAAAATTTAAGCCTATGCTTAACAACCTGATTAAACCTTATCAGTGTAGTTTTAAACCTGCTGCATCGATCATCGACCAGATTTTCACACCACGCCACATCTACTTGTTGCTTATAAAGCCGTCTTCGACAATCCGGTAAGGGATCAACTCTACACGACAATATCTGAGTTCGGTGTTCCTGCGAAGCTCATTTGTTTATGCAGAATGACACTGTATAATTTGTGGTGTGCAGTGAAAATTCTGAAGGACTTGTACTCGCACGGGGTTTCAGGCAAGGTGGTTAGCGTACGTTGACGATGTTGACATAACCAGCATTACCATAGCCGCATTCTTTTGCACGCGAGTTAGAAAAGAACACTGACTTATTTGCCGAACTGCATGCAAAGCAACAACAAAAATAAGCGACGTCGTCTATTTTAGCCGAGTTCAATTGAAGTTGCTTATGTTTTAATCGACCTGAGTTATAGTGTTGGAAAGTAAAAGAACAGCACTATTGTGAATAGACAACTGGAATGTGCTTGGGAAATTTCAACAACACGTCAAATTATTGTAAATATAAACAAAATTAAGCAAAATAAAGCAAGTTAAAATAGAAAATTATTTTAAATAAACGAATATATTTACCACAGATTCCGCAGAATTGTTTTTTTTTTGTTTGTTTTTATTTCGTTTATAAATTTAACGAACAACCATATATACCACCAGCGTTGCTAAGTAACTAAAGGGAAATTATATTCAAGTAAAAGGGAAATTAAATGCGAGTTGGTGTTCTTTTGCAGCTCGGTTACAAAAGAATGCAGCTCATGTAAGCAATTGAAAAGAGCGTCGAATTGGTCGAAACATATGGCGATGAGGCCTGGACAATTTCCATCTCAGATGAGCGAATGCTGGGAGATTTCGAAAAAATGTCTTACACAAGCCCTTTGGACCTATTTGCATTGGTGGTGAGAGTGGATAAGGTACAACTGAGAGCTTGATCAGACATTTAGATAAACCCTACCGGTAAAAGTAGCTATAAACGAATCACCCTAAACCTATGTATGCTTTTTTGTTTGTTTAATTTTTAGGGACAGTAAATGATGGCAAATGGATGCCGTAACTCAGTGGTTGCTGCGTTAGCCTTCTGATCAATCTGTTCATGGGTTCGATCCCCGGCTGAAGCATAACAAATTTAATATCGAAACGATTTTTCTTTCGAACGGCACCTGCCTGTCGGCGAGCAATTGGCCATTCTTCCGGCAGTAACAATTTACCATGCAAAAGCTTCTGAAAGAACTGTGTGACAAAGCTGAGAACAAGTGATGGCGCAAGAGTTCTGCTATTCGGAACCGGCTAAAATGAGTAGATTTCTTCTAATGCTGTCCTATTCCATAGAAGAGCTCTTTCGAGCTCATAAGTGCCACATATTTATTTAATTCTTTTTTAATGCTGGCAAATAACTTTAGTATGATTGGCTTCGGGACAAAATTTTATTAAACATTCTTCGATATAGCCTTTCTTATTAGTATTATCATTATTATTAAAAAAAAAAACAATTAACCCATGTGTCGATTCCAACACTTTTCGACTAACGTAGTATATGCATAAGGGTTTGATTTTCCAACTCTTCTAAAAGTCGATTTCGCTTTAAATTTCATTATTTTATCTTGCGTCCTTTCCTACATCGTAGTGCATTAAATATATACATTATTTAACAACACAAATACGCTGAAGCCTGAACAGAGAGACAGACACAAATTATTCATATTTTGGCCTATATCATTATTATTTGTTCGTTAAATTTGTACGCATGTATTAGCTTTATGATGATTTTAAATATTTTACTCTTGTTGGAAAATTTTCGTATAAAAGAGCTTGTTCGCATATATTTTTATGTATAATGGCTGGTCATTAAACCATAACTTTCATCATTAAATAGTCCCTCTATAAAGTAGTAAAGTATAATGCTTCAACTTTATTCATATGTTAAATGATTATTAACACAATGTAATGAAAAAGACATAAAAAACTAACATAAAAATAAAATGCAAATGTATAAATTCTAATTAAATTTTTGTAATTTTATTTATTTTTCATATTCATTCGTTTACACTTTTATGACTTTTATACAATTAAATTAAAAAAAAAAAGAAAACCAAAATATTATGCATATATTTCCTACTCTTCCATATTTATGCATAAATATTTACACGATTATAAATGGTTTTAAACAGTCATAGCATTTCAATGCTTAGTTACTATCTATATAGTATGACCAACAGTGTTGCCAAATATAATCTTGAATCGTGAAGATATAAATCTATATTTCGCTTTTTGTTGTTATTATCACAATATATTTATATGAAGTCGTATATATTTAGTTGAATATATTTCGTGAGTATAGTATTTTATGTTTTTTTTTTTTGCTTTGAATGCAAATCAGCATTTCCCAAAGGGGCAACCTTAGATATGTTTGTTTATAGCATAATGTTGGAATAGTATTCATAATGAATAAATAAACAAAACTACAGAACAGTGGCAAGAACAACATCACCACAAATGTTCTTTGCATGACAAATGAAATTGATAATAAATCATGTTTTGTTTAGCTGCTGCCATTTTTCCCTCCATATCATTTCCCACTTGTATATTTATTTGATGTTTAGAATAGTACACAATATAGCAAAGAAATGAACTGCAGAGTTGATCAAACTGAAGCATAAAGGTAAATAAATAAATAAATAAATAAATAAATAAATAAATAAATATGTGTAGTATAAAGAAAATATTTCAAAACAAAAGAGGAAGATATTGGATAGTAAAGTTTAGAAACAAATAAAATAAGTTGATAGCATAGGGAAGTCGTCATCATCATTGGTAGCCGAAGCTAAGGCTCCGATGTTTCAATGAATATTTGATGAGATTTAATAAAAGTTGAATATTCGAACGTTGTTGTTGAGCTATTTTCCCATTATACTGTATCTCTCTTCTTTGAATTTATGAATATGTTATAATGAAAAAGTGTTAATGCTCGACTTTTGAAACTGAAAAGTACTACATAAATGGAGAAGGAAGTAAAGAATATACAACAATATTGATAAAAAATCTATTTAACTGATTTGAATACAATATTTTGTAGTAGCGTACAGTAGGAAAACAAATTGTGTATACTTAAAGTTGATTACATATTTTCTATATATTTCACGTATATATTGATTCAAAACTTTTAATTAAACGCTTACATACACTTTACATATGATATAAATATCCATATGTATATACTTATGTAATTACATGAATATTTCATAATAAACTGACAAAGCCAACAGCATTATTTTGGTTGTTTTCATTTATTTGCTGTGTATATGTATGTGTGTGCTTTTCATGGCAACACTTTTATTTGGCTCTGAGCTCACTTAGATATAAATACATAATACTGCTGCACGTGAATGCTTTTTGATATGTTCGATAACTTTCATATTCTACAATATACTACAATACAAATTACATTATCTCAATTCATTGTTGTAGTATATACACATGCAAGATACAAATGTAAAGGATTGCACAGATTTTGTTTATTAGTGTAAAAAATAAATTAAAAAGAGTAAAATAAAATAAATCAAATTAAAATAAAATACAAACTGTACCCGACTACATTACAATTATTCCTATTCTCTTGTATTGATTGACGTAGACGTAATGAATACAACAGCTCTTATGGCTTTGTGACTATTCGTTATCGAATAACATAAGGTCTAGTAAAAATAAATCTATTATTTTTGCAAAAAACTGGGACAGTGGATTTTCAAAAGCTTCTCTTGAGGCGAATTTTTCACCAGCAAAATCATTCGCTATAGACAGGAACAGGTAGTAATCACTTGGTGCCAGGTCCGAACTATAATGTGGATGCATAAGAACCTCCCAACCAAGCTTCCGGAGCTTCTGGCGAGCCACTATCGATGTGTGTGGCCTGGCGTTGTCCTGATGGAACACAATTCCTCTCCTATTGGCCAAAGCTGGCCTCTTCTGGGCGATTGCTTCCTTCATTGTTGACAGTACAGAGTTTGGTCGTAGAGGAGTAGCTCATAGTAGTTGATTCCCTGTCAAACCCACCAAACACATAGCAAAACCTTCCTGACCGTCAATCCTGGCTAGGCCACCGTTTGCGCCGGCTCACTGCAATTCGACCACGACCATTTTCGCTTGACGTTGTCGTAAGTGACCCACTTTTCATTACCAGTAACCATCCGCTACAGAAACGGATCGATTTTGTTGCGATTCAGCAGCGATTCGCAGATGAAAATTCGGTCCATGAGGTTTTTTTGCGTTTACTCGTGTCGCACCCATACATAGAGCTTCTTTTTGTATCCAGCCTTATTTAAATGATTCCAAATGGTTTTTGTGCAATCTTTAGCTCCTGGGCAATAGAAGCAGTGCTTACATGACGGTCAGACTCGACGATCTCCATTATTTTATCGATATTTTCGACAATTGGCCTTCCAGAGCGTGGTCCATCTTTGACATGAAAATTAACGGAACGGAATCGACGAAACCAATATTGCACGTGATTGGCTGTTACAGTATCAGTACCACAAACAATATTCACATTTTCAGCCGCCTGGATGTGTTTTCGCCTTTATCGAAGAAAAACTGTAAAATATGGCGTATTTTCTCTGTAGTGGTGTACATCTTTGACGCGTGCTCCAAAAATACTGAGTCAAGAAATTACAAAACTGCCTGAAAAGTTTATTTAGTATGAAATCCTATCTTTCTAACGCCATCTAGCGTAACCCGATCGCACTTATACAACGTGAGATACAGATTACTACACATCTATTGGAAAAATAATGGATTTCTTTAACTAATCCTGATATAATGTCAGATGAAGCGAAGAAAGTAATAGTAAGTATCAAAAAAGATACGATATTTATCGAAAATGGAAAAAAGCATTCTTGTGATAAACACAATTGTACTTATACAGAATTTTACATACACTTGTTTAGGGCGCAAAAAATGCTTTACATGCGATAATTAGCATTTGAATATGTGTACAGGGCACATCCGATAGTACCATTTACCTAAGTGCCTATCTAGTCCATCTTTTTCTATATTCTGAGAATTAAAAAAAAATATCGCAAGCACACAATATCAGACCCTGTCCACCACAAGAGGTAAACATTTCTAAACAAATTTTGGGATTGTTGTATTCGAATCAAAGGTTGGTTTGACAAGGTTAGATCACATTCAATTATAACCTTTTCTGCCAAATATTTGAACTGTGACCAAGAGACCATGTGTGCTCCTTCATCACGAAAAAATATACCTACTCCTACTTGACGCCATCAATGTGCTCCATTATAAAATTAATGTTTTAAAGAAACATCAATCAGAGCTAAGCTAGGGCACCCAATAAATATGGCGTTAATTTTCAAGTACATTTAAGTTCATTTTGTACGGAAGCATCTCTTAGGAGTAAGGAAAGGGAGCAAGTATGTTCAGGCAAAATTTTGGGTAGTAAAATGGGGGGTTGGTTATCTATTTTACATTTATATGGGAAACTGGAAGGAATTTCTTAAATTGTAAATTTTTAAGGCAACCCCCTCTACGGGGAAAATATTGCAGATAAGTATATTTGGAAAAAAATATTGAGGATATAAAATAGATGGGTGTCTGCCATACATGGTACGGCTCTAAGGGAATTCTAGGGATTTTCTATAACTTGCATTCAAATTAAATGGCCGCAAATATGTATTGAATAAATGTTTATCCGGTTTAGTTTACAGCTGGAAGTTATATTATTTCCGAATGGAATAATGTAATTTTTTCTGAACTTTTGATAGATACCTTTCAAAAACGATTTTCATGTGAAAATTGTTACCCACAGAGTGTGTCAACTGCTTGCCGACTCATCTTATTGGACATATTTTTGTTTTTCTTTCTTACACTGGCGTATTTAAACACAGAAATACAACGATATATACGGCGATATTGACCGCATCTTTCTTATATTTAATTTAATCGATAACTTCTTCTTGAAGACTATTAAATTCAGAGATGCTAGATTTAATATACTCGACCAGACCTAGAATCTGTATTAATTTGTTTTATGTGCTGTGTTTTGTTCATATAAATTTCATCAAATTAATTTTTATATTGTTGGTATATTCGTTGTATTTTTCAAATGCTTTAATTAAGGGAAAAACTTCCGAATTTTCCAGCGACAGCGACAAGTGTAACTATATATGATGGGTAGTTAACGTTATTGTTCATGCAGAGAAGCCGACTAATATTAAAACCACCTTCTTAATTTAATACTGCTAAATATACTATTTCTAAACTCTTTATGTGCTGCTTCGGCTAAAAACACTTAATGACGAATACTAACATATTGAGTATAACTGCAGGATTTAGTTGCATGACAAGAGGTGCTTTTTTTTAAATTATTTCCAAATAACTTAGTATGTACTTTACCTAGTATCGTATACATGTGAATGTTTCAACAAAATTATTGGCGCCAGGTTAGTAACGATATTTCGGAATAATCAATAATTTTTTGAATTTTGAATTAGGTAACTTTATAACTTTTTGTTTTATTTTCCCCTGCATTGTTTTTGCGTTAGAATATGATTACGAAAAGATATTACAATTGTATGTACTCTACTGTACCTTCAAAAGCAAATATCGAATCGCTTAATTTTCAAGTGGAATTTTTTCCCTCACATTTTTGTGAGTTGCTGGTAGGTATGCGTATTTATTTACTACTTCATCGCTAAAAAAATATCAACAATTTTTTTATATTCCATTAAATGTTTCGTATATGCCACTAGATGTACAATCATATGGGGGGTACACATATGTATACATTTATGTACATACTTGTATATAAGTACGCAAATACTTCTACACCATGTGGGTAAAATAACTTCAAACTGAAAATGTATTTTACTATGAATTTGTGTATATATGTATGTTATATTTACATGAATGTATCGCGGATACATATACATACATATTGCCTTCATTAATAGTTAGTAGTCAGGGAGTGAGTACACAAAAAAAAAAATCCAGAAAAAATATGTGTGATTGATGGAAAATAATTTTAGAATGAAAATAAAATATAAAAAGTAAATAAATAAAAATTCTAAAAACAACAACATTTGAATTTGGTCTCCGTTTCTCCCTCACGTTCACCGTCTCGCATAATATGTTTATTTTTTATTTGTTTTATTTCACTCTCACAACTGGCAAACTTCTAATACTGTGTATTTGTTTAGTTGGCATTGTTATGATTTTTATTGTTTTCTAACTTCTAAATTGATTTAAATTTTATGCAATTTTCATTGTGGTTTCACAAAATTACACACTCGCACACACATACATATAGACCACATAGTAGAACAATTGTAATTGGTGTTGTGACAACAGGAGACAACAAACAATCGATGAGACTCACTTACTGTCTGACTGACTAAAGGACTGCTTTGTTTCATTTTGATAGAATTTTAGTCGGCCTTATTAAAAATGTATGATTTCATTACTCTGCTATGCTTGCAAATGAATATTAACTGAAATAGAATGAAAGAAACAAGTATGATAAAAATTACCACTTTTGGGACGAATACAAGTCGCTTTGCAACACGTTCATAGACAAAATGGTACGCAGTGATATATGTATGTACTTTTATTTGCATACATACCTATAGAAGGAAATGGTGGTAAATAAATTGTGCTATAATGTCAATTGTATTGACTGACTCAAACACAAAATTCCCGTTGTTCATGGTAATGTCAATAAAAGTTATTTGAACAACAGAAACAATCATGTAAATAATTCGAATGAATTTTTTTATAAAAAAAAAATAAATATGTGGCACTTAAAGCCCCAAAGGGCTCATTGGCTTCTCTTCCATTACTGTTGTGCGTCTTAAATTTTGGACAATATTAGAAGGGACCTACTTATTTTAGCCGGCTTGTGACATCACTTTTTCTGAGCTTTGTCACAGAGTTCTTTAAGAAGCTTTTTCATGGCAAGTTGTTACTGTCGGAAGAATTGCCAATTGCTTGCCGACAGGTGGGTACCGTTCGAAACAAAAATCTTATCGATATTAAATTTGTTATGCACCAAGCCGGAGATTGAACCACGACATACAGATCAGAAGGCGAACACACTAACCACTGAGCTACGGCACTTTTATACTTTCCATAAAAATGCGTGTGTACCCATAGTATAATAATATGATATGCTACAATTTCACACATGTATTGTATATGGACATAGTACATATTCATACGAATATCTACGTAGTACAAGTACTTTGTATAGTATCGCGTTCATATCTATAGAAAGAAATTGTATTCAAGTAGTAATTTGGTAAATTAAAGTAAATTTATTTAATTTTCCGTAGAAATCAAAAGATTTTAACAAAATCTTTCGATTTGTGATACACTTTATGCAAGGAACTAGCTATATGGTGCTTGCTTGTGCAATATCCTCTTTCATTTCATTTCATCATTAAACTTATGGTAAAATATACTGCTAATTTATATCTGCATGGCATATAACTCTCCGCCAGTATAAAAATTGTATTTCAATCAAAAATTTTCTGGATGATCTTTTGTGAATCGGCATGGATTACCATTAGTACTTGTAATTGTTTTTAAAGAATCACAGTCGAAGTTCTTTGGTATTGTTTGTGTCAAATATATTTGTTGATGTTGAAATATGTTGTGATTTTATGATGATGATTCCTGTTCATGATAATGTCAATAAAAGTTATTTGAACAACAGAAACAATCATGTAAATAACTCAAATGAATTTTTTTATACTTTCCATAAAAATGCGTGTGTACTCATAATCTAATAATATGTTATGCTACATGGTTTTATATAGAGTTCATTAAGTTCGCATGTATTTGGGTGACCATTTATACAGTTCATAACCTATGAAAGAATGTAAGCGTTGCTAGTACAAAATGAAATAATTAAATAAATATAAAGAAAATTTCCTAAATATTTTTCAAGAGTTATTTTTATGCAACCCTTTTTATATTTGGAAAACCGCCACCATAAAGGTTAGCAAATAGCAACTAGCTCTGTTCTGATTTTTTTTTTTTTTTAAACAAGCTTTTTTATTGGATCTTTCTAAAATTACTTAGAAACTAACAATAAGTAATCAAATCTTACAAACTAAATAAAATTATGTGATATTCCCAACGTTCCATCACAATTTGTTGAGTCACGAGGTATAGCAATTTCACAGCATATTCAGTGTGTCTTTTCTTTTTAATCGACGATGCCCCGTGCTCAGCAACAATTGCCTAGCAAGAGGATTCGGATGATTGTGTAATTTTTGAACGTAGCTTCTGCAAGACATTGCAACTTCATCAGAAATTGTAAATCATGATTGATTTAGAATAAACTCAAGGACTAACACGCATTTAAAGTAGCCACTTCACTTCTCTCCTCTTAGAGAGAATTTTGATTTAATGAACATTCAGATATTCGTCTTTTATAAAAATTGTACGTAATATATCTAAATATGTCGTCTTTCACTTAATCTCTCACTGATGTAAATTTTATTTTGTTTTAATCATCACTTTAGTGTGAGAGGTTAGTGGTTTTGTATCCAAAAGTTGTAGCAGTGAGATCAAAATTTTATGTGCGGAAAAATTAAATGTACAATTACCAGATTTCGTCGTAAATTTAATAAAAGTGTATGAAAATGTATATTTCTGCTTTATATAATTAATGAATCTAAAATAAGAACTAACTGCCTGAGGGCAGCTATGCCTGTTTACGCTGAAATTTGTGTCTTCATCGTTCACCTTTATGTAAGAACCAACAGAATTCCTAACTGCAAACTTCCTTCCGGTAATGAAGTAAAGGATCAGTATAGAGGATACTCAGTTGAGTAGAGGATACTCAGCTGAGATGCCTCGAAGTCTATTTCATACCGGTATACAATAGCCATATGGATGGAGTCGATTTAATGGAAGGATTCATGGAAACTCTTAAATTTTATACCGACATACACATTTAAGGAAATCGAATGATTCAAGATGTAGTACAACAGACGAAAAAACTCTCCAGTTGTCGGAATTTAGGAACGCATTTGCAGCTGGACTAGTTATTTACAAACAAAAACCATCTGTAAGTCGGAAAGTGAGCACACCTCAAAGAAGAGCAATACAAGCAAATGTATCTGGGATTGGAGGAGGCGTCGAAGCATCCCACTGGTGAAAAAAAAACAAATGCAAATTTTGCAAATCATCCCAAATAGAATGTATTTGCCAAAAATGCAATCTGCATTTATATTGCTAAAATGCAGGCAAACCACTACAAAACATAATAACTTGGAGTCTACAATTTCTACTTTTTTAAAGATTTTTTGTTTTAATAAAAATTAATGGATACCTCTTTCTGTTAATTTATACTTTAACCAGAATAACTGGCAGTCCTTATTTTCTCTCATCTGGCGAAGAAACCGTATATGAGTAAGTATGCCACAAAATAACATACAAAATAGCACACAAAATAAAATATTAATATGACGAAGACGATTTAGAATTGATGGAAAATACTAGTACGAGTATACATATGTGGATATAATGATGTCGTCTTTTTATAGAATATGCGATTTTTACATTACGATTTAATTCCATATGTGCGTCTTTTTATTCATTTGCCTATAAGTACAGCATGCATACTTTATACATATTATAAATGTATATGAAATTGCTGATGAAAAGCCAAGATGAAATTATGAAGAAAAATTATAAATGATGAACTCAAGCGTAACAAGATGTGTAAACTTGAAGAAGCTGCTTCGCGTAGAACATGGAAAAGAAGGGGATAAAAAGAGAAATAAAAACAAGATACATATTTTCCACACAATAAAATCTACTGACATCTTTTATTTGTAATGTAATTTTTCATATTTACACAGCCATATGTACATACATTGCAGTGTAAGCTTATGCATGTACACATGTTTGCGTATGTATTGGCCACATACATGCTTGAATAATTTCTACTACTACAATGTGTTCATGCCAACGGCAAAAGGTGCTCATACATAAATGCAAATAAATACACGTTACTCATACGCATTGGTAGCCCGTAGCAGGTGGTAGCACTTTGCTAGGCTATAAATGCATGCATGTTGGAATGAATATCTTGACATTGCAATGTTAAATGAAATTGAATTGAAATGAAAGAAAAAATAACATATTTCTATATATGATTTTAATATGGGCATATTTATCAACATAAAAATGTGCTATATAAATACTAATGTACTAAGCAGACCTAGATACACTAAAGTGTAGAACGAATATTTAAATTATATTATGCCAATATAAAGACATACTACTACTATGTGTAAGTGCATGTATATGCAAATTGCGAATACTTGTACATAATTAAAAGGCATGGTCTAATTAACATTAAAATATCCTTTATCCTTTATGCAAGGGGACAAGTGAGTGAGATAGCATCAAGGCAGTCTTACTTTGGCGTAGAATATAAAAGTCAAATGTCAATATTCATCATTAGCAGCCGTAGCAGCAGCCGCAGTAGCAACTGATGTCTTTTATTATGCTGAATAGCATAATAAAGTAGGCAGCAGCGCAGCAGCAGCAAACTCACACAAGAGATAGGGATGAAAAGCGAGCAACCGAGCAGACCTTGACTTTTATACAAAATGTAAGTAAACGAATTGTACACACCATCCTCAATTCATACTTATCTTGAGCCATCACTATAGTTACAACACCATTTGAATAACTCACTGCTTTCATAGTAGGTAGTAGTGCATTATGTTAAGAATATTGCATGTGTATGTGTGTGTGTCGGTTCATGTTTGCATGAAAATGACGCACACATATATATAAATACATAAGTAAAATATGAAATTCTTGCAAATATCCTTGTATGAGTTGCTCTTGACTGCCTCAACTAGTGCTGGCTGTTGTTCTCACTACTTGGTACTACAAATATTACTTCAGTTACTGTTGTTATTATTAACAGTTTGCAGGTCATTGTTGCATAACATTGTTTTTTTTAAAGTAGCTGTCACCACTATTATTACTGTTGCTGTTGTGTTGTTACTCTTCATACTTAGTACGTAAATACATTTGATATGCAAATGGCAAACACCTTTTCTCATCACTTAGTACTGTTGCAGCTGACGACTATGCGACAAAAGCTTAACCATAGGTATTACATTGCAGAAGGTTTAAGAATAAAATAAAATATTTGAAAAATGTGAAAGCGAAGGCAATGATAAAGGATGATGATACTAAATGTAATGATGACAGCGTTTTAGCTGTACATATTTATTACGTTATGTAATTGTATACCTTACATTTTATTGAAATTTCAAAAAATCACAACTATAGGACTATTGCAAGTCAATCTCCGAATATAATACTGTTAAGCCAATAACATTTTGCTACTGCAGACTGATCACATTGGAAAGGATTTAGATGAAGTATCAAGACAAAACCGTCCAGCAATCTAAAATCCATTGAATCCAAGAATTTCTTCCGCTCAGCTTCAATAACTTTTTATTGCTTTATGATTGGACGATTTATTTCACCTATGTTAGATGAAGATTATTGGTGATCATAAAATATCCTACAGTATATCCTTTAGTATAAGGAAATGCTCTTTTAAAGCTCTTATATCAAAACGTAGCAAAGAGCAACCAAATAACTCTAATGCACCCTATGATTTTTCTCATTTTGGATACTATGAAAACACGAATGTAGCTTGTATTTCCGAACCAATCCATTAGCATCAATTATTGATTTTCAGGAGATTTCTCATTCCACTCACATCCCTAGGGGTGCAATAGTATAATTCCCATACAAGTACATATACCATTTCCAATATTGTCCAAATTTAACACGCACACAACTGGAGTGGGAGAGAAGATCGGTCCAATGATATTTCGGAGTCTCAAATTTAATGAGACAGTTAGTGGTAGTGTTTAGCTAGCTGCAGTTGCAGTCATGTTATTGAGCTACTTGTCTAAAAAAATGTGAAATATTTTTCAATGGTTTTTTAGAGAATAAAAATGTATCATATTTAAAATAAAAATATCGAATAAATAAATAAAATTAAAATTTCAATAATATGGTATAGCACCATAAATGTCATGCAGATTTGAAAAATAAGCTCTAGTCAACAACAATGACAGCAAATATCACGGAAGTAATAATGTGTATTATAAAAAGTACAATTTTTTTCTATTTAACGGAAATGTATTAAAATATAAAAAAAAACTGAAAAAACCAACGCGATATGCTTTACATTCTAGTCATGTACTGCAATAGTCTGACAATGAGCGAAATACATAAAACAAAAAAATGGAGAATAGAAAGAAAATACTGCAAAAAAACAAAAAAAAAAAATGATGAACTTAAAAAATCATAATGCCGCAAGAATTCAGCAAGATAGTTGTTTGAATGCTAGCAACATGAAGTCTAAAGCATAACAACAGAGATAGTAATGAGAGAAAAAAAAATACTGAATGAATAAAGAAACGGATGAACAAATGGAAAAGCATCAGCTAATGGAGACTGCCAGCATGAACAGAGTTGATGACAGCCTTGCCTTTAACTCAGCCAGAGCTGACTGTGCACAGAGCCGGATGAAAACCGAATATTTTTAATACGAAGAAAAATTGGGAAAATAATGGTACTGCTATCAGTACATTAGTGCCATGCATACGAGTTGTAGCACACACAATCATTAATGCAAAAATACATATACAAATAAATTCATTATTTCTCCTTAAAGCATATATACTGAGCCTTGTTAAATTTAAACATATAAACGAGAATATGTTGTACATGTTGCAATGATTTTAAATTTTTTGCGGCCTCTTTTTCAACAACTCATTTTCTGTCTCTCTCTCTCTCTATGTGTTTATTTTCATACATAGAGGAACATAACATCTGTATTTGAGTGTGAGTAACAACAAAATACCCCAAATACACTCACTGCTAAAGTACTAAGTGCTTTGTATGAAATGGTTTGTAACATTTTCAAAATATTTTCTAAGCCATGGCGATGAACACTGAAAATGTATTATAGTGTATTAAGAGTATAAATGCAGTTAATTTCTTAAAAGAATTTAAGAAATTATTTTCTCGTTATTTACTCTGAGCATGTAGTGGTAATTAAAAAAGGGGGATTTCTTAATTATTTTGCCCCCATATGATGATAATTATTATCAAATTAGCCTTTTGAATATTTAAATGTGTTGCCAAATACAGCACATGGTTATATATTTATAAATGTGTATGTTTTTCATTTCATTTGAGTGGTATTTGGAGCTTTTAATTTCTTCTTTATTTTGAAGAACACAATTTCTTTACTTTTTTATGTGCGAATGTAATTTGAAACAATACCGTAGTATTCTATTAAACGATTGAACTATCATTGACCTTGCATAGGGCTTCATTACCAAAAATGCAAGTAAACTATTGAACTAGAATGGATAAACATGTCCTTCAAAATTGAAACCAATTCGTTACTGCATTGACGAAAGATTACGATTTGCTTGCCAATGCGGTCATCTATTAATCGCCTTCGAATCGATCCAAGAGCTCCACGTAATATGCGTCGGTGATTGGTTTACTATTACAAGGTACAAAAAATTGTCGCAATGAACTAGTTGGTTGATAGACCCAACTTGTTCTAGCACGCGAAGATCACTGCCTCGACTATTCTTTCACTGATCACGAAATGGTGCAAAAACTCGCTCAGATTGAGGCTATGGTAAGTATCGCCAAACACTACTTTGAAGATGTCAAACGATTGCATTTGTTCTCAATTATGAACAAACGTGGCACAAATTTCACAAACCAATTTTATGGGCAAAAATGTGCGCCAAACTTAAATTATTGATACTTATGGCAAGCCTGTAGCCTTTATAAGTTCGTGCACCTCTTCTCGACGAGGCTTATGAAGACTATACTCCATCACTTTCAACTTCTGAATTTGGGTTGAGACGCTGAATTGAAGTCTTTGTTTGGGCGAAGACTCATGTCTAAGTCAGAAGGAGCTTGTTGGATCTTTGGGAGTGCCGACAAGCCAATTAAAAACATGATCCAGAAAATGGAAAATTGGATTCCACATCAACTGATCTGAAGGGTATGGTACATTAAGAGCTGCTAAAACTGAGTGAAATCATTAATATGGTATGCTATCAACCACAACTCATCAAATTGAAATGAGCATTAAACCAAAAAATGGCCGAAATGGACTCTACCAAACATGAGTCATTGATTTTCCATTGCCCTATCTGACTACCACTTGCTTCGATCAATGAAATACGTTTCAATTCAGATAAGAGTATCAAAATTTGAGTTGATACGTTCTCATAAGATGAGCAGTTTTATTGAGACGGAATTTATGGGTTCCCTTAAATATTGGAAAAAGTTGCAACCGCTGAATAAACCAATATTTTGAATAAAATATATTTTACCAATTTTTTGAAATAAATCCTTAAAGTCAGGAAAAGATTTATTAAAATATATTTGCACATTCAATATTTGATAGATCAGTCTAAAAATTTGATTGCGTTTCTTTGAAAAATGCTTCTTGACAAGCAAAATATAGGATAAAGTGTTGCTTATTTCAATCTTTAGGGACTATTGACCCAACCTTTTATATATAGTTAATTTATTCGAATATTACAGAAATAAAATAATTAAGTTTAACCTTCGGCGTTAAAATTAAATTAAATGCTTTTAAGCTCATTTGTACATGAAAAAAGAATGAGTAAGAATAAATCTGTCTCAATAATCGAGTTCCAAAAATACATAAGATGATATAAAAAGGAATAAAAATTTCCTAAGGAAAAGGAACAAAAAAAAAAGACGAATTTCATTCATTATAATTATCATTTGAATTGATCAAATTGAAATAAATTTTCTAAAATGTGCATAACAAATTAAGATTTCAAACTTAAATGAAATTGCCTTTAGCTAAACATCATCCATAACACATACACATACCTATGTATGTATGGGTATGCAACAGAAAGAAAACTACATTTATATTGTATATAATACCCAGAATCTTATTCAACTGCTTTCGCTTTCCATATCAAAGCAGATCGCCAAAAGAATATCATAGTTTTTGAGGATATCATATAAGGACAATGTACAGGTTTATGCATATGGAATAGTAGACAGCTTGAGGCAACTTATGCAGTTAAGACTACATCTTATGCATATACATATACATATAGGTACATACATATGTAGGTACATTTGTAGTTAAATTCATATAGAACAAGATCTGACTGCATGTCTGGAAATCTATTATAATTTGTTCAAACTTGTTTTAAGTAAATAAATTCACATATGCATGCAAATGAAGTTATTATAAAATGGAAATATTTCTACATGCACATGTATTATAGTACTTACATGCAAATTACAAAAACTTTTTACGTGTTAACTTGGTGAGCTGTATTTTATTTGATCTTTTTCCGCACCTGTTTCTTATTTAATAATCATTCTTTCTCCGGATAATCGTTTTTTTTTCGCTTAATATGTATATATTAATATTAAACTTTGAATTTCATTTTCATTCTCAGTTTTTAACAAATTCTACATTGAAAATTTGTATATATTGCTACTTTTATACGCCAGAGAAACTTTTAATTAAACTCACAATTAAATCCTTTTGAGCTGTTTAAGCTGAATACAAGAAGAGCACATGCATTTTTTATATCTTTTTGCATGAACGTACTTTTGTAATAATCACGTTCATTCTTTCACTTCCTATCTTCACCGCCCAGTTTTACATTTTTCTTCAGCTATTTTCATTGATATATGTTGAGTATTGAGACATTGAGTATCTACATATATAGGTAGCTGTTGTTGATGACAACGACAACCAGAAACAATTTTTAATTTTAATTTCCATTAACAAACAACAACAACATCAACAAACTAAATTTAAGTACATTTATTGTATTTTTCAGGCGGTTATACTATGTGTACATATAGCAAATACATACACGTATACATACTAAAAATAATCTGCACGTGTATTCCCGTTGCTTAGCTTGCGGTTTGATGTGATGTTCTGATTTGATATGCTCTTGCTGCTGGAAGTTAGTCAAACAAACTGATGAGAAAAATTGGGATGCGTTCATATATTCATATACACGGAGTATCACAGTCAATAACGACAATTTTTCATATGAAGACGATTAGTATAGGTAGTACCTGTAGTACATATTAAGGGCTTCGAAAATCCATAGCCAATATTGTATTAAAATTTACAGAGCACTAGAAAGCATATAATTAGATTGGCAAATAGACTTCTTGAAAAATTCTTGTTGCATTTAGCAGAATTAGGAAACAAATCTCCATTCTTTTACTACTGAGCTACTGAGTTCAAGGGAATGCAAATCTAAAAATCTTAAGTCGATTTATCAAGTTCAACTCTATTGTGAAAATAGTAATATTTGGTATGACCATGATTTTCGTCGGTACTCTGCTATGATGTTTTCTTTCGAAACTCCGAAATTCTACAATATTTTATATACTTAACCGCTTTTGTTCAAAATATTGTTACGTTTTTATTTTGTGAACGTTTAATTCTACTCGAATCAACCCTGTTCGATCACTGTATTCTGTCAATAATGATTGCAATACTTATTTTGTACTAACTTTGTGCAACAGCAATTTATTTAATCTATACTTCTATTTACAATTTTAACCTCTAACGTGTTATGTTGCCTCGATCACTTTCGGAATTGGATTGATTTATTTGTCAACAAATATGCCCTATTTATACTCTTTATACGCAAAACCCTAGTATATTATTTTATCGTTATCTAGAGTGTTCTCATTCTTTCTTGTTAGCTTGTTCTGGTTATCGCCAATTCCTTTTTGTTGACATTTGCTTCGATGCACATTTGCTGTTTACACATGTCCACATGTCTTACTATAATTCTTTTCTACATCAATATCTTTCATCTGCTGATAAACCTATACATCTGTCTGTATGTCTATTGCCACAATAACTGCCACAATTGTAAAGCGACCGAACTGAAAATTGGTATTCATATAGGTGTTTTTTCAATAAGTAATAGAATAGACTAGTTCGGGGTGGTACTAGATAGTAAACTAAATGGGAAACCCTATATTGACCAAATAGTCAAAAAAAAAAAACACAAACAAACAACACTCCTTGGACATACAAATGCATCTCTGGTAATAATTGGGGACTGCAACCGAAATTGTAGCACTCAATTTACTCGTTAGTAGTTTTCCCAACCATAGTCTCTAAGGCTTTATTATGGTGGAAGGAAACTCAAACCTCAAAACCGATAGGGTGGGATGGAGTGTAAACACAATCGTCCCAACCTGTGAGGACATTGCTTGGTTGTACTGATGATTTCAATATTGAATAAGGGGCTGGATCTGAGACATACTGTCCTGAGATTTCACTGTTGATCAGTCTTGAAACAATGGCAACCCTTAATCTCTGCACCAGATTCATTCTGTCTCAAGAGGTAAGAAACAAAAGATTTTTTATATATTGGGTTGGCAACTAAGTAAGTGTCGATTTCGAACATGGATGTTTCTGACTATACACATATTTTTGATACCTTTCGTCAATGTTATGCTCTTTTGTTTCTGACATTGGATAGCTGCAACATTTCTCTTATTTAAGAAACAATTTGCACATATTTTTGTTTGAAGGCAGTAGTTTGCGGTCAATTTGTGTGTGTGAAGAAATCGGCAGTTTCTTAGTTGCCAACCCAATAGTAATTCCAGATAGCCAGGCAACAATTAAAACATTGAGCGAAAAGACAAGAAACTCTAAGATTGTCTGGGAGACAGTAAATATCATTCAAAATCTTTGTAGAAAGAATCAAGTAATACTACACTGGTTTCCAGCATGCTGTGGGTTCAATGGTAATGAAGAAGGGGGCAGATTGGTAAAGGAAGGATCTGCAAGTCGGCATTATGAACATAAGCAAATACTAGGTGCTAGCAATTCTTATTAAAAACAGTGCGCCAAAAATGAATTTTTAGAAAAATCAAACATAAAATGGAACAAGATTGTGGGACAAGAAAGTCCCAAGTCATTCTTTGCGGGATGTTCAGTAAGAAAATCAACAGGTCACTGTTTGCGAAGCAACCATAAAAAAAACTCAGAACTCGCTGACAGTGAAATGTGCAGATTTTGCAAGGAGGACGAAGAAACCTTAAAATACTTAATTCCAGAATTCCCAGCCTTAATGCTAACACGAAGACAGACAACAAGTGCTGCCATTAAAATAAAAATAATAAATGAGTTCAATGATAAAAATGGAGGAAGTAATGTCTTCCAATAATTCAAAGGTATGAAAGTTCAGAAAGTTCAAAAATGGACGCAGTGCCTCGGATTAACGATGGATCGAACCCAATTAAATTGTTACTGTTACATTAGGAAACTTTGGTGTTTATTTTTTTTATAACTTCTTGGATTATGTTCTGCTACTAAGAACAATGTATACTTATAAAATGATTGATAGTTAGTTAAAGTGATTTAGTCAACTTTAGTCAATTTGGAGTATGTGATGCTACCAAGTACCATATACTTATAAAATAAATTGGCATTAATTATGTGTATCTATTAGGTAATACGTTTGTATTGCTATTTTTACATATCCTACATATTATATTTTGTATTATTTCCCCTTTTGCTAGTAACATGTTATACATGCTCTTCTATGCGTTACTATTTACACTTGTTTCTTACTATCATTTCATCATAACATCTATCTATGAAATATCATAACGACAGGAGTGTAATATTTGTTTCTTTCATTTTTTCGATCAAAAAATATTCTCAGCAACTGCTATGGTATGTTGATATATATTGATGTTGTTGATTATATTATTATTTATGTTTTATTGCCATCTGTATGCTCAACAGTAGATATAGTGTGAGTAGGCGAGAATATCATACTATATATGTACATGTAGTTGTATATGTATTTCATAAATCTTTATAAAATATACAACAATGAACTTCATCAAACCATATCACACCACAACAGCCTACAACCATATCAGATGTTGCAGTTTTGTTTTTATTTCTGGTAATTTTGTATGTTTTTGTATTGAAGTTCAAACTTTTTAATATAATTTCTTGCTTTTCTGTTAGTTTGCTGTTGTTGTTGTTGTTGTTGTTGTTGTTACTGTTGTTGTTGTTGTTCACCACTCACATTGTAATTTAATTTTAATCAAGAAAATGGTTTTCTTCTTTTGCTTCACTGTTTAACTTCTTGTAGGTATATGTGGGTACTCACACTCCCCGTCTTACTCTCTACATAGCTGTGTGTTCTATAAGTAAACTCAATTTATGGCATTTACTTGATGTTTTTTGCTGCTGTGCTAACGTGTTGTGTTCTTTTCTTTCGAAAAAATATTTTAGATCGTAATTTACATTTAATTTTCATAAACGCAATGAAATGAGTCACACATTGCTGATGTTACTGTTGCCTGACATAGCATTGCATGCATACTGGTACTACAGTCTATGATTAAATCTATGGCAAAATATAGTCAACACTTAAGTAGAGTTAGTAATTCAATGAATTATAATATATTTGGTCATATATTGTGTAGCATTTCTAAAAAGATTAGATAGCAAAAAATGTGTACAAATTTTTGATATAAGCTACCAGAGTTCTTGAGCTTATTTTAAGGCTATCATAAAATACATATTCCCCATCTACACTAAAATCATTGATATGAAACGACTGAGCATTATCCACCTGTCTGTAGTATCATTGCCGTAATTAAAAACAAAAATCTTGGATTTGAAGTTATTTTTATAAACAAACATATGGGCTTGAAATGAACACGCCTAATTTTACAGTTGTGATGTTATTTTATCTATCTGCCTGACTGTCTGTCTATATACCAAAGTGTCGGGATCTACGTTTAGATATTATCGAAGTCAATCAATTGTTTTTGTTTTTTGACTCACACAATTTTGAAACGTTCTCCGCTAAATTCATAAAATATACTTCGACTATTATTATTTTTTGCCAGAGTAATATTATATTTGAAATACCGTACAAAATAAATTTGCAGCAGGATATGAGAGGTGTACTAAATGTGCAATAAGAACAACAACAAAACCCATTAGTATACATGCATATATAGTTGTTGTTATTCGGTGTCTTGGGGAAAATAATTTTAACAAGTGCAACTGAAGTTCTACAACGTTGCTACAACATTTTACAGTGAGTAGTATGTATGAGTATGTATGTAATTGAGCGAATATAATACATGTATGTACAACTACATACATATGGCTATATAACGTTCGCATATATATTTGCATATGAAATTGTGTTTGTGTGTGAATATTTATGTGCGTGTTTATTTTAGTTTTAGATGTTAAATGCACCGCACCCGCACATCAATTAACCTACTTTCATGTGTGGCGAATGGTGTTTATATGAGTTTTGACTTGCTGGTCTAAACAGCGGGATCTCTACTCTCCTTTAAATCACTTCAATTTAATCCTATACCTTTACCGTTTGTTGGTATTATTTATTTTGGGTTAACAAATTTCGTTTTTACAAATATTCGCAGTGAATAATAACTTTAATGTGGGGTATGTTGCTTCTGTATTTTTTTTTTGTTTGTTTAATTTTCAATTAAATATTTTTGCACAAATTAATTTTTATTTCATGTACAAAAATATATTTTCAATTACACTCACAATTAGTAGAAGTAGCAACTTTGATTTTCATTTTTTAAATATGCTTTTATTTTTCTTAATTTATTTTTTCGCCGAATCACTGCGCTTTTTGCAACCGTTTTCGACAAAAGTCAACTTCTAACTGAAATCATTTGGCGCTTATTGCATACCATATCATTATCATCATCATCATCGTCATCGTCATCGGCATCTTAGCGGTAGTCTCCAACATATGGAGTGTTTCCTCTTCTTCTTCTTCTCCTTAACATCATTTAATTATTACGCATGCGCCAAACGTACTATGATTTTCTTGAATGAAAAGCTCTATATTTGATTTTACCGCCAAAGCAATTCCGAATATTTTTCGGAATCATACTTATATTTTGTCTATGTGTTGTATTGGAGTAGGTATGCGAAAGAGAGCCTTATGTAAACTGGATACTCTTAAAATACAATATTATCACTGTTACACTGCCGCTTGGCGAGACTGTCCATTGAGCTAGACTTCATTACTATTTTCAATTTATTGGTATGCATCATTTTATTTACTTCAGCTTTACACTTACTTTTTCTTTGTTTGTTTTTTTTTTTTTTTTGCCTCACACCCCATATTATTATACCCTGCATAATGCAATATGCATGGTATATTCATTTCGGTCAGATGTTTGTGTCCACTTGAAGGAATCTCCGGAGATATAGACATGGATATATATTCGTGATCAGCGTCGATTAAATTTTCGATTTAACGATGTCCGTCCGTCCGTCCGTCCGTCCGTCCGTCCGTCTGTCTGTCACCTGGCTGGTTCGCACGATAACTTGAGTAAATATTGAGCTATTTCGATGAAATTTGGCATAAGTAATCTATGATCCAAGGGTACGGAGGGGATTGATATTGGGCATGATCGGTCAATAGCCACGCCCACACCAAGCATTCAAAGCGACTAACCTCGAAATTTTCAAAATCTTTAACTTGCTATAACTCACACAATATACCACTTGGGACAACAATATTTTGCACATAGAGTTATATTATACTACTATATAACCTCACCAAAAGTGGATGAGCCACGCCTACTTTCTAGCGTAGCTCCCATACAAAGTGTCTGTACTTCTTTTAAATTGAAACTGCTGTAACTTCTACAATCTTCTGTCTAGAATAACCATAATTGACACTTAGATTAACACGGTAGTCAAAAATAATATGGCAGAAAATCAATATGCCACGCCCACTCCTTTTTGGGTCTCCCATACAAAGTTGCGGAAATTAAAAAAAATGTTACCGGTTATAACTTGCAAACTATTCAGCGTAGAATAACGAGATTTAAGGTGTGGATTAGTATTGTACGAGCAACTAGGCTTACAGAAAATAGGCGCACCACGCCCAGTGTTTATCGTAGCCCCCATACAAATTTTAAATTGAAACAGCTGTAACTTCGGCAATCTTCTGTCTAGAATAACCATAATTGACACTTAAATTAATATCGTAGTCGGCAAAAATCTGGCAGAAAATCAGTGTGCCACGCCCACTCCTTCATGGGTCTCCCATACAAAGTCGAGTGAATTAAACTAAAATGTTAAGCTCCATAGCTTACAAACCATTTAGCCTAGGACAACGAGACTTAGGGTATGGATTAGTATTGTACGAGCAACTAGGCTCACAGAAAATGGGAGCACCACGCCCAGTTTTTATCGTAGCCCCCATACAAATTTTAAATTGAAACAGCTGTAACTTCGGCAATCTTATGTCTACAATAACCATAATTGACACTTAAATTAATATCGTAGTCGGAAATAATCTGGCGAAAAATCAGCGTACCACGCCCACTTCTTATTGGGGCTCCCATACAAAGTTGAGGAAATTAAACAAAAATGTTAACCACCATAACTGAGAAACTATTCAACGTAGGACACCAAATTTAAGGTGTGGATTAACATTGAAAAATTAATTGGATTTACTAGAAAGTGGTAAGCCACGCCCACTTTTTATATAGCTCCCATACTAAGCCTCGGAATTATCTTAAAATCCTTTTACTTCGTCAAAGTCAACCATATTTCGGGTGTAAATTAGTAGTATATGCAAAAATTGTTTCTCGAAAAGTGGAAATAAAAGAAAAGTTGGATATTCGAGTAAACTTTTTATATATAAATCTACATATGCAGGGTATAGTTTGGTCGGCCCCAGCCGACTGTAAGGAGATTTTTTTTATATCGTTTTTCATCCTTCTCTCATGCTGTTTCTACACTCCTTCATTTGGAAATTTATTATTGTCGGCCAGACACCGCATCGCACCACAATACTGTAGGCATCATCCACTGTTGGAAATATATTGTACAATAGGGGTATACACACCGACTATGGGATTCGGGCATCGTGGTATTTAGATATTTGGGTAAACTGTATGAAGTCAGTGCACTTCGAATAGTTTCGTTGTGTTGCGCCTCTATTTTTTTATTCCTTCAAGCAAAGAATTCCCATTTTCAACTTAATTTCCAACTTGTACAGTATAAGCATCAGCTGACTCTTTATTGGAAACAAATTCAAACCAAAAAAAAAAAAAGAATTCATCAACAAGCACATAAAAGCACAAACGCTTATACTTTCTTTGTTATCAGAATAAAAATTACCTTTATAAGAAGTTTGTACTTTATTGTTTACCCTTTGAAACCAACTCACAGTTTGAGTATTGCATACACTGGTATATACGTGTGTATACCCCTAATGTGAATAGTTGGATAGAAGCAACAGTCAGCGTGTTATATACGCGTGTATAAAATGAACAGATAATCCTTTTAATAGGCTGCAAATGCTGTCGCTACTTTTGTAATACATAATATTGCTGTTGCTATTACTCCCTACTTTACTTTTCCGGCTTACGAAATTGACAGCGTGGATTTATTTATATTCGTTTACTGAATGCTTTGTTTATTTTATTTTTGTACGAAATTATTGTTAATTAAGGATTCACATGGTAATAACATTTAGACGATTTGCCTTCGTGCCTTTTCATGGATCCGTATCTTGTTTATTACTTAGGGGTCTTACCCAATTTATACACTAATATAATTAAATGCGAATAAATTTCATGAAATTGATGTGATTTTACGATTTGTTTTTATTTATTCGATTTCTGTTTTTTTTTGCCATTGTTCTTATTTAAAAGCTTTATCTGATTGAGTTTTTATTTTACAGTGTAATATTTAATTCTACAAATAAACAAGGATCACTCATATAAGCAAGCAAATGCACCTTGATGTTCACGAAAAAAAAAAACACAAAGGTCTACATTTATGAAAGTTGTGCATCGTTTTACGTGAATGGTTTGAATGACTATAGGCTGGAACAGATTTTATACTAAATTATAAAGGGTTATCCATTTCGTGGTTTCAAAAGTATAGGGCTAGAATTCGACATCTGTCAAACTGAGTTGTTAAAACAATTTCTTTCTTTTTCAGTTCAAAGTCTGACATTTGCGAAAATGGATCGCTTAACTATCGCACAACGCATTAAAATTGTAAAAACCTACTACAAAAATGGTGATTCTGCCACAGCCACATATCGTGCTTTAAGAGGAGATTATGGTTTACATAATCGTCCAACTACGCAAGCAATTGGCAAAATTGTGAAGAAATATGAAGAGACTGGATCGGTTACAGATATTGTAAGGCCTGTGCATCATCGTTTCGCTCGTACCACCGAAAATATCGCTGCTGTAAGTGAAAGTGTTGCTGAAGACCCGAATGTGTCGATTCCTCGTCGTTCTCAGGAATTAGGACTGTCTTACGGCACATTATGGCGTATTTTGCATTTGGATCTACACCTACATCCATATAAAATCCAGCTCACACAACAACTGAAGCCAGCTGACCATTCACAACGTCATAGATACGTCGAATGGGTGCTTGAACAACAGGCGGTGGACGGCGATTTTTCGAACAAAATTTTCTTCAGCGACGAAGCACATTTCTCACTCGGTGGGTATGTTTACAAAAAAAAATTGTCGTATTTGGTGTTCTGAGAATCCTCAAGTAATTGAAGAGAGGCCACTATATCCACAAAAAATCACTGCTTGGTGCGCTCTTTGGTCCGGAAGTGTGATTGGACCTTACTTCTTCGAAAACGACGATGGAACGACTGTCATCGTCAATTCGGAGCGTTATGGTCATATGATAACCGACTTTTTTTTGCCTGCTATTGAAGAATACGACTTAGAGAATATGTGGTTTCAACAAGACGGTGCCACATACCACACAACTCGAGCGAATATGGCTTTATTGCAAGAGAAATTTTCTGGCCGCGTAATTTCTCGTCGTGGCGATATCAAGTGGCCACCAAGATCATGCAATTTGACACCGCTTGACTTTTTTTTGTGGGGCTACGCGAAAGACCGTGTTTATGCAGATAAACCTTTAACTATTGAGCACCTAAAAACCAACATTCGTCACGTTATGGCTGAGATACCGCCCAATATGTGTCAAAAAGTGGTCGAAAATTACCTCAAAAGAATCGATACTTGCAACAATTCGCGTGGTGGTCATTTAAATGATGTAGTATTTCACACATAATGTCAACGTTCAAACTTTATAATAAAAAAGAAATATCATGATAAAAAGTATTTTATATGTGTTTTATTTACACTTACTTTTGAAACCGCAAAATGGATAACCCTTTAATTATTATGACAGCTAGAATTAGGAAACTTTAGTAGAAATTAACATTTTCGGTTGTAACCAGACTAAACGATATACCTCAAATTATTTAACGTATTTAGAAAAATATTTGATCACAACATTGTCCAGGATAAGACCAAAACTTAACCTGAAATATTAGAAGTATTAACACGTAGAGGCACACTTCAATTAAGATTCGTCTAAAACAGACCCAGGCCCAAGAAAATGACAAATACTTTCATTTGACAATTAAACCGTCGGATCGCAAAAGATTAATTGGGCAATATTTAGACACGTTCAAGCCCTTCCATCGCAACTTCCAACACGATTCTTCTCCCGTATAATGCCAAAAGACTACTAAAACTCTCGGTAAACTGCTAGAAGTTTACTTGATACTATAAGCCCTGAAATATTGTTACGTCAGCATGTTTACACAAAAGTAGAGGTCTGTTTGAACGCATTAGTATCAACAGTAGAGAAATCCCTTCAGAAAAATGAATGAAAGGTCTTCGAGGATGTTGAACAAGCTTTTAAAAATATTCTTACCGCGGTAATTACGGATGCTCTTGTACGTCTTCATATGAACACAATGCTTAGCAGATGGATAATACCGTATACTGAAACAAAAGTTGAAAGAAGAGCCATTTCACAGGGAGAATTATTCACCCCTGATCTATGGTAGTGGTAATGGAATATTTGCTTTGACTGAGCTGCATATTTAAATTTCGGATAGGTTCGACGAACAATTGAGGTAGTGGGACTATCCGGCCCATCATTCTAATCTATTTTAAACTATATTTTTCGTAGTTAATAAGGTACTTTACTAAAAATGTGGAGCAAATAATCCCTAATAATAAATTTTCACTGATAAGTCTTTCAAAAAAATGTTTAATTCTTTTGGATTATGAAGTGGATTAAATGACAGAATACTTCACTGAATTTCACTAACCATTTCATGAGCTTTTGAAAAATATCTCAAATATACTATTCGAAATAAACGTTTAATCTCCTCTCGTCAAGATATTCGTGATTCAGTATTTCCTTTAGGCATCCAAGATAAACTTACACCTTATAAAGGTGAGGACACCTTTATTTGGTTATGAGGGGTAGTCATGTAGCTTGCTCTGCTTAGTATGTGATTGCACCTTCACTATTAATGAGGGTTCTCCACGTGGCAACCACCGGGCAATGTCCTACTGGCACCCGCTGGGAGACGGCTGAAGTGAGTGGCTCGATTAGAGCTTGTGCGCTGGGTTTGGGAACCGCCACATAAACAAATCCCCCCAGTGAATAGTATAAAAATGCCTCGGAAACAGACTACCGGATCACCCTTTGTTGATGACCCCCGTAAACGAAATAAGGACCATGATTTACGGATAAGCACCTGAAATGTCCGGTCCCTTTGTAGGGAGGGTGCTTCTATCCAGCTGGTTGATGTTCTCGAGAAATACAGGGCTGACATCACCGCTCTCCAGGAAATGCGATGGACGGGACTGGGCTGCTCCAATCCAAGATAAACATTGGGAGAAAATAGAAAGAGAATTTAAACTATGAACCTTTCTCAAGTATCTACTTATGTTTTAAAACACAATATGCATTAAAACATCCATATTTAATATCAATAATATTTAAAAAAAAATAAATAAATATGTGGCACTTAAAGTCCCGAAGGGCTCTTTGGCCGAGCTTCTCTTCCATTACTGTTGTGCGTATTAAATTTTGGACAGTATTAGAGGGGACCTACTTAATTTAGCCGGTTCCGAACCGCAGAACTTTTGCATCATCTCTTTTTTGAGCTTTGTCACAGAGTTATTTTTATGGCAAATTGTTACTGCCGATAAAATTGCCAATTACTTGCCGACAGGTTGGTACCGTTCAAAAGAACAATTTTTTCTATATAAAATTTGTTATACTTCCGCCGGGAATTGAACCTACTACCTACAGATCAAAAGGTCAATACACTGAGCTACGGCACCCACATCAATAATGTTATAGTTATTAATATATCATTTATATTAATATATATATATATATATATATATATATATATATATGGTATGCACATTTATGATACCAGAACGATCTACAACATTACAATATGCATATACACTGCCTTTAATTAGAAAGTATATATAGTATAGCAGCTTCTTTGATGATCAAAATAGTTAGTTAGCATGCATTTTTTCAGTTTTCTTATTCTTCGTATAAGAAATGCATCATCATCTACGTATACCTATAGATATATGTTGAATGCATGGTCACCACCATCCTCAGATGGTAACACTCTCAGATTCTTTCAGATCTTTTGATACTTTAATATGCTTCCGTATACACAAACACACATTTAGGTAGTATAACTAAGTGCATACTACATGTGAAGTGTTATGCCTCTAATATGTTCCACCACATTGTAACAAGATTTTCCACAAAAGGTTTTCCAATTTATTTCTCATACCAGTATATGTAGATATATATATATTTATGTACGTACTTGTTCTAAATATTATCCGCTTACTGGTCGTTTCTGTTGGTTGATGGTCGTAAAGGTTATTAGAAAATCTTTCGTGCATTTTTAATACGACAAACTTACTTTCAATACAATTTCTCGCTTCACTAGAACACGTAGCCGTATTAGTATAACGAGCTCTAGGTGCTTGTGTGTTTGTGTACTCGTAGAAGTCCGTTATTTGTTTTTGTGTAATATTGTATTATTATAGTGTGTATACACTATACAGTATATTTGTACATACTAAACCATGTATGACTTTGATATGTTGAGTTTTAAAATTAGTCTTGCAACAAAATAAATGCATGTTTATGGCAGCTCAAAGCAATGCATAACCGCATACGAGCATATGCATACCATATAGAGATATCATATATAAGATCTACTACACTTATACATATATATACGTACAAACAAAGAACAGTTCATGCGTGCCCCATTGCGTACAAAGTGTTATAAAGCAGAATAAAAAGAATTTTAATGAAAAATTTGTACACATATATCAAAAGTAAATTAAGTGGCTGATATACCTTAAAACAGACCATCAAAACAGCCTGCGTCTTCTTCTTTTCTTTTACTTTTTCTTCTCTTTATGTACCTGGTTCCGTATGAGCACTAGTGCAGACCATAGAACGAGTGATCTAATGTGCATATTTAAAGAAAGAGTCCTTCTTAAATCTATGTGGTTTACTAGTCCCTTTTTCGAAGAAGGTGTTGAATTTTGAATTTTGTTTTGTGAAGCTGGGAATGGAATATGAGATTTCGGACCCAAATTGTGCTTCTGCGTCTGCTGCAAAAATTATTAAACTTATTTTCTTTTATTTAGCTAGTTGGCTGCCTTGAGTATCGATTTCAAGCAGCATACTATTTACAGTGTTTAGAATGCTTTCAAGAATCATTTGTAATATAATGAATTTACTTCTTTGGGTTTTTTGGTATTGAGTCTTTCAATGTCATTTCTAAGCTCCTCAACATCAACATTGGGGATCGACATTTGTTTTAGAAGGTTTGTAAATGCAATCCGATTTCTGCGAAAATATATTGAAGACTACTACTGAAGTCCGTTCTTATCTAAGAGCAATCTTATTATTAAGATGTCAGCTTATATACATTTAATATTTGAGTCAGTGCTAAAATATGGATGATTTATCATAATTTCTACAAAACATTCATTTGGCTTATACTTATAGTTATGTAGATATGATAAATGAAAATCATATAAGACTGCTCATACCTTATATGATTTTTAATTTGTTTTATTTTCTGCAACGAATTTAAAATACTCATCTAACTTAGGGCCAATATGAAATTTCCAAATCAATTGAAGATATGCAAATTATTAGATGTTCAAATACAAATGTACACATGCATACACATTTGTATGTACATAGACACTACTCACAACTTCAGCGTCATTGAATTATACAAGCTTCAAATAAGGTATGAGAAAAGGACTCTTTGTAGGACTCGAATGGGAAAATCAAACAAAATCCCTTCCTTTTTGGTTAGAATAAATTGAATTTGAATATATTGGATGAAATATAAAAAAAAAAAAAAAAAATAACATAAATACATGTTGCATGTATAAAAGTTGTATAGTTAAATAAAGTTGAGATGAAAGAGCATGTATTCGTCATTCGGACAGCTAAGACATTTAAGTAGATAGTGCAGATAGATACACAAGGATAGTCTTGCCATCTTTCGAGTACTTTCATAGTATATTGAATAAGGAAGAAAATGGGAAGCGTAATACTAAAAACGATATGATGGAAATAACGATGTGCAAAGAGAAAGACAGAAAAAGCTAAAATTATCTAGTGACAAAAAATTCAATTTTTTTGTTTATTGTATTCTATAATGAACCGAATTTTTTAGTGATAATGGAATTATTATATAAAGAAAAAGTTAATAAGCTTATTACAAATATGGCTGAAATAAATATATCAACTTCGATGAATACTTTTAATAAATGTTATATTTCTCTTTTTTTTTGTACTGCTATTGCCAATATGGAAATGATAAGTTCAAAATGTTGTATGATAGATACAATAATCCATTTCTATAACCTACATTGTCCCTTTGCCAGCAACAAATGAGAAATTTAAAGTTCCCACAGAGTAATTTTATCATATTTTAAAGAATACGTAAATCAAATTCAAATTACATCGCTTTGAACAGACCCAAAATGATGTCCAGGATTTTCATAAATATTGATACAATATTAAATTCAATCATTTGATAGATAAAAGTCTTCAAATTTAATTTAATTTGTTGCCGATTAGCAATTGACATTTAGTCTATCTTATTTGACAACAACAGTTATCAGTAACAATCCATCAATCAGGCAAAGAATCATTGTTGAAGTTCGTAATTCTAATGGAGAAAGAATTTCACAATAAATTGTTTATATTAATACGAAATTATTTTAATATATTGGCTGAGTAAAATTCCGAGGAAAATCTGTGTCGTTCACTCTGTGTTGGTCCTCGGGCCGCCAATAAAAGAATGTTTTCCATAATAATAAATTCTTGTTCCACATACATAAATAAATGTTCAGTTTGCATTTGAAAATATGTGTTACAATATTTATGGGAAGACTACGCATAGAATGAGTTAAAGAATACATACAAAAGTAAAGGGATATCGGTCAAAAGTATTATCCACAAATAGTAGTACTCAAAAAGCGTAGACATAAATGGAATTACTAACGAACCTAGTCGTGTATCGTATGTAGGCAAAGAAGTAAATGAGTAATGGTGTGAGTGAGTATTCTATGTAAATATTGTATGTGTTTGTTTGTGTGTGTGTGTGTATTTGAATTTATGTAGATATACCATTTGATGCTTTTAATCTCTTTTAAATTGTTATTTTAATTGGTTTTTGGGTTATGAATTTTAAAGCACTTGGTATCAACCTCTCTTATTCTCATAACTTTAACACCATTAATGAATACCAAGTAGTACTATAACTATCGCAATGTATATGTATGTGCGTGCTTATGAGTATAAGGATCAAAATATTTTTCATTTCTTTTATGAATTTATTAGACAATTATAATAATCCAATTAAGTAGAGGTATAAAATACCTATGTAACTACTTTCGTCACCCTTTTGTTAGGCAGTTCGTTCAACTTGTTATTAAAATAGGTGGATACCTTTATATTATTGTTGATTCTGTTTGATGTTCTTGGTATGGTTGTTGTTTTTACCCACTCAATTAATCCTTATTCATTACAACATATCGTTTTATTAAAATTTTAATTAATAGTTTATCTTATGATTATCATCGACATCATCATCCCACCTTAAACCTTAATGTGATTATGTTCACCTAGAAAATACATATGCCATACACTGCAAAGCAAAAATGATGGATTCATGCACAAATGCTTGCAAATTTTTACACAACATATGTTGAGGAACATTCAATCAAGTTTGATGTTTCTTCATATTTGTCTACAATTCTTATTTCGGTATTAACTACCGAAATAAGCATTTTGGAACTATTTATCTGATTACAGAAAATTCAAACTATCGTACCTTTTGAGATCAGTGAAATTGACCGACTCCTTGAGATTTGTAGGGAGTAAAAAGAAGATGAAAGATCAACGTCTGATATATAAAAATATACTTAAAAATGGTAGAAAATATTCATAAACCAAAATACTACTCTTAAAGACGTCGAAATTAAAATATATCTTACTTACATGGTGCCATCGGTTCTAAATGGTAGAACTAAGGCTGGAGAAATGAATCGAAACAAGATGTTGCCGGTTGTTATTCAAATATACTAATATGATGAAGTCATGAATAGCTAAAATTTGATTATACTTTATCAAAACTTTACTCCTGAGTGTATAAGTGAACGAAACACAGTTGATATAATTTTTTATAATTTTATTTATTAAATTCAATTTTCATATTTATTTTCTACAATGTTCATATTTATTTTATTCAATGTTCATATTTATTTTTTCTTTATAACGACTTAATTATTCTATTAAATAGGTTACAATGTTTTAATTATTCCGATAAATAGGTTATCGTGCCTGCTATGCAGGTTCGAGACTTCAAACAAGACTGACTTTGAAATAAATTTACTTTAACAGAAACTCTGTGGCCAAAATGTCGACTAAGCGAAACAGTCTATTTGGAAAGGAAAATAAAACATCAGCCAGACGCTGATAGGACAAAATTTGAAACGCGCGTGTGGTTTGTTTTCGCAATTGCATTCGCGCTAAGTCAAAACAACAACAATGAATGCTTTAAGCATAAGAATGGACAACAACAATGCATGCTTTAAGCAAAGGAACGGATGTGCGCGCGGCTTGCATGGATTTGCAAGTTCGAAATATGAAACGAAAGAAATTTTTTGGTCACGTTGAAGCGACGTATCTAGTTTTTAGTCACGTTGAGGAGACGTATCTTAACTTATATACATATGGTTATTAACTGTAGCATGTGTATAAAATTCATTTTAACCGTTTAAACACTTATCATCTTTATGTGTTAATACAGAAAATGGGCCAAACACTACTTTAAAATATGGCAATTATGAAAGACAAAAAAAAAAATCGCTTACACTTCATGACATACGTAATGTATATAAGACGTATGTAGTATATGTGACATTAATGTATAGTATACACCTATATGTGTATTAACGCCTAAAAGTTGACAGCAATAAAATAATTAATGAACGTACGAACCAACGACCTAACAAGCGAATAAACGCAACATTGTTTCGTGATGGATGAAATGGAAAGCATTACGTGAAATATGAACAATAACAACACAAAGACAGTGGCATTATTCATCATCACCTGCCACGATTGCTGACGACAGCAATGGCGCCACAATTTCAAAAGTTAATTTTCATTTTAAAATTTACACTTTGTGGTCTTTATACTTTCTGACACTTGCCATTTTTGTTATACCTTTTAATATACTGCTGATGTAGTTGTTGCTTTTGTTGTTTGTTACCCCTCTGTTGTTGCTATTGCCATTTGTAGCTTATAAAACTCGATTAAGCAAGCACTTATCTTAAACGTTAAACATTGTTCAGTGAGAGTTAGCGTTCAAATGTGTGTATGGGTGTGTGTGTGTTAATGTCAATAACCCCACAACGATAAAAACATAAAATGGTCACAATAAAAATAAATCCGCTAAAAATCATCTCTTTAAGAACTACAAAACATTAAATTTTGTATGGTAAGAATATACCTAAAAACAATATATACAGACACATGCGTACATACAAACTTGTATCATCGAAACCCGTAACTAAAGAAGTAACCGCAATACTATCAAGTATTAGATTATACTTGCACCCGCTTATACACCATGGCAATCTCTTCGATATTATTTCAATTGTGATAAACTTTATGCTGATGATAATGCTAATAATAATGATAATAATGATGATAATGATGATTGAACCTTTTGCTGATTACATCAAATCATCTACCACATTTTTCCTACTGTTTGTATGCGTATTATTGTATCCCATGCATAAGTGTGAAAGCGTGAAAATGCTGAATCATCCAGAAGCTCAGGTAAATGCAGACGACACACATTTATTTATCATCGAAATCATGATGATGATGATGCGACGATGACGATGACGACGACGACGATGACGACCATTACTTTAGGCCACAACAATTCCCATTTGGTATGATGACATTAGAAATGATGTCATAATGTTATTTTTGTTTTTGTGGTTCTTATTTCTGTACTTTGTATGTATTGTATTATTATACCAAAATGAAATTGTGAGAAATTATTGTATTTGTTATATACGATTAGTCAGTCGATTTCACCTTCTCATACAATACTACGCCTATTCCTAGATTATAAAGGGTTATCCATTTTGCGGTTTCAAAAGTAAGTATAAATAAAACACATATAAAATATTTTTTATCATGATATTTCTTTTTTATTATAAAGTTTGAACGTTGACATTATGTGTGAAATACTACATCATTTAAATGACCACCACGCGAATTGTTGCAAGCATCGATTCTTTTGAGGTAATTTTCGACCACTTTTTGACACATATTGGGCGGTATCTCAGCCATAACGTGACGAATGTTGGTTTTTAGGTGCTCAAGAGTTAAAGGTTTATCTGCATAAACACGGTCTTTCGCGTAGCCCCACAAAAAAAAGTCAAGCGGTGTCAAATTGCATGATCTTGGTGGCCACTTGATATCGCCACGACGAGAAATTACGCGGCCAGAAAATTTCTCTTGCAATAAAGCCATATTCGCTCGAGTTGTGTGGCATGTGGCACCGTCTTGTTGAAACCACATATTCTCTAAGTCGTATTCTTCAATAGCAGGCAAAAAAAAGTCGGTTATCATATGACCATAACGCTCCGAATTGACGGTGACAGTCGTTCCATCGTCATTTTCGAAGAAGTAAGGTCCAATCACACTTCCGGACCAAAGAGCGCACCAAGCAGTGATTTTTTGTGGATATAGTGGCCGCTCTTCAATTACTTGAGGATTCTCAGAACACCAAATACGACAATTTTTTTTGGTAAACATACCCACCGAGTGAGAAATGTGCTTCGTCGCTGAAGAAAATTTTGTTCGAAAAATCGCCGTCCACCGCCTGTTGTTCAAGCACCCATTCGACGTATCTATGACGTTGTGAATGGTCAGCTGGCTTCAGTTGTTGTGTGAGCTGGATTTTATATGGATGTAGGTGTAGATCCAAATGCAAAATACGCCATAATGTGCCGTAAGACAGTCCTAATTCCTGAGAACGACGAGGAATCGACACATTCGGGTCTTCGGCAACACTTTCACTTACAGCAGCGATATTTTCGGTGGTACGAGCGAAACGATGATGCACAGGCCTTACAATATCTGTAACCGATCCAGTCTCTTCATATTTCTTCACAATTTTGCCAATTGCTTGCGTAGTTGGACGATTATGTAAACCATAATCTCCTCTTAAAGCACGATATGTGGCTGTGGCAGAATCACCATTTTTGTAGTAGGTTTTTACAATTTTAATGCGTTGTGCGATAGTTAAGCGATCCATTTTCGCAAATGTCAGACTTTGAACTGAAAAAGAAAGAAATTGTTTTAACAACTCAGTTTGTCAGATGTCGAATTCTAGCCCTATACTTTTGAAACCGCGAAATGGATAACCCTTTACTATACTATTTTGAGGTTAGGCTATTTTTATAGCATAAATTGCCTAACCTTGTCAATGAATTCTAGTATATACATAACAGAGCTGTAAAAGTATTGAATCATTATGGAATTCACTTACCCTTAATTCATTTAAAAGCTGTATCAACGAGACTGCACTGTTTTGCTTCGAATTCGTTAAAGAATGGCAGGCAAACCATTCATCATTCTCAAAAGCTTAAAATTATTACACTTTCCCATTCAGTAAAGAGTGAGACTTGAAAAATATCAATCCCATTCTTGCTAGACTTAAAAATATGATGAATTTATTCGACATTATAATTCTCTTAAACTTTGAAAGCATAGCTGCTTTGGAACAAAACCCATGGTGCTATTATGAAGGTAGAGCAACTACAAAGAATTCCTCTTGGCTGCGCCATATAGTGTCAGAAACTTACTTCTTACAGTGTCAAGCTAGTGTGTTTCTTGTTTCCTTTTCAACTTCTTCTTCTTATTTTTCCATGTGTTTATTATTGTTTTATTTACTTTTTCTCCTTCTTTCATCAGAACTCTCCCCAATGGCTCTACCTTGTGTTATTATACCATGACAAAACCAATCAGCTGTTATTATTCACATAAATAAATAGATATTGGGAGCATATTGTTAGCAATTAGCTCGATCGTTGCTTTTTGGGAAACACTTTCAAATTCCTTTTTTGTTTTTCCGGTCATGGCCTTTAAGTTCTCATATTCCCTAAATGTATTTGAATGCTTTACACGCAAGTACCATGCAGTTTTGTATTGCATATGAAACAACGCAAAAGAATTCCACCTCTTTTCTTGTAGTAGTTATTTAATTTTAATAAATTTATACAAATATGATACGCCTAATATATAACGGAAAAATTGTTTGAGCGAACCTTTTCAATTACAGAAAAAAATTTTTCATATAAAATAGAGTTTACAACAGCTTGTTGAGGCTCGTACTGTACTTCTGGTGATGACTGTAACATTGATGTCTCTAACGCAGACTTTTCTGAAATAGGACTATCAAACCAAATATAGGATAGTTCTTCCCATTCTTCAACCATGTGGTCACTTTGCAATGAAGAATTCTCACAATCAATTAAATTTTCATTTTCTTTTGAACACATTTTTAAATTTATCTCACAAGACTCACTTGGAAGAAATTCACGTTTGAAAAGAAATTAACGGATCATTATATAGCTATGCATTTTACGTAAATATGCGTATATATACGTAAAATTCTTGAAGGAGATCAAACTACCAGGAACAAACATGCTAGTCGTTACTTCTCAATTTATTAAAAAGATTACAAAAAAAAAAACAAACAAACAAATTGTAATACGAAATAAAAGTTCTATAATTTTTTCCATTTAATACTACTTTCTTTATATTTAATATAAACCAATGGCAACCACAAATGAAAGATCCAACAACTATACAGATATTTTGTAAACAACAAAACGCGAAGAAGAAGAAAGGCTGTCAGCTTGCTACTGAATGGATATCGCCACTCCCATTCTTTTTAGGCTGCAGCCATCTGCTGCTGCATTCATCAAAATTTCAATTCTGTGTGAATTCTTTAGTTTTTTAAATTCATGAATTGAAAACGAACGAAACTCATTCATTTTTATCAGCCTAAAGACTTCACATATTAAATGATAGAAAAAAAGGAGTTCAGCTTTTCAAAATTTAAATAAAAGAATTAAATGTGTAAATTCCTTCTCACTTTTACAGCTCTGATACATACATAGTATAGCACGCATGTAGGTACAAGTATACTACATATAGAATAAGACTGTCATTTTGGGATGAACTGGCAGTTATAGTAGTCCTTGAATATAAGTAATTCAAATATTGTCAAAATATACCATTCATAACAAAACTGGAACTTATCTTCCCAAAGTACCCACAGTTTTTAAAAGATATTAGTGCTAAAGACGCTATAGACTCAAGATTTCGGTGAAGCATATTCAAGAAACCATGAATATGCTCTCCCAAACCGCCTGGGGTTTTTAAGAAGTTGGCAGATATGTATAGACGAAACACAGATTCATGTACGAAAAAAATATGTAATCACTTTGAGCATATCATAGACCACACATCTACTCTAATCACATGAAAAAGCAGTCAAACTTTGATTTTCAAGAAAACAGAAATTTCGATTTAATGTATATGTGTTTTAAACAATATTAATATCAAAGATATAAATAACTAACACCAAATATTATAGGAGTATATTTTTAGGAGTACCATATATGGTACATTGTATAAGTAGGAATACCTTAGTGAGAACTAGGAATTACATACTCACATATATATGTATGTATGTATGTACACTTTCATAAATTTGACTTTATTTATGGAAGTATGAAAGTGTTTGTTAAATATAGGCAGGCATACTCAATACTCATACCCATATATATATGGGTATATGGGTATATATATGGGTATATGGGTGCCGTAGCTCAGTGGTTAGTGTGTTCGCCTTCTGATCTGTAGGTCGTGGTTCAATCCCCGGCTTGGTGCATAACAAATTTAATATCGATAAGATTTTTCTTTCGAACGGTACCCACCTGTCGGCAAGCAATTGGCAATTCTTCCGACAGTAACAACTTGCCATGAAAAAGCTTCTTAAAGAACTCTGTGACTCAGAAGCTCAGAAAAAGTGATGTCACAAGTGTTCTGCCGTTCGGAACCGGATAAAATAAGTAGGTCCTTTCTAATATTGTCCAAAATTTAAGACGCACAACAGTAATGGAAGAGAAGCTCGGCCAATGAGCCCTTTGGGGCTTATGTGCCACATATTTATTTTTTTTTTTTATTTATACTCAATAATTCACCTTCTCTCAGTGACTATTTTCATCACCATTCCATTTTTCATTGCCTTTATTGATTACATTATTTATTTTTTGGCTATTTGACAGAGTCACCATACCAATATTCAAGTAATATACTATTGTAAAGTAAGTTGCCCTTTTCCCATATTAGTTGAGTAGGTTACATTTGTGGTTATTGGTGTGTATGTTTTTTGTTTTGTTTTAATTTTCATTACCATGCATGGAGTAAACAATAGTTTAATACATTTCACTTGGTTTTAAACATACTTAACTCGAGAGTGTTTTAGGGGCGAAATATTTGTTTAGGCAATGCAACAGTCAAACAGTAGTAAATATCAAAACAATTTTTTTTTTTAGACGATCGATTCTAAAGTTTGATATGTAGTAGTACAGAGCTATATTTAGTTTATTCATATTGTTATTCTATGACATTCGGTTTAATGCAATTTTGCAATTATCAACATACGATACGGTACCATATCATGGAATTCCGGAAACAAATGATTAACTACGGGATACCTAAAGAAATTATTCTTTCCGGAAGTACTCTCAAGGTAAGTATTTAAAAAACAAGTGAAACATTATGAACTTCTTTCTTGTGATACGTTCTAATGTGCATATGCCTTTGGGCTGATATTGCAAAGTTTTATTGTTTTTCTAGTTCAAGGTATATACGTGTATATTTGATGTTGGCGTTGTTGTTGTTTTTGTTCTTTTTAATATTTAAATTTTCATCCCTGTGGTGTTGTAATTTTACGGCACACCCCTGTTGCTTTGTTGGAGACACCGATACAACTTAGATTTTGATGGTATTTTGCTATTGCTATTTTAAGTTATGTACGTATCTTAAATTCAGGTATAGCTATATATAGACTTTGTGTATTATCCAAAAGGGAATGAATAGTTTAATCAAGATTTTTATTGTGTACATGTATGTATGTGTATTTAAGGATATTAGCGTCATAACATCATACTCTAATAATTTCGGAAACTTTCTATCTGCTTCCCCTGTGCTGTAAAATAAAGCAAAATATTATATGACTTAAGGTGGAAAATAAAGTGTTAGTTAAGTCAAGAGTTATAAAAGCGGTTCGACCCTCTTCTATTTTTATTATATGTATACCTATACTCACTGTAATTGTGTCTCTTGTAATATTGATACCAATAGAACGAATAAAATTTAAATAGCATTTTATATGATAAAAACTGGCCATAACTTTATGTACGTGATTTGATTTTAAATGCAAACATATATAAACTAACTCGTAAACAAAAACTCTCCACTAGCTCGTGGTTGGTTAATACTGAGTCTATTATTGTTATAACCGAGTTTTACTTAATTAAGCTTTTGTAACTATACTTGTATGCAGTTCTTAATACGAGCTTTATTGTATACAGAGATATTAGCAGTCAATGAAATGCTGTCAACAGCATTTATTTATTTATTGGTACCTTGAGTATGCAATAAATAATTCAATTCATAAGCACATAGATTATTAATTCAAATCAATTCAGTAGTTTTAAAAACGCAAGAAGGCATATGCTAACCAGAAGCAAAAAAATGCATATGTATATAAATTACGAGTCTATTATTTTATGTATGCCATATGTAAATAAAAATCAATACAATGGTTGAATGTGAGTATGTTCTCGTGTATATAAAAGAACCATGTGAAAATAAATCGTAATCACAAAATAATGCATAATTTAACTATAAGTATATGCAAATATACAGCACTTGGCACTGTATTTAAAGAGAGATATACTAAATTGTTGTTTTTTTTTACCATTTTTAATCAGGAATAGGGCTCGATTCAATGAAGACTTGATTGAACACTTGAACCGCGGCTCCTATGAGAGATTCTAAGGCGTAGATGGAAGCAAATGAATAAAAAACATAGAATTTTGTTCAATTTTTCATATTGCATAATTTACACTTAACTATAAAAAAGTATAAAATTATATGAGTTCATTTAAACTCACAATTTCTACGATGACGAATCACAAAATGTGTAAACACCAAAGAAACTGCGAATGCATTATATTTCTGACTGATATTTGAATTATGCGCGTGCGTCGAACTTAACTAATTTCCAACACAAATCTAAAAGCTGTTAGAAGGTGCATGGGTGGTGGCATGGGTTCTCAAAAAATGCTTGATCAGGGACTTGAACTCTACAGCACAGGTCTAGTATGTATTTTCCAAGAGGAGTTCTGCTTCGCACTCTTTAGTATCAATTAATTTGTTTTTAATACTATTACATAATATATATACTATTTGTCACATAACATATAACAGTAGTTCACTTTGCGCTTATAGTTGAATCGATTTATTTGCCCAGCAGCAAATTTGTCAAGGTCTTGCGAACATAAGGCATTTAAATAAAACAGTTTGGTTTTATTTTAAATTTTAATTAAACGTTTAATATTTGTATTTATTTGTATAATGTTTGAATATAATTTGTACGAGTATTGTTTGAAAAAAAAACGTTTGTTGTTCTATGTTTAAATACACGCCGTTTATTTAATTCACTTAATTTAGTGTTTTTTTTTTGTTTAATAGTATTAACAATATTTATTTTAAACCACGCCGATTACTTCCCACGCCGCCGTCTCAAATAGTAGATTGGGAATGATGATACCAAGAGAATGATAACAACACGTGAGCCACCTAACGGGTACTTTCATCTATTTAAGTACAGGGTGACTTAAACAGCATTAAATAACGGCTTTAATGCAAGTGAAATACACATATCAGTATCGCTGTATGCATACTACTTCCAGAAGTCTTTCTCAAAAATCAAGGAGGAAATTTTTTTAGCAAATAAACTACATTGAGCTGTAGAAATATACTCATAATTTTGAATTTGTTTTGATTTTAGTACACATCTAGAGAGCAATCGAATCAATTCACTGTTAGAGTGCCCCTTGGCTTTGTATCGTGGAAGATCGTGAACTCTAATTCTGTCAGGGTTATCTTTTTCATTTATGTATTTTTTTTTTCATTTTGGAAATAATATATTTGACAAAAAAATTCAAAAAAATCTTTAACAATATTTTCGAAAAAATTATTTTTATAATCACTTTAGTCAGGTAAATTATTGTATGGTATGTGGTGCAACGGTAAAGTTCTAGCTTGATTTTTCTTTTAGTTTTAGACACATGTTGTAATTCTTATATCAAAATCACAAACTCCTTCTGAAAGCTGTTCTACGGAATGGCTTACAATTTGGCCCGTTTCATATAAAAATAATTAAAGAGAGCATGCGGATGGTAAGGCTTTTTGGATTTATAAAAAAGCTCAATATATATTATTACAAATTATAAGTCTTTCTTCCTAACTTTGCGGTGAAGAGTCATTTCTTATTGCTTTTGAAATCACGTTAATGCTGCGGATCTGTGATTATCCATCATTAAAGCGATAAAAATATATTTAAATTATTTCTTACAAAATAGACGAAACCGAGCGACATGGATCCTATTTATTGTTCAGCCAGGTTTCCTTTTTGGGTGGGAAGAAATCAAATATAGATAGATGAAATTAATTTTCATTTTTTCTGAAAAATATATTATAAATCTGGAAAAAATGTCAATACATGTTAGGATTTTGGTAAAAACCCTCGGGGAAAACTCTGTGCTCATGTGCATCAACCCCGACGACTCTCCTTCTAATTTGAACTGGTCGTATTTATGGGCAGTTATATTAAACTGTCTGGCAAATGCATCACTATTGAATTGAAATGTATTTGCAAATTATATTGTATAATAAAAATAAAAATGCATGATAAACAACGAAAAAAGGAAAGAGCAAATTTCAAACTATAATTGCATTTCAAATATTACAAATCCATCGAAGAATCATATTTAATATATTTCATATGGATGATTCCAAAAAAATTGATTATGGCCACAGGGAGGAAAAGATGAATAATAAAACGAAGTAAATGTTGCCAAACAAAAATTATTTAATGCCAACTGACAACTTATATTGTTTACATCTGCAAGTCCACATCATCGCATTACATTACATCATGACATCATATATCACATTCTATGCAAATGGATTCATTTGCATACCATGTGTGTTTAGCATATGTGTAGGCATATCAATTTTGGAGACCGTTGAGACTAACTGTTATTATGTTGGTATGGTGCGCTTGTCTTGTGGCCTGGGGACTTTGTTCTTTGCTTTGGTTTAGCTTTATACCAATTTATGTAGTGTGATTTTTGGTTTTCATTTCATTTCGTTTGACTTTCTACTCGAATCTAAATAACAAAATAAATGGCAACAAATAAAAACCGAAACTCAAAACGGAAGACTACATTGTATGACGCAAGAGCAAGAGCAACATCTACAAAAAGGTCATCATTATTGGCAGAAATATGTTTTAGATTCCATTCTACCCCTTCATTACTCATTTGCTTGGCTTTAAACCACAGACAGTTTGCACACTTTTACATATGCATGATATGTAACATATATTATGACATAGGTTTACATTATATGCATTAGCTCAAAATTCATGTAGATAAAATTTAACAAATTCAAAGGTCTTCAATATTGACATCACAAAGTTCACGCACAAACACATATAGTTATACGAGTATATAGTATACATATGCAATTGAAGTTTAATGCACAATTTTCAGTGCGTGTTTGCATGTGGATATTTTTATTTACTCTCAATTATACACCTAAATTTATACACAAATGGAGAAAGTTTTATGTATACATAATATATATTTTTTCAGAGTACTTTTAGGTGGAAAGAAATATTTAAAATTGAATTTAAGGAATATTTGAGCGAAAACAATCACTGATTTATTTGCTTAAGCAGCATACTAGAGCATGTTACTAAGGCGATAGCTATAATTTAGCAACACAATATTGCTTTCATTAGTTTGTTGGATATACTTACTTACTTACTTACTTATGTGGCCATAACAACCGAATATCGATTTAGGCCGAAAATAACATACTTCGCCAGCCATCTCTGTTCTTCGCTAGCTGTCGCCAGTTCGAAATTCCAAGCGCCGTCAGGTTCTCCAGTACTTGGTCTTTCCACCGGAGGTTTGGTCTTCCTCTTCTGCGTCGTCCTCCAGCGGGTTCCGAATATAACACCTTCTTAGCTGGAGCGTGTCCTTCCATTCGCTCGACATGACCTAGCCAGCGCAGCCGTTGGATTTTGATGCGCTTTACTATGTCAATATCGGCATACAGCTTGTACAGCTCATGGTTGTACCTTATTCGGTACTCGCCACCAACGCAAATAGGTCCAAAGATCTTGCGTAGGACTTTTCTCTCGAAAACTCCAAGCATTCGCTCATCCGAGGTGGAAATTGTCCAGGCTTCAGCTCCATATGTTAGGACAGGCATGATGAGAGACTTGTAGAGTGTAGTTTTCGTTCTTCGAGAGAGAGCTCGACTTCTCAATTGCTTACTCAGCCCACAGTAACACCTGTTAGCAAGAGTTATCCTTGTCGGTACACATCTCTATCTCCTCACACTCGCGGCTTTCCAACTCCCTCTTCTTGCGCCTGAAAAGACGTATCTCTGCACTACTTTTCTCTCTGTACCGCTTCTTAACAGCTCGCGTTGCGACTGCACGCAGGGTTTTTCTGTAGGCGGCGTCTTTCTCTGCGGTAGCATCGCAACACTCCTGATCATACCACTAATTCCTCAGAGGCCGGTAGTAACCGATTACCTCCTCGGCAGCAGTAGTCATGGAGTGGGATATATGTGTCCACCGTGCGCATGTATCATCAAGAGGGAGAGTGTTCTGCATAAGCAGATCCGATAGTCGAGTGGAAAATGCATCTGCTGTCTCTGTGATCGCAGCTTACTGACGTCGAGCTTTCTCTGTGTGGGACTTCTCTTGTTATTTGCGACACATAAGCGTGTGCGCACCTTAGCTGCAACAAGGTAGTGATCCGAGTCGATGTTGACACCACGGATCGATTTCACGTCCATCACACTGGAAGCATGTCTTCCGTCAATCACCACATGATCAACTTGGTTTCTTGTACGTTGATCTGGAGACAGCCATGTCGCTTTGTGGATGTCGAGATGCTGGAATCTGGTACCACCAATTACCATGTTTCGTGCTGTGGCGAAGTCGATCAGCCTCATTCCGTTATCGGAGGTGTTCTGGTGGAGGCTGAATTTTCCGACAGTTGGACCAAAGGTACCTTCCTTGCCAACCCTGGCATTAAAGTCGCCAAGCACGATTTTGATATCGTGGCGGGGGCAGCGGTTATAAGCTTCTTCGAGGCGCTGAAAAAAGCTCTCCTTGGTCACATTGTCCTTCTCATCCGTCAGAGCGTGGGCACATATAAGGCTGATGTTGAAAAATTTTGCCTTGATGCGGATTGTGGCCAGCCGCTCGTTCACAGGCGAGAACTGTGAGACAAGATGTCGTAGTCTCTTGCTGACCAAAAATCCACATTCTAATTCGTGTCTTTCAGCATGGCAACTGTAGTAAATGAGACAGGATGCTCTTTCGGAGCAGCCCTGTCCCGTCCATCGCATTTCCTGGAGAGCGGTGATGTCAGCTCTGTATTTTTCGAGGACATCAACCAGCTGTATAGAGGCACCCTCCCTATAAATTGACCGGACATTCCAGGTGCATATCCGTAAATCGTGGTCCTTTTTTCGTTTGCGAGGGTCATCAACAAAAGCGGTAGTCCTTATCCGAGGCATAGTTATTTTTTTCATTGGGGGAATTTTTTATGTGGCGGGTCCCAAACACAACGCACAACCTCTAACCGAGGGAATTTTCGCCACTCACTTCAGCCGCCTCCTAGCGGGTGCCAGGAAGACGTTGCCCGGTGGTCGCCACGTGAAGGGCCCCCATTAATAATATAATGAAGGCGCCATCACATAGTAAGCAGAGCAAGCTACATGACTACCCCTCATTAACAAATAAAGGTATCATCACATAGCGCTCAGATCAAGCTACATGACAGCCAGTGAGTTGAGTTGCGATGAGTTCAACAAGGATTGCGCTAGCCCCACCCGGTTGAGGCAGTTAGACACGTTACCTTGCGAAAACACCACCAGACCATGTATGTATATGTGGCAAAAAATGTCACATATTCCATATTTTTTTTCCTTTTAGTACATTTTTTTAATTTTATTTTAAGACATTGCCCCCGAAAATATTGAACATTTTGATTTTATATAATTCTAATGACTTGAAGAATTTCAGAGATCTTAAATATGTAACAGTTTCGAGTCTTTATCAAATTATTATTTTTTTATTTAGTTATTTAACTGGCTGGGCTACGAGGCCTGTTGTTTAAAGGTGCGTTTATCAAATTTTTATTATTAATGACTTTTTATAGAGCCATATCAACGACTGTGCCCTCTCTTAATTTGATGATACTAGTATAAGAAAATTTTGAAGCTGTGAAATTTATTTGCAATAATGTCGAAAATGCATTTTTCGGCTCCAGAGGAAAACAGTCCAAATTATCTATTTATCATAATTTTAATTATTTTTTCATCCATTTTCAAGTAATATTATCACTGAAGATTTTCCGATTACCATTACATTTCTTTCTATGATATCATTAAAGTCCAAGATGAGATTCGGTTTGTAAGCTTACATTTTACTATTCATAGATATGAAATGGTAACAATTTTTTCGATATTATTGTAAAAGTAGTTCAACATTAATTCATATAGCCAATGATTTCATCATATATTCATTTGGCATCAAGGTTGTCTAATACTTCTTTAATGTTATTTAATATATAGTTTTACTTACGCTTGGTTAAAACTTGTGAGATTCTGAACCTGAAATGTTTTTTGGACCATAAATGGTATTTTAGACTCATTGAAAAGTTGTGATGATGAAAATGATGTGTTGTCCAAGAAATATACTTCATTATCTTACCTCAATTGTATGTAAAATTGCATGTCCTGAATATAATTACTTTTGAGTTACAACCATAAGTACAGCAACAATGAGTTGTTGAAATAATCGTAAAAGAAAAATTAAAAAGGATATTGTACTTATAAGTAATATTTAACATAGTGTGTAATTATACCACTTTGCATTTATAGTCGAATACACAAACATATCAAATTGGTATGAAAATAAAATAATACGATTTTGTTGAAACACTATAGAATATCATCACACTATTATTTATGTGTATCGTCGCACAGTGGTTGGAGAAGACAGCTGAAGTATATGTGAAGTCGTACAAAGAATACACCATAAATCTAGCCCTCCATAAGCTTATACCTCAGGGAGTTGACATAATTGAAGCACTATCTTTGCCAGTTTGCCAATTTGATATAAAATTCTTGAATAGCGTGTCTAAAAACACAATAAATGGCAGTTTCAAAGAGAGTTTCTTATTTGCAGGGAAATTTACAGTTGTTTTCACAGCTGTCAACTGTTAAACTATAAATTTTGTAGACTTATTCGGATTTATTGGGTATGTGAATTAGTAACCGTCTTTTTATAATAATTAAAAATCATTTTATTTTAATTCTGTAAAAAAATCAGAAAGTATGACATTTCCGCATCTTTCTGGTAATTTATGGATTCCATTCCAAAACAACTTCGCCGGCTTGGAGACCAAAAACGAATCGAGACAATTTTTGATTCCGCTGACTGGACCGGAAGAAGTGGTAATCTGAAGGCGCCAGATCTGGTCTATAAGGCGATTGGGATAAAACTTCTCATCCGCTATTAGCAAGATAGTTTTTGGCCGGAATAACAATGTGTGACCGTGCGTTGTCATGGTGAAAAATTACCGATTCGTGTCTGGTCGCATATTTCGGGCGTTTTTCGATCATTGCTCTCTTCAATCGCATCAACTGTTGTCAGTACAGCTCTCCCGTAATGGTTCAACCAGGTCTTGCTCGAGTAATATCTCCAAATACTCGTCTTAAAACTTTTTCGGCTGTCCAAAGCATTTATTGTATTTGATATCAAAATCACTGTTTTTGAAACGCACAAACCACTCCTTACACTGTAAATTGGATAGAGTATTGTCACCATACAATTCCACAAGCAAACGATGACCTTCAGCCGCACTTTTCTTTGCGAAAATAACTTAATAACTTAATAAAACTTCCCGCAAATGCTGTTTTTTTCGCCAATTCTTAAAATCTTCCATTGTGAAAAAGATGATGCGCACAACCACATTGAAAGCGATTGACTGATTTTGACAACAAGCGAATAGACATTTAACCCATTTTAGTCTATTGGGTATTTAAATACCCAAGAAAACTCTGAAACTTCAAAAATTTTAGCACGAACTAGGAAATAGACATCGAGGTATTTTTTTCATAATAGTGAAGAGGAAAGATAAACCTAAAAATAAAAAATAAAACCATACAAATTTTCAGGGGTTTTTCCTTTAGTTTTGTACCATTGAAAATTCTGTTTTTTTCTGAGTCGGAAAATGCTCCCAAATAAATGAAAAATGGGAAAAAATGGAAAACGCGCACTCTTTCTAGGTGGCCTAAGGTATCCTTTTTAGAATAGAGACAATCAAGCAAAAATGCGCTAACAAACCTGGTCGTCACACGAGATATTTTGAAAATGGGTATTTAAATACCCGACAGTCCATGGTGTGTAGTCAAAATGCAATTTTTTGTTGTATGACAAATATAAATTGAAGTAAATAAAAAGCGCATAGAAATTTGAATTTTTCTTATTTTATTAAAAATTGGCAAAAAATTTTCATTGAGCCATTGCTTTTTTTTGTTGGTCTCGTGCAACACCTTTATGGTAGTCCGAAAAGCAAGGAGCTGGATGCAAGTTTGTCTGGCACTTCAAGTATCATATTCAGTTTTACCGCCGCACTGCGAACAACGATGACGAGTGTTGAGCTTTCCGATCAAATGATCCATTCGATCATAACGCGTTGTTAGTTTGGCCCCGGAAGTCGATTTTCTTCCTGGATGATGAGAAGTGCGCTTTACCATAATGGATTCACAAACCGCCACTCGGAATTCTACTTGAGACATCAAGGGGTTATTTTCATAGTTGCGACAAAAGCAGTATAGCTTCCACGCATTTACCATGACCGCGTCTAACGCATTTGTCATCAACGGCCAATACCACTTCTTGCCTCGAATCCGAATTCGATAATTATTTATTGCATTGTCAAAAAGGTCCACACCACCCATGCGATTATTATATTGGCTGACCAAATGAGGCTGATCAATTAGAACATTTTTTTGTTGCTTTCGATCATACCGCTTTGCATAAGATATTGGCGTATGGCTCATGAAATTCGATAGTAAAGTTACAACCTGAAAATATAGGAATAATGATTAACGCTGGGACAAAATGGAACGTTTCTGAGAATAACTTACTGCATTATCGTTCCAACGCTCTGCAAGTATTGAATTGTTTCTATCAAAATAAAAGTCAGATGTCCCGCGAGGTTTCTTGCGCATTTCTTTGATGCTTATCAATGGAGCATGATTGGTCCGATTATCACGTACAGTTCCCAAAGCGAAGTATCCATCCTTTGATAAACGCGTCATTAGCTTGTGACTTGTAAAAAAGTTGTCAAACGTTACAGTGTGCTTAGAGCGGTCCTCTAGATGCGACAAAAGTGATAAGACAGTTCGTTCTCCAAGTCCAAAGTCGGGATTTTTTTGCTCTGATGCACCAGCGTACGGGATAAACTGGTATAAGTATCCTTCTGTCGAGGCTAAGCACCAATACTTGTATCCAAATCGAATTGGTTTACTTTTGATGAACGTCTTACATGAATGTCGGCCATAGTAGGCTATCATTTGCTCATCAATCGAAAGATTGTGAGAAAATATGCCAAATTGAAGGAATTTTTTATTTAATAAATTATTCAATGGTGCAACTTTTGCAAATTTGTTTTTCGGATCCAGCGCTGAGTTTTCGCAGACGTGAAAGTATTGTTTGATTTTTTTGAATCTGTCCCGCGAAATACATTCCTTTATTAGCGAGCAGCCTAGCGATTCTCGATTTGACCAGTAATAATTTGTTTGCGGCAAGGTGTGGTATCCTGTGATGTACAATACGCCCAAAAATATTTTTATTTCGCTAATTGAAGTAGCGAATGATAGACAATTGTTTTCCGCAGCATATTGATTAGTAGAGGTTACCAACAATTGCAACACTTCCTCGTCAATAAACATTTCCCAAAGCTGCACAGGATCCATAGCACCAATGTTTTCATATAACGCTTTGTAAGAAGCAGATGTATCGTCAAACGGAATCTTATCGAATTCATAGTTTTCCTTTCGGGACCATTTTGGCTTACTACTTAAGAATGCATACGAAATGCCGCGCATTTCGTATGCATTCTTTTTCTAACTTATTTCGGGGAAACCCCTTTTTCTATATTTTGCAAATATCGCTCGCGCACATAACGCGAACGAAATACCGCGGATTATTTTTTGGCAAAAAAGTTAAAGCGAAAGCAGGTCACACCATGGCCTGTCGGGTATTTAAATACCCATACCATATCTCAGGTGTGGGTGCAGATAAAAAAAAAATTATTTTTTCTTTCAACTTCTATGGTTCACCAGGCACGCCAATAAAAATTTCATCAAAATCGTATGAGCCGATCTATGGTCAGTCTTTAATGGGTTAAAATGACATTTCGAACAATGATGTACGACATCGTGCATAAAAGGTCGGTTACTAGTTCATGCACGCAATAGCATTACAAAAATACTATGATCCCACAGTTTTGTAAAAATCGTAACAGTCTTTCTAAATTTTTGCATAAAACATGACTTCTGAGACCACTGTGCGCCGTCGCCATGGTAAACCAATTAAATTTATTTACTTGCAGTTAACGCTGCCACATACACGTGCATACTGACTAAGTAGAAAATGAAAATAAGGGAAAAATATATGAAAAGCGCGAAAACGATTAAATACAATTTATACACGTTTAAGTCATTCTTTTTGCATTTTATATAAACGCGTATTGTACTTACAACTGCAGCAATCACATACAGCTGTAGAGGTAAATACAACCATATTGTGTGTGCCGTAGCTCAGTGGTTAGTGTGTTCGCCTTCTGATCTGTAGGTCGTGGTTCAATACCCGGCTGATGCATAACAAATTTAATATCGAAAAGATTTTTCTTTCGAACGGTACCCACCTGTCGGCAAGCAATTGGCAATTCTTCCGACAGTAACAACTTGCCATGAAAAAGCTTCTAAAAAGAACTCTGTGACAAAGCTCAGAAAAAGTGATGTCTGCCGTTCGGAACCGGCTAAAATAAGTAGGTCCATTCTAATATTGTCCAAAATTTAAGACACACAACAGTAATGGAAGAGAAGCTCGGCCCATGAGCCCTTTGGGGCTTTAAGTGCTACATATATATATATATATATATATATATATATATATATATATATATATATATATATATATTTATATATATATATATATATATTTATATATTGTAGTGAATATACACAAACATAATCAACTGTATACGATCGCTTGTTGTATTTGTTCATTTTAACTGTTTATATACTTGTACGTAGGTATGTACATACCTACTTGCCTGTGAATACTCTATTCACTAGTATTCCTCTCCTCCTACATACTTACATATCAAAAGCAAAGAATTAATAATAAAATAAAACAATGAAACAAAAGGATTAAAAATGAAACATGTTAAATTAATGTGAGTGTATATAAATGTGAACACAAACAACAACAACAACAATGAAGTAAGCGGCAGTATGCAGCTTATTGTCCATTGTGAATTGGCTTAACATGTTGTGCTCTACTGATTGTTGGCGTAATGGTAGACCACATGTGAATATATGCCACTATGCAGATACAATATATATGTATATACATATAATGGCCCTTTGTATAACTATGTTCGCCCTATATGTGATGACGACTATATTTAAAATAAATAAATACGATACTTCCTACTGTGGTAAGCCTAGCAGACTAGTAGACAGACGACAGGAAACTTTTATTTTATTGAATTGCCGCAAATTCCCTTAAACATTATATAATTTTGTTTTACAGGAAGAAATATGTTTATACATATATTGTGATTTATTATGTGATGTGTTAGATTTGCCTTTTCATTAGATTTAAAGGAAACACATTTGGTAAGTATATAAATTATAATTTAATTCAACACTCGTGCTTTTCATCATCAATATTGTCCTCATCTCTTCGGATCGACTAAAAGGGACAACACATACATCCAATGTCCTCGCGACTAAAACAGACACCATTCGAAGTGCATAATAAAGTTGTCCTGGCGCGTAACGATCGATAAATGTCATACTCAGTGATATCAAGATATCCCGTAATCCAATTTAATAAATCAATTGGAAATTCTTCATAGATGGATATGTCCTACAACAGTAAAAATAAAGAAAAAAAACAGAAATACAAAATTTTGAAAATTGTTTCAAATATCCTGTATTTTTCAATAATAAAAGTCCTTATGGTAGATATATTGTAATTATAAAAATCAATCTATCCTTTTGTTATGATTGCCGTTACGTTACGGCTTACATGCATATAACACACCTCCAATACGAAAATGTGTGGAGTTCTTGAAGAGGAAATTAGTCCTTTTGAGGTATTTGCGAAAATAACCCAATAGAAAAAGAATCTACATAAATGAATATGGGTGTAAATAGTGCATTGATTTTCTGAGTAAGAATCGAGATTTTGTCGATTTTAAATTTATTTATTCGATTTTCGATATTCACTCAGTGATGCAATGTACATATGTACTATTATTCGTATTTGAAAAAAAAAAAACACCAATAACTGGATATATTGATTTAATATTTTCATCAGCATATAGCTTAATTCAATATTTTTTTCTCCCCTGTTAACATTATTTTCAGTTATACATATACATCCATCCAGCCACACGTATGTACAAATATTTTGAGTATATAGTTTTATTAAACTCATAGTTACTCATTTTATAAAACTTCTCTAATTAAATAATATATTTTTAGCACTGTTAATTCGTACCAAAGAGAAAGTTTTAATCAAATCGAATTTCGAAAAACAAAATTTGTTAAACGACAAACAAAATAACCATATACTCGTTTGTACAGTACAGTAAATCGAATTATTTATATTTGCTACAGAAAAATTAAATATACAAACTGAACGAGAAAATTTAATCAAATCCTGCAATAAACTAACGTAAATAAATTGCAATAATTTTAGGGAAATCAATGAATAAAATATTCAAGAGTACTACCTACCTATTCTACTTACTATAAATTCTATAAATAAAATCATAAATCAAAATACATAACTGCATATAAATCAGAACGAATCCATTTTGCACTAACTCACTCAATCGCCTACTAACTTACTTTATGCCATATATATAGGGTATTTGTTTTAGAGTGTTAGCATGTTGTGTCAAATTCTAATAAAATACTAAAAGGTTGTGTAAATTACATGAATTTGAGTACGACTATGTGCCATATGAGTACCACAATCAACCCGAATATGGCACAGACCACTTTTGGACTTCTTTTTCGATTACTTGTGGCCATTATTAAAGCTTTGGCCGCGCAAATTGACAATCAATTTACAACCTTTGCATATTGAATTCATATTGAATTTTTGTTTTTTTTTTTTTAATACTAAGAATTTATTGAATCTTTCTACCATTCGGAGAAACTCACAATAAGTATTCAATCTTACAAACTAACTTAAAATTATGTGATATTCCTTGTGTTCCGTCACAATTTGTTGAGTCGCGCGGTTTAGCAATTACACAGCGTATTCAATGTGTCATTTCTTTTTAAACGTCGATGGCCTGTGCTCAGTAATAATTGCATAGCAAGAGGATTCGGATGGTTGTATAATTTTTGAATGTAGCTTCTGCAAATTGAATATAACACTAAAAAAAACACCTTCTTCAAAGTAGTGCTCTGGAATCAATGCTTCGTAACACACCACGACTGATTGTACATATTATTGATCTGGTACAGCTGAGCGAAATTCTTCAGAAGAACAAAAACAAAAAACTGCTAATATGGATGTTGGATCTTTTATTTTTACTTTTTCTGTGATTAAGTATGTACTTAAGTAAGTACAAGGATCATAGTAGAATACAAAAAAAAAACGGTTGCAACATAAAACTCTGTTTGTGTCACGGAAAATGAATTCAATTCAATTAAAACAAAAAAAAAAACAAAAATTATGTAACCTCCTTCTTACAAAGAATCCATTTCGAAGCATTTGCAATTTAAATGTGCTCATTAAATGTGCGGAAATGAGCATTTCTGCAAGCGACAACAACGTCAACAAGAAAACCTCCTACTACTAAATAACTTTAAAATAACATTATTATATTTACTTACTTACTACCTATACTTCTATATTCTCTCGATTTATATAATGAACAATAATATATTGCATACGTACACCATACCAATTTGCACTCATACATACACATGCTCATCTGCATGCATATCTGACTATTGTATGATATATACATATGTCTGTCTATTTGGCTGATTGTTTGCCTGTCAGTAAATATGTCTGCATATTTGCCTTATTACATTTTTCATTGCATGCGTCATTTTGTTCAATGTACTACATACGAGCACTTGATGATGCCTTTGATGACATGTCTTAGGATGTGCGGAACTTAGAATGTGAATTTGTTATGTTACGATGATGGCGCATGTACACATACATGCATATAACATAATGTGACAATTTAACATCACCATCATGCAACAGTAAATATAACACGTACAAATTTGAAATTGAAGCAATATTTCAACGCATTCAAATAGGCACAAACACAAGGGAAACAAACCCAGTCCAAATATCGCATTCTATGTAACAGCATCATTACGAGTAAGTAGTTTCAACAATTTGTAGCAAATGTAGCTGAAAGTGCCTTGAGGGCTATATACTATACGTTTATATTTGATTCTTAGAGCAATGGCATGAACAGGTACTGTTTACGTTGTCGTCTTTCTTCATTATGTTCTTCTTGTTCATTTTTAGCGATATTTCAACGATTAAACGCATCTTGAGGTAAGCACTTTTTAAAATGTAGGAAATGTCGGAAATAGATTTGTTAATACATATAACACACACACACCCACATATACGAAAACAAACTGCTAAAGTGGTTGTCGAATTGCATAGCATGTAACAACATCAACGAAATCCACTTACAAGACGGAAATTAACTTTTACATACTTGATTCGTTTTGATTTTATACTTTCCCATCGTTTTCTTATACGTTTTCATAATTAAAAATTACAAGTTGATTAAATACTGTATAATATACTATAATCTATGACTGGGGAAGGTTTTATAAATATATACATTTTTTCTTGTTGATATTTTATGAGTATTGTAATCGAATTTCACGCTTCAATATATGTACTTAGATTAGGGCTGTGCAATAAATCAATTAGTAATGGTGCATAATACACATTGAATCATTTTTGTTCTTGCTTAAACTGTCTTTTTACCTTTACTTCTGGCCTAAGTCAGCTTTCTTAATGCTGGCCACTCTAATGTAACCTAACCCAACTTAACCATATTAAAAAAGTAAAATATGACGAAAATGGGATTGAACCCACGACCTACAGATCAGAAGGCCAACGCACTAACCACTGAGCTATGGCAAAACAATTTGCTGTCATACGACAAGTGGACATACTGCGAGACATACTGCGAGGTGTCCGTCCCTCTATTTTAGTTTAATCGAAGATTGTGGTGACGCTGATCAATATATATATATATATATATATATATATATATATATATATATATATATATATATATATATATATATATATATATATATATATATATATATATATATATATATATATATATATATATATATATATATATATATATATATATATACATATATATTTCTTTCTATATAGCTTTCTTCAACTACATACAAATATCTGACCAAAATGAATATATCCTTCCTCTTAGGTTCAAGAAGTGGGTGCCGTAGCCCAGTGGTTAGTGCGTTGGCCTTCTGATCTGTAGGTCGTGGGTTCAATACCCAGCTGAAGCATAATAAAATTTGATATCGAAAAGATTTTTCTTTCGAACGATACCCACCTGCCCGCAAGAATTGGCAATTTTTCCGGCAGTAACAATTTGCCAAAAATGCTAAGTTAAAGTGATGTCACAAGGGTTCTGCCGTTCGGAACCGGCTAATATAAGTAGGTCCCTTCTAATGCTGTCCAAATTTAACACGCACAACAGTATTGGAAGAGAAGCTCGGTGGAATCACAATGGGTCTTTCTGGCCTAAGTGTGTCCTCTCAGAGAGAGGGCAGCCCCATAACCTAACCTAACCTAGGTTCAAGAAAAGTAAGTTATAAAAAGTACAAGCTTGGTAGGGCAGAAATGCTTCAATGAGTTAAATATTATACAATGTCCAACATGTAAGTATGCTAATACTTGCAATATGTAATACAATAATTTTACACTAGAAATCATTTAATCCCTTAATCTTTTCATTATTTTCCTAATTCTATTTCTCTCTTCAAACAGTAATAAATGTAGTATTTTCAACTTTCCGTCCACTCAATCATAATAAAAGAAATCAAGAAATGCATCTATGACATTCATATATATGATACTAATATTATAACAAAACTTATTTCATTAAATGTGGATTAAATGACAATATCAACATGATTGTTATAATTTAAAGTGAATACGAAAAAAACTTTATATAGGCCAATGTAGAATATAATAAGATGTAACACAAGTATTAAGTGAGTCTTTTCCATAACTAATAAATATAATAAGTCGTAACATTTTGGCATAATACTTTGTTCACCCACTATTAATTTCCATGAAATGATTGTTTGCGGAAAGCTTCATTTTTTTATTACACTGAATATTTTATTAGTCTTTTAAATTCTACAATTCATTTTCTTTTAAAAACATTTATAAGTCTGCTTGATTTGTGCAAAAAAAAGAAATGCTTAACCACACAGAAATAAGTTCTTGTTGCAAATATACATGTTTTCACACGTTTTCTTGAAGGTAAAGTGAAAATTAGAATAAAAATTATGAAAAAAGAGGGACCACTTAAACCCAATGAAAGAAATTCAAATACAAAATGAGTAGTTCCGTAATTAATTATGAAAATGCTTCAAATTAATTGAAAGTTTTTAAAAGAAAATATAAAAAAAGCTTATTAGAAGGCATATAATTGTAATAGAAACTTTTACACTTGTCCTTTTCATGGGTTACAAAAGTTGAAGTACTGAAATAAGCAAAACATATTTGTCATACACATTATAAATATAACACAAACGATTGCAACATAGTGAAAGTAAAGTTTCTTAGTTAAAAGAATGAAAATCAATAAAAAATTATATTTTATATATACGCTTCAATATCATTACCAAAGACGATGAAAATCTGACTTTTGAGTTAAGCAATTCAAATGAACGGTATGAAACTTAATGGAAATGGGTATAAGTAATAATAAATATAATGAAACGAAACTTTTGTCACTATTTTTGAGTCTTCTCTTCGTCTTCACAAATAATTTTATTTAATTATTTACTCAGGGCCGAGCTGCCATTGGTTGAACCATTTGTTAACTAATGAGCTTATTAGGGTTGAACTAATGCAACAAATGCACAATGCTTATTTACCATGCTTCGCTTTCTATTTCTTCCCTCTCTAGCTGGTGCCAGTTAGAAATTTCAAACCCCGTCAAGTTCTCTAATACTTGGTCTTTCCACCGGAAGCCAGGTCTGCCTTTCTGCATCGTCCACCAGCGGATTCCGAAAATAACATCTCCTGAGCTGGCGCATGTTCTTTCATTCACTCGACACGATCTAAATGGCGCAGTGCTTTACTTGCCACCAACGCATATAGGTTAAAAAGTCTTGCGTAGGAGACTTGTAGAGTTTGGTCCCTCCACTAGTTCACAAGCGAAGTTATCAACAATAACGTGCTATCCAAGATATCGTGACTCTTTGTGTGTTGACGCTAGATACCTCGTGTTGTCCTCGTTCACCGTAAGATCCATTCGACGAGACAATCTTTCCCACTCTAAGGATACTGCAATGACTGCTCTCGTGTTCATGTTGATTATTTCCAGGCTGACATCATTACTGGTGTTAACACTGTTTCTCTTGGGTTTTCTCCACAATTTGGCGCATTCTGCAAATCTGGTCAATGGTAGATGCACAGGGTCTGAAGTTACATTGATAAGATCCAATCAGATTGTTAAGCATACACTTCAATCTTTCACACAATATATATATATATATATATATATATATATATATATATATATATATATATATATATATATATATATATATATATATATATATATATATATATATATATATATATATATATATATATATATATATATATATATGTGGCACTTAAAGCCCCGAAGGGCTCATTGGCCGAGCTTCTCTTCTATTGCTGTTGTGCGTGTTAAATTTGGACAGTATTTACTTTAGCCGGATCCGAACGGCAGAACACTTGTGACATCACTTTTTCTGGGCTTTGTCACAAAGTTCTTTTGAAGCTTTCTTTCACACAATACACTCGATAAAACCTCGTATGCGGTGATAAGACGACTTATACCACGATAGTTGGTGCAATTTGTGGGGTCTCATTTCGAACATAAGGGTCAGAGAACACTGAGTCTCCAATCATCGGGCATGCATTCTTCCGACCATATTCTATTTATGAGCTGATGCATTCTGGTGACCAGCTCATCGCCTCAGGTCTTAAACAAATTGGCAGGCAGCTATCAGCACCTTCAGCTTTGTTGTTCCTCAGCCCACACCATCAACCGTGATTGGGGAGTTCAGGAGATCTTCGGGAGAAGTATTCCCTCTGTAAGCCTAATACACTACGGACATCTGCTCAAATCTCTATCTCAGCCTGAAAAGACGTCTCTCCGTACTTCTCTCTGTACCATTCCTTAACAGCTCCCGTAGCACCTGCACGCAGGTTTTTTCTGTAGACGGTGTCTTTCTCCGCAGTAACGTCGCGACACTCCTGGTCATTCCAATCGTTACTCAAGGGTCGTTAGAAACGGATCACCTCCTCGTAGTCAGTAATCATGGAGTGGGATACATTTGTCCACCGTGTGCATGCATCATCAAGAGGGGAGTGTTCTACATAAGCAGATCCTTTAATAGAGTGGTAAAAGTATTTGCTGTCTCTAGTGATTGTAGCTTATTGACGTTAAGTTTTCTCTGTGTGGAACTTCTCTTGTTATTTGCGACACATAAACGTGTGCGCACCTTAGCTGCAACAAGGTAGTGATCCGAGCCGTTGTCGCCACCACGGATAGACTTCACATCCATCACACACGAAGCAAGCATGTCTTCCATTTGATCAATTTGGTCGTTCGTTGATATGGAGATAGCCATGTCGCTTTATGGATGTCGAGATGTAGAAATCAAAATAATAAATCAAAATCATAATCCGTAATACAACATAAGTTCTCCCGTTAAGAATTAGAATGCATTATTCATCCACAGTGTCATTAATCTAGCATTTATAAATTGATTACTCAATGCCATTAAGCTTTGATATACTAGTGATCAACATCAATATTGCATATCGCTGCGATATAATGGCCTTCTGATGTGACATACGGAAGGAAATCACAAAAAGAAACATGATAAAATTTCCTACTATAATATGCGATTAACATAGATAGAAAATAACTACATTTAATTATGGAGTGACTGAAAAATGGCAAGAACAACAAAATTATCAATATAATTTCTTCACATACTATTACTGCCTATGTGTAGTACAGGCAAAATATAAAATACATTATTTGGATGAAGAACATATTTGTCGATTGTTCCTTTTTAAAAGCTTTTTTGCTGCTCCTTTTTCGTTATCTTTTGACTAAGTTCTATTCTGTTGTTTTTTCAGAGCTTCTCAATTTATTTGCTGCTTTATGTTATACTTTTTTCTTATCATTTTAGTAATAATTTACTTTAATGTGTACATTTTGTAGGTAGATGAACTTAATTAAAAAGACATAAAATACTCATTTTATCTATCTCTGCTTTGCTAAATTAACTGCAAGTCGTACTCATACTCACACACTGAATGACTCATTCAATGACTCTCAATGTAAATACACAGATTATGTATATTCGGGTGGTTGTTATAGGTTAAAAATGATCGGCTTTATACAAAACATCAAAATATATAGTTTTGTCCCGATGAGCTTATATTTTATGAGCCCTGAATCGGCGGGTTCATATACAAAATTGAGGTTTCTATAAAATTCATTCCACCACTCGTAGTAGCCGTATCAGCATCAAATATTATTTCAGCAATACATGGATGACGCTAGAGGGATAAAATATATGACCGACTAGAATTGGCGTTCAACAATTGAACACTCATCTATTAGCGGCCATTTATTATTTTAAATTGTTCGCAAAATAGTATTAAAAAGTAAATGCTTAATATTTTGTAAAATCTAAGGTAATGTCTTGGCGCAATATAAATCTGAACGATATCGATTGAAAACCAACGGGGATATGATCACCTAATATGAGCACCATCGCGTTGCTTCACTTTACTGTTAAAAAATATTCTATGAACTGATAACAGCCTCAAACTGCACACTTTCATGCGGAGTGAGAACGCACTCCGATATTTACATTAATCACTCTCACAATGCATATATATTTACTGGAGAAAATATTACTCTCCAATATATTGCGACAGTGAGTTGATATATATTGCGCGAGAGAGTTCATTTTATTTTTGTGTAAATTTCTGAAGGATTCGAATATAATAGATTGATCATTTTTATCTTAAAGTTGTATGCAAATATGTCTATATTGAGAAAGTTTTATGAAACGTCTTATTCAATAAGCTCGCTTTTTCAATTGTAAATACTATATAAATGTCACGAATGGTGAATTCAATGGGAAATTTGTTCTCTGCAAAAGAGTGAGCCAACCTAATATACTATATTGCACAATACAAACAAATATCAAGTCTTTGCAACATTACTTAAACAGCTCCCTACTCAACATTACTTCGTGTGCCGTTTAATTACAATGAAAAATAATAACAACAACAATAAAATGCTGTCAAAATGCCATTGCCGTTACAGAATGTTATAATTACCAGAACAGTAGCCACCGTCGCAGTTGCCGTAACAACAGCAGTCGCAGCAACAGCATCATATTAGGTGAAAGTGAGGAAATATTCTTAGCTTAAGTAGACAATATTGCAGCAAATACTAATAACAATTGTTGTAGCAAATGTAGCAAAAGCACCAACAACAACAGTAAGAAGAACAATTAAAGCAGCAATCGTCAACTCATAAAGAAATATCTTCATTGGTGTGCGTCAGTGATAAATATGCGATAAGAAGGACAACATGCTGGTGCTTACTCTTAATTAGAGTAAGAGAATATATATACTACATACTTCCAACTAGCAGAGAATATATGCATATACATAAATAGTATCTGATGATGATGTTGCCATTTTCCGACAGAATGCTTTTGTTCTTCCTTTCTGCTTGTTGTTATTACGGTTTTTTTTCCGTTTGCTTTTGCTGATGAAGATGTTCTTCAGCTGCTTATTCAGCTATTTGGCATGTTGAAAAAGATGGCAGCAATAACAGCAGCAGCAGCAGCAGCAGAGCAGCCAGTCATTTTAAACAAATTAAAAAAGCGTGACAAACAATATTCGTTGGTATAGGAGCACACCAATGTGTGTGTGTGTGAAGTGCGTATCCATTAAAATTTGTTTCCCTTCAGAGTTTAACAAAAAATTAATCATAAATTAGCACAAAAGCAGAGAAACAAAAAATATTTATGTCGTTTGCGTGTTTTCTTCTAAAAAGATGTCTTAACGAATTGTTGCTTTTATCGCTGCAACATTTATTAACGCGCTAAAGAATATATTGTATGTGTACATATAGGAAAAAATCTTACGTTCGTTCACCTACTCCTTCTTGCATATTTTTTTGTTAATTTTGACATAGCCCCCACAAAATATTATTGCTTGCCACGTGCCCCAGTACTATTCACCTCTTGACATTTTCAGCATCTTAAATTTTTCCGCTTCTTGGTGCTATCATAACTAGAGCTAATATATGTAATACATTGTACTTGTAAGTATGTATATACCATACATCTATATAAATATATTTTTTAAAATAACGAGCACACATAATTCAGATTCTGCTATATAATACAGCAACAATAACAACGAAAACGATTTTTACATCTCACATGGACGACGATGAGGAGGAGAATGAAAACACTGAGGAAGATGATTAAGTAATCTAATCCATTGCGGCTCGTAATACCACACGTACATATCCATACAAGTGTGTGTACAATGTGAATTTATATATAGAATATACCAACACACCAACATCATCACCATCCGCATTGTAATGCTTGCTTTCATTTGGTTGTTTCAACACATTGTCGGTTACCCCAACTTTCCACATCAATTGTATTGCACAAGATTTGTATGTATTCGTGTTGTAGAATAAAAAGCCTTAAGGAGCCATCAGTTGAATTGCGTTAAAAGTAGCGCTAAAAGTGTGGCAGCAAGTATAGTTCGTTAGTTGGTTGGCCTGGTTGGCTGGTTGCCATTGTTTTTCTTAGCTTCGCTTGTCGCATATTCTCGCGTATACATGATATATACATAGAACAAACTCAAGATTCATTTCAGGTTGGTGCTTCAACACAAATACCACGCATATTCGCCACTAACGTTTTCGTTTTCACTTAGGTCTGTGTATGTGTGCATCTGTAGATTCGGTGAGGAATTTAAAAACAACTTAACACTTAGAATTGAGTTACTGTTGATTAAAGAGAGAGAGAGAGAGAGAGAGAGAGAGAGAGTGAGAGAAAGTGTGAAATTTATGCATGTTTCTTTGTTATGACAAGGTTTTAGTTAAATATCTGAAACAAACTATATCTATTTTGGAGAGCTATGTACTGTTTAGGGTAATTCAGTTGCCAATTTTAAATGTCATTCAAAGCTTTTAATTGGGCATTGAATGTCTTACTTAAGAATGCAACGATCTTTAAAAAAAGTATGTACGAATTGCACAAGATTCCTAACGTTTGAAAGAATGCTGTACCCAAGCAATGCAGCATCAAATATTTCATCGTTAGTCTGGACCTTACTATAAGTTTGCATTAAAATATAAAATAAAATATTTAATTACGAAATGAAATTGATCATTTTTCTTAGGTTGAGATACTGTCTATTTGATTTAAGATTATAAACTCAGCTCTGCTATTTTAAAAATATATATTCCTCCAATACTTTTTGTGTTAGAAACATAGCTTGTGTAGGCCATTCTGTGTAGTTTCCATCAATTGCACAGAATTAGCTGGGATTTTCCTTCGTTTTCCTGACAAAGATCAAAAGTTGTCTTTCAGATGTACCCACTCCATGGAAGTAATATCTGAGGATGTGACGGCCTGATAAGTAGCATGTGAACAATCTTAAATCATAATTTGTTATTAGTTGTAAAATTGGAAACCGTTTGGGTTGCTCTTGACAAGAGGCGGATGGAGAATTGTGGAATCCTTATGAATAATTTTAGACCTATATACAGAGTATCTTCTGGCTAATGCATCTGCAAGCTCATTTTAATTAATTTCACGAAGTTTTGGTTCATCAATTTCTTATTACTTATTTCTGTAAATATTAGGAATGAAGAACATTTCCCAGAATATAATTTGTACAGCATGATTTGGACTATTGATTTCTTCTTTAAATGACTATATAGAAAAAAAAAAAAACAGAAGTCCTACCTGACGCATCAATTTTAAACTTTTCGAAATGTAGACTTCATAATATCAATACGTGTTGAGCCATACTTGCCAGTTACAATTATTACTGAATCATCAGCCTAATTAATGACATCGCGGTCAATATGATCATAAAATCTAGCCATATTACCATTACATAGCTCAACCCTAATCTAGAAATTCAAAAGTAACTCGTTTTGTTAAAATACTATATTTCGAATTGCCCAGAATTACTGGCAGCATTATTGATACATAGAATACCCATGAAAAGTAGAACAAAAAGTAGAAAAAAAAAAAATTTAATATTCTTACAACACATATTTTCACAAACAAATGAACGGCTAAACTTTGAATAATGAAAACACATACAGATAGAAATCATCCAATATCAGTGTATCCATATATTTATACATACTTTATATAAAAAATGCCTTTCATTTCCGGGCAACAGTATAATGGTAGCAATTTAGCAAGATTCAGGAAACCACTAACAGAATTTCATTCTACTCCAACTTTATTTTGCATGAAGAACATGAACAAGACTAAGAAAATGGTAATTTCTCTTCTAAGTATATCATAAAATGAATACACAGCGAAATAGAAATCAACGAATATATCCTTTGGGAATATAATATATGGTACATACGAGTATGTATATTAGCAGATAGATATTTTGGGATTCTTAAAGTTTATAGTAAGAGCACAACATTGATTTTCAATTTTTTTCTATTCATATTCCTGAAGGTAAAGTAGATCTTTTGTGCCATCAATATTAATACGCGTGTTCATCCTTTTCTTTGAATTTCATTGCCATTTTGAACGCTTTAAAATTCCTTTGGGTTTTATTTGAATATTCGAGCATTTACGTTAAGCATTAGGTACTTAATACTTTATGTTATGAATATGCCTGCAGATAGGTACATCAATTGAATGGCATAAAAAAAGGATCGTACATTTAAATGTACGTCGTTTGAAACGTACGTAAATAGGATGATGCCATGGTTATATGAATTCTTACTAGGTATATATGTTACAAATGCGTCTAGTTTACATATAAGGCATGTATACTTTTATACTTAGAGATACATATATTCTTCAAATGTGTTTGTTTTACGGTTGATTGGTGGTTCCTATTTGGCCATAAATATGTACTATCATCGCATAACCATTGGCTTTCCTAATGCATATCGCTATGATCTGCATGTAATTCGCATATATTGGGGCAAATATATATGCACAAAGTATATTTAACTTGTTAACATGCGTATAGTACTCAAAAGGAAATCAGTAAATCGAAGATAAAAGCAAATAAAGTGCCAGAGCGTATAGCGTAAGTATAATAAACAATGTGTATACATACATAATAGTGTATATTGTGATGATAATATTGTTCTTGTAAAAGTATTAATTTATGAATATTTTCAAGGCTTAATATTAATTATAGCACAGAGTTCTAATGTATTCATTTTCAGTATAAGTTAGTAGGACATTTTTCATTATCATATAATTTATTCATTATTATACATCTAGATAATGAGGACGAGCAGTAGAAATTTAAATACAAATATACAAGGAGTTCAATATCTAATTCACAATAGGCAAATTATGCTTGGTTTCTGTGTATCTATAGAGTAGGCACCTAAGCTTTGTGGACTTTAAAATATAAATGTATTAATCCCAGCAATAGTAGATATCGATTTTATGATGACTATGATTCATTAAGAAAATTGAATAATGTACCAGCATTGTAGGCTTCTTCAAAAAAAGTATATGAAATCGAATTTTAAGATTATTCTGAAGAATTGCCAATTGCTTGCCGACAGGTGGGTACCGTTCGGAAGAAAAACCTTTTCGATACCAAATTTTTTTATGCTTCAACCGGGGATTGAACCCACGACCTACAGACTAACCACTGAGTGCGAATAGAAATTATACAGGCAAAAGAACCTCTTATTTCAGCAGTTATGTCCAAATTAAATCTGTCTTTCTAATTCAGTCGTTGTTATTTTTGAATTAATGTTCTCCTACTACTACTTTACATAAAATTCATTAAAAAAATGACCCTCACATTCAAGCTTCATGCGCGCTGGACACACAATATTTTAAAGTGGAAATACTACTTACCACTTGCTATTATAAATATGCTAAGCCTGATGTCTATATGTCCTTTTTGCTGTAATATACTTAAATTGTTGTTTTTGTTATTCTACTACATTTTTATATGCTAACAATAACGTTGGAATAATTTGTGAAAATTCTCCAAATGTACCTACTGAAGATGGTTGCTTTTCTGACTTGCTGATGACCTGCAATTCATTGCTTTTGTAATTTTCATTGTGTCAAAAGCATAAATCCTCATCACTTATATATTTTCTGATGAGCATGACGATGATGATATGACATTATCATTAGGTAATCAACAACAACAGTGTCTCGTAATAAAAAATGATAATGAAGCATGCTGTTGTTGCTTCCAGAAAAATACACACTTTCAAGTAAGCCTGATTATATGTGTGTATATAAAATCTATTTATTTTCTGATTATCGTAAGGATCTGAATCTATGTATATAAACTCATGTGTATGCCTACGAGTATATATGTACTTTTGTATGTTTATAAATAATATTGGAATTTCTTTGCATGTCCTTTATATTTACATAATAGTATTTTAGTCTCAATGTTACACATCTGTATTTGAGAAGAAGGAAATTGTATTTTATATTACTTATTATTACAGTATGATTTTTTCTCATCAGCAACCTTATTTTCAAACAAAAATATCTCCCATCTATCTATCACTATGCTGGTTCATATCAGCCTACCTTGCACATGACCACCAAGAACCACCGCCGTCAAACAATCTAAAGCATCTGATTGAACTAATTATATCCGAGCTAGGTGAATCTTCGATCACGAGACGTGTAAGAAGAGGCACTCCGCAATGAGGAGTTCTCTCTCCTGTTCTATGGAACTTGGTAGCAAATGAAGTACTAAAGGAAATAGAGGAAAAGGGGTGGAAAATATCCGGAAGTCCTAAGAGACATTATTCAGACTAACCTCAACATCTTATGAAGATGTGCCAGTGACAGGGTTCTAAATGCAAACCCACAAAAGACCGAGCTCATTCTGTTCTCCATAAAACATAAAAGTCCACCCATAAACATTCCAACTTTGGGAGGGATTCCAGTAGTTCTAACAAAAGAAATTCGGTATCTAGGAGTGGTCCTAGATCGGAAACTGAATTGGAAACAGCATATAATCAATACGGTTGAGAAAGCCACCAATGCACTTTAAGGCTGCAAAAGAGCAATAGGGAAAAGATAGGGGATGCAACCTTAGCAGTAATTAGGCCAATCCTTTTATATGGAGTACTGGCCTGGTGGACTGCGCTAAATAAAACCTCACACCTGAACCCTCTTGAGAAAATACAAAGAGCGGCAAGCATATTGATTACAGGAGCGCTCAGGACAACACCAACGTTGGCCTTGGAAATGCTTCTAAATTTCACCCCACTTGACTTACTCGGTAAGCAGATGGCGGCAAATTCTGAATTAAGACTTACAGGCTTGCACCAATGGGTATCGAAATCCTATGGACACTCAAGTATTTTAAATCACTTCAACAGTGAAACTTCACTTGATTAAATCAAGTCAATATACACATTTGAGAGGAAATTTAAAAACAGGTTTGTCTGGGAACACAGGGTCCTCCACCGAATTATCACCACATTTTTACGGACGGCTCCAAGCTCGAGGGAAAGGTGGGCGGTGGTGTATATTCGGATAATTTCAACATCAGTATTTCTTTTCGCCTGCCTGATTACTGCAGTGTATTTCAGGCAGAAGTCAAAGCTATTCACACTGCACTCACTTGGATCAAGCAGAACATTGTCTCCCATCGAGACATTTGCATTCTGAGTGACAGCCAAGCTGCCATTAAGGCTCTTAAATCGTTTTTCGTTAAATCTCATTCTAGACTGCCACAGATCTCTTAATGAGATTCCCGAGCCGCATAATATCCTCCTGTGCTGGGTATCTGGACACAAGGGCATACGAGGAAACTGTAGAGTGGACGAGCTCGCTAGACAGGATACAAACGAAGCTTTAACTGAAGAAAATCTCTACTTGGGGATCCCCATTGCCACAAGTAAACACAAATTGGATGTATTCACATCTAACTCCTTCCAAAAAAGATGGACGGATTCACCCATCTGTAGGACGGCGAAAGTGCTGTGGCACACACTCAGTAAGAAACAGAAAAGATATCTCGACCTATGTTGGTGCGGTTACCGACTACTGCATCATAGGACCTCACGCATCGAGAATGAGCTTAGGCCATCTCGTGCATGACGACTGCAGAAGCTGCAGAGATGAGCAGGAACTCGAGACCGTCTCACATCTGCTGGGTACCTGCCCTGCTTTGTGCAAAAGAAGCAAAAAATTCCTGGGATATTACCAGTTGAATGACTTAGCCCCCCTGGTTGATATTAGCAACCTCCTAAATTTCGTCAAAAGCTCTGGTTGGTTCGACGTAGTACAGTAGGAATATTCACGTGGTACCACAATGGGCCTTTCTCCGGCCTAAGTGCGACCTCTTTTTGAGAAGGCGGCTACTCTAACCTAACCTAACCCAACCTATCTATATAACTGAAGCTATTTTTAAACAACAAACAATTACTATTTATCCTTAAGGTATACCCTAAAATCAACAAGTGTCAATTGCTAGTCATATGATTATCTCATTTCTTTTTGTCATGTTTTTGTTGCTGTGCCTTCTAGAATAGCTTGCGTTCTTACGGATATTTTTATACTTTGTTTGTAACACCCAAAAGGACAAGGATCAGGTCGAGTTGAATTCCACTTATCAGATCAGTAATTAAATCCTTAGCATAGAAATAATAAAATAAAATAGAAACACTAAAATTATACTTACGACTGCACATATTCTAATAATATAATTAAATGAATGGGTTCACGTACAGTAAATTTCAATGACTCAAGTCGCAGCAAGATGGATAATGTAAATAAGAAAAATTACTGAAATATGAAAAAAAGGCACGAGTAATGTAATACAAAAATCTTCCATAATTCGCAATGTAAACATTTACAAAATGAAAAGGGAATCATTTCAAATTTTTCATATAAACTTAAAAAATAATTCTACAAACATAGTACGCTATTGTATATATGTATTATCGTATATATACATACATAGTAGTATTTATATTTCATATAATAGATACGTTTGTGACTTTTGTAAAACTTTACAGACATTGCCATCTTCTATTACTCGCACTTTGAAAGTTTCTCAACTCCATACAACTCGATTTGACTTAATTTGAACTATGGTACTTGAAACTTTTTAATACCCTCGTTTCATTAAATCAGTCATTGTCATCATCATTCACATACTACATGCGCTCATTCATTCGTTTATTCATTTCAGCTTGTTGACAATAAGCATATTGTAAATGTCAGTTTCCGTATCCGATTTTATTCTGGTCTTGTCTCATTGTATTCAAATTGGATAGAAGATACTTTTTAACTGCATCCTTTGCATATTGGGGCTACTTCCTCTACTACTATTACGAGTACTATTACTGATACTCTACCAGTATTATGACTACTCTGATTTTTAATACTCCCGCTACCGCTTTTTTTTTCTGACGTCTTTGTTTCTTTGTAAATCATATTTTTTATGCTGCTTCATTTCTACTTCATCAGCTTGACATAAGCAAATATAAGACTACATAGAATACTTCTCACAAAACGAATAAAAAATCGTTCAACTATAAGTAATCCGTACTTCTGCTCATTCTCAATTCAGCCCAAGGCAACATTCTTGATGGAAACACTTGTCATTCCTTTTCGTCGTATGATGTATTTCTTTTTACATTTTTGAAAGTGTGATGAAATGAAGTGGTCATGTAATGTCTATCCACATAACTCTGCAAATATGTTGGGTAAATACCCGTTGAAAGACCACGAAATGACATAAGAGATTCTGTCTTCTTACTGTCATCCCACGGATGTTTTTCTCTTTTTATGCTTTCAACGTAATTTACGCAACCACCATTCCTCCTACTGCAAACACACACATTTTTGTGTGATTTATACGATTTTCTGCAGGTCTTCATTTGTTTCGCATTCTTTGTGGTATTTGAAAAAACGTTTGGAATTTTTGGAAGTGTTTCATTTGTTTTTTTGTAATGACAGTATTGCATGAAAATAATCCTTCTTTTTTCAAACACCTTTTTTATGTGCTAGTTGTTATGCGTACTATAAGGCTACTTACTTCGAATACCAACACATCGTTGGGTACCAGAAAAGCATCAAAGAGAAAACGTGGATTTATTTGACGATTTGAAATGTCAGTACTGTTGGTGCTGATGGTTGTGTTCTTAGTATTATTTTTGATATTAAGCGCTTTTGCCAATTGATACATAATAAAAGCAGCACGTTCTGAAGAGAAGGAGAGAAAAAGGTTTGAAAATTTGTATGAATGTTATAATGGCAGAATATAATATAATTATAAAATGTAGAGTATTTCAAAGTCGAACGATTAAGATTCTTCCGAAAAAAAAATATTTAAACAAAGTTCATATTTATAAATCATCTATTCTAAACTGTCTATCAGCATAGAAAATTTTCAAGAGGCTTAAAATCTGACATAAGGGAGTCTTTTTGGTTGTACTTAGGGTGCTAATAGATTAGATAATATAATTTTTGCTTACATAGGGTATCAGTGCAGTATCTAAGGATTATATTAATAAAATATTTGGTGTGACATTCGAAGTTCTTTATGTTGAAAAACGCACGAGCAAATGGACATAAATTAAAAATATTGTGTATCGCGTGCTTATAGTTACAGGAATGTCGCAACTACAATTATTTAAAAGGCAATAGAGCTCACCATTGTGTAACAGGTCCTATTGAAATTCTACAGAAATAGTCCCTTATTCAGTACTCATTACGTGTGTAGTACTTCGTAAGTTGCTCGTTCAATACAGTGTAATTCAATATTGACCTATTACACTATCGTATTCGAAAAATTCATCAACGTTCTGGTAAATTCTATCAATTAGAGGCACGTCTTCTGAGTTTTGATCGGTACCCACTAGAGGGCTGTATCACGTCAAATTTTCGATAAATCGATTTTCACAATTTCTCACCTTTTTTCCACAAAAAAACAATATTTTTAAACTTCACGTAATATAATAATTTCGGTATCGAACGAAATCCTACTTTTAAATTATTCTGAAGAAAAAAGGACAGAAAATAAATTTTAAAATTTATCCTTGAATATCCTTGAAGAAAAAACAGATATTTATTCCCAAAAAAATTCATGTTAGTTGCTGTCACTTTATCTCTACAACGCAAAATTTTTGATTTTTTCCTAGTAATAGGAAAAAATCAATCGGTGTTAAATATTTAGAATTGTTGTGTTGCAATTTAAGTTGTCCCATTATAAATCGACGAAAACATATTAACGAATCAATACAGTAAATCCAACAAAAATGAAGTACAACCTCTTGAAAAATCCTACTTCTACATAAACAGTCTGTGGTCTCTGGCTCCAATCAAATTTTCGAATATAATTGCAATACCAATTCTCAGAGTTGGAAAGAGAGTCGCGTCGGATGGGTCTCACGGTGAACGAGGGCAAGACGAAGTATCTAGTGTCAACAAGCAAAGAGTCCCGGCGTCTTGGACAGCACGTCACTGTTGACAACTACGCTTTTGAAGTAGTAAGGGACTTTGTCTATCTTGGAACCAGCATTAACAGCAGTAATGACGTCAGCTTGGAGATCATGCGTAGGATAACTCTTGCTAACAGGTGTTACTTTGGGCTGAGTAAGCAATTGAGAAGTCGAGCCCTCTCTCGAAGAACGAAAACTACACTCTACAAGTCTCTCATCATGCCTGTCCTAACATATGGCGCTGAAGCCTGGACAATTTCCACCTCGGATGAGCGAATACTTGGAGTTTTCGAGAGAAAAGTCCTACGCAAGATCTTTGGACCTATTTGCGTTGGTGGCGAGTACCGAATAAGGTACAACCATGAGCTGTACGAGCTGTATGCCGATATTGACATAGTAAAGCGCATCAAAATCCAGCGGCTGCGCTGGCTAGGTCATGTCGAGCGAATGGAAGAACACGCTCCAGCTAAGAAGGTGTTATATTCGGAACCCGCTGGAGGACGACGCAAAAGAGGAAGACCAAACCTCCGGTGGAAAGACCAAGTACTGGAGAACCTGACGGCGCTTGGAATTTCTAACTGGCGCCAGCTAGCGAAGAACAGAGATGACTGGCGAAGCATATTATTTTCGGCCTAAATCGATATTCGGTTGTTATGGCCACATAAGTAAGTAAGTAAGTACCAATAGCAAGAGTAGCAATCATAAAAAGTTGTATAGTAACAACAACAGCAACAATACTTACACTAATAATACTACGGCAATACCGAAAATTATACAAAGCCACATAGCCTATACGATCGAATATAAAAGCTGTAACAAGTAGAAGTGAATTTTTGTGTGAAAATTTTCCAAAAATTTATCGCTTATCGTTTATGTGCCCATTGAAGTAGATGGTGCATGATAACTATGATATGTGCACATACATACATATCATGATAGGATATTAGCAAAGATAACCGATTTTAATTAAATTCAATTGTGCAATTCTAGCAGCAACAAGCTAGCAATACCCATACATGTACATAGTTGTATATTTGTAAGATGATTTGATTTTTGCAGCAATAAGAAATGATGATTATGATACTACATATTAAGTACACTCCTTAGCATTAGTCCCTAATATGGCTATTATCCTTGATGTTATTATGATGCTACTTCTTTCTATTGCTTAATTTCCGGTCAAAATTATAGGTATATTCTTGCTTTATGTTAAAACGATAAAATGAAATTACTTTGATTTGATTACTTCTACTTTGATTCTTGGCAACCAACGATAATATCAAACAGGTTATGCTCACATGTTCATACGTATATGGCATAGTCGTAGGTACAATTGTCAAGGTGACAATTATCTGCAAACATAAACATTCTTGCAATTGGAATTGTTTCAATTTTACCTTTTAGCTTTTTGTACGCTATTTAACATCCAAGCAAACGGATGTACTAAAAATGGTTAATATGTAGAAAGCAAGTGACAACTAAAAGGTAGCAAAACATTGACATGAAAAATAGTTCACTAAATTTTCACCTCACATGCTACCTTTCAATAGCTTACAGCAAACAAGCAAAAAGGTAAAAATCTCAACTGACCCATTCAATATGAATTCATCCTTTATGAACATATAGTAGCTAGTATGTACGTAAATATGAATTTACATTAGAGTCGGTCGATAAACAATTTGGTAACGTCCACATCGTAATTGAAAGTATCCTTTGAGATCATCTTGGCAGTAAAAACAATAAAAAATGTTTATCATTCAGCACACCAATAGTATGTATCTGAGAAGGAAATCCCTCTCACGTCAATGTTGTGATAAAAAACTGCGTCTTGGGTGTATCTAGGGTGCCAAGATGCTTATAAGATTTCAAAATCATTTCTCTTTATGAGCAGCGACCCAATCTAATGTACACTACGTATAAATAAAAAGTCAAAAGCTTCTGAGCTTAAAGGCAACCTGATAGGCGAATGTAGTTTACTTTCAAATTTTTTTACGATGGAGGTTGCTTCTTTTATTTTCTCTTTTGTTCTTTCTTTTTGTTATTATCATTGCATATCTATTTTCATATATTTTTCTATCTTATTTACAAACATAAGCATAACAATTATCACTTATGAGCAGTTGTAGTATAGCCCATTTTTCTCTATTTATTTGTTTGGTTGCAAAGAAAGTTCAAACATCATTATTTGGTTTGTATTTTTTATTTGTATTTGGGTGCCGTAGCTCAGTGGTTAGTGTGTTCGCCTTCTGATCTGTAGGTCGTGGTTCAATCCCCGGCTGATGCATAACAAATTTAATATCGATAAGATTTTTCTTTCGAACGGTACCCACCTGTCGGCAAGCAATTGGCAATTCTTCCGACAGTAACAATTTGCCATGAAAAAGCTTCTTAAAGAACTCTGTGACAAAGCTCAGAAAAAGTGATGTCACAAGTGTTCTGCCGTTCGGAACCGGCTAAAATAAGTAGGTCCCTTCTAATATTGTCCAAAAATTTAAGACGCACAACAGTAATGGAAGAGAAGCTCGGCCAATGAGCCCTTTGGGGCTTTAAGTGCCACATATTTATTTTTTATTTATTTTATTTTTTATTTGCCACCTTCCATTGGTTTGACAAATAAAGATAAATAATAGATTTTCTTTCCTATGAAATCACGTTAAGTTAAACATTTATACACGTCACATTAACACTAGGGGGCTTATACACCGCACCTAAGCTACAGTTATTCAAAACATCACATTACTTTGGTGTGAGAATTCCATTTTCAAAGAATTACGTATTTTAGAATTAGACGAAAATTTAATTACTTGCTTGTCAGGCAAACGTTGTTTCTAGTTTCTACCACTATGTGGAGAGGACTTTCATTAAGTGAGAATTTCATGTGACTCTTCACTTTTCACTTTTACAATTTTACGAATTCACACAACAACAACAACATTAGAACAGTTCCAACTAACCCAATTGAATGTATGAGTAGTACATATTTAGTAGTGGGAAAATAAAAGAGATGAAGCAAAAACTGCACAAAATAAAACCAACAAAAACAAGATGAACAATGAACAACATCTCGAATTGTGTGAGAATTTGTCAAGCAGCACGTGTCCACTAAAAACTATACATTTTAATGGGTTTTCATCAACGGAAGAAACGAGCTTACACATTTCTAGTTTAATGATGCCAAGAATAAACAGTTCAAGTACGAATATGTACATATATACATTAAAATATTTGTACTGTTGTGCTCTTATTTAACATAGTTGGTTAGATCCACTCTATACACCAATGCAGGTAGGTAGTCGGTAGTTGTTGCTCGTATAAATATAAAATAGTTGTTGTACATATAAACACAAGAAGTGATTCGCTGCAGTCAGCAATTGTGACACATTGCAAATCTCTAGACCTACATAGTAGTATTTTAAGTATGAACATTTTTAGCAGAACATATGAAATGTGGGAGCTCTTACAATCATCACATTACTATCATACGATACAGACATGGTAGTTGGCATGTAGGGTTAGCAATTTGACAAACAAACAACAACAACAACACGACTGCAAAACTATTTATACTAAACCAAACCAAAGTATAGAATCAAAGTAGTATAGTAGCGACAAATTCCTACATTTGCGAATGAGAATATTTCTGACACGTTGTTGATGACGACAGTTGACTACAATGACATAAACACAAACACAATAGTGTTAAAATGCTATGAGCGTTGCACTTGAAACGGAAGGAATTGGAGAAAATTAAAAGATGAGATGTGCATGTATGTTATGTGCTCAAGCGGATGTTCTTCTCATAGAGAAAAATAAACGAATACGCTACGGAACAAGTGGCGTAAACACAACAATGCTACTACTACATTTAATGTTCTTCGTGGTCGCCCCACTATTGCTTGTTTGAGATTTATTTTAGAAAAATGTTATATTTATATCACACATCTACAATTGAGGGTATGGTGAAAAAGAAAAAGAAGAAAAAAAAAACAATTATTTAACGAGGTGTACAAATAAGTCAACGTAAAAATTAATTTTTTTTTTTTGAATAATGTAAGAAATTTCGGTAATTACTTTTCAAAAGGCTTTAGCATCTATGTATATGTCTTACCTAATTTTTCATGATACTAATGTAGTTAGCCCTACAAAATGAACGATGTTAAAAAATTCCGTTCCCCATCTTATTCATATTTTCAACCCAACATTTCTTCGAAATATACTTCTCTGAAAATCGTCAAATAACAACATAACTGCCCAGGCATTACCCCAGAGCCGTGAACTGTATGAACACCTCCATTAATTATTCCACCTTAATATTCCCCACATATATGCTTTAAACCCATTTCTACCCGTTAATGGGGCTGTCATATAAATTGAATGAAAATCGTCTGAAAATATTATCTGAGCTGCCTAGGAATAAGAATGAGAGTTGATTTTAATAATGCGTCAATTTCTTTAGGAAGGGTATCATCCGGAAGAAAAGTTGGGAACGACAAATTGAATCGTTCAACATTGTAGCCTTCTAGTGGAAGATATTATGAATTTTATAAAAGCTATGAGGGTAGAAATAAAACATTCGTACACTAACCCATAACCAATTGCCATGAGGAACAACAGATCTTGGCGTGTATTGGAATAGAAGGCAATATAAACCAAATATGGCTTTTTAGCGCATAGAATGCAATTACGTAGCAATTATGAAATGAAAAATGGTCAACATATTATCCTTTTCACTATAGATACCTAAACAATTAGACAATTTCAAGTAATATCACAAAATGTATTGTGAGGATTAAACATAAACAACTTTCAAATGCTTAATAGCTATTTAGGCAAACTCCAAGGTCTAAAAGAAAATAAAAATAAAGAGATAGGTACGGCTGAAACTGAATTCAAGGCTCTAAAATCAAAAGCTATCTAGCTTTTGTAGGAAAAATGCTTATCAAAAGCTACTTTGTTGCAAAATCAATAACGAAATTCGCATAGCAATGCGAATGTATAAAGTGCTGACAGTCTGGGGATATTAAGAGATAATGATCATTTTAGTAATATTTTCATTGAAATTTTTGTGTAAAAATTTAAATAGTTAGCCTTGATTAAAGATTAACTCAGTCAATATTAAATCCAAAATAATTGTATTCAGCAAACTTAATGGCATTGGTATTTATACCCTAAACAATAAACCGTTATGCCCTCAAGACGAGTATGACATCTTTATACTCGTATATTAAATTCCTATGCATAACATGTAATTAATCATTGTAATTTCATAACAAGTACACGCAACTAACAAAATTTAAATTTAATTAATTTTCACACAAATGCCAACGACTAGTGTTGGCACACTTGAATGTTATGATTGCTTTATACATAATTTCCGTTTTACTTGCATGCGTGCATACATTTGGAATTTAATCTTCTATGTTTTCATCTCAACACATTGATATGGTATATCTACATATCATCGCTTATTATGTGTAGGCAAGTGCATTAACAGACGAAGGCACGTGTGTGTGTAAATGAATGAACGAATGCATTTAATTTCTAGTATATACCTACGAGTACATACCTTCTTTTGGTATAGCAGCAATTACTATTTGTCCCGGTGTTTGTGCAATCGCATCTTCAATTTTGTCATTTATAACGATGGCATCTGTAGCAGCATCATTGCTCTGTTGCTGTGGCAGTAAATCGCTTTGAGCTGCTAATGATGCCACCGCAACGTTCTGATATGCGCTCAAATGTGCCAACATTAGTAGTGCCATTGCAAATGCTGACAAATGCCACAAGGATAATGATGATGAAGACATCGTTTTGGAAAAGTGTATGCTCTTAGCTACTACCGCTGCTGATGCTATTGCTGCTGCTGCTGCTGCTGCTGCTGTTGTTAAGCGTATATGATATTTATGACAATGACAGTGGATTGTAGACGTATAATGATAAATGGCGTTGTGTCGATGGTGGTAAGTATTGGCTGGTTAATGTTGACGAATTCAGTTAGATGTGCTAAAACGAAGAAGAGTAATATATGTAAAAGTATACCGTGTAAATTATGTGTGTGTGTGAGCATGTTTATTATTTTCAACAAAATATGTGCATGTGTGTGCCACATATGGTGTACTTAAGTGTCTTGTTTCTACGCTTGCAAAAGTACTTGCAGCAGAGTAACAAGATTGCATCCTTGAAATCTCATACAAAATATGAATAAGAAGAAAATGAAAAAAGTTTCAAGAATGCAAACAACAAAAACATCATCAAATTGAAATTGACTGCAATGCGCCTTACAATATGCTAAAACGAATATGATATTTTTCTTATAAAACAAAAAAAATTTATATATATAAAAAAATATTGTGAATAGCAATGAAAGTACATATATAATATTCGTATGCACGAATATTTCGTTCAATTGCTTGATTCAAGAAAAATGTTCTCTTTTATGCTTCTAGCATTTTCATAATATTATTTTCTTCTGTTCTCATCGTTCTTTCCGCTTACATTCAGCAACAGTTAATTCTACAGTAAAATGCTCATAATGTTACTCGTGTAATAGGCATTGCTGGATATCTAATGCGAATGAACACACAAATAAACAAACGTTTCGATGTTTCACTTGAATTGATGAAATTCACTTTGTGATAAACTTGTGTGTGGTGTCTGAAATGGAAATCTATAACATGTAGAGAAGGTGATACAATTAGCTTTGAAATATATTTCTAAAGAAATGGAAAGAAAAGAAATCGAAGTTAATTCAATATGAGCTGAATACTGAATTGCTGTACACTTGCAACACCCTTTATAAAATAAAGTAACTTACACTGAATCGAACAACAAAAATGGTATGAACAATCAGCACACAATTCAAATGGTTGAGAACATTGCAATGTAATAACAAACCACTATAAGCATCTAACTGAGCTTAAGTCAGCAAGCTGCTTAGGAATGTTTTACTCTTAGAAAAGCCTTACAAAAGTGATATTCTTCTTCACGCCAACAAAATATCACTGATATGTTGAACGATTCTACGAAAGCGGATTTATTAAACAGATAACACAGGAAGATATTGAAGTATGAAGAATTGCAATTGAAATTGCAACCAATGGAGAGGAAAAATAAAGAGCATTGAAAAAATAAAGAATATGAAGAAAAATAATGAAAAATACTGATTTGGAATTTTGGTTGATTTTTTTTCTCTTCCTATTATTCATTCGTTTTCTATTTGTTATTTGTGGCTATAGAAAATTGATTGAGCTGATTATCCACGTACTTAGTATCAATTACTTGAATCGTTTTAAATTGAAGTGATGTTTTTCTTCTTGTTTCATTGCTAGTAGTATTTAACGCGTTAATAAGAAGAACACATTTCAATTGCAAAATCTATAAACATACATGGGAAATTAGAAAAAGCTTGACATTTCATTGTCACGAAGATATAAAGAATAAATTAACAAATTCGAATAAGTGCTGCAAATTTCACATTCAATGACTCTCGTTGCATTAGTTGAATAAGTGCAATTAACGATTAGAGGAAAAAATATATATATTATTCTTCTCTGGTGACTTCCTCAGCATTACTATGAAATATTTCTGGGTTAATTCGGATTTAAATTGCACATATTTTGTCTTGATTAAACAGCGCATTTGCTGTTGTAACCTATTCTCTAATAAGCATCAAAGATGTGAGTTTAAAATTTGTTTAACAGATTTATCACAATCGATATAGTAATATATTTAGCTATTCTGTTTGCCCTATGTATGGAAGGTAATAGCAACTTACAAAGTTACACATAAAGAGTTGATATATGCTTCTAAGTACGTATGTTGCTGTTATGTTAATAAAAAATTTTTAATTCTCTTTAATATTATACCTTCTACTTATAAAATATATACTCGCAGCTAGAAGCTCAACGTTTGCATTATGGTAATCGTATGCTACTTCACAACAACAATTAACTACTTATGACATCTTTCGTATAATCCAACAAAGTGCACGCACAAAAAGTATATGCACTAAACGTATACAAGCGCACTTACTGTTCAAGCAATAACATTAAACGAGCAACAAAACATTTGAGGTGAACAACAGGCTACCAATGAATTTCTATAATCCAACATATGTATATGCGAGCTGGTAGACAAATCCATGATAAATGAATTAACAAATTACAGAACAGAATTAACAGAAATTAATTAATTTTTCAATATAGCTAGACCACTAACTCGATCGATTTCACTGCATCCAACGATGCTTCAACTTTTTCATGACATCTTCTGACAATCTTCTGATTTGTCAAACTCCTCATAATGAGAATCTATTTCAAAAATAATGATCTTAATTGGCCTTAAATATTTTATTTTCGAAGGTGGTAAATTTGAATAATAGGATGGAAGTGGCAGTAATTCATTGGGCTATTCAACGGAGATCACCAACTCGAACCAATACGAACCTTAGCGATTTGCTGTAGCATTTCGCTGTATTTTATTTTTTGTCTACATATTATTAGCATTTGTTTAATTTCCCACAAGCAATTTTCTTTTGTCATGTTGTGTTATTATTTCTGAGGAGCAAGGATGATCTATAACATTGTTCCAATTTAAATTTGCCTTCAGATATTTTTTTTTAGGAAAAATCAAGCTTTAACAGCACATGGAATTCACTTTTTCTCCATTTTAAAACAAAGTTGTTGAATAAAATTTTATAAAATTCACATAACTTTTTTCTAACAATGTCAGATGATGAGATGTAAGCAGCATCTCTCGTATTTATCACGGACTTATCAGGCTTCCTCTTGTATATTGAAGTATGTTTATGTATTATATGAAAATTACATTGTTTTCGTATTATTTTTATTTTTATTTTACTTTTATTTGGTTCCTATTTTCTTCGCTTGCTATCCAATGAATAAAAAAGCAATTCACTTGACTTCAGCAACGACCTAAGTATATGAGCACTGAGATTAGCTACATACTCCTACGTATAAAGTACATACACAAAAAACAAAAAGCTATAAGAGGTTGGAAAACATTTTATCGTCTATGTTGTACATTCATACAGAATCACGCACACAATTATACCAGTACATATGAGAAAAACACAACAATTTGGTCTATGGTGGCTGACATCGGGGTAGAACTAGCAGCTTAAACAACAATAAGGACAGCGACCAGAATAATAACAATATTCTATAATAGTAATGGCATCAGTAAAACAACAACAGCAACACCAATGGCATTATATGTGTACGTATTTTGAAAAACAGTACAGAATAACAACAACAACACTGGCTATAGATAGTGCTGTATTTGCAAGACTCGCACAAGCTAATATCTGCATTCTGCTAGATACGGACATATCGTACCAGTACATATCGTTTATAGGAATAATAATAATAATAATAATCACTTGGATCTTGGTTCATCCAGCCAACCGTCATACAGCCATTGCTTTTACTTTTGCTCATAAAATTCTAGTTAATTTGCAATTTTTGAACACAGGACATGGCTATAAAAATTATATTTTGCCACCAACACGTTTGCCCCTATGTAACTGCTTAATGTATTGTACATGTAGTTGTATATCTTTAATAATAATGTTAACCGAGAAATAAATAGAAAAAAATAAAAATAAACTGTTATTACGTTTGACACCAACCAACCGAATGAATTCTCTCTGAACGCCTCTAGACGACGTTATTGAAGATATACACTATACTAGACACTAGTCACTAATGGTGTCTGTATGTATATGTGTGGTGTTTTTGTAACTCTATTAACAATGCGCTGAACGAGAGCCGTACATGCTTGTGTTGGTATTGAAAAAAAAAAAAAACAAATAAACACAAATAGAGCAAAAAAGAACCAAATACATACAGATATTCGATAATGGAGATAACAATGATAACAATGACACGTATAGATATATGTATATGTTTGTGAGCATGAAATTGATTGACAATTCGATCAGAGATGAAATTAATTGGGCTAGTAATTGATATGAATGTTGTAGAGAATATACACACAAACGTAAGCGCTGTATTCAAAACATGGTAAGGCCTAGTGTATAAATTTGACAGGAGAGTGTAAAAACCTGCGTAGTATTTGTCGAGTATGTTATACAGGATGGGCTATGGCTATGTCAGTAAGCAAAATTGTCGCATTTGGGGATCAGAGATTTCATAAGTGATTATTGAGAAGTTCATGCATCCACAACGAGCAACTGTATAGTGTGGTTTTTGGCCCGGCGGATCATTTGGCCATTTTTTTTCAAAAAAGAGCAGGGAGCCGCCGTTACCATCAATGGCTAGTGTAAAACCAGCCATGGGAGTCATTTGAATGATGGTGTGTTTCATTCTTAAATGGAAAATTCTAATGTTTCTAATAAACTCATGACATTGTAAAAATATTAATTAGTTTTCATCATAGTCGATTCTAATTCTACACTTTAAATGGCCCACCCTGCGTATTGATGGAATACAATATACGACGCAAAATAAATTACAATTAGTAATTATATTGCCGCAAATATAATGTCAATAGAGAAATTTGACGGACGATTATTGGAAACCTGTGAAATATCTTAACGGTTTTCAGAAGTTTTTCAGTTCTTTGTATGGGGATTCTGAAGAAATATTGAATAGCGTAAATGAATATGGGTACTTTTTTGGATGCAATCTGGAAGCGATGTGAGCGTATTTTATGAAAACGTCATTTTGTAGGAGTGCCTTCCAAAGCGGAACGAAAGGGGTGTTCTTCTATTTTTTACATTTTACTCTACCTACACCATCTCATCTTTACCATTTTTTGTTCATCCTTATTTTTATGTATCCTCACACAATTGGAAAATTGTGCATTATCGCATACATAATAAATTTGTATAATTCCTCTTTGATTTTCACTCCGTTAATTTCGGTACCTTCACAAATTTGCATATAACTTACGTGTTTATTCATGGATTTTCTTCATCGATACCTTATTTTCTTTGTAAAGGAACAGCCTCTGTATAGAAAATGTAAATAAAAATGTATTTAAAAAATTTTTATTCTTCCCGATTTTTGTTAGATATTCAATGGCCATTCTAATCCAAAAAAATGGGAAAATATGTTTATATTTTTGCACATAAACTTCCAGACCAATTGAAAATATTATTAGAAATAATTCTTAGATCGTTAGATTATCTTCATTTTGATGCCTTCTATAATGGGATCAGTTGCTTCTTATACGCGTTATATGTTCTGAATATTAAAATTACCTTCTTAAAAGTAAATATAAATATATGTCAAAAATCCGGCAACAACAAAATATTTTAATGCGATTTTCTAAAGTCAAATTCTCACAAATAGTATCATCAATTGGTGTTTTTGGATGACTACTGGTATTACCGATTCAACATCATAATGCTGTCACCAACAAATGTATAACTTATAAATAATTTAACTAATCATAATGTCAATGGCATATGCAAACAGCCACTAGACAGCTAGCGTAAAATAATGATAGATAAGCTGCGAAATGATTTCACAAATTTGCAACTAAGCAACATTTGGATGCCGCTGCTATCCACATTAGAAGTACATACTTATACACAAAATTACCAAAGCAACGTAAAGCGATAATGGGTAACTATCTTCAGATAGATCTTCAGATAGGAGCAATAACAACAATAACTACAAAAAGTAATAATGATAAACGATGACAATATTACTGAATTTGTTGTTATTTAATGAAGAACGATTCAAGCATATGAAGACGCATACGTACGAGTATGAGTACCATACCATACTACTATATATTTACTTTTTAGTACAATAATACCGGCAATGGTAATGACAGTGAAATCAGCGATAACTTCATATAGAAATTTCATTGCTGACTGACAATCACAAGTGTCGACTATCACCTCTGCTGCTGCTGCTGATGATATAATTCTTTGATTAATTACACTTTTATTTGACGATATTGATATGACTGGTAATGGTGTTGGTGGTATCTCTTAATAATGTAGTTGAATATAGCATTAAGAATGGTACAGAAAAAATCGCAATAGCATAATACTTGATTCGTGTAAATTTTCAAATGTAATTTCCTGGCAATTTCCTTTATTCATACAATACAGAATACAATTTAATTCATTAAAGAAAAGCAAACAAAAAATCCCTCACCTAAGTTCATCTTTATTAATTACGGGTATTAATTTCTGCAGCAATAAAAATATGTGAAATTATTTAATATTTATGCATACTCAGCAAATAGTCACGCAAAATATACCGAAAACAACTATAAGCAAATTAATATAATTAATTAACAATATGATTTGTCTACGGGGCGTATGCTTCATGAGACGTATATATAATTTGCTGATATTGCTTATTACTCTGTTGCAAACTGAATTTATGAGACACAAGCCTTCACATTTGCCCGCAATATTTTTAGAAGCAAATATCTGATATTCATGCAAATACAGCGAGAAAAAATCGAACGCTGACAATGCATATCCGTATTACTCATACGCACACACTCATATGGTTATAGACAATATTTGGCAGTAATTTGTTTTGATTCAAATTCGAAATTAAAGATTATTGCACTAACTGAAATTGAGCAGCTCGAATTATGTTTTCTATTAAAACTTGGAACCTTTAAGAGTTCTGTGAATCCCGCTACTTACAAAGTAGGTCACATTTAAACCTTTGCAAAATTTGTGTTATATCAACGAAGAACTTGAACTTCATGTTAGCAATTTTATCTGTAAATTTTTGTTTGTATTAAATATTCTTTACCTATATTTACAAACCACACTGTCATAGACATGATTACCATCATGCCATCGTTGTCATCATTGACATGGTCATCGACATTATAATCATATATCGATCTGATTTCAATTTCGATATACGATTGTGTACATATATATTTAATTAGTCTTGCTCGATTACAACAACAACAGCAACTACTACTACTACTACTACTGACTGCGACAACTAATCATATTATACTTGTATACATGCGCTCGTTTACTCCATGCTTTTTGACATTAATTTCATAAATTTGATAAATGATGGACAAAGAATACAAATTTATACACACGCCATAGATATTGTTTGTACTAGCTATGTTTATGCTATGTGTAGAAAATCATTCTTGTAAATAAGTGCCCCAAAACCATTAACAATGTCGCATAGGCTAAGCGTAAGGGAAACAGAAAAATGAATACCCTTAACCTATACAAATAAGGGAATTTGATATGTGCGTTCCATGTACAGTACGGTCGTTTATGTGCATAGGTATGTGTGGTACTTACTATGCCTATTTATTGTTCAGCCAATGAACTAGTGACACTTTATCTTTATGATAATGAAATTATGCTAATGATATGTATGCTATGTATGTAGTTTGAATATATGCTAACACTCTCTATTTAGCAGATTATATTAATTGAAATTTAATGGCTTCGGAGGGTTAAATATATTGTGTACACATATAATGTAATATCAGCCTCCTTGTATAAGCTAATTTTAAATTGTAATTTTTGGCAGAAACCCCTCTATCAATTTCACTACACTAATCACACCACTCATTTATTCAATACACAGGCAACCATGTTCATATACAGAGAGATATGTACATATGTACGTAACAGTTGTCCGTTTATCAATATGGAAACTAAATTGCCTTGTACACTGATATGATCTTTATTTACCATTTGCTATTTGTCAATTGAAAGCACAATTGAACAAATTGATACCCCAAGAAAAGGACCAACTCATTTTATACAACAGCATTGAGCAAAAACGCAAGAAATCGTAAAAAAAAGATTTAAATAAAATTATTTGAAAAATTACAATTTGTACAATATTTCTTTCCATTTTTTCTATCATTCAATATTTACATTAATGAAAATTTATTTATGAAGTCAACATTTTTTAAGCTGAAGTCTTTAGAATGCTCCATGTACATAACATAAGTAACATTTATAGGCAAAATGAATAACACATTTCAACCCTTTGCAATGTAATTAAAAATGTCATTTTTATTGTGTCTTATTGCTTCAATAATAAAATTTACTTAAAAGGTCGTAAAAACTAGGTACATAGATATATTAAAGTACTCAGCCATACTTGAATACATCAAAGTATTTCATTTAAATTGTATGGTACTGAACTTTGTTTTTTGATTAATTTCGACTGAGTGCGATGTTAGGTAAATAAAAATCACGATGTTAATTTTATATGTTGCAATTATTATCACCTATCATATTTGCGATAAAATTTCAGCATTTTGATAAAAGTTTGTACAATTTTTAATATTTGAATGTGAATTTGTTTGTATGTAAATTATAGTGCTTATAGGGTAGCCAGATTTTAGCAGAAAATTAGTACAAATCAATATATTTTTAATGTGTATTATTAGCAATGCAATTCATTATATACTAACTAATAGACAACTAAGAAATAGTAACATATAAATACTCATGATACAGGGCAGGGCGGTTGATGAATGATGAATAAATTCATTTAATTCACTTTTTCTTTTTGTTTTTTTTTTTTTGTGTGAAAGATAATACATTTTTATTATGCATAGATTAATTTGTTTTAAAATTAATTGATTTTAAATGGTCTCAGTAACGCATGTGCGACATCTTTCCAAAATGTTATTCATTAGTGCCTGGAGGGTTGTAGCAGGAATTGCTTCAATTAGCGTTCGAATGGATTGCTTCTAATCATTCGAATTTTTTGGTTTGGTTTTGTAAACTTCCTATTTACAATATTCCCACAAGAAGAAATCAGGTGGAGTAAGGTCAGGAGACCTTGGGGGCGACCGGAAGGTGGGGTTTCTTGAAATCAGCTTATTGGGGAATTTTCGCTGTATCATTCAGGAATCACACAGCACACAGATTTAAAGGTATTCCTTTTCGGCGTAGTTCTGGAAAGAAAAACTCTTTCAACATTTTTAAGTAACGGTTTAATCTATTGACCGTAACAGTAACGCCGTTTTCTTCGAAAAAGTAAGGTCCGACAATGCACCTTGATGAAACTGCACATCACACTGTGACGCAAAGTGGGTGTAATTCCGTCTCATGGAGTATCTGTGAGTTAGAATCACTCGATATCCGACAATTTTGTTTTTTAACATTGCCGTTCAAATCAAAATCGGCCTCATCAGAGATAAAAATGTAGTTCAAGATGGAGGAACTTCTTGCAAATTTCCAAGCAAATTGGCAAGTCTGCTGTGTTCAGTTGGCTTTTTAGTTGAATTTTATACGAGAATAAGTTTAAATCTTTATACTGTCTGCTGATATTCATTTGAGCAGATCAGCTCCTTGTCGGAACTGTAGGATTGGCGTGTATGGCAGCAGCTACAGCAGCTATTGTTTCCTGCGTTCGAACTGAAGGTTCGACAAAATTATTCACTCGTTATAGTCCATCTGCTAGGAGGAGTGCCGCCAAACGTGCGCCTATATTCACTCTGACAGTGGCACGCAATCCAAATTCTTGTTTCATTATCCTTATCTTAGTGCGTTGGACTTCTGATTTGTAGGTCATGGTTTCAATACCCGGCTGAGGCACAACAAAATTTAATATCGAAAAGATTTTTCTTTCGAACGGTACCCACCTGTTGGCAAGAATTAGCAATCTTTCCGGCAGTAAAAATTTGTCAAAAATGCTTCTTAAAAGAGCTCTGTGACAAAACTAAGTTAAAGTGATGTCACAAGGGTTCTGCCGTTGGGAACTGGCTAATATAAGTAGGTCCTTTCTAATGCTGTCCAAATTTAACACGCGCAACACTATTGGAAGAGTAGCTCGGTGCTAGCACAATGGGCGTTTCTGGTCTAATTCACCTAGCCTAACCTAACCTAATTACGCATTTATAAACGATTTTGGATCTGATCAACCAAAAGGTTTTTCCAAGATAATATGTTGTGTTCTTCGTGCATTTTTAAGGATTGGATCTACATCAACAAGGTAGTTTACTATTTGGAAACTACCAATCTGATTGTACAATACTTGTGAATAATGACAATCTAAAATCGAACAAACTAACAAATATATCCTCAATCAATCAATAATTTGCCGAAATTCTATAAAAACATAAATCGTAAAAATATTTACATATGTACATATTTATTTTATTTTCTAAACTTTTTTTTTGTGTGCACGCAAATGGTCGAAACTGGTCGTGCGAAATACTGTGAAATAATCATAACCATTAAGCTTCTCGCTACAAGAAGCTTATCAAAGCTAAATAACAGAAAAAAAAGCTTTATCCAATTATACAACACCAAGCAAATGCAATATGGCGTAGTCAAACGGCAACCAACTTCATACAACAGCTTTTCAACTTATTCACCCAACTATCGGGTGTACTCTTTCATATTCCTCATTAATTTACGATTGCAGCGGCGACGTTCTTGAAAGCTCATTCTCATGGTGCTCTGGTGCGCTCTTTCGCTCGTGGAATTTGCAACAATTAAGAATCATTTTTGACACATCTTCACTAACTGACACTGACAGTTTGCGTTCGCATAGTATAATTTTCCCAATCGTCGTCGTTTCGACATGAACGAAAAAATACAAAATATTCCATAAAAAAAAAAAAAGAAGTATAAACGAGCGATCTGAAAAGAAAAAAATTAAAAGAATAACAACCATACAAGTCTATACATAAGAAGCAAATCAAATAACAATCGAAACGAAGAAGAAACGTAATTTAACTGAAGTGAAATCCAAAACAATAAATATATATTTTTTTTTTGGTTGGTTTCTCGTTTTCTCTAATCACAAATATTGGAGTGCGAGTGCGAGCGCAAGTGTGTGAGTGTGGCGCAGACGAAATTCAAGTGCACACACACACACACCCGTACGGTGGAACGCAAAAGTGGAAGAAATGCAATTTATTTATTTTGCCATCAAGTGAGTCGAAAATGGTACTACGATAACGACAACGACAAAAACGAAGAAGACTAAAATGTCGAAGATGTGAGCATAACATATTAATTGTAAAGAATAGAGTAGATCAATGGTGCAGAGTAGAAGTACGTACGTAGAAGAAATAGAAAAAACGAAAAAACAAGCTGAACTGATTTTCTGACAAAAACGAACAACAGATTCAATATAAAAAAAAAACAATTTTTTTAGGGGCAAATACAAATACGACGACAACGACGACCGATACAGAAATACAAAAAAAAAGCGAAGAAAAACACAAAACACATACGGAAAATAGAAAATAACGCAACAATGAAAACAGTTGTAAGTGCAGTGATGAACTGAAAATGCCCCCAAAAAAATAATTACCACAACATATGATGAAGAAAAAGTCAAAGAATCTAGCAATATTGAAGCTTAAAAGTAGAAAAGTGAACAACAAAAAAAATGAAGTAATGATTTGATTAATAGAAAAACACAAAGAATTTATGGGGCCAAAGTAAGTTAGTTCGTTAGTTAGTGTATGAGTGATTATGTGAAAAAATCTGCAAAAAAAAGAAGAAGAAGAAGAAGAAGAAGAAGAAGAAGAAGATATTTTCAAAAAAAGCAAAAGAAAAAAAATAAACGAAGTGCATATAGTCAACAGTGGCTGGTTGCTACCACCGTTGCGCTTTCGTTGACAACATCGTCGATGTCGACGTCGTTGTTGTCGTTGCCGTTGTCGTCGCCATCATCGATGCAGTTGTTATTGTCTGATGCATGCGTGCGTACATACATTCGATTTTGATTTTAATTTAAATCTTTCACTTGCAGCAAACGCAACAAATTTAAAGTAAAATTAAATACAAATGCGAACGCAATTCAAATTACACACAAGAATCAATGTGAGTGCATAATATAATAATAGACATACAAGAGAGCAATATATGCATACATACATGCATATGTATATAGAACAACGGCAGTGGCATTAGCAGCTGTAGTAGTAATTGAAAACGGCAAAGTAAAAAGGGGTCACAGGAGCCCCAGTGCTCCACCAACATCCGCAGCAACAGTAGAAGTAGCATAGAAAATAGAATAACGAATAAAGAACAAGAGGAAAACGAGTGAGAGTGACATAGCGGAAAATAAAGGGTGTGTGAAAGAGAGAGAGAGAAAGAGAGAGAGCACAATCAAGTTGCAACAACACACAAAACACGAAAAAAAGCAAAACAAAATCGAAAGTGTACATCGGTCGGGTCGTATGGTTAATCGGTCAGACATACACACACACACACACACACACACACACAACACACAGAAATGTACACTTTCATATAACATCCGTGAAAATAGTATATGCAAAACCAAAGGTGTTAAAATCAAATCAATTAAAGTTTTTCATGTGAAAAAGAATTTAAGTAAATTATTCGAGTAAAGGAAATTCATATTTGTTGATGAATAACGAAGCTTCAATTGAACCACGATACAAACTAGAAAAAACGCAAAAAAATATCGAATAATAAAATAACAACAACAAGAAAAGAAAGAATCTCGTTTTATTCATTATCACACCATACATACACACGAAATATCCCAGCCTCTATCGCAGCTGTTTGATCGTGTTTTTTTTTTGCTGGTGTTGTTTTTACAGTCGCTGGTGTTGGTAGTGGTATTGTGATTAGTTGATGGTATTGGTAATTTGTGCGATCGACAGTATCTGTGTATGCATTTTTTCACTTCAATTTAATTCGTTTGTTCAATAAATTTATTATTTCACACGCACACACGCCAAAAAAAAAAAAAAAAGAAATTCAAGCGCGCGCCAATTTCTTTTAAATTCAACATTCAACTCAATTACACGAAATTAAATTCACACATTGCTTTGGGAGTTCTGTTTAAGAAAAGCAACAACAACAACAACCGCAGCGACCACAATCCGGTGGAGGGTCAACAGCATCCACAGTACTTTGAGAGTTGTACATGTAAGTTATTCTTCTTCTTCTTGTTATTGTTATTTATTATCACATATGTTTTTTATAGCATTGCATTTGTTTATTAATAATTCAATTCACATTAAATTTATTTATGTGATTTGCTTCCCACTTTTTATTTTCAATCTTATTTTGAAATTATCGTTAATCTTAATGCAATATGCAAATACAATAAGAACAAAATAATGAGTAAATATTTGATCACTTTACATTAAAATGTGATGCAAAAAAAAAAGTTTTAACACGAGCAGCTAATAAATTTGAATTGGTTACAATTTACTCATAAGCAATGGCCGGCTGTGTAGGCCGATAATGATGAGTACGAATTATATTGTATACTTACTTCCTTCATTTGTAAATTTTTTAAGTGTAATTTTTATTTTTAGTTTAAGATCTTTACATTTACATATTAATAAGATGATTTATATGTACGTCATACTAATAATTTCCACAATAAATGCAAAAAAGGGGGCCCGAACTCATGATCTGATAATTCATATTATTTATATATTTTATATTTATTTAATTATAATATGTTTTCAATCAATATTAAGCTTAGTTACTTCATGGAAAGGTTCAAAGTCCAATATGAACAGCACTAACAATTATTTGACACATAGGAGTGTGTTAGAATGAGCTCGCCACTACAACGTATATTTTTATTTGCCATTTTGTCACCTTTCATAGTGTTATTCGTTGTTAATATTAGAATTTGTTTTGCTAAAAATAACTTTGATACGATAAACATTTAAATATGATAATAGCTTGTTTTTTAATTTTAATTCTCTTCAATATAACCTAAACCTTCAAGCGTGACACGAGTAAAAGAAACAAAAAAAAAAACATTTTTTTCTGCACATATGTACATACAACAACTAATGTATGTATAAACGTAAAGTACAATCATAATATGCACATTCATACTTATATGTAAACATTTTTTCATACTTATTTGTCATAATTCTCAACCATTTCCCTTAATTGGCATTTGACTCATCTCTCTTATCTTTGCTTGGCTTTTATTATTAAACTCGTACCACGAAAAAAATAGATAAGCCCACTAGAGTATGTAGTACATATGTATGTATATACAAATTTATATGTACATACATATAAAGTAACATAATAATGGGTGCTTTGTATGATTTACTAAATTGCGTAGTAATTATTCAATAATAATAAACATCACAAATCATTCATGCAAAGCATACAATATGAATGTGAATATTTACATTAACTTCATATGTAGGTATGTACGAACTAGAAAAAAATAACAAATATTAAATATGAAAAAAAGGCGCCAAATGGAAAACAGCTAAGCTATATCTATATGATGTGTACACGAATTATTTGCTTACAGCAATAGGCGGCCGCGTATTTAAGTACTTGTACATAAATGTATTATTGTAGTAGTAAAATATGTTATTTTGTATGTTGAAATAATCTAAACGATATTCTATACAAATGATATCCATTCACTAATACTTTGGAGTTATGAAACTTCATAGTGATACTACATCTCTCAAGACAATTCTGAATTACAAGAATGCTATATATATTTATAATCTAGAGTCATTTAGACCAAACAATAAATGAGTTTAGTATAAGTAAGCCATTGTTGAACATATATCTAATATTTGGAATAAGCAAAAGTTATGTTTGCTTATTACGTTTTTTAACTTTTTCATATAATAGTTGACCAAGCCGCAAAGTATTTTTCATATCAAAATTACCAGAAAAAAATCGAGCAAACTACATATTGAGCTATATGGACAAAATAACATTGCAACACTCACTTGAGCCTCTTGAGGCTCAGGTAAAGAATAATAAGCTTTGGATATACTTTTATATTACAAAAAAAAAGATTTAGCAGTTTAACAAGATAGCGTAACCCAGTGAACGAAAAACAATATCTTTAATTTTATGTACCGCTCTTTACCGAAATATCAGGTTAGCTGCATACTTATCCAAGATCTTAGACGTTGTAATAACGCACTACCAATGGGTTCTTATAGCCTAGACAGACGGCTAATTCCGGATTATCGAGTTAATTCGAATTAACTCGGGCATTAACTGCAGCTAATCCGCATAAACTATATGAGTTAATTCTCAAAATAAAACAGGATTAGGGCAATTTGCTATGGCAAAACTGCTGAAAATTGTCTATTCTGAATTTTTCTCCATCCATTTTACAAAATATTATAAGTGTTCGCTAACAAAAAACTTTCAACATGAAAAGTGTTGGCGAACAAATAAATCCAGCTGTCAATTACGAACTGTGAATGTCAATTTACAAGTTTCTGATAGTTTTCAGTCCACGTACTTCTTGTAGTTTTTCTCATATCGAGAGTGATAGATGACAGAAATTGATAGTGATAGTAATGTAAGTGGACAGACCTAATAAAACAGCAATAAGCCGTTTAGTTAATCCGCAATACTGCCGTCTGTCAGATTATTATTTTATTCGGAATAAGTGCGCCGGTAATCCGGAATTAGGCTGCCGTCTGTCTAGGCTATTACAATACAATTTCTCAGTTAATGGTCGCAACATTTGTTCACTTAAAATATGAAAAAAAAAATACAAATACAAATGGATATGATACAAGTTTTGATTATTTCGTAAAATTAACTCTGAGTAATATATTTTTTTTTTATTTAATATATTTGAGCAATTTAACACGTTCTAATGCATAATTTTGGTACTTTATCACATCCGTATCACTTGAAATGAAGCATTCAACCTACTAAGTTCTAAAAATAAATAAAAATTGTATCACATCATTCAATTTGTCTTTGTTTTCCTTCATATTCATATTCATATTTCACAATTGTTGATGCCACTAAATGTAGGTACTTCAAAATATTGAATATTTCCTTTTTTAATCTTGAAATGTTATTACCTTCAAAATGTATAGAAAATTATACCGACTACATATTCGTATTATGCGTACCAAAGTCCCTATAATAAATAGATTAATTTTCTATTTGATCTTACTTCAAATTGAAATCGACTTATCTATTTAGAAGTTGGATTTAAGTGTATTAAGCAAGCTTCAAAATCTGATGGCGCATATTTAAATCAGTATGAAACTTTTGCAACCAGATACTTGAAAATCAGGTCAATTTCAACTATTTTGAATCACTCTAACATTTATACACATATGGATATATACATATATAGTACACGTATTGAATTTGATAACTAGACATCATTGCTCATTGCTGCTTACTAACGCAAGAAATACACAGAGTAGACAAGCTGTCTGCGTTAATAGTTCTTAACTAAACTGAGGTCAGTCACTTGTACAACTGCTTTACAAATACACAATAGATATAAGTATGCACTATATTTGTTAGTTGTATAAAAAAGAACAGCTGTTAGGTACATAATATTATTATTTAACTGATAGCTGGAATTAAAACATTTGTAACTAACAAAACCATAAAAAAATTTGTAACAATTTGTTCAAAATACAACGTAATTTCATATATTGCGTTTTTATAAAGCAACATGATGTAAAAAAACATTTGATAAAAAGAAAAAAAGTAACTAGTTTCAAAATATCGAAAATTAGATGGCCTATAATATCGATAGAAATATGCTGATGATACGTGAATAAAGTCTGGAAAGCATACTTTTTGTACTAGAATATTTTCATTCATACATTTCGTAGTTTATGGGTAAATGTAATTGCGAGCTTCAGATCGATTGTCATATACTTACTTACTTACTTATGTGGCCATAACAACCGAATATCGATTAAGGCCGAATATAACATGCTTCGCAAGCCATCTCTGTTCTTCGCTGGCTGGCGCCAGTTAGAAATTCTAAGCGCCGTCAGGTTCTCAAGAACCAGGTCTTTCCTCCGGAGGTTAGGTCTTCCTCTTGTGCATCGTCCATCTGCGGGTTCCGAATATAACACCTTCTTAGCTGGAGCGTGTTCTTCCATTCGCTCGATATAACCTCACCAGCACAGCCGTTGGATTTTGATGCACTTGACTATGTCAATATCGGCATACAGCTCGTACAGCTCATGGTTGTACCTTATTCGGTACTCGCCACCAACGCAAATAGGTCCAAAGATCTTGCGTAGGACTTTTCTCTCGAAAACTCCAAGCATTCGCTCATCCGAGGTGGAAATTCTCCAGGCTTCAGCGCCATATGTAAGGACAGGCATGATGAGAGACTTGTAGGGTGTAGTTTTCGTTCTTCTAGAGAGGGCTGTCCAGACCAGCATTAACAGCAGTAGATAGTGATATAGAGATGGTAAAATAATAAAAAATAAAAATGATATCAATCCCTTGTCAAAAAGCTAAAAGAGAAAATTCTAATTTTATTTGCTGTATACTTTACAGAGCTCAATCAGACCCTTCGCATTATCATTATCATGATATATTCGTTCAATTCATATCTTGCCTGAATCATAAAAAATTATTGTAATTGAATTTATTTCTAGTACATTTAACGTAAAAGGTTCTTTTTGTTTGTCTGTTTGTGTCTCTCCTCCTTGCTGAAAGAAACACCAACGTCAACAACAACAACAACAAGTAAAAGATAAAACATAAAAGCACTTTTGAAAATATCAAATTATTCGAAATTTATCATCATATCAATGCTGTAGCTTAGTGCAGTATAACTGTAAGCTAAAAAAATATATATAAATAGATAATAGAACAAAAGAAAAATGAAAAAAAACCAGAAACATAAAATGAATACCTCTGCTATAGTTACATACAAGCAATATACATATATGTAGCAATAGCAACAGCCTGCCGCCGCTTAACAGCAGCAGGTTTGAAAGCAACGCATTTCAAACAATTAAAAATAATGAATTTACATACTCACCTCTCAAAAATGAGAGAAAAAAGAACCAAGCAAAATGTAAAACAATATCAACGACTAATTTCGCCCTCTCTCTCTCTCTATCTCTATTAAGTATGTACTTGTTTTCATTCTTAAATTTATATCTTGTTTTTTCTTCTTCTTTCTTTCTACTTATTATACTCCAAACCAACGAAACAACAAAACCACTACGACGTAATATAATAATAATGATGATGATGATGGACACAACAAAAATGCTGTGTATACAAACATTCATATCCATACAATGGTAATAACAATTACAATAATAACAACAACATTGTGCCCATCATCCACCAACGATGTCGTGTGCTATTGCTGTGTTATTATTCGTACATATTATCAATGCGACACATTCGCACTACGGCCGGTCATTATTTGTCATCGTCGTCGTCATCTTTATCGTCGTCTGATGGGTGATGGTAATGATGGTGTTTGTTGTTGATGTTTGTGTTGACCTGATGCGATGGCCGGCATTCAATACCAATCACATGTACACCTCCTACTCACATCACATTTTGCATTGAACCTGCGGCAAAATACGACTACTCTCACTCTCATATGTTTACTGGGTCACATTGATTTATAGACAGAGAATAAAATCACAGCCTAATATATAATACTACGGAGAGAAGACACAATAGCAATGGCAAATCCACGAAAGTTTAGCGAGAAAATCGCATTGCAAAAGCAAAAACAAGCCGAAGGTACCGCTGAATTTGAGAAAATCATGAAAGAGGTCTACGCAACCAAAATGGACGAGACACAAGCAACTCAAAAAATTTTGGAATGTTGTTTGGCCAATGCCAGCGATGTCACAGCACCTAATCATACTATTGCCTCAGCGACAGCAGCAGTAGGTAATAGCAGTGGTAGTGGCGGCGGTAGTGGTGGTAGCGGCGGCGGTGGTGGTGCATCACCAGAAGGTGGTGGAGGCAATAATTCATCTGCTGCTGCTGTTGGTGGTGGTGTTGGCTCACCGACTGCATATCGAGAATCACGAGGCCGTAGCGTTGGTGTCGGACCAATTCGACGTCCTTCAGATCGTAAACAAGATCGTTCACCGTATGGTAGTAGTAGTGGAGTTGGTGGTGGTGGCAACACGACTAGTGCCATGAATAATGCACAAAATATTGCCTATTTAAGTCCACCTATGGATACAAGTTGGCGTCGTTCCAATTCGGATTCGGCACTACATCAGACACTAAATATGGCCGTTGCTGCAGAGAGTGGAGGTGGAGCTTTTACGGGCACAACTGGTGGAATTGCTGGTTTGCAGGGTGATTTGAATGCACTGCATGCTACCTATCAACAGCATCAACAGCAACAACAACATAATCAACGATCTCATACGCCAAATATTGGTCGCAGCCTCAGTCCGCAAGCACAAAGGAACCAACAGGTGGTTGAAACTATTAGAATGGATGAACTAAAAGAAAACGTTGCAACAATAATTTCAATATTTCAATTTATTATCGTCCTATTAATTATTTGTAATTGCGTTGACACTGTCATTGTTGCAACACTTTCTTTTCCAGCTCTTATTTTTCCATTCCAAAATGACCATCCGGTAGGGATTGATACCACCATAAAATGAGATATAGGCGGTATGAGTAATTTTTATGTTTTTAGCAAAAAAAACATCTGCATATAAATACTTGCATTTTCAAACATATAGGGTGGTCCATATACAAGTTTCTTTTTACAAATTCAAAAAAAAAGAACAAAAATAAAAATTTTCGGTATATTCGAAAGAGCTAACATTACCATTATTTATGAAACATGACTTCATTCATGTGGCAACCTTGGCTGGCTTCGCAGTAGCACATCCTGTCAATCCAGTCTTTGGTGACAGTTTCTGACTCTGTCCCACAAATAGCTTGCTCGATATTCGCATTAAGAGCCTAAATCGTAAATGGATTGTTCGCATAACATCGGTCCTTCACGATACCACACAAAAAAGAAGTCTAATGGCGTCAAATCGCAGCTCCGAAGTGGCAACTTAATATCGCCGAGACGTCTGATAATACAATTACCGTCCATGTCTTCAATTTCAGCAGCATTTGCAAAGAAAACTGGTCCAATGATGCCATCGCTCTAAAATCTGCACCCAACTTCATTCTCTGAGGACTTCTCGACAATTACGTGACGGCTTCCGATACCCAGATGTGTCAGTTTTGCTTGTTAACATAGCGGCCGAGATGAAAATGCGCTTCGTCAAAAAAGATGAAATATACTTTTGCCAATTAACGTACTGTTTGGGCTGCATAACATTAAATTTGGAAATAACATTCCTCTAACGTAAGACGATTCATTTCGTTTCGCGGAGATATGATACTGACTTTCTGTCAGAATTTCTAATGAGAGAGAGCTGTCACTGTAAAAATAACACTAAATGGTCCACCCTGTAGATAAAATAAATTTTAAGAATGAAGATTCTTAGCTCAGTACATCTCAGAGAATTTGTTGTCATTACGCGCGATGAAGAATTGATCCCCGCCCGATTGTTGTCTTAGAAGAAAATACCGTCTTTTTCGTTATATCCAAAATAATTCTGTTTAATTTGCTTATTTCCTCCCCTTCATCTTCTTTTTCTTATACAATTTCTTCCATTTCTCGTTAGCATCAGCAACATATGCAGCAATTACATCAACAGCAACAACAACAGCTGCATCAGCAGTTCCAAAATCAACAGCGTATGCAACAACAACATCAGCAACAGCAACATCATCAACAGCAACCGCAGCAGCAACAGCATCAACTGCATCAACAACAACATCATCAGGTGCAGCAGCATCTTCAGCAGCAACAACAGCAACATCAGCAACAGCAACAACATTATAATGCCAAATTTCCCAATTGCAATATGCCAAACAACATTCTGTTCAAGTCATTACAAGATCAAGCGATGGCATTTGCTAATACCGGCTCGCTGCCTGATCTGACATCAGTACATTATAGTACACCACCTACACAGCAGCAATTGTTGCATCATCAACAACAGCAGCAACAACAGCAACAACAGCAACAACAGCAAACACTGTCGCCTATTCTATCGCCGCACAATAATGGACGCGAACGTGATCAATCGCCGAGTCCATTTAGTCCGCCCGGTGGAGGACCACCATCACCATACCATCAGCAAGAAAACTCACCAACGTCCGCAGCGAATACACCAACAGCCGCACAAACATCACCGCATTTGTCGTTCACAAATCTGTCTGTGCAGTCGCCGACAAATGCACAAAATCCCGCACAAACTGGTTCATTCGCCAATTTGCCAACATTGGGTGCCGCTACCTCGACCGGTAACCTAACCGACTACCGTCAACCACTGAATCCACCTAGTCCAGGCTCGTCACCGGGTCTACTTACCTCAGTATCGGGCAATGATTTGCACACAAGTGCACCCCCTAGTCCCATACGACATCCACAGACGAATAGTCTGCAACAGAATATGCAAGGCGGCGCTGGCTTTAGTGACAAGAATATTCAGACGTTCGATCGATATTCGCCCGCAATGAATGCCGGTGGGAATCAGCTGGAATCCAGCTACAATAGTCTAAATCCGTCATTTCATAATCACTTTGAACAGTTTTCCTTGGGTGATAGTAATTCATCGCCTGAGCAACAACAACAGCTGCAACAACACTTTCAACAGCAGCAGCAGCAGCAACAGCACCAAAATAATTTTGCTGCACTAGAATTTGAAGATTTTGTTAGCGGTGGCAGTAGTAGTCAACATCAGCAGCAGCAGCAGTCATATTCCCAGAATCTAGTTCAAAACAAACTGTTAGACTTTAATGACTTGACGACGGTGACGGGTAGAAGTATAAATGGCAATGGTACGAGTACTAATAACAGCACAACTAATACATGCAGTAATAATAACCTACAGCAGCAGCAGCAGCAACAGCAGAGTATTGTTGGTCGGACGACAATGTCTCTCAACAATAATACCAACAACAGCAACAGCAGCGGCACCACTACTAACGGCATAAATACCACCGGCACAAATCCAAATAGTCCTTGCCATACGGCAAATAACAACTCTAATCTCACACAACAACATAACGATACCACAAATGCCACACTGAGACAAGATGTACTCTCCTCGCCAATACCCTCTCCATTGGGCAATGTGCCATCACCATCGTCGCCTTTACCAATTCCAATATCAGCGCAATCGCCGCACCATCACCATCAGTTGTCGCTATCATTACATTCGCATTCGGCGCAACATTCACCGCATCATTCGCCCCTGCACTCGCCTCATCATACCTCCCCACTATCGTTATCATCGCCTGGCATATCAACATTAGACGGCAATGTGTCACCTGTACCACAGCATGTTGTTGGCAATACAGTAACAACATCGGCTAATTCTACCAATATGTGCATTACACAATCGCAGCAGCTTCAACAACAGCAACAGCAACATCATCACCAGCAGCAGCAGCAGCAGCAGCAGAACCAACATCAGCAAAATCATGCGAATACGCCAACCAACACAAACATACCGTCGATTATATTCTCCGATTATTCATCAAATTCGGATTTCTCGCGTGAGATATTCGATACACTTGATTTGGATTTGGGACAAATGGATGTAGCTGGTCTACAGATGCTCTCCGATCAAAATTCAATCATGATTGCCGATCCAACAATCGAGGATAGTTTTCGCAGAGACCTCAACTGATACTATGAGGAAGCTGTTGCAGCAATTGAGAGTGGTGTCTTATTCGATGATACTTTCGATCCGTTGGGACCAATGGTGGAAGTTAATGAGGTATTGGCCAATAATCCCCTGATGGTGGATACAAAAGCTACAAATGATGAATCGGATACAAACAATGATCATAATCAAAATGATGAGGACAACAGCAATACGAATATTTATAATAATGATGATGATGATGATGAAGTGGCAAATTTCTTTTGTTAATATGGATTGCAAGAGAGAGGGTAACAGCAGGTCATCGTATGGTGCAACAGTTTTCATCAAAAATGTCTGTCTGTCTCAATGTATGTATGTGTACGTTTAGGGAATGATTTAACTTGTGTGCTGCATACGTATTACAACTATTATTTTTGTATGTGCGATGAGTGCTGATGCTAAACTACTAAACTACGAGTAATTGAGTTTTTGTTCCAAATGCGCGCACAACTGTTAGTCCAAAACACGCACACATTACCATACACACACACACACACACACACACACACACACATAAACACACTCAAACAGAATGTAAATACTACTTATGATGTTTCGGTACATAAGCTTAGCTAATATACTTGTATATAAAATATATGTATGAATGTGTAATTGTGCAAGTAAATCAAATTTACAAAAAAAAAACAAAAAACAAAAAGCCCAAAATTCAAAAATGAATTCAAAATGTTTTTCGTTTTCTTTTTCGTATTGTATATGTGTAAATGAAATTAAGTGTCTTAGCATTGCGATCGATTGACCAATTTTAATGCTGCATTCAAGAAAAGCAACATATTATGGTATCATCTATCCACCTAACCTCTCCACAATTTTGTGTTCAAGCGCTGATCATATGATGTAGATAAATGTACGAGTATGTATGTCTGTAAGTTATTGATAGAAAATATTATGAGAGACATACATGCCAACCAGCAGAGCAATAAACTCAATTACTCATTCAGTCAACAGTAACATTACAATTCATTCGTATGCATGTTGTATGCTGTACGCATGTAGTACACAAGTGCGGCTAGATGTGTGTTTATGTGTGTCCAGTGCGTCTGAGTGTGCGCGATCGTGTGTAATGTATGTATATGTATATCTCTAAGTATATGTATGTATGTTTATTAAACTGTAATAATATTGATAATATTCAATAATAAGAATTTGTTCATCCTTTTACACCTCGTTTTAATATTTTTCTTTTTTCAACTAGTTATTTTTTTCATTTTTACGTTTTCTCAAAGCAATTATTAGTATTTAAGACAATGATGAATATATAATATGTAAAGTAAAAAGAAAATAATTTTATTATTACAACACACACACAACACACATACTTACACAATTGCATACACGTACGTAAATATTTATGTATTTGTGTTTCAATATTTCTGCTATCAAATATATGACCATTTCTTTTTGCTCTTTTTTGTCTTTATCGAATAAAATAAATTGAAAAAAAATACGTATATACATAATATTTACATATGTACTACATATACATATATATATATATATATATATATAAAAATAATGTTAAAAGTTTTTAATTAATTCATTAATTACTTATTAAATTTAGCTATTAAAAAACAAAACCAAACAAACAACAACAAAAAATGCTACTTAAAATATACATTTATATATAATAAAATCAAATAAAATACACAAAAACAAACGCAAAGAATATATATATTTAATAGCAGAGTTCGTACATATTCACTTGTGTCTGCTCAAAAAGCTCATTATATGAATTTGTTCATATATGAATTGTCTTGAAATTGTTTTCTTTTTACTTTCGAACGCACTCATGGACGAACGATTGGACATTTTTCTGTTATCGTTCCCACATTTATATGTGTTATATGTGTTTTTCAAAAATAATTAATTTCCGTTACATTTGGTTCAAAATTTACTCTTCATAACGCATCCAAAGAAGTTTTACTTCATCATGGACACGGATTCCTAGATCAACCTAACCTCAAACTAAATTAAACTCACAGCAGGAAAACCAAAAAAATATTCAATTGTTCATGCATGTGTATGTTTGAAAGCTACTTTTTACACTTTCTGATACATGAATGCAAATGATATGTTCATGAGTGAATATTTTCCAACTCTGTTTAATGGTAATTAAAATAAGATAAAAAGAAGCAGCCAATCGAATATCGAACGATTTTTAAAAGTGTTCCAATAAATTCCACAACATCGGATGCATCAGCCACTTACCAATGACCTACCCTACTTAAAAACAAATCCAGCCGATTGATTCACTTAATCATTGATTATGCACACATCCATTTATCATTTCATATTTACTCTCTCTCTCTCTCTCTCTCTCTCTCTTTCGCCTCTTATCCATTCTACAATATACTGAGCAATAGAAAATTTATACAATTACACATACAAAAAAAAAATAAAAATAAATATGTGGCACTTAAAGCCCCAAAGGGCTCATTGGCCGAGCTTCTCTTCCATTTCTGTTGTGCGTCTTAAATTTTGGACAGTATTAGAATGGACCTACTTATTTTAGCCGGTTCCGAACGGCAGAACACTTGTGACATCACTTTTTCTGAGCTTTGTCACAGAGTTCTTTTTAGAAGCTTTTTCATGGAAAGTTGTTACTGTCGGAAGAATTGCCAATTGCTTGCCGACAGGTGGGTACCGTTCGAAAGAAAAATCTTTTCGATATTAAATTTGTTATGCATCAGCCGGGTATTGAACCACGACCTACAGATCAGAAGGCGAACACACTAACCACTGAGCTACGGCACAATTACACCTACACTAGCACATATTTTTGTGTATTCGACTATCTGCTATTATTTTTGTTACAATTTGAAATTATAGAAATTAAATGTATTAATCTCAATAGCGTACTATCAACATCAACAACAATAAGTAAGCAGTGAAACAAGAAAAGCCAAAAAAAAACAGCAAACAACCATCATCAACACCAACACTACCACAACAACAATGTTAAGCACATAGTACATAGTATGTATCATCTGAAATGAAATGAACAGATAGAGTCAACAAAATATATACCTACATATATACACATTTATTTATTATTATATTATTATAAATAATTAATGTTAATTAATTCAAATCGCTTTGAATGCAAAATAATGAAAAAAAATAATGTTTTTTTTTGTGTATTCTTAAAACCATTTTCCTGTTTTAAGATATCCAAAAATATACAAATAATATATTTAAATTTTTCAATTAATGGTTAATTTATAATTATTATTATTTTTTTTAATTATCGATGTACCTAGAAATAACTAAAGAAAAAAATCAAATATAAAAATAATTTCAAAAAACCAAGAAAAGAAATCAAATTTTACGATTATTTAATGTATGCGTGTTATGTCAATGATAACGAAAGAACATAGCCTGTATGTATCTGTATCTATATACTTGTATATATATATATGTATAATTATTATATAATACATATATATATAATTATTTAAAATATACAACAATGATGATGCTGATGATTATGATTACGATGATTACTATTATTAATGAAATTTATTATTATATAAAGAAAATAAAAACTTAATAAAAAGAAATGGGGGAAAATCTTTAAAAACTACTAACAATGTTTAATAGCAAACAACAACAACAGCAACAACTACCAATTAGTTATTTGTTTAAAGAATTTGAATCTTGAATTACATAAGAAGTACTTACTTAAAAAAAAACACAACACAACAACAAACATTCAAACTTGTGCCTAGCTATATATCTGCATATGTGTAACACCATATACAGACATACATTCATATGTATATGTAGTCAATTTTACGCTCTTACTGTAGTACATGCATATTCATTTTTTAGGTCGAATCGTGGTTTGCAATTAACATACACATATTAGAAGCTCCGATCCACCCAAAAAAAAAAATAGCAAAACGAATAAAAACCTTCAACAAATCAAAAAATCGAAAAAGCAAAAACTACATTCTACGGCTGGATTGTTTTGTTGGTGTTTGAAAAAATGATATAACAATAATAAAAGTACTGCTTATGAAGAAGATGATGAAGATTGTGGTAATCGTGTTTTTCAGGTTTTCAACAACGACTAACTAACTAGCTAACTAACTAAGTATCTGCCTACGACGCCATGAGATATCAAAGTAAAAAAATATTAACAACAACAAAATTGAAATAACAAACCAAAAACAATGAAACAAATAAATAAAAATAACAAGGAACATCTACTAACAGTGTGTAGATATTTAGATTCGCTTACTCTGTTGCTTAGCTTCTAGTTAACACATACACTCATTCATATTCTACATACATATGTGTGTGTGTGTGTGTGTGTGTGTGTGTGTGAATATGAATGTTGGTGAGATAAAATAAGAGCAGCGCACAGAATTTTTTTTTATCTCTGTCCCTTTACTTTCAGCCTAAGTAGTATACTCGTGCTTGTGCGAGCTTATACAATATATACTTGAAATATGTATGTACTACTTTTATGAAGTTATCGTAAGTATATTTATACACGAATGGGCTTAAATATATTGGCCCGTAGTTATAGTCAGATTTTTTATGGGAAATGTGTGAAACAATTCGATTCTATATTAAAAATGAATCTTAATTTTGAGCATAACAACGAATCGTTGCTACGGGAACAAAGAAAACACAACAACAAAGCAAAAAAAGACCAGGAACCACAATGATAATAAAGAATATGCAAAAAATCTAATTTTAATAATAACTTTATGATTTTATTGGATTGTCGCTAAAGTCGCGATGCATTTTTAAGGTCATTGTCAAGACTCATTCATTAATAAATCAATGATAATGATAAATCAATGATAGAGGTATTGGTTATTATGATGCATGATCATTTTATATCTGTTGGAAAGCTGCTGATGATTATGAGTATGATGGATGGGGCAATACTTCTGACAAGTGTCCAGGTTGTTTTTCCGCAAGAGGTGTACTCAAATCATGCAAGTCTTAATACGATTGATGAGGTAGATTTCTTTGAGCTCAAACTAAAATCCAAATAAGCCAAAGCTGCCTGAGTTGACGGGTATGTGGGTTTGCTTCATTCAATGCCTTTATTTTATGTAAAAATCGTACGCGAGCGATCAAACCCAACACTTCATTATTTTCAATGAAATTTGAACTGTCATCTGACAAAACCTATATCTTGAGCTTGTCATCTAAAGCCATATACCTACGTCATACCTTTTTCCAGAATCCAATACTATCTGTGCTCGAACATAAATACTAATTATATTAAAAATCAGAAATATATTTTACTTCTGCACAAACTATTTAATCAAGCAAAAATTCTTCCGGTGTACTAAAAACTAATGAAACCGGATTTTTGGTTTAAGAAATACATATTTATTATGATATTTGGAAATGATAAAAAAAATGTTATTCATAATAACGGTAACGGTTACTCCTCTTTGGCAAAATGTGAATAGCTGGCTAAAAAGATTGTTTATCTTTTGACCAAAGTCAGTAACTAATATATTTTTTCACACTCTTCATATGAAGTGAAGTGAAGAAATGAAAAGGAGTGGTAATCAGTTGGAGACAAGCCTAGTGAATAAGACACATAAGGTAGTGTTTCTCATCAAAGTCCCTCTACCGTTTCCTTATTATAAATCTACAAATCTTAATCAATCTATACTATAAGTATGATAAATCTGCTATTTCCTAAGATATATAATAATCATTATATCGAAAAAATTAAAATAATACAATGATTTCCTCCTTAAAACGAATGCCAACTCTCTTGATAACAAATTACCATATATTGAGTCTTTTGTTTCATTACATACTCTTACTTTACTTTTCTATGGATTGCTCTAGCAACTGATTGTCCATTCTTTTCCATTTCCCAAAGGTTCAGCTATTCGGATAAGCCCTTTTTCGCATACTGTTTGTGTTAGGTTTTTTTTGGTAAGTATGATATTTGGTGATTGTTTTAGAAAATGCTGGTCAATTGAAATGAGTTTATGCTCTTCTCTGATACTGATAAAGTTCCAACATAAATAAAAAAAAATCATACGACTACTTGTGAGTAGCACCGCTGAATTTATGTGCTGGATATAAATTACTGTAAATATTCTAAAATGCAAAAAATCGTTTATTTCGTCTGAGAGAAATTGCGCACAGTTCATGGGGACGAAGCTTCACCAAATTTGCCGGTGACAGAGTTGGTTTACATGGAAATATTGATCGAAGCAAACCCACATGCGACAATTGGAGCCTATACTTTCACTATTCGACCGCTCACAACATTCAGCTCAGATTAATTGACAAGTTTCATACTAAACTAAAGCACAACAAAAAGCGGCTGAGTTTATATCCGTCAATGAAAAACAATTTATTTACAACAATATTAAATGTATGTAGGTAAGTGATTACTTCAGAGGCTGCTCGAACTACATCTAGAACCGATCTTCACCTAACTAAGGTTAGGTTCTTTGTACGGTGGTATTACAAGACTGTTGTGTTTCTTGAACTGTTACAGCAGAACCAAATAATTAAGTCGGAGATATACTGTCATTAGCTGGATGATTTGATTACGTCCTTTGCGGAAATATGGCCATAACTAGTCAATCGCAACGGTGTAGTTTTTCACGACGACAATAGTAACTAGTCAAAAGTACTGCCCCATCCATTGTGTTCACCAGACCATGCACTAACCGATGATTAATGATTCCAAAGTAAAAACTTCATAAATCGAGGAAGCATGCTGTTTTCAGAAATACGAAAAATAGTCATAGATCACAACGACCAACATCAATGATTAAAATTTGATCTATATAACATAATAATAATTAAGCGAATGCTAGTGGGTAGTGTACTTTATCAAATATAAAATATACACACATATACGTGAGTAGTCTCGTTGAGCATCCTTTTGCAATATGATTCTTAATTGAGGACAGGTTTGAATGTTAATAGAACTACAATACAAATAATAATATACTTTTCGAAATAATAATATTTATTTTATTAGATTCAAATGATGCTGGACATTTTTGCGTACATAATTAAAATAAAACGTGCATGAATTGTTTATTATACAAAATATTGTGGGCGTGTTTCGATAGCAAAAATTTGAAAAAAAAAAAAAAGACACAAAAACCAATGAACAAAGTCGCAATAAGATGATATTGTCGCATTTTGTAATTATTATTATCAGAACTGTATTACCCAATAGGGATGATAGGATTTTGACAGCTTATGGAGATCATATTTGTTTTTTAATTTTTGATGTTTGAAGTAGTAAAATTTGACATTTCATCATGAACAAATTGATGTTATCGCAACGTTTGGAAATCGTCCAAATATTTTTTAAGAACGCAGAAGGACGTTCCATTACTATGAATGGCGAGCCTTATAGTAGGATGTAAAACGAATTTTGTTCGCGCAAATTGATGAAATCAAGTTTGACGACATTTATTTTCAACAATACGGCGCAACTTGCCACACAGCCGGCGTTACGATGGATCTTTTGCGTGAAAAATTGAATTGAATAATGAATTGAAAAACCGAAAGATTTCACACAGAATTGAAATTTTGATGAATGCAGAAGCAGATGGCTGCAGCCTTAAAAGAATGGGAGTGGCGATATCCATTCAGTAGTCAGCTGACAGCCTTTCTTCTACTTCGCCTGTTGTTGTTTACAAAATATCTGTATGGATTTTGGATCTTTCATTTCTGGGTTGCCATTGGCTTATATTAAATATAAAGAAAGTATTAAATGCAAAAATTATAGAAGTTTTATTTCGTATTACAATTTGTTTGTTTGTTTTTTTTTTTTTGTAATCTTTTTAATAAATTGAGAAGTAGGGACTAGCATGTTTGTTCCTGGAAGTTTGACCTCCTACAACAATTTTACGTATATATACGCATATTTACGTATAATGCGTAGATATATACTGATCCGAAGTGGGTGCCGTAGCTCAGTGGTTAGTGTGTTCGCCTTCTGATCTGTAGGTCGTGGGTTCAATCCCCGGCTGATGCATAACAAATTTAATATCGAAAAGATTTTTCTTTCGAATGGTACCCACCTGTCGGCAAGCAATTGGCAATTCTTCCGACAGTAACAACTTGCCATGAAAAAGCTTCTTAAAGAACTCTGTGACAAAGCTCAGAAAAAGTGATGTCACAAGTGTTCTGCCGTTCGGAACCGGCTAAAATAAGTAGGTCCCTTCTAATACTGTCCAAATTTAAGACGCACAACAGTAATGGAAGAGAAGCTCGGCCAATGAGTCCTTTGGGGCTTTAAGTGCCACATATTTATTTTTTTTTTATACTGATCCGTTAATTTCTTTTCAAACGCGAATTTCTTCCAAGTGAAGCTTGTGAGATAAATTTAAAAATGTGTTCAAAAGAAAATGAAAATTTTTATGAAACAATAATTATTATTTAGCATTTATATTTTTAGTAACTTCACTAATTATTTATGGTATAACAAAAACGATATTGTAACACTCGCATTACCTCAACTCGATTGAGAAAGTACGGTCGTTAGTAAAGGTTTAAAGTATTTAACAGAAGCTAATACTTATTTGCTGTAATAGAAAAGAATGGAATACTATGTACATTAACTAACTATCAAAATAAGGGCTACAGATCTAAATATATTTGTAATATATATTTCTAATATATTTCTAATACATATTTCTAATATATTTCTTATTGTTTTCATTGTCTCTGAGTGAATATGGAGAAAAAAAATGTTTGCTAAAAACCAACTCCTGTTGCAAATGATTTCACCACTACTTTACCATATAAATAAATGTCTCAGTGACCATATTTATTGATAACATTGGCAATATAATATGTATATACATTCTTCGCTTCTCAACATATTCATAGATCCAAATTTCGCCACTACGAGTATACATGTGACAAAATACCAATGGATGTAGCAATGCTTGGCATATAGTTTAAATTTATGCCAAGCATAGAATTAAATAAAAACAAGATCAACTAGAATATTAGCAGCAGTATTTTGTATTTACACGTGTATTTTGTTTACACGTGGTGTAAGTGGCAATTTTTCGGTAGTAACAATTTGCAATGAAAATGATTCTAAAAGGAGGAGCTGGGCCAACTGAAAATCTTTAAAGATGCAGAATCTACTTGAAAAATTGTGAATTTTGTTTTTAAACAAAGAAACAAAAAACAATTACTTTTAAAAAAATGTATATCAACATGCAATAGTTATAAGTGTACATTATTACACTCGAACAGTAATTCCCATGTAAACATATATATTTGGCACTAACAGCAGCAAAGGACCTTGGTTGAGGTTTTTTAAAATGAGTGGCAACAATAAAAGCATACGAGTATATTGTACGTCGCAGAAAGTTTAGTGCTTTTGTTAGTATTTTATATTTTATCGTAATACAACACATATGCAAAGGCAAAGAGTTAGAGAGTTATGTATATGAAAATAAACAAATGAAAATTAATTAATAATTTATATAAAATCTTAAAACAAGTATATTCTTTAACTGGCTCACATTATTAATCATCATCATCACCTACACCACCAGTATTTTATTTTTTTATAAAAGTATATGATATAAGTATATTCAAGATATTATTCATACATACTATATATATATGTATATAATACATGTGTGTTAATAAAAATGACAGTAACAAGAAAAAAAAAACAAAATCAAAATTAGTGAATAATAATAACAACAAGTTGCATCAAAGGAAGCTGATCTGTCAAATCAAGTTTATTGCAATCCATTGATATTAGAAAGAATGTATTTTTAATTTTCTTGTACTTTGTGTTACACTGTACTCAAAGAGTCAACTATATTTGTGATTCGGTGTGTAAAACCCAAAAAAAGAGGTGACAGATATAGTAAAGTATTAATATTTGGTTGTTTAGTATGAAATTTAATAGATTTTTTTCTGTGTATATGCTTTTTATTTTTAATCAAAGTATGCGCCCATACTATCGATACACTTTTGTCATTTCAGCGGTAGCTCATTTATCCCTCTGCTGTAGAAGCCTAATTCACGGAAGTCGAACCAGGTATCGGAATTAAATTTTTTTCCTACCCGGAAGTTGCCAAATTCCGAAAGAAGTGGTAGTCGGTAGGTGCAAGGTCGGTTGAATATGGTGGCTGAAGGAGAGTATTCAAATCCAACTCCTATAACTTTGTCACAGTCATTCATTTCGTGCAAGAGAATTGGGGTTGATTGGTTGACCAATCTCGGCAGCTCTATCACAAGATTCCGTATCATTTCGTGCAGATTCGTCCGGTTTCATACACCTCTGATGGATTACACCGCCTGTAGACCACCAAAAAGTCACCATCATGTTCTTCTGGTGGACGTTTCGGGCAGTGTTTCGGTGCTTCATCTCAATCCACTGCGATGAACGCTTACGATTGTCCATTTTTCCATTAGACGTAACATCGTTCAATTCGTGTGGTACCCACTTGTTCAGCTTTTTCACCTTGCCGAATTGAGCTAAATCCACCTCCGTCTCAAGTCGTCCACGTGGTTCATTAGTCAGATCGAAGTCACCAGAAAGGAACTTCTCAAACCAACGCAATACTGTCTGCTTTGAAGTGACTTCAGTGTCAAACACGGCGTTAATATTCCGAGCTGTTTCGATGCTTTGATTCCTCGGTGGAACTCGTACTTCAACAAAACACGAATTTCGCTATTTTGCTTTGTCACGCTGAAATAAAAATAATTTCAATAGTTTTTCCAAAATTAAAAGGACTTATAAAGAGGATAACTGTACCTTTTAAACAAACAAAAAATGGCGTTAAAATAATTTTTCGGAGTGAAGTTATGTGGCATTAAAGTTGAAATTTTTACAATCGTAATTATTCATGCTAGACAACCCAATATATACTTTTCTATATCTGTAAGTATAAGCTCAGTACATAAAATTGTATAGCACATATTTACTAATGAATGGACGTGTTTGAATAAAGTCAAAATTCGGATAAAAATCCAATCCCACACACTTTTCACACAAAATCGTGCCCAAAATAACATATTTGTAAGGAGCAAAATAAGCACCTTCCTTCATACCTTCCAAAATAAATTAAGCGGAATACGGCTTTAAAGAGACTCTTCTCAAATCACGAACTACAATGCAATTGTAACTAACGATAATACCCTTCCAAATGTACCTTATTTTGTAATGCACTCGGAAGGTAGAGATTTTGTTTCATATTTTATTTTCCGAAAAGAGAGAATAAAGTATTAGCAAAAGTAACAGTAGATGCTATTAGTAAACATTTTAATCGGAGACGCATGTCTATAAATTTTACTAAAGTGAAAATTTTGCAACAAAATAATAGAAAAAAATTGTTTATAAGTTTTATAGTGGACCAGTGGACCAGTGCTCTCTTAAAAATTTTGATAATGTAGTTGTTGTTGTTGTTGTAACATACAGACAACGATAGTACTCGTAAATATACGCACAAACTTTGTATACTAATGCTGTAGTGTTCAAAGAAAATAGTGTGAAAAAAATCCATAAAGTTGAAAACCGCTTATTTAGTAGTATGTCAAGATTTAGGGGTGTCCCGCAAAGTTTTGTTTAACTCTGCCAGATCTATAACCTTCACTATAAGCCTTCTCAACTATTTCAACTTTGTTCCATTCTGTATCAGCGTGTTACATAAGAACATAAGGTTTTAAGATCCCTTTTATTTGTAACAAAAATTAGAAGGAGTAAACCTTAGGTTACAACCCAAGGTTTACCTTATTTTGACAAATGTAAAAGTTAACATTTTAAAAACAAAAACCTTTTCATAATCAATAAACATAATTGATGATTTAAAAAATCTTGAGATTTTGAGAGTTCAAATGAGCAGATTCAAATTAAATACTATAAATATGTACTTATATAGCTTATTTTGTAAAGCAGATTAGGTATGAGTATATAAAACACATAGGTACCAAATATCATAAGGAGAACTAAGAATGGATATACTTTACGCGTGCCGTATTTTGAAAGGGAGATATGGAAGGGAAGAATATTCTCTAAATGTTTCGCTGTTTTTCGTTTCTACCATACGTCTGCCTTATAAAATATACTGTGTTGGAAAGGGGAACTGAAAGAATGCACTTCACACACTTTATTTTAGTATAGTGTCACGGAAGGGAGCCTGATACCATTTGTACTTTCCGTAAACCTGCTTAGATAAGACGGTCATAAGGCCTTAATAAAAGTGAGGGAGATATGGAAAGGAACTTAAAAGGCCTCGCGGATAAAAAATAAGGTTATAATGCCTTAAAGCTGCCGTTTCCCACTGGGTGCTGTTTGCTATCATTGTGCAGCATAACATATAATTATTCGCTTGTTAGTTGCTAATACACACGTTTATAAGTGACTAGTTAAAAGTGTTTAAAATAAAGATCGTTATAACAACAGACAGACATATGGAATGCTACATATAAATTGTATAAATAAATAGTAAAAAATAAATAGTTAGCCGAAGATAAATGCGCCAAAAATATCATCAGCTATTCTTCAACTATCAGGTATACATCAATGATTAATATAGCATATACAAACATATATATTTATAAATAAATGGTAAAGGCAATGGGTGACGGTTGAGACAGTTGTTTACGTATGAACTTGTGTACACATGAGTATGATCGTTCACGTGCGTTCATACATATGTGCTTATGTACATTCAAATATTTTTATGTAACACGTACTGCAAATAGATTAGAAGTTAAATTTTGTTTTAATTGAAATGTTTTAAATGATTTAGTTAATATTGCATTTTTACACTAAAAATTTTATAAAACATGTATAAATATTATTCGGTAGTAGTAAAACTTGGTAAGTAAACCTTTGAAAAAAGGAAAAGTCATGGAGTGCAAGCAATTTCGTTGTCTCTTGAGTACAATTGTGTTTTACAAGGGCTATTGTCTGGCTCTAGTACTAAGCGTTGTAGACAAGTTTTAGCTAGAGATCAATGTGTGTACATGTATATTTCAATTTGTGAGTTAAACAAATATCCATAGAATTTAGTTATAATTTTTGAAGATTGACTATTTTAAAAAAACCCCATGGAATACAGTAGGAGCATATTCTGTGAATCTTATTCTAAATTTTTTATCCATTTCACAGATAAATGTCAGAAGCCCAGAATAGATTTTTAAAAATGAGATGAAATACTAAATCCTAGGTATCAAATTTTCCAATAAGTCTAACATTGGCTTCATGATCATAGTACTTTTGCATTCAAGTTATTTGTGCCCACAAGATTGGATGTTTGCTCCGTGTGGTTTATCTACATAAACAAGTGATTTCACATACTCCATAAAAAGTAATCCAACGGCGTCAGATCATAAGATCTTGGAGGCCAATTCACAAATCCATTTCTTGATATGATGTTCTCATTCAAACTTTATTTCAATAAATCGAATCATGGTGAAATGTCAATGAATAATGAACACAAATGTCATATGAACATAACGGTTGTCACGCGTGAGATGTCTGAGAATCTCTATTGAAAAAATACCTCCAATTAGATCACTCCTTACTTAGTGGCAAAAAAAAACAAAAGCTTTTAATGTAAAGATGCTTACTATTCTTATATTATTTTTTGTCTTTTGACATTTTTTTTTCTTTAATCTCTTTGGTGATAATAACATGTTTATAACTGATTAATTAAGAGTGCTTTTTTGCCTTATGTACTCACATGCTCGTTTGTTCACTCACGTTATCATTCGTACTTGTACTCTTGTATGTGGGGTATTACTGATACCAATAATATGCTGAAACTATCTGTGAAGATTAGATTATTATTATTTAGAATTATATATCGAGCGATTTAATTCAGTAATTTCAAAAAGATCACAGGCAAGGATCACTCTAGTGAACATATGTATATACGTAGATATGTATAGTTTGTATGAAATCCAATTTAATAGAAGACTTAATATTAACAATTAGAACAGCAATAACATCAGCTACGATTGCTGATGTTGCTTCTATCATTGGTTTATGTGGGGCGCGTAACTGATTATAGTCGCGAATATTAATATACTAGCAATAATCGTCATATGAAATTCTTGTATATAATATAAGTAAACAACAACAATAATGATTCTTCAATAATCACTTCAATTAACAGCAATAACAGCAACAAGTTGTTTACGTTTCCATGCATACAAGTATACATACTTATGAGTATATACCTACAGATAGGTACATACAAAAATATATTTAGATGTTGCTATTGTCAATTTTACAAATAATGGGTGTGTCAAGCAATATTGACAAACTGTACATAGTACACTAAATATTTATATCAGATCCATAATTCGGATTGAATTTCGAAATGGTTACTTCGTCATTAATATGCAAGCAGTCAAAATGCTGAATCATAACACAATTGTAATACGCAGATGTAAAATACACAAAAGTAGTTGCATGCCTATCATTATGCTGTATGCAAAAGTATCGTTAATGTTGACAAAAATAATTATCAGAACAAAGTGTTCCCATTAATGGTAAATGCAAAGAAGAAGCAAACAGTGTTAGCTGACATGAATATTAAAACATATCTTTTTTAATCGATAAAAAGCGAAAGCAATGAAATAGTAAGAAATAAAAATAACAGACTTTACAAATATGTATTTAATATGAATGCGTGAATAACAATGGACACATTTAAGGCACGCATATATGCGCGATGGTATGGAGAGTGTGGCGGGCACATATACCATATGCTATTATATTGGATCTATACATGTTGATTGACAAATAAATTTGTTTTATTAATCACACTTCATAATTCTATGTGTGCTTCTATTTGTACTATAAATGAAATACACTTATAACTACGCCATATCAAATTGCTCACACTTATGTATATACACAATTACATTCATACATTCCATCAATAATGACTATGCGTTATATATTATTATTAGCAAAAAAAAAATCATTCGGAAATGATCTAAAATGTGAACCACGATGACGCAGCTGCGACTGATGATCTTGCTGGCAAAGTGTGACAAAGTGAACGGTGGACACACAAATGTACATACAAGCATTTAATACATGATAAGGACTGCGCTCAGATCGAAAATAGTAGCTTTTATTGCACGAAATTTCTTCTTATTTATTATAAATTCGTTTTCATTTTGATAATTATTTCCTTATAAGCTGTAAATTTATCAACAATGGTTTAATAAAACTACATAATTTTTCTAAAGAATGTTGTTATTTCTTATATTTTTGCATTGTACATAAATCGAGAACGATATTGAGTTACGTGCTGGTTGAATGTATTATCGGAAGTTCGAACGAAAATTCAAAATAAAAATAGTGTTAAAGTAAATAACACAAAATAAAATAGTTAACACAACCAATAATCGTTTTTCGTCAATATGTGTGCGAAACAAATGTAAATATACGAATCATACGAAAACATCGTACACTTGAACAAACAGGCAAAATACAAAGAAGTAAAATAAAAAAATTTAGAAAACAAATATTTACGGAATGCTCGAAAAATCGTTTTAGTTGTTACAAAATGTTGTGATAAATTCAACTTAAAACTCAGAATATAACAGAATATGAAGAGGAAGAAACGGCCTTTCTAACTTACTTTTGACTATGAAACGAAGATGCAATAAAATAATTATAAAAAAAAAAATTAAATCGAATAAAAAACTTAATTTTACAGCCTATTTGTTCTAAGATAATCTTCATCATTGTCATCTGCGTCTTCGATCACGCTATACGATTTCTTGTTAGAACTGTCGTTTTTCTCTAAATGAGTATCGAAAAATTCATCTACGGTATCTGTGTTCCACTTAGTAATTGATAATACTTCTTCCACTTTTCCACTGGAATCCATCATTTTCACCACGGGATCCAAACCGCGAACATACTTTATTTGTAAATTGGGATACTTCGCTGGACGTCCACTTTTAATGAATGCCTGAATTTGTGGATATGCACGGAATTTACATGTGCACACTTCCAACACGGCCTTTGGATAACGTCGTTGTACAGCAGGTAATTCATCCAATGTACAACACTTTTTACAATCTGGCCTATAGTAATGTAAACAAGCGTAGTAGATTTATATATGATTTGATTAGAATAATTATATATGATTATATATAATTATTCTATTGTACTATTCAGACACTTACTTTATTTCTTCCAAGCCGTAATCAGATAATTTATCGCAAGAGGAACACATTAGTTGACCTTTGATGAAGCCTAGTTTACTACATTCTTCTGTTGAGAGGTCTGCTATGGCATACGTCTATTAAATTGAATAGTATGAAGCAATTATCTGTGTTTTACCCTCACCAAATTTACTTACAATACACATCAATAATAAAAACAAATAATACTTAAACATTTTTGCTAAACAAATCCGATTAATAATTTCTGCGGTACACGTCCACTAAAACAAAATAAGAAAATATCAAATAATGTTCATGAAACATTGCTTTGACATTGTGGTATAGGGTGGTCAAAATGGATTAAAAACTTACGAAAATTTATCATTGCTTACTGAGTGTTGCCACTATGTATTACAAAAATTGCTTATCCTTTAAATTAAATGAGCGGCATTCCGAATAGGTCCACATTGGCCTGCCCATTAACGTCGTGTCCACATTAGTGCAATTGCGCCGGTTTTATTTCAATTGAAATACTACAGTGAAATTTGAATTTTGGAATAAATTATGGCTGTGCTATTAATCGTTTGTTCAAAAATTTTTATTAATTAAAATATTCTCTTAATAAAATATAAAATTATTCGATCTAGAATATTCTAAAATTGAAATTATCCGATTAATCAGAATAAAATTATTTGTCTACGCCAGAATGCCGATGTCGCGCACTGTCCATTTATTAATTGATTTTATTATATTTTAAATTATAACTTTCAGTGAGTTGGCAACCCCAGTCGATTTATCACGTTTCGTTTCTATTTGCCGCTCTCCCTCTCTCTCTCTCTGTCTCTTCTTCTTAATTTTCCTATATTCTTTTTCTATCGTTTTGTATGATTATTCTCGCCTTTTTTCTCCTTTCGACAGTGCGCGATTTTTTAAACACCGAATTTTCTCTATATATTTATATTTATATTTATCTATATTATTTAAACGGAAGTGTTTTTTTTTATAACGAAAAGCTAAAACTAAGTGTAAAATCAAATAAACAAATAGACCATTTACAAACGAAAACATACAATTAAAAAATCACTTAAACTAAATTACACAGAAAGTGAGTGTTATTGTGCCTTATTGAACCAACAGTGGCAAGGTTTAATCCAGCTTGTGGCCCACCGGCAACCCCATCTCAACTCTACATTATTCGAATCAAATGTTCAAAATATTTATAGTATTTTTTCCAATACAAAGTAGACTGGAAGCTTTTTAAAAGTATGAATACGAGATTGTGTTTAATATTTTTATTCCCAAAGAAACTTTCAAAAGCAAAGAAAAAAAATTGCTTTACAGTCGGCTGGGGCCGACCAAATTATACCCTGCATATGTAGAGGTATATATAAAAAGTTTGCAAGTATATACATCCTTTTCTTCCACTACTTTGTATTGGAGCTACATTAAGAAGCAATCGTACCTCACCAATTTTTGAGGTTGCAATGGGTTGACCTAGGTGTATTATTTAGTAAGTTATGGATATTTTAATGTTTAAGATAAATCCGAGACTTTGTACGGAAGCTATATAAAAAGTGGGCGTGGCTTATCTCTTTCTTGTATATCTAATTAATTTTTCAATATCAATCCACACCTTAAATTTGGTTGTCCTACGCTGAATAGTTCGTAAGTTATAGCGGTTTAAATTTTTTTTAATTTTCCAAACTTTGTATGGTAGTCCCATTAAGAAGTGGGTGTGGAATGTTGATTTTTTGTCAGATTATTTTCGACTACAATATTAACCTAAGTATTAATTATGATTGTTCTAGACAAAAGGATGCAGAAGTTACAGCTAATTCAATTTAAAAGAAATTCAGTCATTTTGTATGGGGGCTACTATAAACAGTGGGCGTGGCGCACCCCTTTCCTGCGAGCCTAGTTGATCTTACAATACTAATCCATACCATAAATCTGGTTGTTCTACGCTGAATATTTTGCAAGTTATAACCGGTAACATTTTTTTTTAATTTCCGCAACTTTGTATGGGAGACCCAAGAAGGAGTGGGCGTGGCACACTGATTTTGTGTCATATTATTTCCGACTACCATGTTAATCTAAGTGTCAATTATGGTTATTCTAGACAGAAGATTGCCGAAGTTACAGCTTTTTCAATTTAAAAGAATTTCAGTCATTTTGTATGGGGGCTACAATAAACAGTGGGCATGGCGCTCCCATTTCCTGTGAGCCTAATTGCTCGTACAATGCTAATCCATATCTTAAATCTCGTTGTCCTACGCTAAATGGTTTGTACGTTATGGAGCTTAAAAGTTTTAGTTTAATTTCCTCGACTTTGTATGGGAGACCCATGAAGGAGTGGGCGTGGCATACTGATTTTCTGCCAGATTATTTCCGACTACGATATTAATTTAAGTTTCAGTTATGGTTATTCTAGACAGAAGATTGCCGAAGTTACAGCTGTTTCAATTTAAAAGAAGTACAGACAGTTTGTATGAGAGCTATGCTAAAAGGTAGGCGTGGCTCACCCACTTTTGGCGAGGTTATATAGTAGTATAATATAACTCTATGTGCGAAATATTGTTGTCTGAAGTGGTATATTATGTGAGTTATAGCAAGTTAAAGATTTTGAAAATTCCGAGGTTAGTCGCTTTGAATGGTTGGTGTGGGCGTGGATATTGACCGATCATGCCCAATATCAAGTCCCTCCGTACCCTTGGATCATAGGTTACGTGTGACAAATTTCGTCGAAATAGCTCAATATTTACTCAAGTTATCGTGCGAACCAGCCAGGTGACAGACAGACGGACGGACCGACAGACGAACGGATGGACGGAATAATTTGAATAAATCATAATTTTGATTAAACAAATTGATTAGTCAAATAAATTGATTAAAAAAACTTTTTGAACAAACAAATATCACACAACCCTAATATAGAACGCTTCTTCTGTTATGTTGACGGTCTCGATAACAATCACATCACGCGTTGTTTTTATTTTCAATGTAAAATGAAAAATTGAGAGCGAGAGCAAGAGCGTAATAGCCTAGACAGACGGCAGCCTAATTCCGGATTACCGAGTTAATTCGAATTAACTCGGGCATTAACTGCAGCTAATCCGCATAAACTCTATGAGTTAATTCTTAAAATAAAAGAGGATTAGGGCAATTTGCGATGGCAACACTGCTGAAAATTGTCTATTGTGAATTTTTATCCATCCATTTTACAAAATATTAGGTGTGTTCGCTAACGAAAAACTTTCAACAATTCTTTACAGTTTTCAACATGAAAAGTGTTGGCGAACAAATAAATCCAGCTGTCAATTATGAACGGTGAATGTCAATTTACAAGTTTCTGATCGTTTTCAGTTCACGTGCTTCTTGTAGATTTTCTCATATCGTGAGTGATAGATGACAGAAATTGATAGTGATAGTAATGTAAGTGGACAGACCTAATAAAACAGCAATCAGCCGTTTAGTTAATCCGCAATACTGCCGTCTGTCAGGTTATTATTTTATTCGGATTAAGTGCGCCGGTAATCCGGAATTAGACTGCCGTCTGTCTAGGTTATAAGATCTGATCGAAAAGATCACAGGAGATTTGGCTATCGACGCCAAATCACGAGATCATCACAAGGGTTGCGTTGAGCATTTTTTGCCAAATTATTCCTTTTAGGAACAAAATTTGATACTTTTAGAAGAAAGAAGTATCGAATATGCGTGATAGCAACACTTACTGCAGGTTACGTAATTATTTTTTTATTTATCGCATTTGATATATTTTGTCGTCTTTTCTAAATTAAATGTAAGTTATTTTTTATGAAGACATTTTATGTTTTAAGATTTAAAACAAAAACAACTTACATTTAATTTATCCTCTTTTATAAAGACGTTTTAGAGTGTGTGCGAGTTCGCCTAAATTGGAGTCTAAATTGTGACTTTTCCTAAATTATTGGAATTTTAGTGAATTTAGGAAATTATCAAGCAATATTTTCATACGTAAATACTAGCTTTGGAAAAATTAAAACTGTATTGCCACAAAACAGCGAAATTCGATTAGCGTAATTTTTCGTTTTGAAACAGAACAAAATAAATATTTCAAACATTAAGAAAATAAAATCTGGTTGTTCTACGCTGAATATTTTGCAAGTTATAACCGGTAACATTTTTTTTTAATTTCCGCAACTTTGTATGGGAGACCCAAGAAGGAGTGGGCGTGGCACACTGATTTTGTGTCATATTATTTCCGACTACCATGTTAATCTAAGTGTCAATTATGATTTTCTGCCAGATTATTTCCGACTACGATATTAATTTAAGTTTCAGTTATGGTTATTCTAGACAGAAGATTGCCGAAGTTACAGCTGTTTCAATTTAAAAGAAGTACAGACAGTTTGTATGAGAGCTATGCTAAAAGGTAGGCGTGGCTCACCCACTTTTGGCGAGGTTATATAGTAGTATAATATAACTCTATGTGCGAAATATTGTTGTCTGAAGTGGTATATTATGTGAGTTATAGCAAGTTAAAGATTTTGAAAATTCCGAGGTTAGTCGCTTTGAATGGTTGGTGTGGGCGTGGATATTGACCGATCATGCCCAATATCAAGTCCCTCCGTACCCTTGGATCATAGGTTACGTGTGACAAATTTCGTCGAAATAGCTCAATATTTACTCAAGTTATCGTGCGAACCAGCCAGGTGACAGACAGACGGACGGACCGACAGACGAACGGATGGACGGACATCGTTAAATCGAAAATTTAAGCGACGGTGATCACGAATATATATCTATGTCTATATCTCCGGAGATTCCTTCAAGTGGACACAAACATATGACCGAAATGAATATACCTCACCTCAATATATAATTTGATTTTATTAATCTGATTGATTAATTAAGAACTGATTAATCGAAGAATTAAAATTTGAATAAATCATAATTTTGATTAAACAAATTGATTAGTCAAATAAATTGATTAAAAAAACTTTTTGAACAAACAAATATCACACAACCCTAATATAGAACGCTTCTTCTGTTATGTTGACGGTCTCGATAACAATCACATCACGCGTTGTTTTTATTTTCAATGTAAAATGAAAAATTGAGAGCGAGAGCAAGAGCGTAATAGCCTAGACAGACGGCAGCCTAATTCCGGATTACCGAGTTAATTCGAATTAACTCGGGCATTAACTGCAGCTAATCCGCATAAACTCTATGAGTTAATTCTTAAAATAAAAGAGGATTAGGGCAATTTGCGATGGCAACACTGCTGAAAATTGTCTATTGTGAATTTTTATCCATCCATTTTACAAAATATTAGGTGTGTTCGCTAACGAAAAACTTTCAACAATTCTTTACAGTTTTCAACATGAAAAGTGTTGGCGAACAAATAAATCCAGCTGTCAATTATGAACGGTGAATGTCAATTTACAAGTTTCTGATCGTTTTCAGTTCACGTGCTTCTTGTAGATTTTCTCATATCGTGAGTGATAGATGACAGAAATTGATAGTGATAGTAATGTAAGTGGACAGACCTAATAAAACAGCAATCAGCCGTTTAGTTAATCCGCAATACTGCCGTCTGTCAGGTTATTATTTTATTCGGATTAAGTGCGCCGGTAATCCGGAATTAGACTGCCGTCTGTCTAGGTTATAAGATCTGATCGAAAAGATCACAGGAGATTTGGCTATCGACGCCAAATCACGAGATCATCACAAGGGTTGCGTTGAGCATTTTTTGCCAAATTATTCCTTTTAGGAACAAAATTTGATACTTTTAGAAGAAAGAAGTATCGAATATGCGTGATAGCAACACTTACTGCAGGTTACGTAATTATTTTTTTATTTATCGCATTTGATATATTTTGTCGTCTTTTCTAAATTAAATGTAAGTTATTTTTTATGAAGACATTTTATGTTTTAAGATTTAAAACAAAAACAACTTACATTTAATTTATCCTCTTTTATAAAGACGTTTTAGAGTGTGTGCGAGTTCGCCTAAATTGGAGTCTAAATTGTGACTTTTCCTAAATTATTGGAATTTTAGTGAATTTAGGAAATTATCAAGCAATATTTTCATACGTAAATACTAGCTTTGGAAAAATTAAAACTGTATTGCCACAAAACAGCGAAATTCGATTAGCGTAATTTTTCGTTTTGAAACAGAACAAAATAAATATTTCAAACATTAAGAAAATAAAAAAAGAAAAGTCATATACTTTTTTTTAAAAGCGAAAATTTTCAAATTGCTGGATTTCTGTTTATTTCTCCATTTAGGAAATGTAAAATTTAAAAACGAACTCGCACACTTTTATCAATTATCTTTCCTATTTCGAAGCAGTGGTGTAAAATTCCAATGTCATATAAATTTAGGAGAAATAGATTTGACTCGATGTGATTAGATGAAATAAAATCGTATTGACAATAGAAGCCTATACAAACCAATTATGTATAGTCTTGTTTATATAGTAGCCGAAGTTCATTCCAAATAAAAGCAATTGATCCTTTATTTAATATACTCATACGCCTGGGCTTTACCGCACATTATTTATTTTTACTCGAGCGTTTTTTTTTTTGCAAATTAATAACAAAACGTAAGTACTTTCTTATTGCTAGTCTTTGTTTTTCTCGAAAAAAATAAGATTTTAGTTGTATATTCAGTACAAAGTTCAAGAATTTTCAAACACATTACTATTTTCCAAATCCAAATGCACAAATGACGTAGAAGAATTGTCAAATGAAAAAAATACTAAAAAGTAATGAAAGGTGGAAAAAATCGTCTCTGTGATTGGAGATCGAAAACCCTTCAACATAATATACTTTATTGATCAGCATTCAGTCACAAAATAAAGAGCGCAATATTGTCGCGATTGGCAATCATATGATTCTCTAACTGCCTTACTGATATTATCGCTTCAACGTCTAAAACGTGTGCATATTTGTCAAAATCGGATCGTTTGGGCATAGAACATAGCTCGTTGCGCTGATTTTTAGTTTTGTATTGGACCTTCGGCCCAAACTTCCATCTTTTTCTGACTGCCTACTTTTCTACATCTCTCGCTCGCACAGTTACGCCTTGGTACGCCAATTTGGACAGGCACTAAAGGAAACATTTTCTTTTTCTGATCATTCAATTTAACGCTATTGGATAAATAACTTCCAACATCTAATATTACAAAATATACAAATATTTAGATATTCTGATTTACTATTGTTACGTTTTTATTCTGTGAGCGTTTAATTCTATTTGAATTATCTTGTTCGATCACTGGATTCTGTTAATAATCACTGTAATTTTATACAACTATATACAGCAACAATTTATTTAATAATCTCTATTTACAATCAACGCTGTTTACAATCAACTATTTACTATAACACTTAAATGTACTGGCAACTTTTGCCTCTGTATAGATGTTTGCGCAGTCACGTTCGGAATTCGATTGATTCTCACTTCTCAACACTGGCTCTATTTATACTCTGTTGGCAACACCCCAAAATCTTCCTTTATCGAGATTCTTCTCTTCCTTTCTCGTTGGCTTGTTCTGGTTATCGCTTATTTCTTTTTGTTGACATTCGTTTCGATGCTGCCAATAGTGTCAGTCACAATAGTGATGAGTAACCAACTATCGATACTCGTTACACTGCCCACCTCTTAACCTTGTTCGTCCCGAACAAGTTTTTATTCTTCCCCTCGATATGGCGCAAGTCGCTCCAAGTGCACTACTTTAAACTTTGCTCTTTTATTCCAGGCACGTTGAATACGATACACTACGTCATTTATCTTTGCTATAATCTCATATGGTCCTTCCCAATGAGTCTGTAGTTTAGAGGACAGGCCTTTCTTTCGTTGTGGATTATGGAGCATTATCTCCAAGCTCTCCTTCATAGAACCCTTTTGAATTTGCTTTCAAGTCATACCTGGCCTTCATCTTATCGCTTATCATCTGCGACCGCTCTCTGATGAACTGATGTACTTCATCCAACTGTTGCCGCTTTTCGCTAGTATAATTTCCTTCGGTTGATCTCGTTGGTGTTACAACTCCAAATTTTAAATCAGCTGGCAGTCTTAACTCGTTTCCAAAAATTGTCATTGCCGGTGTAGTAGCCGCCGTATTATGTTGTGCGCATCGATATGCCATGAGGAATATTGGTATATGTACATCCCAGTCTCTTTGGTATTTATCTACGACTTTTCTCAAATATTCCTCCAAGGTACGGTTAAATCGTTCTACCATGCCATCAGATTGTGGATGCAAAGGTGTTGTACGAGTTTTGTATATACCCAGCATGCGGCATATCTCTTGGAATACAACTGATTCGAAATTTCGACTTTGGTCTGAGTGTAACTCCATCGGTACACCAAAACGAGTAATCCATTGGTTGACGAATACATCCGCAACTGTACTAGCTTCTTGATTTGGAATGGGGTATACTTCAGGCCATTTACTGAAGTAATCTATAACCACCAGAACATACTTGTTTTCTGCGTTACTTATTGGAAATGGCCCAGCTATGTCCATAGCAATTCGCTCAAATGGAGCACCCACGGTGTGCATCTTACCACGACTTTTCTTAGTGGGACCTTTGGCCATTGCACATTGCTTACACTTCCGAATCCAATCAGCGACATGGTCATGACATCCAACCCAATAGAATCGTTTCTTTATTTTCTCGGCGGTTTTGGTGATTCCCAAATGCGCTCCACTGGAGGCATTGTGATACTCAGCTATCACTTCATTTATTCTTGCCTTGGGTACCACTAGAAGATCATTAGTGATTTTTCCATCTTCACTTTCCCATGCTCTGAATAAACTTCCGTCTCGTAAGTGCAGGCTTTGCCACTGCGCCCAATATGCCTTTGCTATTGGAGTCTCATTAGCCATTTCTTGCCAATCTGGACGTATACCCTGCTCCTTGTATTCCATAATCTTTACGAGATCTGGGTCGTTCCGCTGATCTTCTTGCACTCGTTCGGTGGTCCATGACTCCTCCGGCAATATATTCGTAAGTCGTATGTCGACAATGTGCTCCTTGCTTTCCACTCGAGAACAATGTTTACATTCCATTTTGCAAGGACGACGAGATAGAGTATCCGCGTTGCCGTGATGTCCGCCTTTACGATGTTCGATGGTAAAATGATAACTCTGCAGCCTTTCAATCCAGCGCGCCAATTGTCCTTCTGGGTTTTTAAATTGTAATAACCACCTTAGCGCTGAGTGGTCAGTTCGTAGATGAAATGACTGACCGTACAAGTATTTATGGAAATACTTTACACATTCCAGTATTGCGAGCAACTCTCTTCGAGTGACACAGTAATTTCTTTCTGGCTTCGACAGGATTTTACTGTAGTATGCTATTACTTTTTCTTGCCCATCTATGATCTGAGAGAGCACACCACCTATTTCATAGCCACTCGCATCTGTGTCCAACACAAACTTTTGATCAGGTACTGGATACGCTAATACTGGTGCTGAACAGAGTTTTTCTTTCAGCTGTTCGAATGCTTTCTGTTGGTCCTCGCCCCACACAAATGGTTTGTTCTTTCTTGTTAACTCATGCAGACTGCTGGCGATGTGTGCAAATCCAGGAACAAATCGTCTATAGTAGGTGCATAAGCCTAGGAAGCTCCTTAACTCGTGAAGATTCGACGGAATAGGCCATTCTTGTACTGCTGCTACTTTCTCCTCGTCGGTATGTACCCCTTCTGTTGTTACTTTATGACCAAGATATTTAACTTCTCGCCTGAAAAGTGAACACTTTTTCATATTCAGTTTAAGCCCTGCTGATTGTATACGCTCAAATACTTCTTTCAACTTTTCCAGGTGGTCGTTAAAATCTTTCCCCATCACGATAATGTCATCGAGGTACACCAAACACGTTTTTCAGTGTAGTCCTCTGAGTACACGCTCCATCAAACGTTCGAAAGTAGCTGGCGCATTTCATAAACCAAATGGCATGACTGTAAATTGCCATAGACCATCGCCAATACTGAAAGCTGTTTTCTCTTTGTCTTCCTTACCAAGTTCTACTTGCCAGTAGCCACTTTGCAAATCAAGATTTGAGAACCACTTCGCACCAGATAGTGTGTCCAGAGTGTCATCGATTCTTGGCAGTGGGTAGCTGTCTTTTTTCGTAATATCATTTAGCTTTCTGTAATCCACACAGAATCGAGTACTTCCATCCTTCTTCTTTACCAGCACAACTGGTGAACTCCATGGACTCGCTGATGGTTCAATAACACCTTGTTTCTGCATATCGGAAATCAGCTTAATGGCTTCGTCTCTTTTGGCCAATGGAACTCGTCGTGGTGTTTGACGAATTGATCTAGAATCACCGGTGTCAATGTGATGCTTCACGATGGTTGTTCGTCCTCCAGTTTTTCCATTTGAAGAAAAGATTGAACTGTACTTCTCCAATAGTTGTAAAGCCTTTTCTTTTTGCTGGTTGGTAAGCACACCTGACCATTCCTCCATCTGTGCTTTTATTTCCGCCCTGACAGTTCCTGATCTTCCACTTTTTATCGACGAACCCTTTTCGCAGTAACTTCCTGGCAATGACCAATCACCATTCCTTTCTTTACAACTGTAGATGTATTAGTTGGATTTAATATTCGCACCGGTACTATTCCATTTTCTTTAGGTTCTACTAACGTCCTACCAAGTATGATGTTTTTATTCGTTATTTCTTTATCTGCTTCCACCACCCACAACTTGCCTGTCCCATCATCCACATTCATCTGTGCCCATATCACCGCTTCTGATTTTGCTGGAACCTCTTGGCGTTGACATGCCAGTACTCGTTTGATGTTCCCACTACGCTTGTAACCGATGTTCAATGGTAGTTCGACATTTGCATAGCGCAGTATCCGTTGATTTAAATCTAACGTAAATCCGTTGTCAATCATAAAATCAACACCAATTATTACGTCATCGATGATGTCAGCCACAATGAATTCATGTTCCCACGTGTAATTTCCAATAGATACTCGTTTCTTTATCTTACCCAGAATTTGTGCATCCTCACCCGTTGCTGTACGCAATTTTATTCCCATTAAAGGCTCAAACCTCTTTACCAAATCGCTCTTTATTATAGAATGTGATGCACCAGTGTCCAGGGTTAACATGAATTCCATATTGTCCAATTTTCCATCAATAGTCAAGCTGCTTGGCACACGCTGTAGTTGTGAAATGTGAATGATGGGGCAGCCCACTGTTGGAGTCAGTTCACGCCCCGCTGAACTGACTCGATTTAGTTTAACGATGGATTTGTGTTAGTGGAGCGATCGCTATCCACCTTATTCTCCTTCTTTTGTCTTCCTGGAGAATTCGATCTTGATCGCTTTCGTCGTAGACGGCAGTCACGCGCCATGTGTCCTGGTTTGTCGCAAATAAAGCACTTACCAGTAAATTTGATTTCGCGTTGACCTGTTGTTCTTCCTTCAGGCTTCACTACTGACTTAACTGCCTGACACACTGCTTCAACCAGATCTGATGTTTCTGCCTGTAGTTGGCTTACACGTGGCACTGGTCGACACATTAAACTGGCGGCTTCATATGTCAAGGCACTACTGATTGTTTCGGCATATGTATTCCTGGGTGACATGACTAGGGCACGCTTTGTCTCTCCGTCACGTATTCCATCTATGAATGCCTCTATTTTTATTTTTTCGACGAACTCTTCCGAATTACCAGAGAACGCAAGATGACATAAGCGCTCGATGTCAGAAGCGAATTCCTGCAGGCTCTCATTACTCCGTTGCACTCGCGATCTTAACTCCACTCGATGTAACTGACTCTTGTATTCATTTCACATATTTCCGCTGGAGTGTGTTCATCAGTGACTGATAGCTACCACGATCTTTCTCTGGAACCATCTGTAACACCTCGGAAGCATTACCTTTTAATGCGACTATTAAAGCAGCAGTCTTGTCGCTGTCATCCCATTGATTCTTCGAAGCTGTTGTCTCGAATTGAAGCTTAAAGATGTTGAATGGCGTGCTTCCGTCAAATGTTGGTGGCTTTAATTTGATTGTACTTGAATCTCTAATCACTGATGTGGCTGTTCCATTTATTTTTAGTTGATTGAGTTCATGCTGTAATTTCTCGAACTTGTCTCCCCAGTCGTCGACATGTTCCTTCAGCTTATCATCCAACTCATCCACGTGTTCTTTCAGCTCTGTGACTTTGTCAATAATAGCTCCGGAAATTTCCTGAAATCTAAGTTCAATTCCTTTCTGTATATTTTCGATGACGTATTCTTGGCGAGCCGAATGTTCTTGAATTTCCATACGCAATTCACTAATAACGCCCTCTTGGCGAATGTTCTTGAAGCTTGGAGTCAATGCGAGACGCATTTCCTTGAATTTCCGTACGCAATTCAGCCGAATGTTCTTGTAACTTCGCATTAATTCCTTGCAGTTGCTGCTGCTGTTGCATCATGGATTTCATAAATTCCATGAGTTGACCACTCGAATCTACCTTGCTCTCTTCCTCTGCGTGCACGACTGCATGTATCTCGGCTTCCTCAAAGAACTCATGTTCTTCTACATTAATACCCTTAGCCTCCATGGCTTGCCTTAGCCTCACCAGCAGTTCTGCTTTTGTACCTGATGGCGATATATTCCTCTCTGACAACTGTTTTTTCAGTTGGTCCACTTTTAGTTGGTCAATTTTCACCATCTTTACAGAATCCCACTTCTGACACCAATTGTTACGTTTTTATTCTGTGAGCGTTTAATTCTATTTGAATTACCTTGTTCGATCACTGGATTCTGTTAATAATCACTGCAACACTTATTTTGTACAACTATATACAACAACAATTTATTTAATAAACTCTATTTACAATCCACTCTGTTTATAATCAACTATTTACAATAACACTTTAATGTACTAGCAATTTTTGCCTCTGTATAGATGTTTGCGCAGTCACGTTCGGAATTCGATTGATTCTCACTTCTCAACACTGGCTCTATTTATACTCTGTTGGCAACACCCCAGAATCTTCCTTTATTGATATTCTTCTCTTCCTTTCTCGTTGGCTTGTTCTGGTTATCGCTTATTTCTTTTTGTTGACATTCGTTTCGATGCTGCCAATAGTGTCAGTCACAATAGTGATGAGTAACCAACTATCGATACTCGTTACACTATATTAAATGCAAATGTGTAGTCTATTTATAAACAAATTATTAATTTTTTTACGATTTTGTTCAACACTGTCTATTTTTAATAAGTGAATAATAAAGTTAATTAACAACGAGGTATTGTCAAAATAAATAAATAATAGAGAAGCAGAGGATGACATTTTAATTAGGAATGGGGTATAAAACACTAAACGTAAAATTTTCACATGCAGTATTTATGCCGTTATTCCGAACTAGACAGAAAATCATCTTACATACTCTTACTTATTAGATCTTGTTCTTAAGCTGAAAGTCCACACCACGAGCGCTACGCTTTTTCGCATCCTAAGCGTCTGTCAAAGAAGTAGAAATCAGTGTAGTTGAAAACATGTGTGGCTAAGAACAACACTCACAGTGCCCGTCGACGGTAGAATCATACTGTCAACAAGTCCAAAATCCTCGAAATAAGATTCGACGACCTCATGACCTTCGTCACACATGCTGAAAACATCAACCAAAATTTCTATCGTGCCATCTCTCATCACACCGCAAGAACAACTTAGTACAGTGAACCCCACGTAACATTCGCAACAGCCTGTGATCGTTTGATGAGCAAGTAACTCACCTGTCACCATGTCACGTACAACAGCTCTTTAGGCTCGCTCGTGTCACCTTGACGCAACTAAGATCGAGGTGGCTGCTATATGCATCGACTGGCCGAATGCCATCAAAGCCCGCACAACACGCAACACCTGTTCGCTTGCCCCAGGAGACCAACTAGAATTGACCCCTCCGCTTCTAGAGGATGTACCTCTGGAAGCTGCCGCCTTGCTCGTGTTTCTAACTGTCGTCAACAGAAATAGCACCTCCAAATTTACTATATATCATATATATTTGTGATTATGATAATACTATATTCTGCTACTCCGCTATATTCTGCTACGATACGTTTGCATCGTAAATTATTTTACATTTATTTTTGTGTTATAAAAGTTTTTAAACAAAAAAATGTGCGACAAGCACTTTCTGATTGCTTGCAATTGCCATTTTCAAGAAAATTGCCAATCGAGACAGCAATTGCATTAAGTTGGCAATTTATATTTTGAGATATTTCAAGTTATAAATTGCCAACATGCTGCGTTGCAATGAGCTGTCATTTCGTTTGTTTGACAGACATTTTCCGTCTATTTCAAAAGATCAAGAGTGCGGGCATAGCTTACTAGTTTTCTCGACGACGTTTTCAAAATTACAATGACGAAATTCAATGTCCACCACTAAAATATTGTCATCCTTTTTGAATGAAATTTGACAGTTGTTATGAAATTAATAATTTTTGGAACAAAGGTCACGAGGTTGTTTATTAGAGGTCCTAGTACTTCGGCAACACTTATGTCATTACAAAACAACGTGGATTTGGCCGGCAAACAAAGATGACTGGATTGAGTTCTCTTGGACTGAAAGAAAACAACACGAAGAAAATAAATTTTAAATAAAAATATGAAACAGAGTTCTTTCAATAACACTACCTTTATAGTTGCATATTTACTGCTGAAATAAAATGAGTAATAGCAAAAAGATTAGAGTTGCCACTTGGGTTATTTTCTAAGTAATTCAATTTTTTGTATATTGAAATTATTCCTACGTGCGTCACCTTTTCTTGGTGTGGAAAGACCACACGGGGTAGAACCAAGAATGATAGAAATACAGATTGCGCCCTGCAACGTCATAAACGAAACAGTACGAATAGTAGGCAAATAAGAAGTGTCAAAATCCCATCCAAAAGGTAAATAGAACTGTGAACGTTTATACATAATTGTAAAATAAGCAATATTTATTACTTTATTCTTGAAAATATTAAAAGAAACACGTAAATAAATATACCGCGAAAATATGTTTGTAACCTACAGTGACCAGTAATTGCCCATGTGGAAAAGCTATGGATCAAAATATAAAAATAAAAGCGAAGTGGTTTCGTGTCTTCATTACAAGTTTTATTGTGCACATATGTATACATGTATAAATATTTCAAATAAATTAAGTAATTATATCAATAATTTAAAAAATAATTAATTTAGAATTAAAAAAGAATTAATAAAAACTAGGTTCTATTTTAGTGAATTTTCTTTTTTTCTGGTGAGCGGCAATTTCTTTGTTTAGTTTTCTAATCTTGACGAACATCCTCGCCCGGAAGAACAATTTCTTTACCTTAATATTGCAATTAATACTGGAAGATTGCTCAATATGTTTTTGTACAAAATTATTTGTTATGAGCAACCCGTTTCCATTAATTGTAGTTTGTAGACTTTAGCACTTGCCGCACGAAGAGTGATTGATTGGGCAGTATCATTCTCATGCCAATATTGCTTTTTGTCCGCATTTTTTAGTTTGTTTATCTGCCCGCTAGTGAATATACCCTTCAGCTTTTCTTCTATGTTTCTACATTCTTGCGCAGTTTTTGCTAAACTCCTTTTTAAAACTTGTATGTTATATACATACTTCCTTTTCGTGTGTTTAAATGAAAGCTTCAAGGCGATACACTTTGCGGAATGCTTTTTCTGAAGTCTGCGCAGGAGCAAAATTTCTTTCTTTAACGCTTTGCTACGTTTGTAATAAACATATACAATATATATTTATATATTTATTAGTTCAACAGTGCGATTTACTTACACTTCCTTTCGCAAATCTTCCATCTCCTCGAACACGTTGCTAGTGTTATGCATTTTTACAGGAGAGTTTGAGGCTGCTCTAAGGACATTTGAAGAGTGGAAGGCCAAATTTTTTATCTTGCTCGATCACCGTGCTGGCTCCTGCAGTAATGATGCTGACATTGTCGCCAACTTCAATACAATCTAATCCGAGATCTGTTAATAAGTTAATTTAACAGTTAACGATTTTTTGTTACTATTAACTGCAATTTCCGAACTATGTTGATGCAACAACATAGCAACGATGTGCTTATTTTCTCTTCGTCGCACCCGTTGTTCCCGAAGAGTTGTCCCACCAGATACTCGGCATATATGTAGCTGGCACAACCCCGCGCTTCTATTTAAATTTTGACGCAAAGCCTGGAAAATTAGCAACATTTCAGAAATGCGAATGTTGTGCTAATAAAATAAATAAATTTTACCCATTTCATATTGCTTGAGGATTATAAAATCACCATCTATGAAATGGTCCGTGCAAGTCACACTATTTTTGTGTTTAAAAGGACTTAATCGCCGGCAGAAACTAATCCACTTTTTTGCCAAATCCACATCACACGGAAAGGTAAAATAATTCTTTAATAACGATTTGTCGCAAATATCGTTATTACAACTCGACACTGCCACACTTCATTTATAAAAATCACATTTTATTCAATCAAAATTGTTTTAAGTAACCGCGTACTATATAAATACAAGAATTATAAATATTTATTTGCGATTTTCGGTTAATGTTTTCTTCGTTTATGACGTGTGCATACGAACAGTCGGCTGTCAAACTGAAACCAAAAAAGATAACTGCTCACTCAGGGCCCAATCTGTATTTCTATCATTCTTGGGCTAGAACGTGATATAGGCAATGGTGTGCCTTGGTCCGACTGATGTGACTAAGAACTACCATCAACGCACTAGCTGAAAGTATGTATATTAATACGATACTACAACTCATATTCGGGAAGTAGACAGGCGGCTCGATCGCATTCTAAGACAATAGCTAAAGAACTTAAAAATAAGTTCGACTATATTTCACACCAATGGTTTATTTTCTGCATCGTCATATTTCTGAGGCATCTGAGCTTCCTAGAGTAAAGCTGTTCGCACTCCAGGTCCTCCAGTAATAATGTTAAGTTGACCGGCGATTATCTCACTGGAAACAGCACGGTCCTTGGCGGCAAGGCCAACCCAAGGAAGTAGTAATGAACAGCCTGTCCCTAAACGGTGTCGATAAAACAGCCTGACTCAGAAACAAATCTCAAAACAATGTTAGTTCCTTATACTTGGACCTAAGCCCAGGTACCTTTAGATTAGGAAAAACTGAACGACACTGTCAGAAAAATTGGAGTATGTGTGAGTAATTCTCAGCAAACCTTTAATTTGAAACAACCATTTACTATATTAGAAAAAAAACCATAAGAGTAACTTATCATTGTCTGAGGCTGAATGATAAAACATGGAAAATACGACTAAATTATGGCTTTGTTTTAGTAGATCACCATTCATTTAAGATACAGTCCCATAGTCAAGTACAGCACCTTATAGTCAAGAGGATAAGAAGATTTACGGATCTAGAGCTACCAATTCTAATCCATCTAAAAGAAAGCGACCAAACGGGGCACATTAAGATTCTAAAAATCATTTGGAACTCATTGTGACTCACGGTCTTTGACAGAATGGACATAAAAGTGGTCTTCAAGCATTTTGAAGTATTTTACAATGACATAACAGCTGAACACGTCCTCTATACTTGCATAGTAATGGCAAGCGGCAGACTTCAGTCCCAATCCCCTGGTTAGAATTAAACCCACAGCAATTACGGAGATATTTTAATAGTCTAAGACTGTGATAGTTTGGCATGAGGCTGCAAAAAAACTTTTTAGGTCGCAATGCTTATATACCCTAATAATAATATAATAATACAAAATAATATTGAAATCAATTGCTGAAAAATATATAAAAATGATTACACATATGGACCTTCTTTATCCACCAGTGCAATGAGGTTGTATATGCAGTAAAGTAAAATTAGTACAACGACAAAATTTTATTTAATTGAAGTTGAATTTATTTTGATAGTATGTAACCTGAACAACAACGAAATTTTCCTATACTTTCCTATATGATACTAACTTCAACAAGTGTCTGTTATTTTTAGCGCAATTTCGCTAAATGATGATTCAAATCAAACATAGGACAATTGCTGTGTGGCAAACCTAAAAAAGAAAAGAACAAAAATATTGAAAACATACAACAGATATGAGAAAAAAGAATCATTCTGCCTTTTTGTAATTTTTCAATTAAATACTGCTAATTTTCTACGATCATACGATTCCAGGCGAAATAATCGCTTAAAAATTATTTCTATTACGCCAATCATATAATAATATCTTTTTAGTTATTTATATATTAGTTATTTATATATACATATGTATATGTATTTATTTACACATACATATATATATATATATATATATATATATATATATATATATATATATATATATATATATATATATATATATATATATATATAACATATGTATATAAATTTTGAAAATCAAATTTCTATAGAAAGCTAATTTAAGGTATGGGTATGTATGTACATCATTATGCCTCACAAAAAAAAATTTATGATCAGCTAAATATGAAGTTTGATTTATTTATGGCGTCCACTTTTCTCCATTTTGTTTTCTTTCTATTTGCGGTAAGGTTTTTCTCGGTCCTTACTTCTCGTTATTCAATGGTGTTTGAATACAACACTTTCCAAATCAAACCTTAAAATCAACACAAGCTTGCAAATTATTTTTATTGTCGTTTGCTATAGATTACTAGTGATGTACCATCAATATACAGTGGCTCACAGCTTATTTCGTACAGTGTATATATTTTTATGTACATGGCTGTAACATCGAAACTAAAAAACTTATCAATAAGTTTTGAATGTAGATGTCTATGTATGTGTTTAGTAAACCTAATAAGAAAACGGGGAACCCCAAAAATTGTTCTTTTTGTCATGCAAGAGAGAAAAACTATTGATCAGCTGATTTTCAGCTCACATCTTATTTCGTACACAAACTTCAATGTAAGTAAGTTTCATTCTGCCGCGCAGTTACAAAGTTTTTTTGAATTGTATGAGTTTTTGGACCTTTTTAACTATTATAACAATTTTTATTATTATTATTTTAAATAGTTAAAGTGCTGTAAATTAAACATTTAGCGTTATGGGTCGTCGTACAACGATGGAACAGCGTAAACTGGTAATTAACCATTTTAGGAAAGGTCAGAGTGTGCGAAAAATTGCTGAAATGACAAATTTAAGTGCCTCAACTGTCCAATACATCATTCAACGCTTTGTTCGCGAAAATCGGTTGGAGAACAAGGGCAGAGAAGCACCTAATAAGATTTTCAACGCTTCAGACGAGCGTTATATTGTACGAAAAATTAAGAAAAATCCAAAGTTATCCGCTCCGAAGTTGGCTGCAGAGGTTCAGCGTGAAATAGGAAAATCATCCAGTGCTGAAACTGTCCGACGTGTGCTGCGCAATCATGACTTGAACGGTCGAGTAGCCCGAAAAAAAACATTCATTTCAAAAATGAATATACAACGCCGACTTGACTTCGCCAAAGAGCATATTATTAAGACTCCTGCGTTCTGGAATACCGTTATTTTCGCGGATGAGTCTAAGTTTAATATTTTTGGCTCGGACGGAATGTCATATGTTTGGCGTAAAGCGAATACCGAGCTAAACAAGGAGAACCTTAAGCCCACAGTGAAGCATGGTGGCGGTAGCGTGATGGTTTGGGCCTGTATGTCAGCAGCCGGAGTAGGTGAATTGGTTTTTATTGAGGAAACAATGGACAAAATGAAGTACCTCGAGATTCTGAAAAACAATTTACTTCAAAGTGCAGACAAACTGGGTTTGCGGGAAGAATTTCGGTACTACCAAGATAATGACCCAAAACATAAATCTGGGATTGTGCAATCTTGGCTTATTTGGAACTGCCCACACTTGATGTCTCCACCACCACAGTCACCTGACATGAATGTGATTGAAAATCTTTGGTCTATTTTGGACAATAAAATAAGAACACACAAGATTTCTAATAAGCAAGACCTAAAGAAGGTACTGATGGAAGAATGGAAAAAAATCACACCAGACATCACTCAAAAATTGGTGGATTCAATGCCAAATAGACTCCAGGCTGTCATTAACGCTAAGGGATGTCAACTAAATATTAAAATCAACTTACTTTGTTTTTCGTTTGAACTTAAAGAGACTGTACGAAATAAGCTGTGACATGAATTTTCCTATTTTTTTCTTATTTTATTTTTTTATAGTGTCAAACACTAAAATTTTGAAAAAGTAAATTTTGGAAAATAAAAAACAAACCTTCCTTTCTAAAATGGCATTTATATTTTGTTCAAATTTTTGCTATATTAGGAATTACGACTGCAGCAATTTTTAAACTGTCACTGTACGAAATAAGCTGGGAGCCACTGTATATTGCTGAACCGGATAATAAACACTATGTTCAGAAATAAAATAAATTGGTCTTATATCCATCACATATGTTAATATGTTGGAAAAGCCGGTGGAATATTGTGAACGAAAATTATATTTCTACTGGCAGCCCTTTGCTGTCATGTTGCAAACATAATTTTTTTTTCGGTGAACTCGAGAGTGGCTTACAAATTTTGATAAGCTAGCCGTTTGACCCGTTCTAATGTGCACATAATCATATATTGTACGTATATTAAACATAATCCAAATCAATTGTTTGCTTATAAACAGCCTCCATGAAACGATCGAGCATGGCTCATTTAATTAGCACCAAATTATGAAGTAGTTAACAAATAATTTTAATAAACAAATTGCGGGATTTTTACTATGTTGTCGTTTTTGTTATTGTTGTTACTTTTTAAATGTATTCATTTATTTGTTTACTTCATTTTCGTAACGAACAATTTTTGATTTATGTGTTAAAAATGGTTGCAAATGAATTCTATAAAAGCTCAGTATTGCACAAATTTAAAAATAGTATTATTCTGGTAGTTGTGATAAACTAACATTGGAATTATAAAGCATTATTATGCAGAGAGTGGTGAGTGATAGTAGGAGTGATGATCTTGTGATAGATATCAATGTGAAAATATAAAAAGACTATTCGTATTACGATCAGAATTCACATGATTATTACTTGCAATAATAATCCACGTTCATTGTTACTTATTCCTGAACGTATAATTATATTATATCGGGTATTTATTGCTCTTATTTTTCTACTGATCCATAGATAATATTAATGCTATTAACATGTTGTTTGGCAAAACCAAATAATGTGAATTATGACAGCAATGGCCAAGGACACGTGGCTGGTAATATTCTACAACGTCCAAGTCCAATTAATCCTGATATAATTGGTGATCCTAAGCCACCAGAAAGACTAACAATGATCACCGATCCCAAAGAGGCCGCCAAATATAAGCGTGAAACTAAATTAAATATAGGTTACACAGCTCCGACTCTTCCTCCGACGCAGTACTCTGAAAATAAGAATGAACATAAGAGTAGCTTGGATGAAATTGTTTCACATGCCGCAAACGATCACCATCATCGCCAAAAGCGTGAACAAAATCCGGACACGAAACCAGCATCAAAGCCTATAGTAAAACATACACAAACATCAAATGCTGGTGGTAATAACGGTAATAATGTCAAATCCCCATCATCACCAGCAGTTAGCCCTGTCAAAACTGAACAAAAGCATCGTCAAAAACGTGATGCCGGAAATAATTTGAAGCAGAGCACAACTCCACTTCCTGCTACCGCTCACGTTCCACTGGTACATAAGGATCAAATCCAACAAGTTCATGCTACAAATTCACGACCAGAAATTGGGTTACCAGTTGCAAAACCATTGCAGGCACCAGTTGTAAGTGCTGGGGGCGATATTAAGCATGGTGGTGTTAAACGTGACATTCCAGTACCGTTAGTACCGAAGCATCCTCATCCTGAAGAGTCGCCAAAAGAAGGCAGGTCCACGTTAGACGAACATTCAAAGAAGGATGATAAGCACATAGTAGAACAAAAAGTCAACTCGAAAGATCATGGTCAACAACAACAATTTACTGATCATGCATCAGCGGAAAACAAAGCCACCATCTCAACCACCAGTCCACACCCTTTGACTAGACCACAACCAGTACCAGTAGCAGAATTACTTGCAAGGTAAAATTCATTCATGACATACTTTCTATATACGTTAATGCACATCACATCTTTCTACCTATTAGACCAAAGCAGTCATAAATGAAATGGTGTGATACTTGGCGAAAACACATAGTCTCCAATTTAAAGTTACGTATATACATATAATGATGGATTGATGTATCTTTGACTTTCTAAAATACAATATATGAGATAAAATGTGTTAATCAAATATTAGCAGCTTCAATAAAAATTATTATTTTTTAGTTTATAGTACAATTTTTAGTGCTTTCTTTCATTTCCCTTAATTGGACATACAATCCTATAGGTACAAAATATATATTATTCGATAGTGCTATTTTGATTCATTTAACTCTCCTCTTGTTTTAACGGTAGATGTGGTGTTGCCAAAAAATTTATCACAATTAAATATTGGTACGGCTTGGAATTCACCATCTTTTAAATTACTTTGCGGTTGATCAACACCTGCACTGTCAGTTGCTGTGGCACTTTTTGCTTTTGCCAGCAATGGTTTTAGTAATAAGCCCCTGAGACTGTAATCAGTAACATTAAGCTCCTTTTCAGCAATATCCACCGACTTTTCAACTTCATCAACGTTGGCATTTACCATTTCTACAAATTTTTCCAATTTATCAATGCGATCTCGCATCGCTTTAAAATTTTCATTGAAACTAACAATACCGCTGACATGATTGCTCATTATTGTATTATTTGCTCCTTTAATCTGTAATTTGCATATCATGTTAACGATCAAACGTCTATATATCTGCAAGTGTACGTACAAATAACTTACATTTGTAATTAATGCCTCATATTCCTCCAAACGTGTCAACATATCTTCAATAGTGATGCCAATTGAATCAAACTCTCTGCTGGGATTTGTACTTTGAAGAAGTTTTGCATAATCCTTTGCTGCTTGTTCCACCATTGCTGTTTAGTAGTGTTTACAATAACCTGTTGACTTTTTATGGGGCAGTTCTATTCGATTGCTGTTTTGTTTATTTATTGACGTCAGTCGTATGGTAGCAGCTGATACGGTTGAAGCTGTGTTCAATGAGCGCGAGCTAATAATGGATTATCCGAAAGTCGGAATTATCCGGCTTCCCTAACAATGTCTTATTAAACATGTCTGCATTAGAAAATTTTTGACAATTCAATATATCTGTCAATCGATTAATATTAGATTGTATATTTCTTTTTTGTCTGTAAAGTGGTTATTTGTATGCATGTAATATAAAAGTTATAAAAAGTTCGAACGTATAATATATAATATGAGTAATTATCGAGGCATTGGAGGTGGCGGCTATCCTTACAAGGGTAATCAAAATCGTGCCGGGCCATCTATGAACGCTGTTCCGCCCCCATCATCATTAAACAACAGGGGTGGTGGCACTGGACGTTCGTCTGGTGCTTCAGCTGGAACCTCTAAGTATGGTTATTCTACACTTGAGGCCATTAGTCAATTTACTAGTACACAAAATTTAATTGGCAAGCGAAAATCGCGCACGGAGGATGAATATTTCGACGATGATGAAGAGACGCCTGAGCAGGCCTACTTACCGGCACCTGGTTCACCAGGAATTGTAAAACGTAAGGCTGTAAGTGAATCAGATTCGGACGATGATCCACTAGATCAATTTATGGCTGGCATTGAGCAACAAGTAGAAAAAGAAAAGGTTCATAAAGAGCAATTTGCGACAATATTTGGAAATACCGAAGATAAGCTCCACAGCGCAAAGGGTGTGCGTGGAGACATTGATGATGAGGACGATGAGGAGAGTTATTATCGTTACATGGAGGAGAATCCCAATGCAGGGTTACGTGATGATGGTTCCGATGTAGAAATTGAGTATGATGAGGATGGCAATCCTATTGCGCCTCCGAAAAAAAAGGACATTGATCCTTTACCTCCAATTTATCACTCTGAAATTGAATATGAACCATTCGAAAAGAACTTCTATACTCCCCATGAAGATATTGCCAATCTCGATGATGAACAAGTTCGCGAGCTACGCCGCACATTAGGTGTTAAGGTGACTGGTCCGGAACCACCGAAACCAGTCTCATCATTTGCGCATTTTGGTTTCGACGAAAGTCTAATGAAGGCGGTGCGACGTGCAGAGTACACTCAACCGACACCCATTCAAGCACAAGCAATTCCAGCGGCTCTCTCCGGTCGTGATATTATTGGCATTGCAAAGACTGGTTCTGGCAAGACGGCTGCTTTTGTTTGGCCAATGCTAGTACATATAATGGATCAGCGTGAACTGCGAGAGGGTGACGGACCCATTGGTTTGATTTTGGCACCGACGCGTGAGCTTTCATTACAAATCTACAATGAGGCGAAAAAATTTGGAAAGGTATACAATTTGAATGTTGTGTGCTGTTATGGCGGTGGATCCAAATGGGAGCAGAGCAAAGCGTTGGAACAGGGCGCCGAAATTGTGGTGGCAACGCCAGGTCGCATGATCGATATGGTTAAAATGAAGGCGACACATTTGCGCAGAGTTACATTTCTGGTGTTGGACGAGGCAGATCGTATGTTCCATATGGGCTTTGAGCCGCAGGTAAATACTGCTAGTCACATTAATTGTCCAATAATAAATATTATGTGTACTTGCATGTTTAGGTTCGTTCCATTTGTAATCATGTGCGTCCTGATCGTCAAACTTTGCTCTTCTCAGCGACATTTAAGAAACGCATCGAACGCTTGGCACGTGATGTTCTAACCGATCCGGTGCGCATTGTGCAGGGCGACCTCAACGAAGCCAATCAGGATATTACACAATATGTGTATGTGTTCCCAAATCCATTGCAAAAATGGAATTGGCTACTGTGTCATTTGGTGAAATTTCTCTCAGAGGGCAGCATATTGGTGTTTGTTACGAAAAAAGCTGATGCTGAGACGGTTGCGAACAATTTACTGGTAAAGGAATACAATTGTCTACTACTACATGGTGACATGGACCAAGCCGATCGTAATAAAGTGATAACACAATTCAAAAAGAAGGAATGCGACATTCTGGTCGCAACAGATGTGGCAGCGCGTGGTCTGGACATACCTCATATACGGAACGTTGTAAATTATGATATAGCACGTGATATTGATACGCACACACATCGAATCGGCAGGACAGGTCGAGCTGGTGAAAAGGGCACTGCCTACACTTTGGTCACGGACAAAGATAAAGAATTTGCGGGGCATTTGGTGCGTAACCTTGAGGGTGCCGATCAGGAGGTACCCGAGGATCTTATGGAATTGGCCATGAAGAGTTCATGGTTTCGAAGTTCACGATTCAAAAAGGGTCAAGGCAAACGCCCAAGTGTTGGCGGCACCGGTTTGGGATATCGCGAACGTGATAATCACAAATCGTCATCTTCCACCTCCAATAATGATGGCTCCGCATCCTCATACACATCAACCAGTAAATCAATATCATGTGCGGGGCCGGCCACTAATCGGTATGCTGCAATGCGTGAGGCTTTTCGCGCTCAGTACATGTCACAGTTTCGGGCGTCAAGTGATCGCACCTGGGAACAAACGGTACCAGAGACGGGAGTTTTTGCAGCACCAGCACCACCACCACCGCCACCGCCATCGTCGTCAAAATCATCATCGTCGTCGGCTAGTGGCAACGGTCGGCCGAAAAAGAAGAGTCGGTGGGATTAATTCTATACAACACGCACAAATACACGAATTTTTTTATTAATCCTTTAGTATTTAAATAATTTTTAATTGTAATAATTTAGTGTATACCAATAAAATTCTTTCATTTTCTTTTATTGAGTGAATAATTTCTATACTAAAATATTCCAAATTACAATAAAATCAAACTGTATTAAAAATAGATATGCATGTAAAATTAATAAATTTGAAATATGTACACTGGTCAACGCCCATTTCTTTCCTACATGGTAACAACTTGGTGTTTAAAATATGCAACACATCTGGAGGGATGCCTATCACGAAAATTAATGGATAATGTAGAAATTGGACGAGCCGTTACAAAAATATTTTTTGGATTCTTGGTTTCTGTAAAAGTCTGTAATAAAAACGCCAATGAACTTCATTTTTCATAAATTTATTTCTGCATTGTTTTATTTTTTTATTTTTTTTTTGTCTTATATTTATATTTTTCTTCTTTCTTTTTTCTTCTTATATTCTTAAACTAGAATTCAATTTAAATATTTGTTTTAATTGTTGTTTTTATTTACATAAATGTTGTTTGAAGTTTAAATTCATATTGTTTATATTTAAATATTTTTATTATTATTATTATTTTTTTTTTGTAAACTTGCAATTGTTTCAAATTATGTGAATTTTATTTTGAATAAAATCACATATGCGCATTAAATTATTTGTTTTACATAAGCGAACAAAAAATTTAATTTGCTTTTTGTTTTTAAGTTATATATGATTATTATTTTATTATATATAATATTTTCAATTTACGAATATTTTGAAATATTGTTGTACAATGAAACCACTACTAAATATTTATTTATGTATATTTTTCAATTATCTTCTCATAAATTAATCGTTTTTTGTTTGTTTAAATTTGTGTTGTAATGAAATTAACTGCTAGAAGAAAATTGAAAATAAGCTGAGATTTATTTATCTACATTGACTTTAATTTATTTCATATATTTTTATTAAGACGAATGATTTTTTATATATCGAATAGCTTAATGCTGCTGCACAGTGTTCGACACTTCTTATATTTTTTTAATGCATTCCTTCAAATGTTCTGTACCTACATGCTGAATCGAACGAATGAAGGTATTGTGGTCTTTGATTACGAGTAAATACGAAGCGATAAGAGCTAGTGTATTCGTTAGTTCAAAGTCAAATAAAGCAAATAAATTCAAGTGTTCCAATATACGAAATGTATTTGGATGAACCGGTTTTAATATATAACGATTGTTTTTCGAATTAATGAATTCATTAATTTATCTTCTTATCTCAATTCGTTTGGTTATTAATACTCTTCGAGTACCTACCATTACCAATCAAATACGTCGGTAGCGTAATTATCAAACGAAGTACTTTGGTGTAGCAAGGTACTTTATATGTACTTTTGTAGATATCCCATTTTTCGATTTCAATTTAAATTTATACTAATTGCATCATTTTCATTATTTTTAGTCAAAATTGAGATTTGTAAAAGAAATTTCCTGTCAGAATAAAAAAAAAAACATTTGCACAGCATATTATATCATATATTATGTTTAGTATATTTAGGGTGTTTCAAATGTACATTCCCAGTAGGGATTTTGTGACAGATCAAGCTGTCAAACTGCCAGATTAAGTATAGTTTGATATTAAGTCATGCATAGACTTGGTCCGAAACGGTGTTTAGAAATAATTTAGCTGTATTACGTTCTACCAAGAATTTATATTTTGGACCAGTCATGTGATATCACATCTAGGCTTTTTCCAACGCTTACATGGATAGGTAGGCGGGTTAAAGTGGCTGCTTGGAAGTGCTAATTCAAACCATTTGGAGCTTACGATGTGGTTTACAATGAAATACTGGTTCCGGTTAAGCAATTGGCATCCAACAGACCAAATAAACGTGTCTTCGAGAATTAAAATCTCAGACTAGACCATGATATCCATATAACTTTTTACATTGTTATAACTAACAATGTAAAAAAATATGCTTTAAAATATAAATAGAATTTAATGGTTTTTATTTTTGAAAAATGTACTTCGAAATGAATCACCCTTTATATTTTAAACGCGTGATCTTGTGGAAAAATCTAGGGATAAGATGATTTTCAACTTATGTATTTTAATTATATGCCTTACAACATTATCCAATATAGATGCATTATATTTCATATAACATAACAAGAACTCTTTCATAAGTTTATCGTGATATATTTTTTGCCGTTTAAAGAATTGTGGAGGTACCATCAAAAAGTACAAATGTTTGTATTATTGCAAGTTATTGAACATTATCGAAATAGGCAGGAAATGGCTTAGAAATCGAATCGTGTATTTGTGTGGTATTGCTGTGTTATTTCGCAGTTATTAATAATTTTACAAAACATTTTTGTTTGCTTTATTTGACAGAAAACTTGTATTTGATTCGACTCGATTCGATTCAACTACGACAATTCAATCCCAATACTATTTTTAACATTATTTCTTAATATAGAAACACTTAAGCCCATAGTTACTGTCAAAACTGAGATCCAACTTAAATTTAGTACCGATTTTTTTTTCATATATATTTGTTTGATCCATACAAGAATCTAACAAAAAGCCGATACTAAATTTAGGATGATCCTTAATAGCATTGACTATACATTACAGGTCGGTTTTTTTTTTTTAATTAATATCTTATAAAATTCATCACCATTTTTGTTGCTGTTTCTTGTTGCTTGATTTATGCTGTAAAATTGTAGACTAAACACAAATGTGGAATTCTTATTAACGATTCATGTTTATATTAGTCCGTGCATAATTATACATCTATTTATGCTTTTCGTTTTAGAATAAATTTCAAAATTATTTTATTTAATCTTTTTATGATTGAAATCTTTAGTGGATTGTTTGCAAATTTTACTACGCAAACGTAAAGGAAAAGAAATTAGACTCTCGCTTGACGCTTGCAATAAGCATTGAATAATATTCTGAAATAAGCAGAAGGATGAACAAGAATAAGTGAAAGAAGTTGCACAATGTACCCTATATTTTGGTATTTGCTTTATGTAAAATTGGTCCATATACTTTTGTCTTGATATAAAAATTCGAATAAAATAAAACAAAAAAGTAATGTCATATGTATATTTTACTATATTTCAAATTATATAAATTTGTAATAATGAACATAAATATAATAAACATAATAATTTGAAAAAAGTGCTGTGTATTTAATCATTTAATCAAAAAAATAAATAAAATAAATATATTTTTGGAATAAACGTAATTTGGATTGATAAAAATGAAAAAATGGATATGAAAATCGATTAATCAGAATTTTTATTAATAAAAAAACAAACATATCTCACAGTTAACAGTTTGTGAAAATAAAATGGTGCATTTGAAAATTTCATTTTATAGAACCATTCAAAAACAATAAAAATTGAAAGTGAAATATTTATTGTTTAATCAAAACACGTTTTCTATAGACGATTAGTTGCACAAATTAAAATTAAAATAAACATATTTGAATTAAAACAAAAGTAAAATAAAATTAAAGAAAAAACTTGCATTTGTTGTTGTTTTTTTGTAATACTTTTTTTTATTATGGATAATAGGTGTTTTTTTTTTCGTTTGTATTTGAATTATTATATATTTCTCTGCATATATTTCAATAAAATTTTACTCATTCAATCAATCAATTGTCTATTTACAATATTTACTCTTTTTTCTTTCCTTCATTAAGTATTTATAATTATTTATAATTATTTAATTTATATATTTTTATATATTTCTATAGTAGCATTTGTAATAATTCCTTAAATATTTAAATTCATGTTTGCATCTTCTTTTTTATTTTAATTAATCTTATGCATTGAATTAAAAAAAAAAAAAAATTAAATTTTAGTTAAATTCCCATAATTACGCTTGCATGTGTTTCTATGTGTGTATGAATATACTGAAATCTATTTTATATACGTATTTATAGATAGATGATTTTTTTTTTAATTATTTATGAATATACTTATATTCAAGAAGTTTCCATAAATTGGATTGAAATTTTGCGGGACAAATGCAAATAACAAAAATCTTATTTTATTAGATTGGCAACACTGTTTCTAACATCAGTTCAAAATGTCATGTTAATACTGTCATTGTTTATCGTTGTCATTGGTTGCGCGCAAAAAAGATATGCGATTTTTAAAATTTCAATATCAAAATGTGAGTAAAGAGCTTGCAATAAATTTCGCCCGTGAAGCTAGATTTCATGAGCGGAAACTCTTCAAATGATACAAATACCTTTCCGTGAAATGTGTATGTTTCAAAGAAAATGACTGGTAAAAATATTCCAAGAAGTCTGAGAACGTATGTGAAGAAAAAGTTCGGCAATCGACATCAAGTGACGAAAATCGCGGAAATAAAAAATGTTCTGCTCAAATGACGATGGTCAATTCACAATTAGAAATTTTGGTTTTAAAAACCATTAGAGTGGGGTCCTAAAGCCATGAGGTCGTTTGCGAGAAAATAAATTCGTTCTTTAAAACGGTCACAAGAACTCTGCCATTCCGATTCGGGCAAGATATTTAGGTCTTTTCTAATACTGTCTAAATTGCACAATCACAATGGTAATGCAAGAAAAACTCATGCCCATTAGTTCTTCAGAACCTCTAAGTGTCAACTCCTTTTCAAAAGCACTCAACTTCTTCGAAAGAGGTGCTTCTATGAAGAAAATATTTCCAACTATTATAAAATGCATCATCACAGGAGATGAAACGTGGATCTAATGTGTCTACGACAAATCGAATGAATATCATAGCTTTAACATGTAACTCTCGACAATATTAAAAAGAAATTTGATACACATGAAATGAAAGAAGTTTTGTCAACTGCATTTGCTCCACGAAATTTATGTCCAAGTATGTGGATACTTTTTGATTATAGTGTTATATATATATATATATATATATATATATATATATATATATATATATATATATATATATATATATATAATATTTAAACATATATATACTTTTTTTTGCATATTTTTTTTCGTTTTTGTTTTTACAAATACATATAGTTAATATAATAGTAATAATAATAATTAATTAAAATTAATTAAAAATATGCAACAATGTATATGTAAATTTTTATAATTTTCTTAATTTTTAAATATTTTGAATACGATTTTTTATGCATTTTGTTTGTTTTGTGTTCTTTTATAAATATAAGAAAATTGTTGGGCGTGTGTGTGTGTGTGTGTGTGTTTATACATTTTTATTGTTTTTCTTAATTAATTAATATAACTTTATATAGTTATAATCTATACAATTTTCTGTATAATACTTTGTACAATAAACACAAGGGATAAGGTAGGAAAGGGGAAAATGTGGAAAGAAAGCAGAAAAAGAATAGGAACAAGAAAAGACAATTTATCTTTAATATCCAATTTAATAAGAACAACTTGAAATAATTGGCCTTACCAATCCAAGAACAAAAGTATCTAATTTTTAATTAGGTGATTCACAAGATGCCATTTTATATTTGTCATGTTGTTGCCATACAAAAGTCAATTTGCATAATACAACCCTGCATGCAATGTTGCCAACTTATTGTAACTGCTGTCTGTTCAAAGACTGCTGTCTGTTTTTATTGAATTTTGAATTATAACTTCTGATTATATGATATCTTATGAATCAATTATGTTCCTTTTCATTCGATTTAAGTTCTTGATTAAATTTTTTTTAAAATAAAATGTAAATATTTGGCCTTAAAAAATGGTTTAATGTTTATTTTTGATAAAAATTTAGTCATAATAAGAAAATACTTAGATATATCCTACACACACGGTTTAGAAATAATAAAAATGAAAATACAAATATCCATAGTTGATTGTTGTTGTTATATAGTTAACATGTATGTATATTTACTTCAAATATCATATATTATATAGAAAACTCGATAATAGTTAAGAAATGGAACAACAAAAATAGACAATGAGAGGCAGAGAGAGAAAGAGAGCGAGAGAGAGAGAGAGGGATAAAACATACAAACAGAAAGAAAACAAGGTAACAAAAACATATAATCTGGAATATTCTGAATGTCACTTTAAAAAGAAATTCATTTGTTGTCAAGTTGACGATTTCAAATTTAATTTCGAATTCGAAAGTAAAACTCAGCATATTCTTTATATAATACATAGTATATTTTACTTGCATATATTTTTCTTTGATTTTTTTATATTTTATTATTATTATTTTTTTTTTTTTTGTATTTCTACTGATTATTTTTTTTTCTTGTTTCTTTTTTACTCTTGAGCTATACAATAAAATACTTTAATAATATTAAATGATTTAATATTCATTTGCAATACTCATATATACGTACATATATATACATATGTATACGTATTTATAACTTTAATTTAATATTTCTTTTTAATATAAAAATCACATTTCATTGTTTACAAGTCGTTCATTTTATGTTTTTCTGTTTTTGTTTAGCAATTTCAATTTCAACACTATTATATTGTATTTTGCTTGTTTTTTGCGTGCTTTTATCTTTTTTTTTTGGCGGAATCCAATATTCTTGCTGTGTGTGTGGACAAACATATATTACTAATAGACAACACATGCAAAGACAATAGAGCTGCATTTGTTGCATTTCTATTGTCAAATGCAAATGCACAATGCTTAGTTTTTTAACATACCAATATCAATTTTAGTATTTTTTTTCATATAAAGGTGATGCTATAAAATGCGAAATTTTTAGAAATTCAATTTTTTAGCTCTTTTACGTCTTGATGATATTTTGCAGTTAGTAGACAAATTTCTACAATCGTGTTTTTTTTTTTGGGATTGGGAAAGATGTTACGTTTTACTGTAAGATTTTGGAAAACGATCATTTTTGATTGCCGCTTCTCATATAAACCTTTTAAAAAACAAAATATTATATTTTCTATATATGCACTTTACAATGCTAGATGCCAATATGATATGAAGAGGCGAATCTGATTTGAATACTCGACTCGAATATTGCAAATGCAATTATTCGGTTATAAATATTCCATCAGCAGTACCTATTCGACTAGTTCATTGCATTCCACTATTCGACAAACCGTTCACTTTCAACTAGTAGGTCCGTTTAATAGAAACTGTATGAATGTTGGATTTCTTTTACTATCGAAAACATTGCTGATAAGCTGGCGCAACTGCAAAATGTGAATGCAATTTTGCGGTTTATTTAAATTTACCAATTAACCAGTTCTAAGAGCCCTACACTGTACATATTCTAATAGAGTGATAATCCATCAATATAGATGATATAATGGGCCTATTGTACGCCATAGGTATTTTCAATTTTCAGAAGTTTGTAAGCTTATATTATATGATTGTATGACGAAGAAAATGATAAGACAGCTTTTAAAAAGTCTAGTTGCCTAGGTACTGCTAAAGAGTATGCACTTTGAAGCAAATCATTGCGAGCTTTATAAAATGATGGATAACACAATTAGGCAATATGTAGAACATGTGAATTGGCATGTTTTTGACATGTGTTGTTTTGATAGAAATTGCTTTTTTTCGTTATCTTCTTTTTTTTCACTTAACTTGAAAGAGGAAAATGTTGTGATGTGCCAAAGGAGGGGAGCAGGAGTAAGGAAACAGGAACAAAATTAATTACTATTTATGTAGCATGTAGTATGTATGTGCGTATGTATATATATACAAACTTTGAATATACATACAAATTTATATAGTACAATAAAAGTAGATGTTTATATAAGAAATACTACTAGTATATACGTAGTATGTATATATATTTTTAAGTTTATTATAGTTTTAAATATTAATAATACTATTTACAATATTGTTGTTTTTTGCTTTTGTTATTTTAGGGAAATTACATATTTTTAAATGTTATTTTTGATGTTGTTGTTGTTGTTGTTGTTGTTGTTGCCGATCATACATTTATTCACTGAACGAACATATCGTGCCGAAATTTTGTTATTTTCATTTATTTATGTATTTACATATAAGTATTTAGTAGAAAGCAGCGCTTGCTGCAAACGCATTTCAATCGTTGTTATTGTGGTCATGCGTTCAATCAAAAAGTGATGCCAAAATATCATCATTATTATTATTATTGCTTGAGCCACTCGATGGTGGTGTATTAAGATCCGGTTGTGGATCCAAGTACGATAATATCTCCATAGGATCAACATCAGAGAAGGGCTGTAAGTAAAATCAAAATAAAAAATATTCGTTTTATTATTATATTTGTAGGCCTTAAAATTGCACATTAGACAAGCCTCTAATGGGATTGCTTTTACATAAGTAATATGAATATCTTCTACTAATTAGCATACTTACATTCAAGTCATGTGCGCCATCACCATTGTCAATAGTGGGATCGAAATTGTTCAATTCAGCATTTAAATCTGTATCATTGAGATTCACCGGTTGTGAATTGATCAATGAATTGATAATTTGCTCTTGTTGCGATTGCTGTGATTGTTGATGTTGCTGCTGTTGACCATCCAACGAGGTCGCACTATTGTTGGATGTATTCACACGAGTATTATTGGGCGTTCCCGGTGTTTGTGGTGAATTATGTCCACCTGTGCCACTTGTGCTCGCTGTATTTGGATTGGGTGTACCACTCATGGGTTCATTGTGCGCCGAACTAACACTGGGCGGTCCACCAGGTGTCATGGGATGACTGGCGCCGCCTGGTGTATGTGGTGTATGCGGGGTATGTGGCATCTATAAACCGATTAAATAAAGTCATGACATGAGTATTGTTACTACGTAAGTTTCTATTATTTGTTCTCTCTAGTTTCTGACCTGATCGTTTAATGATTTCTCCATGGCATTTAATTGATCCAATGAGTTCACTGACTCATTTAGATGTGTTAGCTGTGAGTCACCATTGACATTTTGGCTATCATTTGGAACACTCTGACCGAAATTATCAAAAGTGCTACGATTGCTAACACTGTAATAGAGAGCGAGAGAGAGAGAGAGAGAGAGAGAAATTAAATATAACAATTCGTTTTGCATTTGAGAAGATATGCACACTTACACTTGTCCACCACTGCTGCCCATCATATTGCCATTTGCTATAGAATTCATATCATGGCTCATGTATGGACTCATCGCCTGCGAATTGTCCCATGTGGGTAGTTGTGTTGAGCCCGGTGACATGACCTTTGAAATGTCATCGCTTAAAATCTCCTGTTTAATAATTGGCAAACTGGCAGATGATGTTGAACCAACTGCTCCTCCTGATGTTGATGGCCCATTGTTGGTGTTGTTGATGTTGTTGTTGTTGTTGATATTGCCACTGCCATTGCCATTGCCACTGATACTGCCACCAATAGTAGGGCAACCTTGCTGATTGCCCTGCACTGCCTTCCAATTGCCAGATGAATCAATTACAACTTCTTCAACATCCGTATTAGCGAGTGTATTCATTATGGCCCATACATATTGATCGATTTCAAGACTTTCAGTTAGAGCAGGTTTACTATAGAAAATGTAAATAATAAGAATAGGGAATATTGAGCAAGACCTTTCACATGCATACGAAAGAGTTTTGTACACTTACTTGCACTCGGGACACCGCCATGCACCACGTTCACAGTTCATCATCAGATAACCCTCCAGATCAAAACATTGCAAATGTTTGCATTCATGTCCACGCGCCGGCAGGCGTATTCGACTCTTCATTATGGGGCATTTCATTGAGACCTTAACGTATTTATTCTGTTCCGCATTACCAATGCTGCTTTCTGACGATGAATTACTACCCCAAATACCCATTGTGAAATTACGCTTAATCTTTGCAACGCTATGCTCCACTGGTAGCAAATTACGTTTATGCAGGCTCTGCAATACTTGTCGCACAGATGGTCGATGGACTAATTGCAATACAAATAAGTGGGACTATACACAGAAACAGAGAGAGGGAGTCATTAGAATGATAATGACACAACGATCGGTAAAATCAATTGATCACTTACACAACAGCAGGAACTTGCAGTCAATTGTAGTGTATTACGGCCAGGCTGGCATACCGACTTCAAATAGAGTGGCCGTAACGCTTGTCCAGTTTTCTCCGAACGTTCAATATTCAATGGTGTTGCATTTGCGGACACTGTCACAGTATGCGGCCAATTGGTGTTCATTTGTCGATCGTCTTGATGGAAGCATTTCAATTGCAGCTCGAGATCAGAACTAAAGAAGTAGAATCATTAAAAGTGTCTCCGGATAGTATGAACTGAGTGTATATTTTGACTTACCGACACATGAGCGTATTGTAGACATTCTGCTTCAAATGAAACACATGATTGCTGACGGAAAGATTGTGTAGTAAACGGAACGGTGGAAGTATAATGCCATCACGCACGGGGAATGTCAGTCTCATTTCTTCACCTACAGAAATAATAAATACGATGGATAGTGTTATTGTGGCAAATTCCACCTAATCTAATGCAGTGCTTATATATTCATAGAGTGGAAACTTACTGCTATCCATTTGCGGTTTGATATCAGGATTTGGACTGACATATGGTACGCTGCAGGCGGGTGTTAATGGCGGAGTTGGATTACCAGGGACTGGACTGTGTTGGTAGTTTTGTTGGAAACTAAAAAAGCAAGACAAATAAAAATCAAAATTGTAAAAGGGCTGCTGTCATCTCATCATATCGATTAACTTACCCTTGATTTTGGTATGGATTACCAGTATTTGCGGCAATACCCGGACCAGCCGGACACATACCAGCGCCGCCGACACCGACGACGCTGCCACCGCCACCGCCTCCGCTCATGCCAGCACTGCTACCAGGATAGAATTGTTGGGCGTGATGAGCACTCATACCAGCAGCGCTAGCGCCATAACCAATCGGTCCGCCTGTTGGCATACAACGTTGCATGGGTCCCATACTGTTGACGGGACCCATATTGCCGACGGGGCCCATTCCCCCAGGACCCATGCCGCCGCCAGGACCCATACCACCAGGGCCCATACCACCGCCGGGACCCATGCCACCAGGACCCATAGAGCCCGGTCCCATACCGGGCCGACCGTAAGCACCCATAGGGCCAGCACGACCATAACTTCCGACACCAGCTTGCATCGGCACCGGCACACCGTTACCAACTTGCGGATGCATTTGCTGTCCATACGGCATGCCTTGTTGCTGAGGAACATTTTGAGGATTCCCATTCATCGGATACATGCCAGCACCGCTGGAGGCACGTTTCTGTGCCGCATGCATCTGTGGATTGGGATACGGTGCCATACGTCGTTGCGGATAACCACCGTTGGCCATGCCCTGCATTTTAGCCATCGGATTCATGGCATTCATTTGTTGTTGTTGCTGATGTGACATTGCGCCCATGCCCGAGCCACCGTTGCCAGCGCCAACACCACCACCAGCCATTGACATATTTTGCATTTGATTCATCGGCGCCATCTGGAATGAAAACGAAAGACAAGTTCATATAAATATGTTTGCCATTGAGTTATAAAACACCTATTTGAAATTACGGTATGTAAAAAGTGCAATGCTACTAAAGGAAGACAACAATTTGTCTAGCTACCATTAAGGAAGTGCCAATTGTTTTCATTGAATATCTTTATGAGACTTGGTGTCACAAGACTGATGCCATTCGGAGTCCTCTATGAAAAAGAGGGTCGGTAACAAGAGTAGACAGTCATTAATGACGCATGCGTACTTAATGATGGGTTTCCAATTTAGCAATAATTGATTCTTTTGATCAGACAATAGCCGCCATCATCACATTGCCATCACCATCAACACAAATTGAATACTACTTAATGTCGGTGTTGGTCTCACATTATTATTATCGATTGGCCTTCACTTCGAAAAGAAGTCAAAAAAAAAAAAAACAACACGCGTTTACTCACGATGTATGCGCATCAATCATTATGAATGCAATAAATGTGCATATGCAAATGATGCTCCCCTTTTTTGCGCATGCGCGCATATTTCTGTTGTCTCCTCTTTGTCTTATGTTTTTCAGCTGTTATTAGTTTACACATTATACATACGTAATAACAGGCGAGTGCAAGTACGATAATTCGGTAAACACTCGTCGGTTGTGTACTATGGAAGCGTGTGTGTGCGTGTGTTTGTTATAAGCACTTCAGTAAGTGCTTTTAAGTGTTACCTTTGTGGTTGTTCGTGTGCCTTGGATGGTTGTTGTTGTTGTTGTTAGTACATTGTAAAATATGTACGTAAGTACAAATATATATCTACATACTATAATTTACTTTAATAGTTCCTCTTTATTGTTGTGTTGCTGTTGGGTTGCACTTGGCATGTGTAAATAATTAAAATTGTTATTGAAAAATAAATAAAATCGACATGTGACGCAGATGAGGACGATGACGACGACGACGACGACAGCAGCGGCGATGTCAACAATGACATTCTCAGTGCAACCAAATCAAACTGAATTATAAAAAACAACAAACCACCACAAATGCATTAAACAAGCAAGCAATCAAGCACTGAAAGCTTTAAAGCTTAGTTCGTAATATGCAAATCTAAGTAAATTGCAGTATGTGTGTGCGTGTGTGCAGCATGACAACAGTAAGTTGGTACGTAATAATAACAACATCTACGATACAACTGCTGATTTGCATAACAACAACAACAACAATTACAGCACATTACCACTACGTGTGCAATTATTGCCGTTTCTGTTGCTGTTGTTGTTGTTCCCATTGTTAGATTGCAAGTACTCGTATGTATTTTATACAGCGAAGCAAATGTATTAGTACGAGCAATAGCAACTAGTGAAGGGCTGGCTATTATGGAAGTGTTTTGGTTGTTGTTGTTGTTGTAATTGTAGTTATAGCAGTTAGACTGCAATTTACCAATACAATTGTAAATGTAGTCATTGTTGTTTCTGTTGTTTTTGTTGTTGTGTTTGCTGATGCTAAGTGAGTGCATATACAGATGCATTTACTTGCGTAATATGACTTGTTGTTGTTGTTGTAATGCTTTATTGCCACATATACGACAATAGATAAATAAGTATATTTTTCAGAGTGTGTGTGTGTGTGTGTTTTTGTACTATAAGTAGTAAAGCCTTAATAACAACTTGCAGTTAAAATTACACGGTGTTACCAAAGGTAAAAAATAAAAACTGAATGCATTTTTTCACGTGACCTAATAGAGGTTGTTGGTCAAGTCGAGTACAACAAAAATTCATGTTTAAAAAGTTTTCAGCACACTCAAATATTTGATTTACCATTAAAAATCCCATTTTCAGAACACCTGTATCATTTAAGAATCAATAACTCAAGCATTTTTCAAACGATTCATGGCTTTTTTTACGTTCAATGGCAGCTAAGAAGAAAATATAGCGCTCGTCTAGATGTATTTGGACTGTTTTTAGATGCTCCCGAAGTACGATGGACGTTTCAAACTTTTTTTCACAGATCCATCCCAATGAATATATTCCCAAACAAAAATACCGGTATGCTTGTATGTACATTTATGTACTACCATATGTATATAATTTGAAATACATATGTACAAACTTATATGCACGTATACCACAGTATGTATGTACTACTTATAGAGCCACAACAGATAATGCATATCGTATGACATTGTGCCAATTAAATGCTTACTAACAAACACACACACACACATACATAGGATATATTGTACTTCAATGTGTTTGCCTATTGTTGTTTATATGATAGATTTGAGCAAACACAAGTGTGTATACATTTAGAAATATATGGGCATTTGCTAGGTTACCGACTCGATATTTGCATTAAGCATAAAATATGGAGAAAAATAAAGACGAACGAAGTGATATGATATCAATTTTTGAATATTTGAGTTTTAAGATAGCAACTAATACCAAGCGATAAAACATTACGGACGCAACAAATTATTCTCTTACAAGAATTTTCTTGTCACATTAAAAAATATATTTATACTCCAATTCATGATAGGGAGCAATCTACTACAATATAATATATTTATTACCACTGCAATCGCATGAACTTCAGTGCAAATTTTTGATATGGAAGATGAGGCTGACTTTAGACAACTGGCACATTTCCAACATAACCCAAAATACATAATATCCATACAGTTTTTCAAATCTATACATTCGTGTATGTATTCAAGTTTATCTATTTTTTTCAGGTGTATTTGGTTTTAACCTAGGAAATGCCCATACATATTCTTATGTATTTGTATATCAATGTGTAATAATTATATTTGCATATGTTTGCAATTGTTTTATATATTATTATTATTCTTCGTCTATTTATTGTTGCAAATTGTTTTTGTTGCGATTGGTGTGTGTGTGTCTGTTCTCATCGACGTTAGCGTCGCTCGTTACATGATACACATTATTATGATTATGAATATTGTTATTAATGTTTATCTAGTGGCCACTCTAGTCGTAGTCGTTTTGGATGTAGTAGTAGTTGTTGTTGTTGTTGTATGCTGTTATAAATGTGTGTATTGTTGAAAATCTGTTTTGTTAAAAATAAATGCTCAACGACAATAACAACAATGCATTTTTTTGCTCTAACCGTTTGCCTGATAATCTGTTAGCATGCATGACTGTCTGTCTGTTAAATGTACGTAGTTATTTCATTAAGAAAAACAAAAATAGGAAGAATAATAAAAATATAATTGACCAAATATGAATAATTCAATTCAAGTTTTACACACACACACACACACACACACACACATAAATATTAGATATTATTTGCAAATTCAGTCCGGTCTTGAAGTGAGAAAGCAATTGATATGTAAGAGGTAAAAAATGTGATATGTAATAATGTGCAATTGATTGATGTTCTGGCTAAAAATTGTACACTAGTCTGGAACTAGATTGTTTACCTGCAAGGCGTAAGGCAGTGCAAATATATAGTGTATGTGTCTATTTGTCATGCACCCAAGAAGTGTCAACAATATTAATAGCATTGTGTCTATTTTAACGATTCAAAATATCAAATAATAATTAGAATGACAGCAACTACATATAGCAGCATATAATTGTAGTTGCACATTGTAATGCATGTAATGCATGGTATGCATTTAATGGTAATGAGAGAAGTAATATTGGAGTATAGTAGTAGTTGAATAGTAATAAATACTTAGTATTTAATACTAATATAATAGTAATTTTTTTCCTTGTCGCTTCTAACATATTTTGATTATATGTGATTTTGATCGTTTTGCTGCAGCTAAGTATTAACTTTGCGTGTTTTATTCATCGCACAGCTTTCAGTATTAAATCATTACATAACTACCATTGTAATACTGTGGTGACACAACAACATCAAGACTAATATCACTAACAATAACAATAATAAATAATATTGAATGTAATAGTACGTACGTATGCATGTACTAGTATTTTAAGATGATTATGCCAATGTGCCAAGTGTTGGCAATGAGCATCATACTTATTATAATAATAACAATAATATTCATAATTCGTGTCAAATTATATGTGTATTGAAAATGTAATAATTATTGTTATTGCATTCATGGTTGTTGTTCTTCAAGCTTTTGTTGCTAATATGATGAAAATCAATAATTATTATTGCGGGAGGGCAGAAAAGAATTGTATGTACTATGTACAACCTGACGTATGAGTAATATTTAAATGTATGCAAATACATACGTGTAGTGATTGTATAGCATTAGGATGCTTCACAACAAATCTTATACAGGGCGTATTGTTACACCGTAAGAAATAACACTGTGATAAATCATAAAACTGGGGACCAAATAGATCATCAAATTAATTGCGAAAGCGAAATGATGTGTTTCAAGTACGTAGATCTTTGTGAGCTAAAATTAGTTTTTTATTTGCAATTGGATTATATTTTATGGCGTTAAACTTAGAAGTTTCTTTTGTAAAATTGATAGTGTTGGATAAAATCATGACAGAAATGCAAATTAATTATATTTTAAAATTTCAAAACCTTATAACTTTATGAATGAAGATAATTTCTGAAAAATCGCGTCCCTTTTTTGATTTTTTTATGAATACCTTCCTTTCAATATCACAATATTTTATAAATTCTCATCATTATTCAATATCAGATATACTATTCGTGCAAGACATTTAAAAATATATATTTTAAATTGACTCACTTGATGATGCCTTTGTGCCGCTGCTGCAGCAGCTGCTGCAGCTACACTGCTTCCACCTACGACGCCACCATTATTATATGCTGACATACCGCCATTCATATGACCACCAGGACCGGTCATGTTGCCCACACTACCTCCACCCATTCCCATACCATTGCTATGCATATACTGATGCGGATGCTGTGTTTGAGCGCCACCCATCATTCCATTATTAACGCTTGGGTGCATGCCACCCATCTAAAAATAAGGCAAATAAACAGAGAGAAACAGAAAGAGAGAGAGAGATAGAGAGAGATAGAGAGAGTATTTATGTTAGAAGTGGCGTAAAATATAAAAATATTGTTGCATATTAAAGACATCATGATTTACGCAGTTTGATTTAGAGCGTTTTAAACAATTTAATCATTTTAATAAATCATAAATCATACATATGTATAATATGCATAGCTCTCACTCAAATAAGTACGTATACAAACTTATTTGAATATCATTCGATATTAATTTACTCACCTGACTATAACCGCCCATAGCATCCATTGTTGTTTGTTGAGCACCTGTTGCTGTTACCATATTAATGTAGCTACCACTGGTGTGGCCACTACCAGTACCACCACCAACTCCACCAGCGGTATTTTGTGTATTCCCAGCCGATGCAGATGCTGCAGCACCACTGACACTATTAACGTTGCCGATATTGCAAACTCCACCAACACCACCACCACCAGCACCGCCAGCCGCTGTGCAACGATCACTGGCCGTAAATTCGGAATTCGGTCCGAATGTATTTTTTAATGTACGCAAACTATCACCAGAATCGCTTTGTAAGCCATTATTCATATAAGCGGCAACAGCATTTTGTTGATGTATATGCTGTTGTTGTTGTTGCTGCTGCTGCTGCTGCTGCTGTTGTTGTTGTTGTGTTGAGTAAACACCACCACCGCCAGCACCACCGACACTTAAGAAGTTATCGTGTTGATGATGTGCGAAATTCTGTTGATGATGTTGATGAAATTGTTGTTGCTGGTAGTATTGTTGCTGCTGCTGTTGTTGTTGTGATAGTTGTTGTTGTTGCTGCTGCTGCTGCTGCTGCTGCTGTTGTTGTTGCTGTTGTTGAGCTTCTAATGCTGCATTATAGTTGCCGGATGGTGATATCTGGCCCCCTAAGGCTGGAGCCCTTGAGGAGCCTGCTTGGCTGTTCATTTCATCATATTTTCTGCAATTATTCAAACAATAACACGTTTTTATTACATGACCATAACGATGTCGACAGCAACAAGAACAACAATGATCGTAAAATGGCGCAATTTTGATAAAGTTTTTGTGTGTTTATTATATCAAAATAAAAATAAGAATATATTAAAATAAATTTGATTTTTTAAAAATAGCAACAATGAATATTGTGACATTTTTAAAAATGATTGTCATACTGTTTACTCTTTCGATTACACAGTTAAGGGGTATGTATTACTTTGTTGCATGCGATGAATACAAGTGATTGCTTCTAATGATAAAGCCTACGTCAAAGTTATGCATTCCATGATGCGTGTTTTTTGTTCGATTTAAACAAATATACATATATTTGTGTGTGTGTGTGTATATAAAGTTCACAAAGTTCTTATGGCATACATGTAGTTTTTTTTCGTTTGTTTGCTACATTTCCTATACACGAGTATTTCCGCTTTCATTTGAATAGCTTTTTCGTATAATTTTATTCTTCTTTCTTTTGTGTGTCTATATATTTACTTTGCACGTGCGATAGTTGAGTATTTTTAGCTACTTTGTCAATATAATATCACATTCACCTTCGCATATATGTACCTAAGTACAATATATAGTGTATGCATACACACAGAAGAGCGTAAATGTATGTAAAAGTATCGTAAGCGAATATATTGACGACAATTTCGCTACTGTTATAGTATTATTTGTATTTGCTTACATTAATCCTCAATAGAGATACGCTTGACAGGAAGTGTTACATAATCGTACACACATTCACACACACACACGCTTGCGCGTACTTAGAACATAAATAAAAATGTGAATTAACATTTCAATGTCATCTCAGGCGTATGTATACACACACACACACACCTTCGAACAACACAGTGTGTATTCGTATAATAACAACTAAATTTTCTGAATTTTACAGTGACAGACTTGGGAGTAAAAGGGAATTTTAAATTTTTACAAAAAGAAAAATATACAATACAAACACAGCACGAAAGAGGGAAGAGAAAAGAAATGAAGGCTTATATACTTAGTGAAAAAGTTACATATGCATACTTGTATATGTTCGTACATAAATTTTATATATGTTTGATGCTTTTACGATGGATTGTATACGACAGATTGTAGGTGGTAGAGGTTTAAGATGAGTAAATATTTATATAAGAGCTATACAGGGTCCAACGATTCAAAACGGAATTCATTTATATTCCAATAAGATGAAGTCCTCTTTAATGGTTCCTTTTAAATACACAACTTAAGTATTTTGAGATTTTTAGGACAAAAATGATCAATTACCATTGGTGCTTTATTAATGGTCGATTGGTTATTTTTCAATTTGAAATTGGATTATTTTGAAATTATAGTCTAAACCTAGCGGCTTCCTTTAACGATACATCCTGTATATAATGAACATCCGCATGGGGTCATATTTACAAAAAAAAAAAATCAAATCTCACTCAGACATATACGCGTAAAAATTTGTTTTCAAACTGTGAACCTGTCCTCCAACGCATACATGTTTCGAAGGTGTTGTTTGTTGTTACTGCTACATATATAATGCTGTTGCTACTGCTTCGGGTGTTTGTGCTCAAGGATGAGTGGCAAAATATTATACATACAAATTTACCTACATCAACTTTAAAAAATACACAGTCATATGTTTATATAATTAGGTACAATATATCTACATATATTTGTACAGCAATAGTCTCTAAAAAAATTGCGCGTGTACATAGAGTAGAGCCAGCAACCACATGAACAACATTAAGTATGAGTAACAGCAACAATAAGAAAAAGAAGAAGAATGTTCAGATGATGTTGTTGTTGTTGTTGTTGTTGTTGCTGTTGAGAAGATCTGAGAGCTCGTTTTATGTTAAATACAATATAATATATATATATATGCATATATGTATATAAAGCAAAGCAAAAACAAAAAATAAACGAAACAAATAAAAATAAAAAAAAAAATGAAAAAAAAAAATAAAAATGAAATACTTAAAATAAAAATAAAAATAAAAACAAACGATGAAGTTAAAAGGTGTGTTAATGAAATTGAAAATGCGACGCAAATTGTGATTAAAAACATTCAAATGAGATCAGTAAGTGACAGCAAAAAAAGAAAAAACAACAACAACAACATTAATAAGAAAAATTAAGTACAGATTTACGACATATTGTACTACTCATGTACCTTGCAGAGAACATAAGGAACAGTTAACCTTCACAAGGAATATTTAACGTTTAAGTATGTGATGAATGCTAAATTATTTATTTATTGTCGAATAATTCTTTTCTTATGATCAAAGATTAGTATATAAATAATCTGCTTGTAATCTTGAGCAATAACACCGATGAAAACTTTGATAGGGTAGAAGAAAATTACACCCTATAGTGGAGTTATATGCCAAAGCATCGGAAGATCATCAAGTTTTGGTGAATGCTTCACTATATATTATAGCTCCTTTAAGAATACTGGATATTAGTTTATTTTGGAAAAGAAAAGAACTAACGAATGCGAACAATCTGATGAAAAATTCCAGCACATAAATAAGATCGAACGAAGGACTAACTACATCTACTGATGGAGCATTTCCAAAAATTACATATAAATTCGGTAGTTTTTTAATATATTATTGCTTTTGCTATTGTTGTTGTTGTTGTTGTTGCTTTATCTTCATGAACGCAACAAGATGAATAAGATAAAGAAGAACAAGCACAAAATAACGAAAAATAACAATGTTGGATATCGAACTAGTGACAACATTGTCAAAGGATGACACATACTATGTAAAAGTATGTATAAAGAAAGGTATCGATGTTGCTGTTGTTGTTGTTGTGATACAGATCTAAATGTTGTGATGCTAGCGATTGAGGAAGTCAAAGAAGAGAGCAATGAGTGAAGTTGTTATTGGTGGAGCTTTTGATATTACATTACAACAAAATAAAACCATCAGCAGCAATCGTATAGAGAACTAATACCGGCATAGATATATTACATACTCTCAAACAGATACCTATGTTCGTAGGTATGTATGCATATATACTCGCACAATAGATATATACAAATGAGTTTTTTTTTCTCTTCTGCTTTGTATGCAAGAAACCTTGACATGTATTTTTTGTAGTATTGGTTGTTTCTTTTTTCTTTTTTTTTTTTAGTTTTTTTGGGACATTTTGAAAGACTTTGAACAAATGAGTGAATGCATGTGTAGTTCATATACACCTAAGCTCTCTTTGAATTACAAATACAAAGTTGAGAAGAAAGCAAACTAAAATTTAGTGGTGATACTGAGTTAGTAAAAGAATCAATTATATTTTTGGAATATGGATGCATAGCAATATGTGTAACATGTACTCATGTCAGTGATGGTATGCTAGCACTTGTACACAAACACTCAGTTGCCGCCTTTTCGAATATACGTATCTAATATACATACGTGTATTTCCAAGAGCTGCATAAAACAATTGAAATCCCTTTCAATCGCAGATATTATGGGCCAAATAGATCGATACAAAGGAGTTGTAAATCAAATAACAACAATGGAAAATATCACAAAAAATTGGAAAAAAAATATATAATTTTAGTGTTCTATTCAGTAAGCAATGGTAATAAACAATGCTTCTGTTTGTTGTTGTTGTTGAATTCATTTCTCAGCTATCCTTCGCCCTAGCAGTTGTCATCATTTCAAGTTAGCTTTTAAATTCGGAAGTACTAAATATTCATCGCCCCAATATTATTCTATCTACTTTCACTTGAGACATGAGAATAAAACTGAATACTTTCAGCTGATCTTTTAAATTGAATAATGATTTTTAATGGTAAATCGAAAATTTGAGGGTGATAAAAATTTAGACATATATTATGTTATGAGTACATTGATGTACTATTTACAGCAAAATGAAATATTATTACATAGTAATGGCACAAGCTGAGTAATATTAGTTTGATGGATCAATTGTCACTAATTTCTTATAGAGTATTTGAATACACAGTCATGTATAATAGGGCTGCCACCGAAAAATGTATGTAATTTGAGGAATATGAATTATTGGTGCATTACAAGCTTTTCTGAAAGCTCTTAGAGCAATAACAGCAAGGTAATATTGTGAAATTTTCGTATTTTGAGGACTATGAGGGAACATTTTTTGGAAATAATCTTTATAAAAAAAAGTTGTTCTCATTATATTAGACGAACCCTCAAAAATGCTTGCACCTGGTACAAATTCTATTTTTTAACACTTCCAAAAATGATATTACTATAGATGTAGATACAGTGGGTCTTACAAATAAAATTATTATTAATATTATTGTTATTATAATTATGGTTGTTATTGTTGTAATGGCGATTATGGGTTTGCACCCTCTCTCTATTTCTCCATTTTGCGCTATTTCTGTCACTCATGCTTTGCTCTCTAGCTTTCGTACATGCCTATTGATAGTGGTGATGATGTCACAGTGTAAGCACACAACAAAAACACTAAATTGCAGATATTGTACCAGTACTTGCTTATTTATTTTGCATTTGCACACATACTAGCTGACATCTATGTGTGTGTGTGTGTGTGTGTGAGAAACAACTTTTCGTATTGGCGCGCAAAGTAACGGTGACATTTACAGTTTTTGTTTTCAAGCTTTTGCCATTATTGATGTTGTTGTTGTTGTTGTTGTTGTTTATAGTAAATAGAAATATCAACGAAACACATATATAAGTATAAATATGCATGTACATACATATGGATGTATATATGTACAAGATGTATGTTCATACGCATGCACATAGATACAAAACTACAACAGTAAAAAACTAAAAAAAATCAGTAATTAAATTATTAAATATTTTCTCCTTATCTAGTAGCAGCGTTATTTTATATTTTTATTTTTCTAGTACTAGCAATTACTAAATAGTGTCACTTAGTTACAAGAAAATTAAGTGCATATATTCATGCAAGTATGTACATATGTACCTATGCACATACGGATATATATGTGCATGCATATAATCGCTGAGCTATATTGTAGAAAGTACGAGTACAAACTTGTAAATGGGTTCATATGTTAATATCTGTAACAAAATAACAACATTCAACAACAACAAAAACCTTTTAAGTTGTTGTAATATAAAAGAAGACAAATTATACATAATATCAATTAATCATATTGTATCGTACAAGTAGGAATATAATATTGCTCTACGATGTTGTATCGCTTGAAATGAATGCCACAATGATTAACAAAACAGCGATAATGACGACGACGACGATGACCACCACTATAACAACAACAATGATGACAACAATGGCAACGACACTAAACACGAAGTTGACCACGATGACGACAATGACGATCATGTCGGCAATAGTATTTACTTAATATAATGCAGATATTCTTGAAACTACTTACGATATGAACGAGCAACCAGCCAACCGGCCGGCTATTTAAAATCATCAAATAGTTATTAGAATTGTCAAGTTGCAGAGATTAAATTTGATATGATTTGTTATTTATATCACTTTGTTTTGGTCTTAATGTCATATGATCGTATGAGACGATATAAATAATTATGGAGCTAAATACCATCTAATCCAAATCTTCGCAAGTGAAGGTGGTGAACGCAAAATTGCAAACATTTTAATAGAAAATGAGTATTCCGAAAATGTTATATGAACTAATAGAACAAAAAATTGTGGATACCTCTGTCATACTCGTATTTGACGTAAGCAAATCGCAAATTTCAGACAATTTAACACAAAAGCGAAAAATAAAATAGTAAAAACAAAAAGAAAAAACACAATTGACTAAAAAAATTGCAATAAATAAATTAATTAAAATAAAAGCGAGGTGAACTAAAGTGAGTTAAATGAAATCTCCAATAACGATAACAACAAAGTATATAAATATTGTTTTCTTTTTTTTCACTTTGCTATCGGCAGTCTATGATGAAAATATTAACAATAATAACAATATAATAATAATAACAATGATAATTATAGGCGTAATAAAAACTAAATAAAAAAAGAAAACATAAAAAAAGAAAATCATGCAAAATTGAAATAAAAAGTATCGTCAACGGCGGACATCGGCAGCACCAGCAAAGTGAATGCGCTAATTACACTTCACTTTACTCCACTTTATCTTGCGCCATCGTTTCAATATATCACATCACCAGTAGAGTACTTTATTTTATTTTAGCTATGAAAGCTCGTATCACCATATGCATGCGAGTATATGTGCATGTATGTGTATGTATATTTATTTTTATACATATATGTTCATTTAAATGGCTGTTAAATCTAAAACGATATGCGGCGATACGAAGCGATACTGTTTGGATGATAATGACGATGAACGAACAACGTTGACGATCATTTGCGATATAATAAATTAATCGTACGAGAATGTACTTGTATTCGTATATACGATTGTATGGATATGTACTTATTTCCCTCATCATACTCATACGCAAACGAGTTCAAATGCGAATACAAATTTTGATATGATGATGTATGATGCGATATATGATAAAAATTAATATGATAATGAATTATTATACATCTCTATTTGTACAAATAAAATTTATTTTTATACGATTGTGTTTTACTATTTTCATCACTTTGCGAAAAGAAAAGATAAACGGCCTTTCAAAATATTTAGTATTTTTTCTCATCGCAAGTATTTTATAATTTGTCAATTTTCAATCAGTAATTCAAAAATAATCACTAGTCAAATTTATGATCTGTTGCATTTGCAGGAAATGATACGCTTTGGTATTTAAGGGTCAACTATTCGACGGAAAGAAAGTCTATTTTTATAAATTTCCACTGATCATTTGCATATGATCATTTCAGAGCTGAGTTTAAATTAAGCGAATGACGTAATAGTATTGTAAAAATTATAGCACGCTGCGATGATGAAGGGCATAGAAATCCCAACTTTTATCGTTTCTATGTTCCTTAACACCACTTAATGGGATGGGTACTTCCCACCTGTTTTAATTTAATTTACAGTAGAATATATGTGAATGATTTTTGTTTTGCATGCCACAATATGTTCACAGTATCAGATTACTTAAGTAGAGTTAATTACTGTATTTATTACTGAGTTTAATTGTTAATATTAGTATAATATTTTTGTAGTTGTAGTATGTACTCGTATATATTGTATAGAATATAATAAAATGGCGTAGAAAATGATTTTTTAACGCTAAAATCGGTAATATGAGTGCACACTGTAATCATGTAAATATACTATGTATATATATATATATATATATATATATATATATATATATATATATGTGGCACTTAAAGCCCCAAAGGGCTCATTGGCCGAGCTTCTCTTCCATTACTGTTGTGCGTCTTAAATTTGGACAGTATTAGAAGGGACCTACTTATTTTAGCCGGTTCCGAACGGCAGAACACTTGTGACATCACTTTTTCTGAGCTTTGTCACAGAGTTCTTTAAGAAGCTTTTTCATGGCAAGTTGTTACTGTCGGAAGAATTGCCAATTGCTTGCCGACAGGTGGGTACCATTCGAAAGAAAAATCTTATCGATATTAAATTTGTTACGCATCAGCCGGGGATTGAACCACGACCTACAGATCAGAAGGCGAACACACTAACCACTGAGCTACGGCACCTAAATATACTATGTACGTACTTATTTATAGAATTCTTATATATGTATATATAAATGAGTACATATATATGATTGTGTGTAGATGTAAGTTTAATAGCGTTGACCTTATTTATGCCTAATGCATGTATATATGAATGTATGGATGAAAATATCAGAAATGGATAAAAGGTCGTCAAAAAGACGAAGCAAAGGAGAGACGACGCCATATGTAGAGCAGTATACTTTTAGGCGCATATACAACGCGTGTGCGCGTGGGTGTAAAACATCATTTTAATTGCTTACAGAATAGAGAAAAAATAAAAACAACAAAAACAAGAGAGCTCTTCACAAAAGTTTGAATTGTATTTTGCATTATATACATACACCTCATATACTCGTACCTATTTGAAGTAAAGCCTTATAAGCAAGAGTATGTACATGTGCATGTAGATCTACGCTCGTAGTTTTGTATAAAACAAAAAAAAAAAAAACAAAAAAACTTGCTCTAAAATTAACAATGATTATTAAATGTCGCAGTCTAACTGCGCGTGTAACGTATACTCTTATGTAGTAGGTACACCTTTAATATGGCACAATTATAATTTTATATTTTCATATTTAAAACAAAACAAAAAAAAATTAAAAATTGCTCAATCATCTGTGAAAATATTAGCGAAAAAAAAACCTATTTATTATGATCAACATATAAAGTACATAAATAAATTAACAATAAAGCGCACACACATGCAAATATGCTTATACATAAAGATTGCAAACAAATCGTTCGCTTAGATTCATAGATTGACAACACAAAATTGAAATACATACTAAATGGAAATAGTGGTGTACGTGATCACACATTTGATCAAAAGAAATTAAAGCAATAGCAATAGCAACAACAACAACAACAATAACAATAATAATAGCGCGTAAAAAAATATAGATGAGCAAAATGAAAAAAAAAAAAATAGAATAAAATAACTAATTTGAGTTAGCAAATAAATTAAAGAGTCGACTTTGAAGCGTACCTATTATACGAGCATGTACTCTAATATTCATATTATCGTATCTGTACATGTTTATGTATATTAAAATTGAGTATATTTAGCTGAATGAGGTACCATTTAATATAACAAATAGTCCAACTCTGTTGGAATAATTAAAAGGAAAATGAAGGTATGAAGATATTCCAAAAAAACATAATTTCGAGGCATAAAAAACAAATTTATTGAAATTCTAAGTATTCATACATTCAAAGGCTCTTTTTCCAAGAGGGGATGTTATGACAGTTCAAGGTGCCAAACTGTCATGGCATTTTTGTTCACTTTTTTTTTTTGTTAACAAGCAAAATTTTGACATTTGGACTGAAGAGTATTGTATTACGATTGATCATTTGTAATCTGTTTAATTAAAGTTTTCACTGATGGATTAATCGATAATCTAGTAATTTTGATTAATCAGATTATTTGAGTAAAAAATTAGTAGCGAAGCGATTAATACAAAGTACAATGATGTGCAGATGGTCACAATTACGTCACAGTCACAAGTTTTTGTTGCTTTCAATGGAAAATTCAAATTTGAGTCCAGATGTAAGGTAGAGGTACATACTGAATGAGCGATTTATAATTGCTGAAGCGAAATAAATGTATCGCCAAAACAACAATAACGGTTAAAATAAAATAAAACAATGATAAAAGCTATAGAAATACTTGTAGACTTATATAGAACAGTGAAAATATTACAAGCAAAAAATGTGAAATTTAAGAGTAAAAAAAAAGAAAGAAATCAAAAGCAAAACACAATGAAAAATAAAGAAAACGCGAATATTAGCAATTGCAAAAATGACAAAGCAACGACGGACAACAGCAACAGCAATCGCAATAATTAAGCGGAAATGTAATGATTTGCTATTGTTGTTGCTGTTGTTGTAGACTTGATGATTTCTTTCTACTTACTACTTATCGTATTTAGTTAGGTAGGTAGGTAAGTAGGTAGGTAGGTAGGTACCTATGCATACATTGAGTTTTACAATGCAAAGAAAAACATGAAAATTATTATAATAATAATAAGAAGAAGAAAAAACAGTACGACTTTTTCGCATTTAGATTTCTTACAACTTCGAGCTCTTTTAATATGAAGTACTTACTTATTTAACATAAATATAGCGTATGTATAGTGCGCTTGAATGTATGAATAAATATTCGAATGAGCTTGAATGAAAGGGGAGGCAGCAAAATAAAAAACGAGCAATTAGAATGAGCAATGACTACAACAAGAGCAACATACTGCATTAATACATTAGGAAGGTGAAGTAGAAGAAGAAGAATAAGAAGAAGAAGAACAAGCAAACGAAGAAGAAGTGGAGCAAATGCGCAAAAGAAACAAAAGAAAACAAAAATTATAAAAAATTAAATCGTGTCAACTTTTTGTGCGACAAACAATCGTTACTCAAATAAATACGTTTTAGTTGTGATGGCGAGAGAAAATAAAAAACTATGATTATGGGGCCAATGTATGAGTGAGTAGGGGGTGGTAGTACATATAAATGTATGTACTACCGCCACTGTGATGATGTAGCGTTTTTTTAAATGTTATTTTCCTTATTTTTTATTTTTTTTGTTTGTGTGTGTGTGTATGTGTGCTGATTTGTTCTTGTTTTTGTCCGCTGTAGTTTTTTGATTAGATATAAATTTCTTCATTGATTAGATAAATTATTCGCTAAAGATATATTTTTATTGTCTCTTTTTGTATGCATATACATACATATTTATATTGTTATAAGCATATACTGTGTGTGTGTGTGTGTGTGTGTGTGTGTGTATGAGACAAATAATATAGGTATCTACTAACAAATAGTACACAAACAGGTGTATATAAATATGTACATCATATATATTTATATACTGGGTGGTTGGGCCGACTTTTTTTGGGGTTTGATAAAAATCATGAACTAACAGTCTCATGAAATTGACAGAAAATGTTCTCATTTTCTCAAAATTATGCAAAAAAATTGCACTTCTTATAGCTATGCGCACCTCAACCGGATCACCCTTTTTTTGTAGACATGTTCATTTTTGGTAGGCATGTAGTACGAGTCGTTGCTGTTCGACGATTCTTTCCTGCTGTTGTTGTAGTTGATAATAATAATTATTTATTCGAATTGTTACTATTGTTTGTGTAGAAAACTTGTAAATTTTATTTTCATAACAATTAGTGAAATTATAAACAAATTTAATTTGTTACACTATGCGATGGGATGTTGGAAAGACGAACTATCAATATTAAATATTTATAAATATTAAATGATTGTTCCACTCCATACACACAATAGTACGTATACATATGTATGTCTCTGTGTACGTATTAGTAGTATAGTATGTATAAATTCGCATGATATTTTATAATGACACAACCCTTTCACGCTTAAATTACTGCTATAATATGCTAGCAGGGAGAACAAATACGTAGTATGTACGAATGAACGAATGCAAATAATAATAACAACAACAAATGTTAGAATTGAGTCTAAAATGCCAACAAAATAAATAAGAGCAAAAAACGAAAACATGGCCGCGTGTTTTGTTGTCGGTACCATTGCTGTTGCTGCTAATGCATTACAACAACGATGGCAACGACTATGAAAACGACGACGACGACGACGACGACGACTAAAAAACGTCGAGTAAATAAAAATTGTTGCGTGATTAATTGCGGCGCAAATCACAAATTGAGCGCACCGCCACACTTATGTAATCGCATTCGATGTGCTTACCAATAATACTGTCGCCTACCGTTCTACAGTTTACAATAATCATACGAAGATATGTATACGAGTATATATCTCTTGCTATAATATTTATAGGCTGCGTATACACACACACACACACATACATATGTATTCTTATTTGTTTAGAATTTGTTGTTTTACAAAATTCCTCTTCTATAAATAGTAGGTGTATGTATGTGTGCCTATGGAATCTAATTGAATTTTGAATTATAGTCTACGTACTTTTATGGTGGTAATATTAATACGGCAATAACAACTATTATGCGTTTAAAATATAAATTGCGCGCGTATTACATAGAATTGTTTATCCAAATATGGTCAATAGTTCGGATGGATGGATCAAATGCAAAACATATCAATTCTAATAAAAGATTGTTTTTATATTTATATTTCGTACAATATTTTTAAAGTCATATTTTTTTAAACTAAAAATAAAAATTATAAATGCTCAAAATTAATTACAATTTTACTTGAAATAATAAAATTTCATCGAAATAACATTTTCATTTCCACAAGCGAAACGCCCTAAAATATGCAATAAAAACTCAACAATATCTGTATCAAAAATCAAAAATTAAGTCGCAAATAGAAAATTGTCTACTATAGATGCACATACAAGTGGTATTAGAGGAAAGACAAATAGTAAATATGCCTTGCCTATGTCTAATAATAGTGTAGTGTAATATAAAAGTGACGGCAATGGCTGTTATTCATTTAGTGGATATATTGGTGGGTGGCATTGGTGGCAGGTCTTGATACTCATGCGAATAATGGTGGTGACATTCGTGGTAAGGCCAAGGGTGGCGTTTATCTACTCTTCATCTACTGTTGTTGTTGTTGTTGCTTTTATTATCGAGTACAATTATAATTTTTTATAACAAATTTTTCCTCCCTTTTTGCATTCATTCACTGATTCGTTTGTTTGATCATTTTTACGTCACTTATAACTTTTAATCAACAATTGCTTGCAAATGAAGCTAAAACAATTCTCATCCGTTTTTTGTTTGTTTTTTTTTTTTTGTGTGAAATATTCAACAAAAAAAGAAGCACAAGAAGAAAAAAAGAAGGATATGAAGAAGCATATTTGGAAAAAAAAAAATGAAAAATCATAATTTCATAATAGACGGCTTGATAATACGTAATATTTGTTCTGACACCACCACTACCATCACTACTACTATCTCACCTTCAGCTTCATCATAATCTACTGCTAACAGAGCATCAACCATCATCACAATCATCACCATCATATGATGGCAAGTAAAGATATAGGGGCGTTTCCGAGAAATTTTACAAATATGAACATGTAAGGGAGGATAGAGTGAGATGTAAAAATTTTATTTGAAGATTTATTTTTATTTTCTTTAGATGAGTGTAATATTTTTGCAAAAATCGGATACGATAGAAGCAAATATTTTTCTCACTTTTAAAAACCACTTTTTATCTGCAATAATACAAATTCAAAAAATAACTAATAAAATTAATATTATCTTCTCATAATTTGATTTGCATTATGTAATTAGGCTATTTTAACAAAATTTGATAATTTTCTATTTTACAGTACCTATCAAAATTCTTACAGTTCAGCACTTCAATTGCTTATCACATTCATATCGCTTTATATTAGTTAATGTCTTGCAATTACGGTGTCCGATTTTTAGTTGAAATGTTGTTCTCAATTTGTATCACATTTTGGCTCTGTTCTTTCCATTATTCTATGCGTAAAAATTTTTCATCCTGGAAATTCCCATAGACAAATATGCAATATGAGCTTGTGTTTATTTTACATTGAAATGGCCACTGTCATTATACGAGGGCGGTCCCAGAACTACCCGTCCTAACAAAGAAAACAACAAATTTGGGAAAATTTTTCTTATTTCTCAACATAATCTCCTTTTAGCTCTATACACTTTTTCCAGCGATATTCTATAGCTTCGATACCCTGTTTATAGTACGAATTGTCCAGCTCATTAAAAAAGCCATCTACCGGAGACTCTACCTCTTCATTCTTCGCAAATCTTAGACCAATAAGCCATTTTTTCAAATTTGGAAATAGAAAATAATCCGAAGGAGTTAAATCTGGCGAATAAGGTGCGTGCTAAAGCAATTCGAGTTTTAACTCATTGATTGTCTTGATGAAACAACACTTTCTTTTTCGTCGAATGCGGCCTTTTTTCTTTAATTTCATCACTTAAACGCTGCAACAAATTAGCAAAATACTCACCGTTGATTGATTTTTTTTTAAGATAATCAATAAGATATAATATAATCAATATAATGATCGCAAAAAACAGACGCCATAAGCTTGCCTGCAGATGGAACTGTCTTCGCCTTTTTTGGACACGATTCTCCCCTTTCAGTCCACTGTTTTGACTGCTCCTTTGCCTCAGGTGTGAAATGGCAATCGGCGCAAAAATTTGGCTTTATTACTGTGAAACATCGAAAATCATTCCATAGAAACATCTTCATGACGTTGTTTTTGTTCTATTGTGAGCAAACGCGGCATCCATCTTGCACACAGCTATTTCATCTCCAAATTTTCGGTCAATATACGATGTATAGCACTTTTTGGAATGCCTGTAATTTCACCTAGCTCACGCACCTTCAGCGGGCAATTATCCAATACCATTTTGTGGATTTTCTTAACCGTTTCTGGCGTGGCCACCTCAATTGGTCGACCACTACGGTGTTTTTCTTGACAGCTCGTACGACCTCGTTTAAACTCTGCCATCCAATATGTTATGGTCGTAAATGAAAGAGCAGACTCCCCCAGGGTAGTATCTAGTTCAGCTTTAATATTTGTTGGACTGAGGCCTTTGAATGAAGGTATTGAATTACATAACGGTGACCAATTTTTTCCATGTTTACAAATTTACTGAGGTCGTTAACTTTCGATGATTCAAAAAAAAAAAAAAAATCTATACAAACTTCAAACTTAAAACCATTTGTTTTATGAGGTAGCCACTTTTCACCAAAGTAATTTTTTTCAAACTACTTCCGTCATCTATTTGTCAGGTCGGATAGTTCTGGGACCGCCCTCGTACCTAACATGCTATGTATGGTATATTGTTCGTATTATGCAATACAACATATATATGTATGACGCAGGAGATGAGAGTTCTATATGTGCACATATGTGATGTGCTTGTAAGCTTTTGTAGAATTAAAAGTTTTACAATTTTATTTTTCTCAATGCAATATATAAGAGCATATGCATATGCATACGTCAATATTTTTACCTCATTCTATTCTCATTGTTCTTTACATGTAGCCGCCTTCGGATGATAGCCCCTTGCATATGGTTTCTATATATTTTATATGAATATGATTTCATTTTATATGAACATTTATATTTTGTCCTTTTTCTGTATATATCATATGCATGTAAAGTATTCACAGATGTATATAAATGCGAATATGTAGGTATATACATACATGCTATGTGCTTGTTATACACTCTTCTTTTAATCGTTTATGTTTTTCTCATTTCTTTTATAAATACGATTCATAATTTGTTTTTTATTAAACATTTTTCTTTTTTTTTTTTTTGTACGAATGAGTGAGTGTATGTGCGTTGTGTTTTGTTTTGTATTTACATACTATATTCAAATATACTCTTGTACATATGTACAATATGCGAGCGATATTAAATAAATTGACAACCCTATTGCTCATTCAATAACGACAACGATGACGACAATGACGACAACTACAGCGACAACGACAATTATCAGAATAATAATAATAATAATGATGTTGTTGTTTTTGTTGTTGCTGCTGTTGTCGCTATGATCATGATTATGATGATGTTGTTGGTGATGGTGATGTCGATGAAAATGTCAATGATGGGCAACAATCCAAATTCATTGTGTATACTGTATGGTACAACAACAATATGTGGTAAAATAAAAAACAAAATAATCCAAAAATTCAGATTTTCAGAATAAAAAATTCATCGAGATGTATATGTACTTCTTTTTATATGTGTAGATAGCTCTATATTTGTGTACGATTGAATTGAGAACATCTGACATTTTGTTTTCTTCTTTATACAATTGCTCGTACTTTGATTTTGTTTTTTGTTTTCGTTTTTAAAATAATGCTTTCTTTTTCAATTTTTTGATTGAATATTTCTTTTGTGATGATTCTTTTATTTTTGTATTATTTTCTGCATAAATACATTTATGTACATGACATATATATGTATTTATGTATACATAAATATATATATGTATATATATACATATAAATTTATATAAAAATACATAAAATAAATTAATATGTGGCACTTAAAGCCCCAAAGGGCTCATTGGCCGAGCTTCTCTTCCATTACTGTTGTGCGTCTTAAATTTTTGGACAGTATTAGAATGGACCTACTTATTTTAGCCGGTTCCGAACGGCAGAACACTTGTGACATCACGTTTTCTGAGCTTTGTCACAGAGTTCTTTTTAGAAGCTTTTTCATGGCAAGTTGTTACTGTCGAAAGAATTGCCAATTGCTTGCCGACAGGTGGGTACCGTTCGAAAGAAAAATCTTTTCGATATTAAATTTGTTATGCATCAGCCGGGTATTGAACCACGACCTACAGATCAGAAGGCAAACACACTAACCACTGAGCTACGGCACCCACATACATATGTATATGCAAATATTATAGACGTCTGAATTAAAAGACAAAAAAAGAAAATAATAATAATCAAAAGAACAACGACATCAGCACCAGAAACAGCATGGAAAATGAAAATAAAAGTTCAATTCAACTAAAGAGGGCACTGCCTGTTTGTAGTTGTTTTTGCTGTTGTTGTTTCAAGCATTAACTTGGAATATTGTTTATATTTTATGCGTTGGAAACAATTTTGCAAGGTCTTTGTTTTATTCATTTAGCAATAATTGCCATTTCTATATAAAGTATGTGTAGTGTGAAAGTATATTTTCGGTTTCCTACTATGCTACTGTCACCAATAAATAGACCACCGACCAGAAATTTAAAATTCTTTTCAATGGCCACTCTATCAGCTGTTGATATGTCAAGTAAATAACACTAGGAATATCATCATTCCAAAATGACATTTTATATATTACGAGGGTAACCTCAAAAAGGTTCGGGAAGTACACAGATACATATAAACCAATTTTAAATTCGAAGAAAATGCTTGTTGGAATAGTAAAGCAAATATATTTTGATTAAAGTGTTCTGGATGGTGTGGTTTCTTTGCCAAAATAAGAATTTAGTCGATCGATGAAATATCGAAAAATTCACCCATATAAAATGTCAAACATCATCTTTTTACTGTTTCCGGAAGCATTTAGTTTTGCCTGCATGTTATTTTTATTATTGATTCCATGCGAAACATTGTATAACGTCAGTTGTTTAAAAGTAATGATTAACTTTACAAAAAAGAATCCCAACTTCAAACAATTAAACAATTATATTTGTAGATTGGAAAAAAATATCAATTTACGATAAGAAATTTTCATTTTTCTATTGAATTATTGAATATGTGCAAATGCTAAATTATAAAAAAACCAAATCTATGAATAATTGTTAGTAAAACATCGCTGGTATATGAAATGAAATATTTACACGAATGGAGGTATACTAAGATGTACAACAATAATTTATTATATTTCATTTTTGTTGCAAATATAACAATAAACTGTGAACTTTTTTCATTTTATGTTTTTTTTAATGAATTTTTTTCATAAAAAATAAATTTAGTTTTACACACAAATATGAATGTATGAATATAGATATGTGCTAAATTGAATTATGACAATTCTGTGTTGACTATATGCAATATAGGCATACTATAGATGGAACAACTACACACCAGAACTAACAGAAAATGTATATTTTGTAATTGAAAATGGGGCTTGTAAAATAAAGCGAACGAGTAAGCGAGAGATTGTGAATGAATTATTATTTTGCAGTAAAGTTTATCGTCATAAATAATATGTATAGTAGGTATATATAATTCTAATCTATTCTTTTTCTCTACTCTCTTCCATATGCACGATACTATACGATAAATAGAGAAAAGGGTAAATTTTTTACACAATGCACATATTTTGTATATTTGTTTTTTTTTTGTGAAAAGAAAAGAAAAAATATTTCATTGCCAAAGTATTGTTTTACAGACGTTATTAGTTCAAAATTGTATGACTTCATTTTTATAGTACAAAAAATCATCATTGTGATATATTGTTTATTGTCATAGTGATGTTAGTTTCTTTCTCTTTTTTTTTTTGCAATTTAAACTTGAAATTATTTTTACACTTTAAGCTCGTGAATATACTGTTGTTTTACACCAATGCAACCGTACTGATTTATATATTTTTTTCCATGCAGCTATATTATTGAGTTCTTGATCTAGCATTTTTGTTCGATATTTATTGCCTTAATTTTTAGTTTGAAATTTATCATCATAATCTATAAAGATTAGCCAATTTCATGAATTCTAACATTAGCGTACATAAAATATATGACAATATTGCCCCATCACTATTATTTAGTACAAATGAACTCACTCCCGGCTCAAAAGCAAGCAATGAAAAAGTACAAGGAATAGGAAAAAATGCTGAATTCAATCAAGCATCTGTCAATTCCTCAACCGTATTGTGTTAGTGTAAACTATGTACATGTATAGACTTATATCTACATACATACATACATATATATTCGTGGTATTAACTTCAGTTACATACCATATACTATACGTACATTATATACATAACTACAATTTGCAACAAAACCAATAATGTCCAATAGCTGTATTTAAGTATAAGTCCATGGTATGGGACATTCAAATCTATGTCATCTATGTGTTTGTGTGAGTGTACTTACTCTGTAGAAAAAATAATTGAATCATATTCAAAAAAAGACCACACGTTTACGACAGTTGAATTGAAGCAAAACAGCATAAATATGGCTTGAATGAAGCAAACTATTTTGTATAAAAAGTTTAGTTTAGCTATTTCAAATTTTTTACTTTCTACTTTTTAAAAATTGTCTATATTCCGTAAAATAAGAAAAAAAAAGAGTGCTTCTCCATTATACTGCTGTCAATTACGGGCTTATGGGCATGGGCATGGTCAATTTTGCGACTTTCTACGAATAGAGTCCAACAAAGGGAAATCATATTTTCAATTGATTACATTTGAGTTATTAGAGAACTAGTCCACTAGCTATGAAATTCACAACAAGTACAAATAAATATGCTTGGTCACATCAATCAAGCATTAATCTCTTTACGTACATACTCGTCCATATGCAGAGAGAGTTGAGGAAAGAGATATTTGTATGGGAGTGAGTAGTTTGACCAGACATTAGTAGTGCTAGTGTTAGTAGTGATATTGGTTTGAGAGTATGTAGACATAAATGCAGTAGTATTTGCATAAAGTGGCAGCAGTCAATATTGAGGCCAGGCCAATTTAAATGTGTTCGGCAGTTAGTTGCTTTCAAGGGTGTTTAATATTGTATGGGAGTATTGTTTCAATTTGTTTCTGCAATTTTATATAGAAAGCCAATTATTTATTGTATGCATTTTACGACTATTATCAAAATTTGTCATCTAGTCTTAGAGTTCTTAGAATAAATTTCGATAAAATTGAAATGTTTTCGAGATTTATGATGATTTTACACTCAATATTCGATTTAGTGCGAATTCGTTTTAAGTGGTTACTGCTTTGCGCCACTGAATTGCGCATACTGAATTGCGTTGGCTACCGACATTGTCATCTTTGTGCGAATATGTATTAGTACATATGTAAGCAGTTGTTGTTGTCATATTTACAAACGAAACTTTGACTGATGTTCTGATCAATATTGTTACGATATTGCTGGCCGTATTAAAGAGAATAAATATACAATAGTGGTGGTAGGTAGAGAGGTAGTGCGTATTGTATACTATGATTCGTAACGATGAATTAGCAGTAGTAGTGGCTGATAGTAGTATTGGTAGTACTCGTAAGAGCAGAGATGATGCTAAGCTTTCGCAGTCACTCAAATCACATACTCTAGACTGCATTGTATGCAATATTTTCAATTATAAGCTTACAAGTTGTAGTTTATGCATGGGCATACTTATATGCGTGTATATAGGAGAAAATACCAAAGTGCCTTTTGTCATATTCGTCGCCCTCGTTCATTTACATTTTTGGTAGAAAAATGTCATATTTTTGAAGTCCATATTTCTTTTGCTTCTTGTGCCTTCAATTCATTCATTTGATGTTCATACATACCTACAACATGTACTCATATTAAAGGGAGGAAAATCTCGAACATTAATCGACATTTGTTTTGATTTTTTAATTTTTTTTTTTTTTGCATAAATGTACTCATAGGTATATATTTTTCGTTTCATTTGTGTATATTTGTTTTTGTCGCTTTTTTGCATCATTTCTTTATGCCAGTGTACACAATAAAACTCGTTAAATTCATATCCGGCCTTTAGTTACCATGTATGTATGTATGTGAATGGTATGACATGGAATGATATGGAATGAGAGATACAAAAAGTGGGTGAGAGAGAGAGAGAGAGAATTAATTTTTTAACAAAGTACGATTATCCTTTTGGATGGTTGTTCTTTCTTTTTTATAAACACTGTAGTTGTTGTTGTTGTTACCGTTGATATTGTGCATATTTCACAGATTTTTGCGACAATTTCCGCTCTTTTAAAACGCACAAACATACAAACTCACACGCATTTACTTATACACGTAGTAAATTTATATGACTATATGCTTTGGTTTGATTTTTTTTTAGTAGTTGTTGGTTCTTGGTTGTTGCTGATGCTTCATGATTCTCTTACAATACTTGTATTTTAAATATTTTTTCCTCTCGCTCTCTCACTCTGTCTCTCGCTTTATCTTGTTAGATGGTTGGTTGTTCGTTTGCTTGTTTTTTAGTTTTTTTTTTTTTTTGGTTTTTGCTACAACAATAACAACGGCAAACCTAAAAAAATCCTTCTACGTTTTCGGCAGTTTTTGTAGCATATTCATAATTGTTGTTGCTGTTGTTGTTGCGGCAGTTGTTTGAATTACTTCTTTCATTCTTGGCAAGGTAATACATGTCGCAATTGAATTGTATATATTTGTAAATGTGTATGTGTGTGTATGTGTGTGTATGAATTTACTTTTCGACCTCTGTGTTTTGATGAAATAAAGGATGCTGTACATGCACATGTACATGCAGCATATAAGACGGCATTGCTTTATTCATTACTCTTTCAGTTTTTCTTTTTTTTTCTTTTGGAAATTGTTGTTCTCGTTGTTGCTGTTCCTGTAGTAATATTGTACATGAATATGCTTGTAAAGGCAAATTTCCATTGAACAAAACATGTATATACATACATAAGTAAGGTAACCTTTTTCGTTATTATTATTATTGCTATCATACGTACATACATACAATGTTGCAAGTATAGATGCTTCATGTTTTTGTTATTTTTATTAAAAAAAATGTTTTTTTTTTGGAACGCAATGCAGATCATTTCTTCACAAACAAAGGTTGAGTTATTGTATACATTGTTGTTTTTGTTGTTGCTACTTCCTCCCCAACAACGATTTTTGCAGGATTACAATTTTTGTTTTTTTTTTTTTTTTTGGTTTATTCTTGGCAACTGCTTATTTATCTTCTTCTTTCATGTCTGCTTCTATGTAATTTTCGTCTGCATTTTGTATTTCATATTATTCGTTATTCGCTTATAGTGATTGCACTTGTTGTTATTGTTCTTGTTATTGTTGTGGTATGCAATTTTTTTAATTCTTTCTGAATTTCAGCTTATTAAATGTATACATATTGTATGTAATATGTGTATATGCGAATTTCATGATGTTTTTCCCTTGAAATCTCTCATGTCATTCAATATAGTCGCGTCCGTTGTGCTGTGTCGCGTGAGTTTTAATACTTTTCTCTCCCCCCTCATTATTGTACACAATTCCCAAATAAGCGCATAAGTATTGCTCCCTTTTAGTGTATTTATAGGTATTTGTATTATGAAGGTATATATTATAAGAACATTTACAAATAATGTCTACATTGATTTTTTTCTATATACATTTTATCCTTTTCATATTGTACAAGTATGTAGTACATATTGTCACCCTATTTGCACAGCGGGTAGCAAGAAGTAGCAAAAATGAGAATAACAAACAGCAGGATGTAAAGAAACATTCTATTGCATGGTAGCTGGGGAAAAACAGTTTGCAACTTCTTGGGTTTCATTTCATAAGAAATTAACTTTGTTTGCTAATTCTTTGGGTTTGTGCGATTTTTGCTTGGCTTGTGAGAGTAAAGTTGAATATCAGCACATTAATACGAAATGGTATGATGTGTTTTTCAATATATATCTTCTAAAAATACCCATGGTATCGATACAATGAACTTATTTGTATTTATATTTTTGAGTATTTTATTGAAATGCAATAGAGTCACAACTCCGGGTGAAAACGTTATTATTTTTTTTTTGTTTTGCGAAAGAAAAGAAATAAAACTTACACAGTTCAAGCTAGACAAAGTTTCTTGTTGACTCATTTGTATCTCATTTGATTGAATTTAGTATTAACCATTTGCTCTTTACTCTTTTCTATATTAGTTTTTTTTTCAGAAATTCAATAAAATCTAGTGTTTTCATTGAATAATTTAGCAATGAATTAGTCAGCAATAGTATCTATAAAAATATTATTCAAAATACTAAATCGCTAAATGATAGCAAACGAGTCTTTAAAATACTAAAAATTTAACAGAAAACAAAAAGTAATAATATTACAAATAATTAAAGATATCTTAAATGTTGCTCATAAATATATGTTTACTATACATGTGTACAAGCAAAAGTACTCATACGTACTGCGGTCATAAGTAGTATAAGTTGTCGCATTACACTATCAATACTCTTATACACACCCATCCAACATTTATGTTTACATTCTAAGTTGTATATATATTCAAACTCTAATACACATTTGTTTAAAATATTGATGAAACTAGAGGTGAAAAATAACAATTTCTGAACGACGGGTGGTATCTACTTGCATACATATGAGTATTTACATACGTAATGTATAGTTGTACGTATCGTATAATAAAAATATTAAAAAACAAAAACGCGTTAGACTTTTATGCTTCCTACTTTTTGAAATCACCTCATAAATCATAAATTTTTATTACATTTGGCAACATTTTAACCACAAAAATGCTATACAAACAAACAAATAAACCATATGTACATATAAATTGTAGAAATTACACATACGATATTTTTTGTTGCCATTGTTGTTGTTATTTTCGCAACGCATTGCATTGCATTGCCTTGTATTGATGATTTGAATGGTGATGGTAGTGTCGAAGGAGTGAAATGAACATTTACATTCTAGTCAATACAATGCGCAAACATGGATGTGATAAATTGTAAGTATGTAAATGCACCTATATATGTGAAATATTGTATATATAGACAAGTACACATGTACTTGCATATGTCTGCATTTATGTGAATGCATTTAAATTGTATTACTATATATTCGCCATAGCATAGCTACAATTGAATACCCATCAACAGAAACTACAAAGTACATACAATTAAAATTGGGCGAAAAGTTAAAATGAAATCTGTATAAACTCAAAAATACCATGATGAACGAAAAGGGATTCCTCTATATATAGTATATACACTGGTGTTGATTTTATTTGTTAATATAAATGGAGCTGTGGCCGTTGGTATACATATATTATACATACATACATGATTTGGTTGCCATCATCATTAACCCATATAATTGTGTTTTATTGCGATTTGCACATGTAGCATATATAAATTTCATCTACCGCACACATTCATGTTCATACATATTTATACAATTATATTGACTTACTTAAATGACGTCGTCGTCGTGGTCGTCGTTGTCATACATGTCTATGTACGAGGACGAATAGAATGAAAATGCTTTTAAGCGAAGTTCTTTGTTACTAGCCTAATTGAGATTTTAAAATATTCTGATTAGACTGTGAACCACATTCAGCAGGTAACAATTTAGTGTGTAACCTTTATAGATTTTGAATATACAATTCGAACACAAGCTTTAACTTTAATACATATTGTATTTGCAATAAAGATATACGCTAATAATAAAATTCATATGTACCCATTCTTATACAATATGAAAGTACTACTTTATATGTATTCAACAAAGTGCTTTGAAAAAACAAATGCTCCTGATGCGTTCATGCGTCTATACGTACTTACAGTATGTACTTACATATATCTGCATGTAAGCGTATGAGTGGAAATTAGTATATCTATGTATCGTACATATTATGTACGTGTAAGAGCGTTCAGGAAGCAAAAACGCATTTTAACAGGATTTGCTATGTTTTTGCTGTTGTTGTTGTTTAATTAAAAATGTTCTAAACGTAAAATATGCCAAACATACACATTCACACACACACACACGCACCTACACTTCATATTATCGAATGAACCATCAGAATAACATGCATGCTCGAGGATGCATGCGAATACATTCTGATATGGTAGTATACACATATTCATACATACATATTTACATAAGTATGTAGCTAGATAGAAAATGAATTTTGTAGTCATTTCGTAATAGCAAATAAAACAACAGTTTAGTATTTAAATACGTAATATAATATTACGTAGTATTTTAATACGTATGTATATTAAGGTTGGCCAAAGCATATAGCAAATGAAAAAGATTCCAAGTTACTTGCTCAAAACAACAAAAAACATCTATAATTATTTTTTAAATTATGCATTCAAATAGATTTTATTCACATCTTTCCTTGGGCAAATATATTTAGATTCAAATTCTCACATTTTTCTTTTTGCCATACAAATTGGATGCAGTTTAATGTAGATGAATATCTATATTGTATATATACATATTGTATGTTAAGTGTAAGCACATTATAAATACTGGTAATATTATCACAATTAAAACTAATAAATCTAACACTTATAGACTGACATTCAGTCACCTACATGTATAAGATTTGATTTTAATAAAACTATTGTGTGTGTCTGTGTGTGTGTGTCAATGATAGTATTATAGGTAGTATTCATGCCATTTGTTTATTTCCATTTAAGTAATGTTGCAATATAATATAACTACACCCAGATCTTTAAATATATGTTTACTATAAGGACATATGCCTAAGCAACCATCCAACCAACCAACCAATTAAAAGCGACCAAACGAAATCAACCGAAACATTAGCTTATTGGTTAACAAGGACTTTATTATTTGTCCGCATGTCAATATTGTTGGATTTCTAAATTTTCGCATCATTCCAATCTACACAAACTATATGAGACTATAGATTTTTCATTTAACTGCATTTTTATAATTCGATTGCTTGTACATTGTACTCACTGTATATATGCTTTATGTATAAGGGTGTATTGCATAGAAATCAATGAGTATGAGTGATATAAATTTTTACGAGTACAAGTACTTGGTTTAGTATTAAAAAAAATGTATTGTATGGATTTTCGACTTTATTGTGGCCACTCCAAAATTGGGGGGCGAAAAACCAAAACACAAGAAATAAAAATAATTCTAAAAAATATTTGAATATCTAAATATGCGCTTTACTTACAGGACTTTAGAGTATGATTGCATTGTATGTATACACTACTACATTCATACAAACACATGTATGTTCATAGTGGTGGTCTTGCTTGCTTTTATTGCATTTAGCATATTTGTTCATATCATGCAGGGTAATACTCTCATAAATAACCCCAAAATATGCTCTTAAAAAATATATATTGGGGTGAGAAGGTGAAGTATATGTATATGTGCATATGTATCGAATGGGGAAATCGGCAATAACGTAGAAAAAAATTTGAATGAAAATATTGAAAAACAAAAAAAGAACTTACGCAGTCACAACGCAGTGGCAACGTTTCAAAAATATGCTTTTTCTTATTGTTGGTTCGGTTGATTGGTATTGAATTTGTATGTACGTACATTTGTATGTTGCCTCGATGCAAGTATGACTATATGTGGTGGGTATGAGATTGAGTACGATTACACTCTGTATTCACTGCGTTGATGGTAAGCAATGCCATGCTTGTATTTATGCAATACATATTTTAAACTACAGTTGCTTCCTACTGCTGCTGTATCGTATATATTGCTTTTGTATAAATTCAAAATTCAGAAAATGGTCATCAATACTACATGCAGAGCGAGTATTTGTACATGCACGTTCCTACGTATTCACCACCAATAAATAAATGAATATACATACATGTGTAGAGAGAGGGTCGCTCAAAGGAAAAGAATAATAGTGGTGCTATTGCTATTGCACGCATTTTTTTCTTCTTCTTTCCTTTTGTTATTATTTTAGATTGCGTGCGCTGACAATTTATTTTCCAATTGTTGTTGCTCTTACTTATAACTGCATACAAACATACATATATATGTATGTGTAGTTATACTATCATGTAAGTACTATTATTGTTGTTGTTATATTGGTTTTTTCTCCCTCTGTTGCTGAAAATTTATATTACACAAAGGGTACTACATAGTTGATGGTTGATGGTGTTTGAGTTGGTGTGTTCCTGATGGTGATGGCGATGGTGATGATGATGTTATGCCATATATATTGTATAAAAGGAGGAGTGTATGAATATGAATGCGTGCATATGTACTTTTCTGTGGTAGTATATTATGCTGATTTATTTTTATTGCCTTTTATTGAAGTGTCTGCACTGTAAGCCAACAAACAGGCTAGCATGTATGGAAGCATGCCAAAAAAAAGCGGGAGTACTATACTCATTCTATAGCATATACATGTGAGGTTGTGTTAAATTTTGTGCTTTATTTTATATTTCAGATAGAGTTTCTTCTTTGAACATTCATATTGCCATCAATTTTTTGATAATCCTCCCTCACCCAACTCTTGCCTTTTTAAATAGCATTTTTTTTTATATTCAGTTTTCGGTAGTAGTCGTACCACGACTAGTAGTGAGAGTATTAATATATCACCAATATTCAAATATATAAGGCATACTTGCTGCGATGTGGTAGGTATTGTAACAAATTTTTATATCTGTTTTTTTTCTTGACATTTTAAAATGATTTATTTTTGTCTATAAGTATATTTAAGGGTGATTTTTATATAGTTTCAAGGTAAAATGGTAATTTAAAATAATAATAATGAAATAATATGATTCATGAGCAAATATTAATGCCATCGATATGTAAGAAATGATGTAATATTTACTACCGTAATCAATTTATACAACAAGTTCAGATATCTAATAGATATCTGATTTCTAATTCATCATAAAAAATGGGGCTAATTAAATATGATATTTAGAATAGTACATAAGCGATTCTAAAGAATTTGTTTTTACTAAAAAATTACTTTTTAATATAATATATTATACTCAAAACACTTTAAAAACATTTTTGATTTTTCTCAAGAACTTCTCATAGTGAAATATTTGAAATTTAAATACCAAAGCAAAGCTATGACTCAATCGAGTGCTTTGCCAAATGTCGCGTCCGTAAGACAGATTAGGTTTATACTGAAAATAGTTATACAAATTTCGACCATCTTGATATGAATTTGCACTTCAGAAAAAATTACTTTATTCGAAATTTGATATGCTTTTCATTACATTTTAATTGATTATTTAACAATCGTAAATAATACAGAACAACAATGTCTAATAAGAATAATGATTTAACACTAACAAAAACACGTGCCCTCCCAAAAAAAAAAACTAACTACTTACTTTTCAATGACATTATTCGCTCACTCATTCACTTGTTTACTACTTATATTCATTTGCAGGTATGTACACTTGTATGTAAATATAACACACACACACAAACTCACACAAATACACACGCACAAGCTCACACATAGTTTGCCATATGAGAATCAAAGTAAAATCAAATATTGATTATTGGTTAACCTTCATTATTGAGACGATGTACGTAAATACTACAATGTTCTAGTAAGTTATCTTATCAAAAATTTTGATTTTGAATTTCATTGCTATTAATATTTTTATTACTCTGCATTATACGAGTATATATGTACATACTTACTTATGATATATATAAATTCTTGTCTACATTAGCTTCATTTGCGGTATACTGCAGTTGAACATTTTTGACATATTTCTTTTATTGTGGTTATGGTATAATACGATTCGTAATGCATAAAAAAGTCACAAAATTTTCACAAACTAATTTAGATAGATATATTCATAATAAGTAAGAAAACAGTCATTAAAAAAGTTCATTAATTCAATTTATTTATAGATATTTTTAATTAACATTTATTTACGTTCAGTCACGAATTGTAAAGTAATTCAATATGGTCTTATGCATATTGCAAAAAAAAAAAACAAAAAAAAAAGCATAGGTAAATTTTAAATGTTATGGAAACGCCATAAAATGGTAGTAATATCAAATGTATATTGTAATAATTATGATAATAATCATATTGTAATAATATTATTCATCAAAATGAAGTACTAATAGATGTGTAAATCAATTGAATACCATCCCAATTACATTTTTTTATTTACTATTAACAAATTTAATATCTTATATATATGTATATATATATCTTATATATATATATATATATATATATATATATATATATATATATATATATATATATATATATATATATATATGTATATTTACTCATATATACATATATACATATTCTATTTTCCTTTAGCATCTTCTTTCGAAAAATTTTAACCATCATACAACTACATATGTACATTCGACTACACGTAGACACACATAATCCTTGCGTTTAATGCTTAACTAAGCAACCAACTCGTCATATTGCTTTCGAAACGTTGGCTGCTCATTACCTGATTCCTCCTCCTCCTACACGACTTAATCGTCCATAATCATATAGTCAACGTCTTATGTTAATCAAGTATTTTTTCGCATAAAAAAGTATTTCTGCCTCTTTTTTTTTCTTGTTGCTGTTTTGTCTTCTTTTGCAACTACACTATGTACTTGAGAAACAAGTTTTTAATATAATACAACAACAACAACAACAACAATAAGATCAGCAAACGAAGCAAAATTAGCACTGGCAAATGAGGAGGTAAAGTGGAATGCGAAAAAATATAAAAGTTAAACGCTTTCGTGTGCTTTTTTGTATATTTTTGTTTGTTTATTTGGCAAAATATAAAATTGTTGTTGTTGTTGTTATATATTTATTGAATTGTCATAAAAAAAAATTATAATTAAAGCTCACCACCGTCAATGTACATACATAAGCTTGTTTGTATATATGTACATATATATGTTTGCATATAGATAAGTATGTACACCGCCAGTAGGAATTCATTTGAGCAACTGGAAGGCCTTCAAGAGGCGAAGTAGTCTACAAACAGGTCATAGTGAGTTCGTCAGTGAGCAAAAAGGGATAGAAATAAAAATTATACTTTCAATGTTTGAAATTGTTTAGAGCTATGTCACGACACACTTTATTATATGATATTTAATATATTATTTCGTTAGATCTTAGTCAGTTTATAATACGGTTTAGCAAATTATATATATAAGTGCATGTATACTAGAATATTTAGAATAATGTAAAATGAAGACCCAACAGTGCTTGATTTGTACTTGTAAGTTTATTTTCTTATATCTCTTTATTTGGTTGCTGACATTCTTTAAACTTAAGTACTAAATATATATGTAGTGTACTTATCAAATCAAATCTTTTCGTGTAACACTTAATTACCCCTTACAGTATTTATTTCGTTTCTTTGTATACTTGAGTGATACCATGAATATGAAAGAATCGAAAAATTGTGAAAAAATTTGAAATTTGTTTAGCCACCAGTGAAGAAATAAGTAAACTTGCTCAAAATAAAAAATACATGGAGTCCAATTTGACTAATGCTAGATCTTAAGGTACCATCACTTTACTTAAAGCAGAAAAGACATTGTTATTAAAAAGCTTTCTTTAATTCTTTGAAAGTTTTCTAAGAATCTGTAAGTAGTACCTATCTGCTTCTTTAATTTGTAGAATTTACCTACAGGGTATCCAAATACGCATTTGTGTGTGTTTGCTTATTCGATTGTGCTTTGCAACTAACTAAATAAAAATCGTAAACCTGTACTTATACATGTATAGATATAAACATACATAGCCATATACATTTGAATGTATAAACGAGTATGGTATATGCATACATACGTATATACTAGCGCAAGTCAAATGTAGTCATGTGGGTGAGCATGTGTTGAAGTGTGTGTAAAGAGTGCTGACGTTGTTTGCTATTGTTGTTGTTGTTGTTGTTGTTATTATTATTATTATTATTATTATTAATATTATTATTATCATTATTACTTGAGCGTTGATAAGAAAATATATACATTTACGTACATATACTCTTATTATATATTAGTATACCTATTTACATATTAATATGTATTCGTATGCATATCGGTATTCAATTTTAGATATAGTAGTATACTTGATTTTGTTCTTCTCGTTGTTCCTGTTGTAGGAGTAATGTTTACTGTTAATAAACACGATAGATACACACATAGATCTTCATGCAGTAAAACTTACATATATGAATATATATAATTATTATAATAATTAATAATAATAATAATAATAATCATAATTATTATTATTATTATAATTATTATTATTAACACATAACTACACATATTGTATATACATTGAAATTCAACAAAGGCACACATTCATTCCCACAAGCATATTATGTACGAGTATGATAATGTTGATAAGAAAGTAATTAAATTAAACGTTGTACACAGCATATATTGATATATGTAAATTATGACATAATGTGGTCATATATACGTACAATGAATACATGGTGACGATTTTATGGAACGTGAATGTGATTTTTCTTCAACTGACTCGATTCGATTCGATTAAAAGTCAACCGACATAACAGTTGAATAGATTTTTATCAGACAGGCGTTCACAAGATTGACATATGGCATATTGGTTTATTGCCATAAATAACTAAATCACACAATATTATATCAGTACTCGTAATGAAGTAAGTGATAATAAATATATATGGCTTCAACAATAGTTATATTGTACAATATACACAAATGTATATGACAATTGAATTGCAGTCAATGCCAGTCTTTCTTTAATTACCATTTTTTTCTCATTATGGCTTTTAGAATAGTCCAAATCCATTTGAAATGTTTACCATACACCAATCGAATTGTTTAACTATCTAGGCGCCCTTTTTCAATGTATTTAAATTTACACAAATAAGGATGTAAATATGTACATTTGCATATGAAAAATAATTACCATAATATTAACGTATAATAATCAAGTAAGTAATGTATTAATTTAATTGTGTTTTAATCATGTTTACAATATTATTGTCACGGGCTAAACGTCAATAGGACAAATCCAATCCAACAACCCCCTTTTCATAGATAAACTCACTATGGCTAAGTGACTTCCATGAGAGGGTTAATAAAGTGAAACATGTTACTAATCATGGAATGTTACTATATGTATATTGTTCGACCAAGACTTCATCGAGTTTAAACAATCAGAAATTATAAATATGCAGTTTTTTTTTTAATTTAATTCAATTACTTATTATTTGATGATGTATATTCGTGTTCAATGGTGGTTGATATTATTATAATATTGTTTATATATAGAGAACTCATGATGATAGCATACACTCATAGTTTTATTGCATGTAAAATGTTGCTATAAATGGAAATTGTTATTCGTGTTAAATTTAGACCAAATAAAAATAACCGCTACGGATGACGTCTCAAGGGAGGTTTTGTCACAGGAGTGATGATTTTGGTGGTGGTTAAGGTAATGAATCGTGTTCTTTGATGTGTATGTTATACGAATATGCAACTATATACAATTTGTATACTTTTATCATAATCATTATTACGTATAACATATTTGAACTTGTCTGTCCTTTTGTCCTTTGGTAGTAAGTTGTTGAGGTGTTGTTAGCAGCGTTGATTCGTTAAGCTTGTAGTTATTCAATTTTCCCTGTATAAATTTTTCAACAAAAAACACCCTTTCTTCTTACATTGTGGACACATGCTTATGGGCATTTGTTCGTCTGAACCACGGGGTTCTTTGAAGGTGGTAAGTAATATGTAAAGTACTATAATAACAGGGTTGATGTATGTGCATCTAACATCTACATGTATATGTATGTATTTTTATTATTATGAAATGCATTTTGAGGGTTGTTGATATATTCATATTTGATGTAATTATTAAACGGAAGGAATTGTCTCAAATAGGAACAATCATTGCACATAAGTGTTCTCTGCATTCGTTACTAATATGCACATGAAGTGTTTATTTATTTTATTATAGTTATCAAGTTTCGAATTTAAGTAAAAACTAAAGCCATCTAATATTCTTCACTGGTTTAAGAATCATTTGAATGTAGGTACGTATATATTCATTTTTATTTGTTTTACAAATTAATTATTTAATTAAAAAAAAGTATATATTTTGATATTAAGTACTATATACAATTACAAACTGTTTGTAATAATAAAAAAGTCAACAACGCACACAAAGTCATCATATCAATCATCTAATCCTCATATCAACTATTTTCGATCATTATTTGAAAAGGACGCGTAATTTGAATTTAAAAATGAGAAGCAGAAAAAGAGAAAAGGAGTGAAATATAATACTCAATAGTTCAGATAAACATTTTTATGAGATGAGAATCAACCACCGTAGAACAATGACGTTTTATATTTAAGCTGCAACTGTCAAAATGCAAAAAAGGCTAATAATCAACAAAAGTAATACAAACAAGTCATTTTGATCTATATCTGACATTAAAAAGCTACATATAGAGAACATAAAGGGGGCGAGAGGGAGAGAGAGAGAGAGAGTGAAATCAGGAAAACAAAAAACATGGTTAAAAATAATAGGATGCAGTATGATTAGAAAACATCAAAAGAGAGCAGATGTAGTATGCTCAGAGAGGAATTGTGAATTAATTTATTAGAATATATTTAATAGAAAAATAAATACTGACGGTCTGTAAATTATTATTATTTATCGATATATAATTGGTTTTGTAATACAACCAATGAATTCAGAAATAATAAAGCGAAAGAATAATGAAATTGACAAATTGATTACTAACGATTTTCATAATTGAGTATCACAGTACCACAATAAATCGGCAAATTAAGGTGCCATAATAAAACGCTACTCTACCTATTCCTATTTAACATCCTAAATAAATATCTGCCTATCAAATATCTGTGTTGTATTGTAGTATTCGTATGTGAAACAAAAATGTCAACCATCCAAGTAAACTACCTACATCATTAAATGCTATTAACGTTTGCAAATGAGTAAGAAGTGAGCATAGAAGTGAATGACTGATGATGCCTTGAAGGGTAACAAAATGCGATTTCAAATTTGATATATTTATTGTACCTAGTACATACTCATATTTCTACCACCACTATTCACGCTATCAGCATTCTCTCATCAACATCAGCATCACCATCAGCAGGATGTTGAATTTGATGATTGTTATTATGTATATATTTCACATATATTTTACGTACGTACATATTTATTATTGATGTTAACATTAACCTAAGGGTTGATTTTATAAACGGTAACGCCACATTTTTTACCACCACTTAAATGAAATTTGCAGATTTGTACACCGCTACGCTTCTATTCTTGTATTAAATTGAAATGTGCGATATGCGTGGATTCTAGATTATTTCCCGTGTGAAAAAAAAGAAACATAAGAGATGAAAATCGAAACTAAATAGAAAATCCTATAAAAAGATGCTACATAATACGCTACACACTATCTACCCAGTGTTAATGATTGTATATGGTATGGTTAAGGGATATTACACACTCTAGTACAACTTTATTGTACATACATATAAGATGATTTGTTTAGAGTTCACATCATTTGTTACTTGTAAGTATCATTTTGGGTAAATTAAATGAAATCAGCAATAACATAGAGAGCAAACATGACAAACAAGAGAATGAATGAAGAGAGCGCGAGTGAGAAAATAAAAACAAACGACATCGAAACTTGGCAAATAAAAAAAGTGGTTAAGTGCGTGTTTGTGTTTGTGTTGAATGCTGGTGGTAGTTGATGGTGATGATGGTGATGATGATGATGATGATGATGATGGTGGTTGTTGGTGGTGTTGTTAAATGAATTAAAAGCATAAGCGTAGAGGCATGTAAATTCAAGGATATACAATACAATACAATTTGTGGTTGCAAGGAACTTTTTCCTTAAATACAAACGGATATACATTTTACACTCGGTTGAGTTTTTGATCATTTTATGTTCCGATTTGGCAGAGAGTGAGAGGGAGGGAAAGATAGACATGCTGTTTCAGCTAATAGCTGAAGTTAATTAAAGTTATCAACAATGTTAAAGGTTAACCATTGTACATTTAGAGAGAATACCTAATAGTATAAGAGAAATATTTTTAGAGAGAGAGAGAGAGAATTAATTTAGCTTAATTCAAGTAGGTATTACAATACAAATTTCCACACGCCCATAAATCAATATTAAACAAGTTCACAGGTAGGTATATAAAATCTGTTGTACAATTACAATCCCTTAAGTGTAATGAAAATAGGCAAATATAAAATATGCATACACTTGCACACGCACACGCATACGCTAATATTAATGTCAATATTATCATCGATGGCAGCCGCCAGCATAGTACTCCAACTACCATTAAATGTAAACATACTACATAGATTAATCGTTGGCCTATAATTATAATTAACAAGAACAATCACAACAACAACAACATACACGCACACGCATACATTTAAGTAAATAGGCATTTGTGTGTGTTATTCTTCAAATAAACTGGTTTAAAGGATGCTAGCTTGTATACATAATATATTGCATCAATATTTATGCATGTTTAACATGGGCTTAGCATGTGTGCACGTGTGTGTGAGTGTATTTCTAGAAATCCACATATATTCAGATATACCCAACAGGAGGGGTGTAATTAATTTATTGGCTAATAAAAGTAATCATGATGAGTAAACATGATACGATTTTTTTATAAAATACAACGCATATTAACATGAAAAATAATATTTTGTCATAAAAATACTGTCAGTAGAAAACTTATTCAACTTATAGAAAACAATTCATTATTAATTACCAATAGCTGATGGTATTTGATTTTAGTTGAAAACAAATAAGCCCATTTAGAATTTCCTGCTGGGTTGCTGTATGTACAAATAAGAATATGTGCAACATATTAAGATGCCTCACACTCCATTAAAAATTGTTTGCTATTTTTACCAGCCGACGTATCGTGAAGTTATCGTACCAAACTTTATTTTGCTTTATGCTGCTTAAAATACAAATAATTAGTTTGTAGTGACGCAACCTAACATATTGTACATATATACAATGTGAGCGATTTTATAAATGCATCTGTATTTTTTACAGTGTATTTTACAATTGGGTAAACGAATAAAAATACCAAAATGTAATTAGATAATGCCATTTTTACGAATAACTGCCATAAAAGAGAATTTTCGAAAGGTATTGCAGAAATTATCAATTCTAGAAAATAGCATTTCAAAAAACTCGTTATATTCTTTAGAGGATTATATTATCGTATTATATTTGATAGTGATACGCATGCAACAAGCACTACATACATAAGTGCAAGGTATATTTCTGCCCAGCTTTGAACATTGAAAATTTCGGCATTTGGTATTTGAAGGTCATACGTTCAATTCACACAATGAAAAAATTCTACAATTTTTCGAAGAATGATTTTATCATTTAAGAGGAAAGACATATCCATTAATGAATGCATGTAGAGAAGACATTAAAAATACCTGTTAATTCTTAGTTAATTATTGCAAATAGGTGTACATGTTTATGACAATTTTAAGCAGACCGCAACAATACCAACATAACATTGATGGTGGTGGATGATTATTGAATACCTATAGCATCAGTATGCTGTTGCCAGTTTGTCTACCTGTTTTGCAAAACACACAGTGATATATGAGAAAATGCATGTAATATTTTCACAAAACATCTTCCAGAAAACCCGAAAGACAGAGAGAAGAGAGAAAGAGAGAGAAAGAGTTTATTGAAATATTTGTATGTGTAGTTTTTGGCTTACATACGTATATATTCGTATATTTTCTATTGGGAAAACTTGTCAAACACACGCACATTGAACTCTTTTCGTCACTCATGAGGAAAGTGCATAGAAATGAATTGTACATAAAATTCGAGTGTAAGACCAAATATCAAAAATCAAAAATGCATGGGAATGCATATTGTGAATACGTCAATGAAACGAACTGAAGACAAAGTAAAAATATGACTATAAAAAGGTGAAAAGTTATAAGTACGTTACATACATACGTAGGTAGTATATAGAAAATTTAAATACCAGCACATCGTTACATTCATATTGGAATACGCATTGTATGTACCATACTATGTACAAATATGGTTAGGAAAAATTCAATGAATTTAAAATGATGTCTTCAACACCAACTTATAAGTATGTAGGTACCTCCAAATATATAACAACAAAGTGGCTATTGTGTAAATTGTGGTATGGCAATAATACTAACAACCACAACAACAATAGCAACAACACAATACTAGCACCGAATTGTACATGGAATTTTTGTTAGTGCATCCATGTAGTTGAACTTTAACTATACGATATGTAGAGTTTTTATGTACTTATTTCTTTTGTTGTTGTTGTTTTTGTTTTATCAAATGCATGAATGACCTTTTTTCCCTTAGGTTTCGGTGCCTTCTCTTCCAATGCGTCTTCAATTGAATATGCATGTATGTACGTAAGCGTGTACATAGTTTGTTTTCTATGTGCTGGTATACCTACATACTTCTATTTTCCTTGTTCGTCATCATTCGCTGATTCGTCTTCACGATTTCTTCTTCTCCCACTTATTTTATTTGATTTTTCCCCCGTTTAGTTTTTATTGTTTTTTTTTCTGTTTGTTTGTTTCCTATATCAATATTTCTTTCTTTTGGTTCTTTGTTACATGCTTGAGAAGTCATAGTCTGGGAAATTCTTTGAAGCAGCAATAATACAACAGCGATCATTGAATACTATCCGAGTATGTAATAGAGTAATCGTAATGGTGTAGAAGCAATATCACGTTCATTGTACTCACGATATTTTTCTACAAATGTATATAAAAATACCTATACATACTTACATGTATATATGTATATACGTTCTAGTAGTGGGAAATCTGTGTTAACATTACTTCTTTATATACCAAAGTAGTAAAATACAATGACAAGCAATGTGAAGGGAAAATATTTGGATTTTGATGATGGCATAAAAGAAAGAGAGTACATATACATAGTATGCTAGATGGTGTAGCAGCACATTAGCAAGACGAAGAAGATAAACTGAACTTATTTTTGATGTATGTGAAAAATAAGAAAATTTTTACACGCACACTTACTTATCGCATCGTTTATACATATGTACATATATAAAATATGAAAGCGGAAAATTCTTTCCTTTCTTTTCTTTTCTTTTGTTGATAATCTGTTCGTTTGTATGAAATTGTGTTATTTAGAAAACAATGTCATGTGGAATTGTAAACGAATAATTTGTATGATCAGTGTGTACAACATCACAGACTTATTTATATGGAATATTTGTACATATTTTAGAAACATATTCAATTGCTTTATATGTAAACATTTTGATCATCTTAAGTAAGAGCATTTCATATGATGTGATATTCAAAATTTCTTTTATTTGAAAAGAAATAATTTCATGCATTTGAATTTTTACACTGAAAAAAAAAAATTAATTCGTTTTTATCATCGTCTTTATCGAAATAATTAACGAAAATTATTTAAGGTTAATTTTGTCATGCAATTATGAGAAATCAGAAGAATAAAATAGTAGAAATTCTTGAATGAATTTTTTAGTTAAGTCAATTTGTTATGAAATTCAGTTTATTTGCATAGATTCATATAGAAAAATATCCATGGTTAGGAAAATTTGCAAACTTCATCAATTACCTTACCTAAATGACTATACATATATGCATGTATGTGCAAGTATGATGTGTATATACAATAATGAAAATATTTCATCAAATATTTATAACATTTATTAGTGCAAGAAAATAAAAAAAACTACATATGTATATATGCTATATTTTCTTGCATTTGTTTGCTATAATTTGACCTGAAAACTAATTCACAGACACACACACACACACATAGCCAAAGGTATGCAGATATATATACGTAAATATAACCAAATTTAATAGATAAGCATTTGAATTAATTTCACTTTGCTGAGGTAGGTACTAATAATAATAATAATGAAACCAACTACAATATAATCAACAACAACAACAACAACAACAACAACAACAACCACAATGATAATAATATTAACAACAACAAGCATTAAAAATAGATAGAAAAACGAGCATACGCACACACACACACTCACACACATATGTATGTAATCTTCATTGGTGAACCGCAAATTAAAAAAAAAAGAAAAAAACGAACCGAAACACGAATAAAACACAAAAATATTGCATGAAAACAACATTAACAGCAGGAACAACAACAACAAAATGACTTAAATAAATAGATAAACATGTAAAGTTTACAGTTAATGCCCTTCCTTTTTTTTGGGTTGTTGTTTCTGATTTAATTTCGTTACAATTTCATTTGTGTATTGTGTTCAATTTTTTTGTTTTATGTGTGTATGACGAGTCTTATCTAAACGTTTGTGGCTACATACTACAAGCATATAGGTACGTATATATTGTGAAATTAACATTTTTGTTTTATACCAAAATTATTTGAAAACATATAAAAAAAAAAAATTAACTAAATCAACAAATAGATAGAGAGACATAATTAATTTGTTGTTGAATATTATTTCAACTTTAAGATATTGAAGTGATATGTGTTAAATAACTATCAGGTGATATATATATATATATATATATATATATATATATATATATATATATATATATATATATAAATATATATATATATATATATATATATATATATATATATGTCATAATTTCAAGTTTATAATTTTTGTGTGCTATTTCAATACGCATCAGTTATAATAAGAGAGAAAAAAAATGCTTCAATATGGACACTTAAAAGTTTGACAATATCACTTGCTAGAACACCTTGTGAATGCTCTATACCATTCATGCAAGTCATTTTCATTTTAATGTGTAAAGTAAATCGATTTATCACAAAAAACAAAAAAGTAGACAAATAACAATAATATAAAAAAAATTAATTAAATTAAAGACTGAAATAAAATTGATAAGAAAACTGAAAACTGAATATTACTTAGAGGGTTAATGTATTGCATTTTTAATTGAACTGCAATATGCAATGTATTTCAAGTATTGCAAAGGATTTTTTTATAAATCTTACTTACATCGTATACTTGTAATCGAGAGAGTAATCTAACATATATTTGAATTGCCAAAAAAAAAAAATTAAAGATCGTCGATTAATAGAATAGATTAAATAAAGGTTATTCTAGCTATCCGATTAGGATGGCTTAGCGTCTTTTAGAATTGATTAAAATAATTTTTTTTCATGGAAGAAGCTAATGAGTCGATTCATATTAATTTTGAATCAAATTGAGCTGAAGAAAACTGCTAAGACGCTTAAAACAACTATAAACTGAATCATAATAGTAATATAATTTGTATTTTCATTGCAGAAATTTTTTGAACAAACTAGTATATTGAATTCTTTCTTCTTCAATCTTTGCATTTAATTAATAAATTATATAAGGAGACGCTTTGATTTCAGTCAATAATTTAATATATATATGTTTGTATGCATAAATATTCGAAAAAAATAAAATAAAAATTATAAAAATCTGAATAAAAACAGAACAAAGAACTCTGTATCTGAGGGTAAATGTGTTGTCTTGAAAATTACACCAAATACAAAAAAAAAAAAAAAACAAAAAGAGCAGTAACAACGAACTGCTGTTGCTGCTGTTACTTGTTGTTTTCTGTGTTGTACTTTGTATTTCTTGTGATTTTTCTTCTTTTGCTGTTGGAGCTGTTACTGTTGTTATTGCTTCTACATAAACATTTTTGTGATGTTGTTGTAGTTTTTTGTGTTATTTTATTATTATTTAAAATTTTGTAAAAGCGAAAAACAACGAAAATTCAAGAGAGAAAGAAAAGAAAAAGCAAGAAAAGGTACAAATTTCTTTGAACTTTGTTGAATAAACAGAAAATCAGACAGACAGATAGACAAACATCAGTACGATTGACTGAATGACTGACTAAAGTACAGAGACATTTCATATTGAACGAAATATATGCATGTTATATACACACATACACACACACATATATGTATATACAGATACATATATGCAAACATGCGTATTTTTATGCCGAAATAAAAATTTACAGAGACACAAAAATAAGAAAATACCAACACAGTGGCGTGTAAGTGTGGAAATTTATGAATGTGATTTATGAATATATGTGTACTAACATATACTATGCATGGATGATGTTAATCTTAGTATTAATATGCACATGATATTTGTATGTATGTACCTTACATACGTTATCTACCTACATACATACTTTATGAATAAAAAGTTGTTTTCTTTTTTGTTTCACTTTTTCTTCAACAACAAAAAATATACATATAAATATATATATATATATATATATATATATATATATATATATATATATATATATGTATACACATAAATAAATAAATAATTTAATAAAGAAAAGATGATAAACAAGTCAATCACTTTAAGTAGTGAAAGACAATTAGAGAGCTATACAGATATACTATGATAGAAAAAGTGTGGCAGAGTGAGAGAGAGAGATCATTCATTTAGGAGAAATTTTCATTAATAATTAACAAAACAAATAAACAAACAAACAAGCAGCAATAATTAATGGAGTATTTCATTTGCAAGAAACGCCTATGTGCAAAGAAATAACAATAAAAAAATAATATTGTAATATTTTCAAATCATCAAAAATGATTTCACAAAATACGAGTATGTAGAAAATATATATAATATTTAGGACGATCACATGACAATAGTTGTGATATTGCTGTTGATAGCTTCAATACAAAAGTGACTTGGCACAATTCAACTCTATAATTTTATGTTTCTGACTTGGTGCAACATGTTGCGTATTGAAATTGTACACATAATATTTTCGTGCAACTTTAGCTTTATAACACTATATTACGTTAAAGACTCATCTGTTCGATTATTTACTTAAAAATTGATTTCGAACAGTTATTGTTAATTTACAAATATTCTTTTTAATATTTGAGTTTTTTTTTATTTGTTATAAATTTATAAAAAAAAAATATTTTTAATGTTAAATAAAAAAACGAAACGTAAATTTTGAATAAGATAATTTGTTTAAAGGTGCAAATGGCTTCAATATTTTAATAGAAAGCAAATGCGATTTGGATAGTGTTTAGCAAGTAAACAATTTACTATAAGAATTTTGTATTTTTTCCCTATAAACATTTTTAAGTTTTTTTTTTTTGAATTGCCGATATTTTTGATTGCCGATATTTTTGATTTCAATATTTTAATATTATTATTATTATTATTATTATTATTATTCATATAATTGACCTTCAGAGAAACGAATAATTTTCAAATTAATAGAATAATTGATTAATCTAATTTTAATTTCTTCTGAAGTACTCTTTTAATAATCAAACCAATGTACCTTTATTGCAAAAATGCCCAATATCTTTGAATATCAAACAAATGAATTCTAATTAATTAAGTAATTACTTGGTAACGCTGGTATTAAGAAATTTCTATTCTTGCACAGTTTGTGAATCGAAATTCGAACGTTTTCTTATAAGTATGTGTTTCTGTTATGTGGTTTTTAAAGAATCAAGCAAATAATCAAATATATTGTAAAATATTTTGAATAAATTTTTTAAAATAATTTTTGTAAAAAACTGAATTATCGAATTATTAATGTGTTATCGAAATATGAATCTACTATCTACGTATCGAACACGTGACACTGCTTAGATATAAATGAAGCCCAATTTCATTCTCATATAAATTAAAATAGTACAAAAAATCTGTACAGAATTATAAAAATTAAAGAAAATAAGCAAAATTATTAAATAAAATTAGATACTACTTCAAATTAATAAAATATTAAATTCAAAATAATGTTGCAACAACAAGTAAATCATATACATAAATAAATATATTGATAATATTATATTAAGAATATATTTGTATAGATATGTATATAAATTTTACCTAAATGTATAAGCAACACATCATTATCATCATCATCATCATCATCATGAATAGCAGGTAAAGCGTAGAAAATTACAATGATAACCACGAGCAGCGATCAACAGGAAGAAGCCAGCTCGACAACTTCGTTGTTAAGTTCTATATCTTTCTTTTGCTTCCACTTTTTTTTCGTCTCGCTCTCTATGTTTCTAGAATGCTTCAAATATTGCTGATGTTGGTGCTAGTTGATACTGCGAATTAGTGATTAATTTATTGTTGCAATTAATTTAATTATTATAATTCTTGGGGAAATTCTATTAATATGAATCAACTAGGTACTTATTAAGCTTATAACTTATATATAACTTATTTAGAGTTATTTTTCATATTTTTCTTATGCCTCTGCTTGTTTGTTTATTAATTGTTCTTTTTGCCTTTGTGTTAGTAATAATAGCAGTTTTTCACAATTTATTTTGCACTTCAAATACTCAAGTAATGCCTTATTGTTGCACGCCAATCCGAACACACACACACACACACACACACACGAAAGTGAAAAGGGCATTTTCCATTACATGCCATAACACACAAAAGTATGACGGTATGACAAACATACGCGCGCACACATACAGGCACATAGAGGGAGGCACATGTGTGTGTGTGTGCGCGTGTGTATGTATGTGTAGCAACATTGAGAAAAGCACGTGTATTGGACTGCTACTGATGTCGGTGTTCTTGTTGTTGTTGTTGTTCTTATTGTTGTTATTTTTGCTGCACAGTCTTGCAAATAAGTAATTTGGAATTTAGACTTTTTTGCATACACTTCTAAGGAGCGAACAAAAAAAATATCTACTTAATTTAGTCACTTAAAACTTCTCATTTATGCTTTCTTTACACTTTCTTTATAAACCTACATAAATATTGTATTATTTGAAATTTGATTGTTGTTATTTTTAGAATTTCACTTACTTTTTGGAATTACGCTTCGTTGTTTGTTTCGAAAACATGGGAATTTTGTCAACAATCAATTGCATTTCTCGAAAAGACTTATTTTGGGTTTGTTTAGATTTTTGTTTGTTTGCTCTTTCGTGTTTCTTTTTTTTTTTTTTTGGTTTTAGCTCTTGTTGCGTTTTGTGATGCTAAATAGTACAAATCCACATGTTGTTTAGATCTTCTTGATATTGTTGTTAATCCAATTGATTTACTTAAATGTGATTGTGGGTATAGTCGTAGCAGTAGTAGTAGTAATTGTAGTAGTAGTAATAATTATAATAGTTGTTGTTGTTGTTGTTGTTGTAATAATAAATTTTTTATAAAAAAATTTGTTGTTTATTGAAAATTAATTGATAATTTTTGTTTGATTTTTAATACTGTTGTAGTAATTGCATTTAATTTGCAAGCAACAGGAACTTTAATCCATGTTTGTTTTGTCTTCTGGCTGTTGTTGTTGTGAAACACAACTTTATATTTGTTTTTTCTTTTGGAATTCACTTTAATGTTGTTTTTAAATTTATGATTTAATTCAAATTTGTCACTTGTCCACGAGTTTTGTTTGTTCAATTTTTATTGTTATTGAATTTAATTCATTGAATTGAAATTTTGCAAATTACATATTTTTCTAAAGTTTATTTACGCACATTTGTAGTTATATCTGCAGCCATGCACACATATATAACACAATGGTAGACTTTCTCAAATATGTAATCACTCACACACACAGACACATATGTAATCACTCTGGCTGGCAATCGCAATCGCACTTCACTTTAAATCACTTCATGTACGCGGATAGGTACCTAAGAATTTTGGAATAATAGCCAGTAGCCAGTAGAAATAGTAGTACCTACTAGTAGTAAGTATTCGTAGTGATAGTAGCAACAACTCGTCGTTGTCATTCAATTAACCGGTTGTTAAGTGTGTTGTCTTCACAATTTAACTAATAATATTTAATTGTTGTTATTGTTATTAGTATTCGATTAAAAAAAAATATTTTTATTTAAACCAATAATTATTATGTTGTCATTTAGTTTTTGCTATTTATTTCAATGCAAAAATTTTGGTTTTTCTGTTTATTGTTGAAGTAAATTTTAATTATTTAATAGATTTAAATTTTGCTATATTTTTTTATTTTTCTTGTGTTTTTATTTTTTTGTGTTTGCCACTTTGTATGCACAATGCAATTCAGATTTTCAATTTAATCCAGAATGATTTTTCCACTTAATTGTTGTTTTTGTTTTAAACAATTTTTATATAATTTTCTTTTTCAACTTGTGTTTCTTATACTGATTCTTGTTGTTTGTTATGATGATTATACATTTTTGTTTTTTGTTAAATGAAACACATGTAAATATTGAATTGAATTTGCCGCGTCGCGCGTACTATCAGAGAAAACATGACGACATTTGACAGCAGCCAGAAAGGAACTGAATTACCAGCGCGACAACTCAAAACTCACTACTGTTGATATGGTACGTTTCTGCTGTTGTTGTCTATACAACTGGCACATCAGTTTGCTGCTTCATTGCTTTACCTACCTCTAGTGGCAGCGATAGTACGATAGCTGGCTGGCTGGCTGGCTGGTAGGTTGGTTCGTTGGTTGCTCGGTTTGTTGGTTGGTTTGACCTGTTGTATTGGTTGTATGTTCAATTTACTTGCCTGCTTGCAAAGAGTACAAATGCGAGTGTATATGTGTGTGTGTGTGTGTGTGTGCGCATATGCCTCTATTTATGAGTTTGTATCCCGTATGTTCGTTATATCCGTCGTCAATATTATCATCATCGTCATCATCATTATCATTGTATACTTGTATCTTCTATCTAGATACATTGGCTGTGTATTTGTATTGTTTGTTTGTTTTTGTTTTTCTTTCACCTTTTCTGCCATCGAACCAACACTTGGCAATAGCATTTAATACACGACGAACGAACGAACTAGTTTGATATCAAACACATGAATACAGTTCAAATGCAAGCAATAAATGGACTTACTTACTTCATTCAGTTGAATTTAGTAGCTGCGTTCGTTCGTTTGTTCATTCTTTCGCTTTGGATTTGGAAATACCAAAGTGAACGAACGAACGAGCAAGAAGGGAATAGAAAATATCCGAAAAAAAAGAGATTCTATAAAGCAAAAAATATTGAAAAATTCATTTCAATGCGCTCTTCACTACCTACAGTACTGCAGTACATGTCTGTAGCTCTCTCTCTCTCGCTCTCGCTCTCGCTCTCTCTCTTTCTTTCTCTCTATATATTTGTAAATGTGTGAGTGTATATGGAATTGCGCGTGTATGATTTGTGTATCTGTTACTTTATTATTATTATTTGTTTGTTGTTGTTGCTATTTTGTTTCGATTTTAACTTGAATAATTTTCTGCCTGGTCGTTGAGGTTCGTTTTAATATAGACACACACACACACAGACACACACTCATACTCGTAAGTAATTGTAATATCGTTTTGCTGCTGCTGCAGTTGTTGCTGTTAGGTATTATTACTATTGTTGTTGTTGTTGTTGTTTCGAACTTTGACTGTTGGTTGTTGGCTGTTGGCTAGTTGAATACGCGTCGATCTGGCTCCATGCTCGATTTTTTATTACGCACGTACTACAGTTTCATTCTGTTTTATTTCAATTTCGTGTGTATGTCGTTATTGTTGTTGTTGTTTTCCATTTTGTATGCATGTTCATATATATGCATGTATGTAGATGTGTGTTTTCATTGCTTTACGCTCTCTGTTTTCGCTTTACATGTGTGTGTGTGTGTGTGTTTGTATGCACGAGCATTTTGGCTTCTCCATTGATATTGCTATTGTACATATTTGCTATAGTATTGTCATTGTTGTTGTTGTTGTTGGTGCTACTGCCATCGTTGTCGCTGTCAACTGTTCGTCGTTGTCATCATTGCTATTGTTGGTGGTGGTGGTGATGGTGGTGTGCTGATTTATTTTAGTATTGGTTGGTCGGGGTCGGTCGTAGTCGTAGTAGTATAGGCGGCAAGTCGTCGACGCAGCCAACGCCGCCGCCGCCGCCGCTTACTTCAACTTAATATAATAATTACACATATGTCAATTTGTTTGGTTTTATTTTGGCATTTAGTGCTCTTTTTCGTTGAGTACATTATTGTTGTTGTTGGTGTTTAGACATATATATATGTACATATAACTATGATATACATTCATAGTGTATAGAGTAGTACGTAGGTCCTTTACTACTACTACTAACATTATTACTACTACTACGTACTACCATTTTTAGAGTAGGTACACATTTATTATAAGAAGTAGCATGTAGCATATAAGGTCGTAGGTATATATTGTACATATCATATTATGGTTGGAATTTGTTGATTCTTTATAGTAATTTAATAAATGCTTTGATACTTTTGAATGACTTCAATCCATTTAAGCATGTTTACACATTAAAGAGAGCCACCGTTTATGTGGTGGTGATGGTAGTAGTGATGGTGGTGGTGGTGGTGGTGATAGTGACAGATATACACAAGAGAAAAATGTGTCCACACATATATGTATGTATATGTAAGTGGGTAATTGGTTATATTCATTTTAGGAATTGAATTTCAATATGATTTTCACACGTTTAACCATAAAGTGTGGGCAATTAGCATTGTTATTTTATTTTAATCGAACTGTATAATTAGAAATATGATAAATTAATTTAATATAAAAACAATATAAATAAGATTTGATAAATAGAATTTGTATTAATTTATTAACAAAAAAAAAAAATAATAAAAAACATAAAACTTGAAAATATTGTATAAAAATCAATGATCCAAGAAATTTTTACGATTAAGGGCATTAATGTTGTATACAAAAAAATATGGTTATAAATAGAAATGAATATATATTTATTTAGTTATAAGTATGTATATTGAAATTTCGAATTTTTATACCTAATTCTAAAGCTAAATAAGCTCATAGTACTCATACGTTTTGTATACAAATTTTTTTTTATAAGAAGTGGCAATTATAGACATAGAATTAGAACTTTCCGTGTCTAACTCAGTCTATCGGCGTCGTATCTTACTTTGTCAACCTGCTCCAAATACCACAAGAAAACATTTCAATATTTCAAGAATAACAAAAGCATACTAAATTTCAAAGGGACAATTATTAAGCAAGGTTTTGGAATGCCTTTTGAAATACGTACAACAACTAGCATTCAATAAATGACTATAAAAATTATTTAACCAGTATTTGCCGGTCTCCCTTTTACTACAGTGTGTTCGAATAGTAGATGTGGTACTTTGTTATCGATAAAGATCTGCATTATCGATCCTTTCCTTTGTCATGTTGACAGTATAGGATTTTAGTTATCGCTACACGAAAGAACAACACATCGAAATTCTCAAATTTTGGATCTCCATGCATCGAATTTTTCGCTTGGACTTGAAGTTACATCCATATATAGTCCAATTGACGCAGCAGCTGTTGCGTCGTGGCCATGCACAACGCCCTATATTCGCAGATTGGTCCCTGCAAATGATTGCTGAAGACGACGATTTTTTCCAAAAAATCGTCTTTTCGGACGAGGCTTATTTCCACCTCGGCGGCTAACTTAACAAACAAAACTGCCATATTTGGGGATCGAAAAAACCACACGTCCTTGTTGAGAAGCCAATGCATCCACCGCGAGTCATTGTTTGGTGCGGTGGCATCATCATCATCATTGTGCCGGAGGTTGAAGTTCAGTGTTTGGACGATATGTGGTTTCAACAACTCGCCTCAATTTAGACTTTTTGCGTCGCAAATTCCCGAAACGTGTAATTTCTCGTCGCGGTGATGTGAATTGGCCGGAGGTTATATTGCAAAATGTCATCAAGAATATGGCCGACAGAGTGAGATATCTACGGAATAGTCGCAGTGAAATTATCCGCGAAATAAAATAGTTTCCACACATAATGTTATAGTGGCATTTCGAACGAAATCAAATATTTGGAAAAATTCCGAACCGTTTGCGATTATTCAAAATCAAAGTACCACGCATCTTAATGGAACACCATGTACAAAAGGAAATTAAAGAATATTGTTATCAGTGAAATTTCAAATCTGGTTAAAAAAATCCCACTGGTTAGCTAAGCTGAAGTTCTCAAAAATCTCTAAAATTCCAATTTTCAATGAAAACAATTAATTAATTTTAAATTCTATAATAGTAATTGAATAGACGAATTCAGATAATATAAACTACCAAGATTTGAATAAAATTTTTAAGAAACTAATAAACCAAACTTAATGTTTTGCTATTAAATACACCCACTTTTTTGTTGAGGCATCTAAAAATAAAATAAAAAATAAATATGTAGCGCTTATAAGACCCGAAGGTTCTTTGACCTAATTTCTCTTCCATTACTGTTGTGCGTGTTCATCACTGCGACATCACTTTTTCTGATCTTCGTCACAGAGTTATTTTAGAAAGCTTTTCCATGGCTTGCCGACAGATGGGTACCGTTCGATTCTTGAATTTTCCAAATCGAAATGATGAAAAAGTTCAGTCGCATATTTTACTCATTTTCTTGTTTTTCTAAAAACTGTTTAAACTTTGAATAAGACAATAATTAAATGAACCCTTCTAATTATAAACAAAGAATGCAATTGGCGATATTATTGAGTTAAAATATCAGTTAAAAGGTTTACTTAATTTTAGTCGGTCACCAAGAAACTCCCTCTCAAACCGTGAAAAGTCAAAAACATGCTAAATATGCTAAATATTCGACTTGGATCGAGTTGAATAATTTATATTGCTTAGAGAGAAGTATAAACAACAAGTATCTCAAAATTGTAGAAGCTAAGTGTGCCACAATGGCTAGGTTGTGCCGATTTGTTGGACAACACCATTCTACGGTTGTAGTTTTCCTATATCAAATCAAATAAGACGGACAGTTAAAATATCGCAGAGTAGTTTTTGTTCTTTTCGCGACCTATGTAGTAGGTATTGCGCGAAAAGAAATTATGACGCGATGATTCAAATAACGTGTAGGCAAGTGATGCATTGCATTAAGTTTTGCAGAATTCGGCAGTAAATTTCGTAGAGAAAAAATACATCTTGTCAAATTTACGTTCTTTTGAACCATACACTAATTAACATTTTAAACTAGTATGCGAATTGATCTAGAAAAATTGAAAGGCATGGCAATTTAATTTTGAATCCTTCTTTCAAAATATATAGAACTTTCTGATGTGTGCAAATTTCCTAAATTTTCTCCAAATTTAGAATAACAGTAGATAATAATTTATCTAATATTAGAAATAAATAAAATTAAAATAAACAGAACTACAAATAAAAAATACATATTAAAAAAGCAATACAAATCGTTTTTTATCATTTAATTAATTTTAATGAACTATCATTTAATACTTATCACACCCGCGCATTTAACCAATTTACTATGCTTCAAAATCAACCACCATTAGAAGAACTAAATCAACCAGCATCATCACCACATTCGATCAGTTACTGCTAACGCACGCTATCATACATCATTGTCCTCATCACGGTCATAATTATCATCATCATTATACATATTATTATCATCTCCTATCGCTCATATCAACTATCTGAACATATAAATACTATATCGTGAGAGTATGAACTTGCACAGTCTATAATTTAATTCACCCATGTAAGTAATAATAATAATAATAATAAAAACATTAAAACATTTTAATCTGAACGCGTATCAATTGTCATGCCCATGCACATATACACATACCTACCTACTTACATATACATATAATAAGCATATTAAAATACCCAAAAGACATATAAACAGGCCACAACAACTGATCAAACGAATGAAAATCCACTCCCAATTTATCACTCAATTAGCACACGCACACACAAAAATGTAAGTATCAAAATTTACTACCCTTTTTTAATATACGATTCAGTACTGCCTACTACTTACTCACACACATTGAGTGCACAAAAATTCCGGTTAGGCTTTCTTGCTCTTCTTTGTCTATATGTGGTAAACATTACTTATTTTTGTTGTTGTCGCCGTTGTAGTTGTTGTTGTTGTTGTTGTTAATGTCATCAGTTGACACGAGCAAATACCAACACCAACCAAAATCATATCACTAGTAGTAAGTACAATAGTATGCTATTGGTAGTGGTTGTGGCGGCTATCATACTAACTACAATGCCTACATATAGGAAATACCAACAAACAAACCATTAACATATATACAAAACCATTTAAATATGTATGCATCTGCTACTTGTACAACAGCAATACTGGTGGTCATATATATACATACAAACATACGTACACAGACAATGTAGCCAGAAAGCAAGCAACCTGCCTGACACATTTGCTGCTTATCTCAATGAAATTGTAGCATATTTGTTACCATATCGAGATTAAATTTGAAATGCAACCGTTGCGGTGCGAATTCAACAGCGTTAAAATGATGAAAAATTACAAAAATTGTAAAAGAGTCTGAAAGCGACAGAGTGAGAACTAGAGAGAGAGAGAGACAGAGGCGGTGAAAAAAGAGTACGAGACAGTGTAGTTAAAATTGTACATTTTAGTATTTTGTACCGGTAAAGTGCAGTCGAGAGGAGTTATACTAATTTAAAGAGTAACGATTTTCAAATTCTTCCATCTGCCTCTCAGTTGGGCATATGCTCTCTCACTCTCTCATTCTCTTTCATGATGTGACTGATACACCCCATTTTATACTACCTTTTTACCAACACTGTAGTGCAGAGTGCAAATGTGCGAATTGTATCGCATTTTATCGTACTTTGTATCAAGATATGTGCTTATGTACGTATCGACTAGCAAGCAAAAACAATAAAAAGTACATCTCTGCAAACAGCCATGTACCTTAAAGAGAACAACCAATAGACACCGAAGAGAAAGAGAGCATACTCTAATATTTTGACGAGCGCAGGCCGCAGGACCACAAGCAAGAGGAGTGCGGGATATTCTCGTTCATTTTAAACTCTCAAGTGTAGTTGTTATTATTGTATTTTATTTAATTTTTTTGGGTAATTTTTTTTTGTTCACCCGTTTTGCGGTATTATACGGTGTTAATGTGTTTGTTGGAAAAGAGAGCAAAACAAAATTACATTTTATTGTATTTGCCGCTTGAACTGTTCGTTCTCTGGGTCGAGTGTATGTACATATGTATGTATGTATATACGACTATGCGTGTGTGTGTGCGTGTGTGGATGTTGGTAAAATATTGTTGTTGTTGCGGTCATTATTATTCGCTCGCTGTTGTTCATACTGTGCTACTGCTGAGTTGATGCCGCTGTTGGATTGCTGCTGTTCTGCCAGCATATTGTTGATATTGATGTTCTTGTTGTTGTTGTTGTTGCTGTTGTTTTTATAGCTACTACTCCTGCTGCTGTTGCTGTCGATAAGTTTAAATCTGACGATGAGTGTATTTATAAGTACATACGTGCATATCATAATGACGATGTTCACGACGATGGTGATGATGATATGTTCTGCTTTGTTAATGATAATGTTGTATAGCTGTTTATGGTGTTGATATATATATATGTGTGTGTGTGTGTGTGTGTGTGTGATGATGAAAAGATATTTCATAATTTTTGTTGTTGGTACATACATATTTTTATATTGTTATATGATATACTACAAATATAAGTGTATGTGTGTATGTACACGTACATATAAGTGAATATGGAAAATTTATGTAAATAAGGGTGACTGATCTTATGGGAATTTGATGGTTTTGTAGCATCGTCGTCATTGCTATCGTAATAATCAGCATCATTACTATTATAATAATTATGTTTTTATTTCTTGTTGTCATATTTGTTCTTTTTCTTCTGCGATTTTGTATAAAAATAATAACAACAATTGCAAGTGTTCACAATAACACAAATATCATTGACTGTTGATGAGTAAGTTTTATTGTGAAAAATTCATTCATTTCATATAACAACAACAACAAATACAAATTGAAACATCCCTTCCATTTTACTCATTCGTTGCGTCGTATATATGTCGCATTCAACTCAACGCAATGCAACACTCTACAAACAACCCTCCAATGTCACCCTCTTATTAGTTAGTATTCGTATATACATATGTATGTATGTATGTATGTATGTATGTATGTATGTATGTATGTATGTATGTATGTATGTATGTATGTGTGTATGTATGTATGTATGTGTTTGAATGCCTTCATTCGTTTTGTTTTTGTCGTCCTAGTTGACGGCAACATCGTTGTCGTCGTCACATCAGAATTCGTTCGTTCAATTCAGTTGACGGTAGTAGCTTGTTTCTCTTCCTTTTTCATTTTTACACCCTACATCCAAGGGTGATATACATATATTTATTTTGGTCATTTTGACAAAATTCAATGCCATTGAGAAAAGGTTCTAACTTCGCAATTTTTGTAGAATTAAACAGCCATTACTTATTAAATATTTCATCTAAAATGACTATATACAATAATATTCCATTTCCAAGCGATGTCAGATTCTCCAATACATGATACTTGATAATGTACGATTACTGAGTCATCCTCTTCATCCATGTTTACTATATTTACCATATATAGTATATGGTTTAATATTTTAGTGCGTAATAAATGGATTTTTTTCACGAGTAATGGGTGATACAGGCATTCCATTCGATATGACTACTCACTGTTGTTTTCCACTCATGCTCATTCCTTTGAAAATTACTGCGAAACATAGTTTTAGGACTCAAGGACCTCCAACAAAAAGTCACAATTTTGACCCATTCAATAGCATCCATATCCTGTATTTAAGAATTCGTGTTAGGCGATCATATTTTAGTGTATAAGTACTAAGTAAAATATAGGGCGTACCACTTCTTCTTAAAGGAAGTTTCGGAAATATTGAAAAGTATATATATTCCCGGCTGAAGCATAACTTTAATATCGAAATCATTTTTCTTTCGAACGGTATCCACTAGTCGGCAAGCAAATAGCAGTTCTTCCGGCATTAACTACTTGCATGAAAAAGCTTCTTAAAAGAACTCTGTGACCAAGCTCCGAAAAATATAGCGAGGAACCTGCTAATATAAGTAACACGCAAAGCAGTACTGGAAGAGAAGCTCGATCAAAGGTCTTTTCGGGGTCCATAAATGGGCGAACCACGCCCACTTCTTAAAGAAATGTAGATGCCAAACAAGGTCTTGAAATATTTTTAACTTTAAACCGCCATCTTACTTTTACTGTTTATATGCGAGTACCTCCACGTGTGTAAATAAGGCAAAAACAGGCTTGACCTGCCCACTACATATATAATAATTACGTACAACTTTTTGGGTGCAGGGTATAAATAAGTGAGTCTCGACCGACTTATTTATCTGTATTTGTATTTGTACTCTGCTTCTTCTCCATATTGTTGGTGTAAGGCAACAACAATTCAACGACATAAGGATAGCGATGTTTCGCTCCTGCTGCTGTCATAGCCGTTGCTGTTGCTAATGATGGTGGTGGTAATGGTGCTGGTGGATATTTTGAGATGATTTCGCTTCTGTTGCTGTTGTTGTTACTGACGATATCAATATCGTCGTCATTGTTTCCTTCGTATAGCGTAGAACCAGTCACTACCACCACCAGCATACTAACCACTAGCCCCACTTCACTGTACATTTCGTATGCATGTTTATGTGTATATATGGTATAATTCTGTGTTCATACGTATAAGTATACGGAAGAAATTCTTCTGCTCTACAATATGCATGCAAATAGATCTGTGTTTGTGTGAATTGGGAAATGCCGCAGAAATGTAAATACTTCATGTGTTCGTATTCTTGTGTTGGTTAAGGTAAGTCCGTAAGCATAAATGTATGTATGTATGTGTGTATGTATTTACAAGTATGTAAGTAGTGACAGAAGGCAACCAAACAAGAAGCTAACGCGCAGTCAGCAGGCAATAGTCAGTAAAACAAAGCAATATTCATATGTACATGAATACTTTTTGACTTAAAAGAAGCGCATCATACATACAGCTAGGCAGTCAGAGAGGCTTACAAGCAACTTCACACGTACACACAACCGAGCCAGCAAGACAGATGAGGAGGATACCCCTCCTTTGTTTTTATTATTTTTTTTTCTTGGGATATTGTTCTTGTTGTTGTTCATTTTTGCCATTATCGTCGTAGTCGTTGTCGGCGTCGTCGTCGCCATTGTCGTTTCATTTTATTAGTACCATGTAGAAGTGGTGGCATTGTGAATGATATACTTCTACAATTATACAGGGTCATATACAATTTATGTAGGAACCTTATGTGATGTTAATTTGATATATTGAAACAATTAAAACCAACTTTATGACTCATTTATTTTCAGATCGATCATTCAATGGTCAAAAAAATGATACAATGGCGCAAATACTGATAATGGAATGGATAATGGTCAATCAGCTGACGCCATCAATGAAATCATGATTCTGGACCGATGTAATGAAGGGTAAAGCACATTTTCACCTCATTATCATCAATTCGCTGATGATTTGCAACCCCAGTCAGTGGGTTTTTTGACTTAAAGAGTACAATCTCTTTAACGTGTTCAAGCACACTGCTGCAAGGTCAGAGGAAAAGTTCCAAAAGCAGAAAACCATGACTACCCGATTAGATGGGGATGACATCACCCTTTAGTCCTTTGTCAAGCAATATTTTTGCAAAAATAGCAATTTTAGAGTGGAAGCTACTTGACCCAGGTACCAAAAAATATGGCGATCTTGATGTCGTAGGGTCATATTGGCCCATATATGTAGCACCCTGTATGCTTACTGACATTACAATGAGAAATAAGAACGAAAAACAGCAACAACAACTCACAGACACACAGAGAAAACAATTTAATGCATAAAAACGACAAAAATCTGGTTTCCACCTCGCACACAAAAATATATACATATATTTACACACAAGAATCCAAAATGAGAATTCATAATACACACATACAAAAAAAAATATAAAGAAACACATACATATATATGCATATACATATATATTTACATCGAACAACAACAACAACAACATAGAATAAAACACAAGCATGAGAAGCAATGAGACTCACAACACAATACATTCAAGTCGAATCGACTCTCAACTCGTCTCGCCTTGATATACAGCAACAACAACAACACGGCACAATGAAACGAAAATAAACCCTGATCCAGAAGTTACAACACAAAATCAATTATTGTGTGGGAATGAAAATGTAAGCACACACACACATTCACACAATCACTAGCACATAGCAAGCATACAGAGAAAGAAAGACACGATGTGATAAAGAAAGAACAAAAAAAAAAAACAACAAAAATAAAAAAATACGATGAAAGAAAAGCAATAAAAACATCTATAAAAACACAAGCGGGAAAGGATGATGACGATGTACGGATGGTGGAAGGTTGGTTCTATAGTTAGTTGGATGAATTGATGATTGGCAAGCAAAGCAGAGGGTAGAAAGAAAACGAACAACAGTAAGAGAATGTTTGTCGAATAGGATAAGAGAGGAGAGTATATGTAGTTAAACGTACATATCATAGATGATGGGATAGTACATACAATATATATCTGTACTATGTAGGGCTGCCAGCTTTGCGGTAATTTTATGAAATGCGAACATGGGCTACTAAAATATTTGAATAGTATTTGTATAAGAAGGAATCTACTATGAACATATGGAGATTGAATATTTGAAAGAAATTTATGTATAACAAGTCGAACAATAAATCATTTTCAAAGTGACACCAAGATCACTTAGCAATGCAAAGTGTGAAAACATATATTCAATCATATATGTACATACATACTTTTGTACGAAAGCATGTTTTGTATGGGAGGCAGGAGTGGTTTTACCCGATTAAGCCCATTTTGAAATACAGTAATTGTCTGGTAAGAATAACTTGACATATCGCGTATATCGCGTGTTAGTTCAAAAGCTTTACATTTTCATCCGCAAAATGTGTAATCACATATTCAATAACATAATTTTGTATGAGGTATACATTACGGATTACGTCCAATTTTTAATATATCAATTTTCTGGCCAGAATAACTTTATGTTGCACGTTTTAGTGGCATAGCTGTATATCTATTGTATATGTATTGCCGTTATCTTGCAAACAGTCAGACAGACAAACATGACTAACATACACAATATGCTTTCAATATCTTTCGTCTCTCCTGCAGGCTAAGCAAAGCAAAGACAGCATTTGGCCGACTAAAATCAGTATGGGCAAATTCCCAAATATCCAGACGCACGAAATTACGAATATTCTCCGCATGTGTGAAATCGACACTACTGTACGGAACTGAAACATGGCTGATCTCGAACTCCATCACGCAGAGACTGCAAGCTTTCGTCAACAAGTGTTTGAGGATCATTTGTAGAATTTTCTGGCCTAACACTATTTCAAACGAGGCACTATGGCGTCTGATGAGCGAAGAGCCCATACTGATCCAGATTAAGCGTAGAAAGTGGCGTTGGATTGGCCACACGCTAAGAAAGCAGCCAGATAGCATCACGCGAATGTCGCTTGAGTGGAACCCGCAGGGGAGCAGAGGCCGCGGATGACCAAGAAACACCTGTAGACGGTCAATACTGGGTGAGCTAGCTGCTGCCGGCATCACATGGGAAGGCGCTAGATCAGCTGTCCAAAACCGTGTGCGATGGCCTAGCCTTCTGGAGGCCCTATGCTCCAATTAGGAGTTTAAAGGAGAAAAAAAAAGTAATAATAATAATAATCTTTCGTCTCTCCTTATGGGTGTTACACATGTGAAGTACAAACTGAATATATCCTTGACTCCTTAAGTGTTGGGTATAAATAATTAACTATCAGATTTTCGGCCATTTAGCAACCCTGCTTTTTAATGCACTCAATATAGTGAACATAAAGAAGGAAAGCACATGGTTGTTGTTTTTGTAGTTGTGTATAGGATTTTAGGGTGATTGCGGTACAAAGAGAGATACCTACTATGAACTAAACTATGTAGTAAGTAGTAGCAAAACAAAAAGTAAAAAAAGAAAAAAGAACAAAACAAAACCGAAAATAAAAGCGAGTAGAACAAAATTAGAAAAAGAAGAAGAGGAAAAACAACAACAGTAACAATAAAGGAATAGCAAACCGATTGTTGTTGTTGCTTCGCCTATCTGTGGTCGTTGTTATCATTGTTATTGTTGTTGTTGTAAAAATATTGGCAGCAGAAATATGTTGCGCATTTGTACAATATAAACGTAGGTAGATAGGTATACTCGTAAATACATGCTACAAAATCACACACACACACACACACACACACATAAACAAACATTTATATTTAATGGGAATAGAAAATACTAGTAGGTACCCTACATAGTACATAGATACCAAGCTATGACAGGAGTGAGTTGGTCGATGGTTGGTGGTGCTGATGGTCGATGGTTGTTGTATTGTATAAAAGCAATAATGTAAAGAGAAGAGAATAAAAGAAAATTCATTATTTTCTTTTACGAAAAGAGAGAAGAAGGCAGACGTGGAGTGCGAATTTAGAGCGTTAGAGAGAGAAAGAGCGTATATTTGAAAGAGAGACAGAGAGAACAAGAGTAAAGCAATTTTCCGATAGTTGTTATTGTTGCATCTGTATCTGTGTGTGTGTGTGTGTGTGTGTGTGTGTGTTTACTGTGTTATAACAAAATGTGGAAATTGCGAGATGATAACGAAGAAGAGGCACAAAAAGCAACAGCATTGAAAATAAAAAGAAATTCAACCAAAATAGACCAACAAAACTAAAAACAACAGCAAGATAAAAACAATATTAAACAAAAATAAATGGGAAGAAGGCATTGCGAACATTGAGACACAACAACAACAAAAACAACAACAACAACGGCAACAATATGACAGTAAACTTTTATATCGATGAAGTCTAGCTACGTTGACTATGAAGAAGTAGAGACAGAGTGGTTGTGGGAGTACAGCGGCATCACCAACAGCAGCAGAGAGCAATAACTACTTATTTTGAGATGAATGGGGTTGTATGAAATGAGAATGGGAATGGGAAAAGTGTGTATGTGCGAATGTATGCGAGTGCACCATGTAGTATATGACTATGACTGTGATGAGATGAGATGAGATGATGACGATGATGATGATGATGATGATGATGATGATGATGATTATGATGATGATGATGATGACAATAAAATCACAGTAAATTGAAGAGTGGGAGAGTGAGCGAACAAGTGAGTGAACCAGTGAGTAAGTGAATAAACGAATAAGTAAGTGAGTAAGCGAATGCATGAGTAAACGGTACAGTAGGGTGGTGCTGGTGATAATATGGCGGCACAATAATGATAAAAAAAATTGAGGAGAAGAGGAGATGAACAGAAAGAAAAAAAAAACAGAAAATTACGAAGAAGAAAAAGCGAACGACATTCCATACGTTAAGGCTGTGATAGTGATGGTTTGTTTAGTGTGTGTTGTGTTAACAAGAAGGATGATGCTTTTGTGCTGATGATGGCGGTGGAGGGTTACGTATGGTTTAGTCCGTGATATGGTTTGAATATGGTGGAATATATGTGCTTGACATCCATATACATGTATATATGTATGTACAATATGTGTGGTGATGATGTTCTTATGTTGTTAGTGCTGCTGCTGCTGTTGTTGATGATGACGATGCTGATGGTTCATGGTAGTAACAACATCACTGACGACGGCGACGACGACACAACACAGCATATCTAAGCGGATGATACTTTTTACTCTTCCATCATTCCATTTGATTTTGCCTTCTCACGGATAAAATCATAATAATAATAATAATAATAATAATAATAATAATAATATCAACAACAACAACAAATAGACAAATAGGAAAGTATCAAAGTGAAAGAAAAAGAGCCAAGCACACAAATACGTTTACAGACACACACACACACACACTCAAATATAAATATATACATACACATAACAATAATAATAACAAAAAAAATAATCGAAAAAATAGGGAAAACAAAAAAAAAAGGCACTAAAAGAAAGCAAAGTAAAAATTTATATGAACAAAATATAAAGATACTTTGGTGGCCACATGCACATACTCGTACATATGAGTTGATGTATGGGTCAGCGTCAGCATAGATATAATGTGTGTATTTTAGAGATGCCAATTTTTGGTGTTCTTGATGATCCCCTAACCTTTGGGAATATTTCAGATTTACCAAAGCTAAAAGAAGAATCAATGTTCGTATAAAAATTAAAGAATCAATTGTGTTTCCTTTTTATTCAAAATTTCTGAACTTGTTCACGATGCCTAACGTTTCCAAAAATGTATTGTTTCATCATTTTTCTTATTTTTTCATCATAGAACAACAACTCTATAGGATTCGTAGATTGGGTTTCCTTCCGAATGCTTACCCCGAATATAGATACACCTTATTGCCATCTCTTAAGAGGGTACCCCACACAAAATTTGTGTATTTATAAAATTCGACCCCCTAATTTTTTTCTTAAATATGTCCTGAAACACATCTCTCTATCTTCATCCCATTGGATCCTCCCTCAGAACATTTGAATTGAAATACGCTCGCAGTACACCCAGAGAGCCCCTGATGTATAAAATGTATAATCGCTCCCCATTCACTTTTGCGTTGTAATATTTTTTCAAAACGTACTTACCCCCTATCATCACTTAAAAACTTAAAACCGCTTAAATATTCAAAAAAAAAAAATCTCCAAAACTGCAAAGAAAATCAACTACATGGTGAATTATAACTCTGAGCCCCATTAGATTTACCTTTTCAATATTTATACCGAGCATTCATATAGCCTTAAGGGGGCTTCCATATACACAATGAACCCAAAACACGTAGAAATCGTCAGATGACTTCATAGGTGCACAGGGATCGCTTCTGATGGAGTGAAATATGACTCTAAACCGCATTAGTGAACGAAAAGCACTTGAAAATCAACAAATAATTCCACAGCAAATGGCGAGAATCCGAGAATCTAGTATCCACATTTAAGGCGGGATGCAAAGGTTTGACATCTCTAGAGCACATAAATACATTCAATGAGACTTTACTCGCACTTAACGTTTGATGATTTCTTCGATTCGTTTGTTGTTGTTACCCATTGTTGCTGTTGTATGTATGTAACTATTGTTGTTGGCGTTGTAGCTGTTGTTGATGATGTATTTTGTTTTTACGTGCTTTTGGCTTTGGTTATGTTGAGCTGTGCTATGTAATGCCACGACTGTGTGTTAAGTTTTCATTTATATTATTTCATTTTATCATTGCTGCTGCCGCTGCTGCTGCTGCTGTTGTTGTTGGTGTTGTTGTTGCTTTTACTTCCTCTTCCACATCTTCTCCCAATGATATTTTTTTGCTTCTTTTTCTATTATTTTATTTTATGATTATTATTAAGCTATGTGTATTTTTGTGGTTGTGTGTGTATTTTTACTTTTTCACATTATATTGTAGATATTGCCTCATTGTATTGCTATTGTACTCTAACGTGTGTATGAGACAGTGTATGGCTGCGTGTGTGTGTGTGTGAATGTGTTTGTTTGTTTGTATATCTTTAACACTGTATTGTTGTTATGTTTTGAACCAATTGATGGATATGGTTTATTTATAATGTTTTGCTTTTACTTTAACTTTGCATTTTCTTCGCCTCATCTCATTCACTCACATGCGTTCGCCCACACTCTTATGTATACCTATGCCCGTGCCCGAGTGTGCGTGGATGAGCGGGAGAGAGCAAAATAAATAAAATGCAATAATATAATATGTATAAAAATACATTTACAAGATACCCAGATACATATGTATGTATGAAACAATTTATGAATTTTATTCGTTTAAACTTGCTTAAGCCATACTGAAAGTAATGAGCCTAAGTTTGTTCGGCATATGTACATAGAGTACGTATGCATTCCCCATGCCGACCAAATGGAAAATCAACAAAATGATCTTTCAGTGATTGCTCATCTGTAGAAAAGTAATTGGCATTTCTTCCCATGAAAAGAGTTTGTCATGAAAAATCTTATGAAAGAGCTCAATAGTTTGAAATAGCACTGCCACCATGTTTTTACCCTCTCCATTTGACTAATATAAATCAATAGCAATACCAAGATCAGAATCTTAAGCAAATTCGATTCTTATGATCAATATTTAACTGATTCAATACCAATTCTGGTATTAAAAGAAATCTATTACATACTAAATTCTAGACCGCACACAATACTGGCGAGAAAAACAATGAAATGAAAAGTGAAATATAAACTTCCTTTGTGTCGACTTAATATTGCTATGATAACAAAAGAAAGTAAAACGTTATGGTAAATTTGCTGACCTTAAACGTGCTGATAGATCAATAAATATTGCTGAAGCTCTGGTGATAATATAAGGTATACGGTATAATAATAAAAAAAACAACGACGACGAGTTGATAATTCTGAACAATAATTGGAGATGTTTCAACGTGACCTAAACATTTTTGCATCAATCCTTAATTGTTCATAAAACCTGGTTACATCACTACATAGCAGAGTCAAATCAACAATCAAAGTCATGGATTGGACCTGGGGAAAATCAGTCAAAACGTTCAAGGACACAACTAACGGCTGTAATATTTTGGCTATGGTTTTTGGTTTTTTGGGATAGGAAGGAAGGAAGAATGATAGGAAGGTGTACAAGGAATAATATTAATCTATTAATTGATACTAAACTGTAATAGCACAATATTATTCATATTCATATTGAACGATTTGAATGAAGAAATCAACAAAAGAAAAACCCTCGTCTATCACAGGAAACATAGGTTTTTTCATCAAAACAGTGCAATTTCAATAAAATTCCAACGTGAATTACGATGCTAATTGATTCCACATACACCATATTTTCCAGATTTAGAAACGCGCGACTATGTTTTGATTCCAAACCGCTAAAAAATGGCTTCAAAGGACAGGATTTAGCTGAAATTAGGAGGTTATTGCTGAAGCCAACGTCTATTTTGCAGACCTTTCGATATGCTATTATTCTAATGGGTATTAAGAAAATTGACAGTCACTGGAAAAGGTATATCGAGGAAGAATAAAAATTAATTTTGCCAAGAATTTGCCAAATTGTGTTTTCTTTGTTGATATTTATGGGGATTGATAGAACTCACGTGGATCCCGCCATATGCTGTAACCATTTCCAAATTATGCCCGTGAATGATATATTGGCGTCGTAAAGAAAAGTTTTGACCGAGAACATGTAAACTCCTTCGAAATGTACGCTTGAAGAAATATTTTCAAATATTAAAGTTGCTGATATAACAATAAGTTGACATCTTCGCAAAATATACTTAATATTGTTAGGTTTATATGTTGTGAACGTTTAATTATATTTGCATCAACCTTGTTCGATCACTTGATTCTGTCAATAATAATAATTTATTATTTTGAATTACCATATACAACAACAATTTATTTAATCAACTCTATTTACAATCACCTATTTACAATAATGTACTTGCAACTTTTGCCTCTAATGATGTACCAATGTTTGCGCGATCACTTTCAGGATTGAATTGAATTCATTTGTCAACAACTGGCTTTATTTATACTCTGTGGCAACACTCCAGAATCTTCCTTTATCGTAGTCGAGATTCTTAACTTTCTTTCTCGTTGGCTTCCTCTGGTTATCGCCTATTTCTTTTTTTGTTGACATTCGTTTTGATGCTGCCAATATTCGTGTCACTCACAATAGTGTCATTCACAATAGTGATGAGTAACCAACCATCGATACTCGTTACACTGCCCTCCTTTTAGCCTTGTTCGTCCCGAACAAGTTTTTATACTTCCTCCGATATGGCGCAAGTCGCTCCAAGTGCACTACTTCAAACTTATCTATTTTATTCCAGGCACTTTGAATATGATACACTACGTCATTTATCTATGCTATAATCTCATATGGTCCTTCCTTTCCTTTCTTTCGTTGTGGATTATTAAGCATTACAAACTGTCCTTCATAGAACCCTGGACTTCATCTTATTGCTTATCATCTGCGACCGCTCTCTGATGAACTGATGTACTTCATCCAACTATTCCCACTTTTCGTTAGTGTAGTTACCTTCGGTTGATCTCGTTGGTGTTGCGACTCCAAATTTTAGATCAGCTTGCAGTCTTAACTCGTGTCCAAAAATTGCCATTGTTGGTGTAGTATCCGTCGTATCATGTTGTGCGCGTCGATATGCCATGAGGAACATTGGTATATGTCCATCACAGTCTCTTTAGTATTCATCTACAACTTTTCTCAAATATTCTTCCAAGGTGTGGTTAAATCGGTTTTGTATATACGCAACATATGGTACATCTCTAGGAATACAACTGATTCGAAATTTCGACCTTCGTCTGAGTGTAACTCCTTTGGTACACCAAAACGAGTAATCCATTGGTTGACGAATACATCCGCAACTGTACTGGCTTCTTGATCTGGAATGGGGTATACTTCAGGCCATTTACTGAAGTAATCTATAACCATCAGAACATACTTATTCCCTGCGTTGCTTATGGGAAATGGACCAGCTATGTTCGTAGCAATTCGATCAAATGGAGCACCCACGGTGTATTTGGTGATTCCCAAATGCCCTCCACTGGAGGCATTGTAATACTCAGCTATCACTTCATTTGTTCTTGCCTTGGGTACCACTAGACGATCATTATTGATTTTTCCATCTTCACTTTCCCATACTCGGGATAAACATCCGTCTCGTAAGTGCAGGCTCTGCCACTGCGCCTAGTATGCCTTTGCTATTGTACTCTCATTAGCCATTTCTTACCAATCTGGACGTACGCCCTGCTCCTTGTATTCCATAATCTTTACGATAATTGGGTTGTTCCGTTGATCTTCTTGCACTCGTTCGGTGGTCCATGACTCCTCCGGCAATATATTCGTAAATCGTATGTCGACAATGTGTTCCTTGCTTTCCACTCGAGAACAATGTTTACATTCCATTTTACAAGGACGACGAGATACATCATCCGCGTTGCCGTGATGTCGTCTTTTACGATGCTCGATTTTAAAATCATAACTCTGCAGCCTTTCAACCCAGCGCGCCAATTGTCCTTCTGGGTTTTTAAATTGTAATAACCACCTTAGCGCTGCGTGGTCAGTTCTTAGATGAAATGACTGATCGTACAAGTATTTATGGAAATACTTTACACATTACAGTACTGCGAGCAACTCTCTTCAAGTAGCACAGTAGTTTCTTTCTGGCTTCGACAAGATTTTACTGTAGCATGCTATTACTTTTTTTGCCCATCTATGATCTGAGAGAGCACACCACCTATTCCATTGCCACTCGCATCTGTCTCCAACACAAACTTTTGACCAGGTACTGGATACGCTAATACTGGTGTTGAACAAAGTCTTTCTTTCAGGTGTTTGAATGCTTTCCGTTATTCCTCGCCCCACACAAATGGTTTGTTCTTTCTAGTTAACTCATGCAGACTGCTGCCGGTATTTGCAAATCCAGGAACAAATCGTCCATAGTAGGTACATAAGCCTAGGAAGCTCCTTAACTCGTAAAGATTAGACGGAGTAGGCCATTCTTTTACTGCTGCTACTTTCTCCTCGTATGTATCCTTTCTGTTGTTTCCAGGTGGTCGTTAAAATCTTTTCTCATCACGATAATGTCATTGAAGTACACCAAGCACGCTTTCCAGTATAGTCCTCTGAGTACACGCTCCAGCAAACGTTCGAAAGAAAGTTGCACACGCGATCTTAATTCCACTCTATGCCATAGAGTTTTATATTTATTTCCATATTTCCGCTGGACTGTATCCATCAGTGACTGATAGCTACCAAGATCTTTCTCTGGAACCATCTGTAACACTTTGGATGCATTACCTTTTAATGCGACTATTACAGCGGCAGTCTTGTCACTATCGTCGCATTGATTCTACGAAGCTGTTGTCTCGAACTGAAGCTTGAAGATGATGAATGGTGTGGTTCCATCAAATGTTGGTAGCTTTAGTGTAATTGTACTTGAATCTCTAATCACTGATACGGCTGGTCCATTTATTTTTAGTTGATTGAGTTCGTGCTGTCTTTTCTCGAACTCATCTTCCAAAATTAAGTACATTAACTCTTTAATGTACTTGCAACTTTGGCCTTTGATACTGTACCAATGTTTGCGCGATCACTTCCGGGATTGAATTGAATTCATTTGTCAACTGGCTCTATTTATACTCTGTGGCAACACTCCAGAATCTTCCTTTATCGTAGTCGAGATTCTTAACTTTCTTTCGCGTTATCTTGTTCTGGTTATCGTCTATTTCTTTTTTTGTTGACATTCGTTTTGATGCTGCCATTATTCGAGTCATTCACAATAGTGATGAGTAACCAACCATCTGTACTCGTTACAGTATTGATGATATTTCATTATTGGGCTCATTACTGTCGGCTATGTGTACGTATACCTATTGTATATATAGAAAAATCTCCTTACAGTCGGCTGGGGCCGACCAAACTATACCCTGCATATGTAGATTTGTATATAAAAAGTTTACTCGAATATCCAACTTTTCTTTTATTTCCACTTTTCGAGAAACAATTTTTGCATATACTATTAATTTACACCCGAAATATGGTTGACTTTGACGAAGTAAAAGGATTTTAAGATAATTCCGAGGCTTAGTATGGGAGCTATATAAAAAGTGGGCGTGGCTTACCACTTTCTAGTAAATCCAATTAATTTTTCAATGTTAATCCACACCTTAAATTTGGTGTCCTACGTTGAATAGTTTCTAAGTTATAATGGTTAACATTTTTGTTTAATTTCCTCAACTTTGTATGGGAGCCCCAATAAGAAGTGGGCGTGGTACGCTGATTTTTCGCCAGATTATTTCCGACTACGATATTAATTTAAGTGTCAATTACGGTTATTGTAGACATTAGATTGCCTAAGTTACAGCTGTTTTAATTTAAAATTTGTATGGGGGCTACGATAAACACTGGGCGTGGTGCGCCCATTTTCTGTGAGCCTAGTTGCTCGTACAATACTAATCCATACCTCAAGTCTCGTTGTCCTAGGCTAAATGGTTTGTAAGCTATGGAGCTTAAAATTTTAGTTTAATTCACTCGACTTTGTATGGGAGACCCATGAAGGAGTGGGCGTGGCACACTGATTTTCTGCCAGATTTTTGTCGACTACGATATTAATTTAAGTGTCAATTATGGTTATTCTAGACAGAAGATTGCCGAAGTTACAGCTGTTTCAATTTAAAATTTGTATGGGGGCTACGATAAACACTGGGCGTGGTGCGCCCATTTTCTGTGAACCTAGTTGCTCGTACAATACTAATCCATACCTCAAGTCTCGTTGTCCTAGGCTAAATGGTTTGTAAGCTATGGAGCTTAAAATTTTAGTTTAATTCACTCGACTTTGTATGGGAGACCCATGAAGGAGTGGGCGTGGCACACTGATTTTCTGCCAGATTTTTGTCGACTACGATATTAATTTAAGTGTCAATTATGGTTATTCTAGACAGAAGATTGTAGAAGTTACAGCAGTTTCAATTTAAAAGAAGTACAGACACTTTGTATGGGAGCTACGCTAGAAAGTAGGCGTGGCTCACCCACTTTTGGCGAGGTTATATAGTAGTATAATATAACTCTATGTGCAAAATATTGTTGTCCCAAGTGGTATATTATGTGAGTTATAGCAAGTTAAAGATTTTGAAAATTTCGAGGTTAGTCGCTTTGAATGCTTGGTGTGGGCGTGGTTATTGACCGATCATGCCCAATATCAATCCCCTCCGTACCCTTGGATCATAGATTACTTATGCCAAATTTCATCGAAATAGCTCAATATTTACTCAAGTTATCGTGCGAACCAGCCAGGTGACAGACAGACGGACGGACGGACGGACGGACGGACGGACGGACGGACGGACGGACATGGTTAAATCGAAAATTTAATCGACGCTGATCACGAATATATATCCATGTCTATATCTCCGGAGATTCCTTCAAGTGGACACAAACATCTGACCGAAATGAATATACCATGCATATTGCATTATGCAGGGTATAAATATATTAATATATAAATATGTTGGTAACTACATACATCGTAGTGTTTATGTATTTACTATGTTACTAGTCGTCACCGTAGTCGAATTGTTCGTTGAATCGTTCATTTCGTTTCGTTTCGATTCAACTCTATGTACAATAGTTCTCGTCTTTGTTATCGTCGTTGTAAACGTAAACGCAATAATATTTGATTGGATTTTTGTTTATTATTATAATTGTTGTTGTTGGCTATTTTCATTCTTTCAGTCGTTCGTTTAGTTGTTTATTCGTTCATTCGTTTCATTGAATGATGTTGTTTTACCGCTCGCACAAATTCAAGCATTTTCGTTATAGTCAGTTGGTGTCATTGTTCAGTGTTGTTATTATATTTTCCACATCATCGTCATCATCATCATCATCATTGCTATTATAATTATAATTATGTAGCTTCATCGTTCGACCCATAATCATCTGTATGATCATTACCATCGTCATTCTCATCATTGGTGGAATCATTGTATGCATGATATGCCATTGTTGTTGTTTGTTGTTGGTATTGTTGTTTTGGTTGTAGTGTTGCAGTTGCTGTAGTAGATATTGTAAGTACATTTTTAGCTATACATTTACATGGATTGAATTGAATTTGAGGTTAAAGTATTACTTTGTTATTTATTGATTTGTTGTTGCTATTGTTGCTGCGGCTGCTTCTGATATTATTGTTGTTGATGTTTACACTCAAATGTGATTGTTAAGTTTTCATTTTCGTCGCCCCAATTGATTTTCATATATAAATACATACACAAAATACCTACATTTATAATTGTAAGTACAAGTATTGGTGTTGTTGCTACCTCTGCTGCTGCTGTTGTATTTGCATTGTTATTTATACTCTAATAAATGAAATTGCCTTCGTAATTGTTAGAGAGCTTTTCGTTTTGCCAAAAAAAAAAAAAAAAAAACAGTCCAGTATATTGTTGCAGTTACTCGTTGTTGCTAGCTACTTGTGGAACTGTTGCCGCTTATTGATACACATTAGGGTGGAAGAATATTTTATTTTTCGATATCTCTTATGGAATGAAAAAAATCGATAAACTCGAACACTTTAATAATCACAAGACGAGTGACACATATAGAAAAATATATATATTAATCATTAGAATCCCGATCTAAGTCGATTTAGCCAATAGTCAATCCGTCTATTTGCACGATAACTATCGTAATTATAAAGCGATCAGGCTGCAAATTGGTTCGTAAGATTATTTTCATCAACGAATTAATATGTACCAAAATAGGCGAAATCATATGAAAAAGACACTTTTCACATATACAAAAGTATGTTGCAGAATGTGTGTTTTCATACTTTGTGCCCGCAAGCACATAGTTTTCAAATTCAAACATAGTGTGCAAAGTTATTTTTACCACAACAGTAATATTCCAGAAAATCGCCATGTTCGGTTGAAAACCACTCCTACCTTCCATACAAAAGTACGTTATTGAATGTGCGTTTTAACACTTTTCAAGTGAAAATATAAAGCTATACCACTGAAATTCGTGTTGTAAATTTATTTTGAATAAAAAATAAATATACAGTACACATTAAGCAAGAAAATATGTAAATATCAAATTGAATGTCGGTATGTGACATTATAAAGGGTTATCCATTTGGCGGTTTCAAAAGTATAGGGCTAGAATTCGACATCTGTGAAACGGAGTTGTTAAAACAATTTCTTTCTTTTTCAGTTGAAAGTCTGACATTTGCGAAAATTGATCGCTTAACTATCGCACAACGCATTAAAATTGTAAAAACCTACTACAAAAGGGGTGATTCTGCCACAGCCACATATCGTGCTTTAAGAGGAGATTATGGTTTACATAATCGTCCAACTACGCAAGCAATTGGCAAAATTGTGAAGAAATATGAAGAGACTGGATCGGTTACAGATATTGTAAGGCCTGTGCATCATCGTTTCGCTCGTACCACCGAAAATATCGCTGCTGTAAGTGAAAGTGTTGCCGAAGACCCGAATGTGTCGATTCCTCGTCGTTCTCAGGAATTAGGACTGTCTTACGGCACATTATGGCGTATTTTGCATTTGGATCTACACCTACATCCATATAAAATCCAGCTCACACAACAACTGAAGCCAGCTGACCATTCACAACGTCGTAGATACGTCGAATGGGTGCTTGAACAACATGCGGTGGACGGCGATTTTTTGAACAAAATTTTCTTCAGCGACGAAGCATATTTCTCACTCGGTGGGTATGTTAACAAACAAAATTGTCGTATTTGGGGTTCTGAGAATCCTCAAGTAATTGAAGAGAGGCCACTACATCCACAAAAAGTCACTGCTTGGTGCGCTCTTTGGTCCGGAGGTGTGATTGGACCTTACTTCTTCGAAAACGACGATGGAACGACTGTCACCGTCAATTCGGAGCGTTATGGTCATATGATAACCGACTTTTTTTTGCCTGCTATTGAAGAATACGACTTAGAGAATATGTGGTTTGAACAAGACGGTGCCACATGCCACACAACTCGAGCGAATATGGCTTTATTGCAAGAGAAATTTTATGGCCGCGTAATTTCTCGTCGTGGCGATATCAAGTGGCCACCAAGATCATGCGATTTGACACCGCTTGACTTTTTTTGTGGGGCTACGCGAAAGACCGTGTTTATGCAGATAAACCTTTAACTCTTGAGCACCTAAAAACCTACATTCGTCACGTTATGGCTGAGATACCGCCCAATATGTGTCAAAAAGTGGTCGAAAATTACCTCAAAAGAATCGATGCTTGCAACAATTCGCGTGGTGGTCATTTAAATGATGTAGTATTTCACACATAATGTCAACGTTCAAACTTTATAATAAAAAAGAAATATCATGATAAAAAATATTTGATATGTGTTTTATTTACATTTACTTTTGAAACCGCAAAATGGATAACCCTTTATCTACCAATACGTAGTTAAGTTTGAAAATAGATGCAATTACATTAACACTACTCCTATCTCCTAAACAAAAGTATAATTTCAAATGTATGTTTCAAATTTTGTAGTTGTCAAGCTGAAAATCGGTAAATACGATTAGGTTTACTAAATAACAGACTTGCTCAAAAATGGGCTGAATCGGATACAAACCACATGCATCTCCCAAACAATCTGATGGCAACAAAATGATTATTTTAAGGTCTACCTAAACTTTTAAGAGCATTTTTTTTAAAATTAATTTAGAACTTCAAAATTGTTACGAAAATTTCTTTATTACTCGTACTGGCTTATGTATACGAAGTGGTGAATGTTTGTGAAATTCACACATATACGAATATCAAAATAGTTTGTACTTGTAAAAACTATAAAAAAAAGATGTGTTTCATAATATTTTCATACTTCATTAAACATTTCAACATGATCAATATTATACAGCTGGCATAATCATGATTATTGTCATTGTAGTTAAGATGAAAATTATCAATCAAACGATCAAGCAACCAGTCAATATTAGATAATATACTACATATTTGTTGCTATTATATATGCATATATACAGTTGCTACTGTTATTATTTCCTTATATTCAGTTTGCAATTTTGGTTGTGGCTGATCACCTTAATACTTTCCTATATATAGTATATATTATTGTACAATATGTATTTGTGGTGTCTGCATTCAATTCGTAATATAATGTTGTTATCCTTCTCTTTTAAAAAATTGTTTTATTTATTTTTAAATATTATCTGGTATTTTTTTTCGTAGCATTTTTCCGTATTTTTATGTAATGCTTTGAGTGAATGTGATACAACGAATGGATTGATTGTAAATACTTTCATTTGATTTGTTAACATTTTCTCATGATTGTCATATTTGTATTATGTGTGGATATACATGATCATGGGTGCCGTAGCTCAGTGGTTAGTGTGTTCGCCTTCTGATCTGTAGGTCGTGGTTCAATACCCGGCTGATGCATAACAAATTTTATATCGAAAAGATTTTTCTTTCGAATGGTACCCACCTGTCGGCAAGCAATTGGCAATTCTTCCGACAGTAACAACTTGCCATGAAAAAGCTTCTAAAAAGAACCCTGTGACAAAGCTCAGAAAAAGTGATGTCACAAGTGTTCTGCCGTTCGGAACCGGCTAAAATAAGTAGGTCCATTCTAATACTGTCCAAAATTTAAGACGCACAACAGTAATAGAAGAGAAGCTCGGCCAATGAGCCCTTTGGGGCTTTAAGTGCCACATATTTATTTTTATTTATTTTATACATGATCAAAATCATTTGAGCTATTGCTTATACACAATATATTATCGTTATTATTATTAATTTATCATTAAGTGATAATAAGAATAATAATAATAATGGCAATAGTAACAAGCAACAACAACAAAAAAGAGCAATTTGTATCAACAACATCACTGGCAGATGTTGCACACTCATACTCACACGCACCCACCCAAATCAACCACAGCATCAACAACTTCGGCATCATTAACCTACCACACACACACATACATACATACTTACACAAGGAGACAGAATTTCCGTTCGTAGAGAGTATTTTTAGCGGGTTAAAGTCTCGCACTACTTAAGGCTTTCGATGCTTTTTATTCTCGATAGAAAAAAAAAACACACACACAAAGAGACAGAGAGAAAGAGAATGAGCAAGCCTATGTTACTATTCTATTTTGAGCATTAAATCGTCAGTTTATGTTATAGTTGCTGTTGTTTGTATTATTTGTGTTTTTTTATTTTATTTGAATTTGATTTTTCATGTTTCATATTTTCGAGAGTGTCTTTAATTTTCATGACGACTGCTGCTGCTGCTGCTGCTATTTATTTATTACCGTTCTTGTTGCACATTATTGTTTTCCCTTTTGGTGTTGTTGATATTATTATTTACTGTTTGATATTATAGTTTAATGCTGCCGATGATGATATTGCCACAAGCTATTTGACTGTAATAATTGCTCACTCACTCTCTTTTTCGCTCTCTTTCTCTCTCTCTCTCTCTCTGTCACCACATGTTTCTCTGTATATATTTTAGTATTGTTGTTTTTGTTGCGATATTATTTATATGTGGTTGCTATTTATTTTTGTGTATCTATGGAATGTGCAGCTTACTCATTGCCGCTGCTGCTGCTGCTGTTGTTGCTGCTGCTTACCGCTGTCAACGATTGTTATTTGGATTTGCATGTTCATTTTTTGATTGTGGCATAATTTCTTCTGTGACTACATATGTTTGTAAATATATGCTTATATAGATGTAGTAGATGTATGTGCGTGTGTGTGCGTATGTGTGTGTGTAAGAATCGTAGTCGTCATCATCATCAGTATCATCATCATCAGCATTAAGGTCTTGTAGATTTATACACTCACATTTACGAGAGTATTTCAACGTATCGTTTAGTCTTGATATTGTTGTTGTTGTTGTTGTTGCTGATGATATTTTAAGGTATATTTTTGTAATTTTTCGATGGTGTTGCTGGCTGGCTGGCTGGCTGACTGTCTGCTTGACTGCTTGGCTGATTGCGTTTGTTGGTTGCCAGTAGTATATATGTACGTACGTACGTGCAAGTATGAATAATTATTATTGAATGTTGTATTTTATTATTGTTGCTATTGTTGCTATTGTTGTTATTGTTGTTGCGACGGCGACTCCGACTTCGGCGGCTGCTACTGCTGCTGTTGCTGTATTATGTGGTGTGAGATGTATTGATATTTTAAGAGTGTACGTGATTATATTTTTAGATTAATTTCATTTCGTTTTATCCACTTTACATTCATATAAATATCGTGTTGATTCTTTGTATAAATGTATACCTAGATTCATATGTATTTACGTATGTATGTATTAATATTATTTTTCTGTTTTAGGGGACGGTGTGCACTTTTTATTGCTGGCATCTCATTGAAATGTGCTTTCTTACAATATATATTTGCTTGTAGATAGCATTATGTACATGTATGTACATATATAGACATATCGTCAACATAAATTTGTATTATATACCAATGTAGTATATTCCATATACATACATACATACATATATGAGATGTGAAAATTTTCTAAATGATTTACGATAAATCAATATGTAGTACCTATATTTGTATATTTGAATATATGCTATTTGAACGATAAAAACATTTTTTAATATTTTTCATATACTTATTTACTTATGTGGCCATAACAACCGAATATCGATTTAGGCCGAAAATAACATGCTTCGCCAGCCATCTCTGTTCTTCGCTAGCTGGCGCCAGTTAGAAATTCCAAGCGCCGTCAGGTTCTCCAGTCCTTGGTCTTTCCACCTGAGGTTTGGTCTTCCTCTTCTGCGTCGTCCTCCAGCGGGTTCCGAATATAACACCTTCTTAGCTGGAGCGTGTTCTTCCATTCGCTCGACATGACCTAGCCAGCGCATCCGCTGGATTTTGATGCGCTTTACTATGTCAATATCGGCATACAGCTCGTACAGCTCATGGTTGTACCTTATTCGGTACTCGCCACCAACGCAAATAGGTCCAAAGATCTTGCGTAGGACTTTTCTCTCGAAAACTCCAAGCATTCGCTCATCCGAGGTGGAAATTGTCCAGGCTTCTGCGCCATATGTTAGGACAGGCATGATGAGAGACTTGTAGAGTGTAGTTTTCGTTCTTCGAGAGAAAGCTCGACTACTCAATTGCTTACTCAGCCCAAAGTAACACCTGTTAGCAAGAGTTATCCTACGCATGATCTCCAAACTGACGTCATTACTGCTGTTAATGCTGGTTCCAAGATAGACAAAGTCCCTTACTACTTCAAAAGCGTAGTTGTCAACAGTGACGTGCTGTCCAAGACGCCGGGACTCTTTGTTTGTTGACACTAGATGCTTCGTCTTGCCCTCGTTCACCGTGAGACCCATCCGACGAGACTCTCTTTCCAACTCTGAGAATGCTGCACTGACTGCTCGCGTGTTCATGCCGATTATGTCAATATTGTCGGCATACGCTAACAGCATGACACTTTTGTTGAAGATAGTGCCATTATGTCGTAGATCAGCAGCTCGTATTATTTTCTCCATAATCAGATTGAAGAAGTCGCACGATAACGAATCACCTTGTCTGAAACCCCGTTCGGTATTAAACGGTGCGGAGAGGTCCTTCCCAATTTTCACTGCACAACAGGAGTTATGCAGTGTCATTCTACAAAGTCGAATCAGCTTTGCAGGAATACCGAACTCAGACATTGTTGCATAGACGTAATCCCTTACCGGACTGTCGAAAGCGGCTTTATAATCAACAAATAGGTGGTGTGTGTCGATCTGTTTTTCTTGGGTCTTCTCCAGGACTTGGCGCAGTGTGAAAATCTGGTCGATGGTGGATTTACCAGGTCTGAAGCCACACTGATACGGTCCAATCAGGTTGCTGAGCATAGGCTTCAACCCTTCACAGAGTACGCTCGATAGAACCTTGTATGTGATGCTCAGGAGACTTATTCCACGGTAGTTGGCGCAAATTGTGGGGTTTCTTTTTTATGTACAGGACAGAGAACACTGAGCCTCCAATCATCAGGCATGCTTTCATCCGACCATATTCTGCTTATGAGCTGGTGCATGCGGGTGAGCAGCTCATCGCCTCCGGTCTTCAACAACTCGGCAGGCAGGCCATCAGCACCTGCAGCTTTGTTGTTCTTCAGCCTTAAAATGGCCGTTTCAACCTCGTCATAGTCAGGTGGTGGAACATCAACACCATCATCTGTAATTGGGGTTATCGGGCAATCTCCTCCACTGGCGGAATTGTTCGTAGCATCGCCATTCAGCAACGTGGAGAAGTGTTCCATAGGCTCAGCAAACTCTGGACATCTATAATCTAAATATTAGATCTAAGTGGTACCAACATTTTGTAAAGTGATACATATATCTAGGTGCCGTATCTCAGTGATTAGTGTGTTGGCCTTCTGATCTGTAGGTCATGGTTCAATCCCCGTCTGATGCATAACAAATTTAATATCGAAACGATTTTTCTTTCGAACGGTACCCACCTGCCACAACTGGAGCTGGCTGGATACATATATCTGTGTAATTATTTTCAACAAAAGTGAAGTTCAAAGAATATAAACAAAATTGGAGAGGAATCATAACTTCTGAGATGATAGATCGAGAGTTGGCGTTTTGTCAAACTACTCGAACATAGCAATTTAGGTGTGTATGCCGTTTGTGCGTTCGTGAGACGTACGTAGAAATATCATATGTTCACATTAAAGTTATAATAACGACAGCAACCAGCAAAGCAATCGTACAAAGATTGGCTCATCCAATAATCAGCATTAACACCAACAACATCAATTGATAATAAAACATATTCAATTCAACGATGGAGACTATAATTCGGATTTGATTAAAAAAAAACACATAGAATTTAGAGAAATGTATGAAATTTTTATTTGAATCGATAGAACGGTATGTATAATTCAATGTTTAAAGATGATTTCATGTAAATGTTGACTGCGGCTGCGCCTCAAATGGTTCATACGCTGGGTCCAATTTTGGCATACTCTCTCAAACATATCGCCCGGCATCTCACGAATAAATTCTTCAATATTGGCTTTCAGTACGTCAAAAAATAGTCTGAAGGCGCTAAATCGCACGATCTAGGCGGTCGATTGACCGGCCCCAAACGTAAATAAACTGTTCACCGAACTCGCCTCTCAATTGGGCCATCGTTTTGCGTGCTGTGTGGCAAGTGGCACTATCTTGTTGAAACCACATGACAAACAGTGCATTTTTTGGTATGCATTGGCACTTCTTCCAATGCTTCTGGCAGCTCTTCACACAAAATTCGGCAATTTTGATCGTTCACGTATCCATTCAACCAGAAATGAGCTGACCATAAAATGGAAGAAGTGCACGATGCACCTTCTTAACCGAGAATGAATATTGATAATAAAATTCAATAATCTGCAAGCGATGTTCGTTTGTAAGTCGATTCATAGTTAAATTATAGACCAAACTGAACATGTTTGACAATAATATGTTTCACGAAAACAACTGAGCTGCCAAAAACACCCTGTACATACACACATCAAGAGGCAAGAATCATACAGAGAAACATATATATATATATATATATATATATATATATATATATATATATATATATATATATATATATATATATATATATATACATATATATATAAGAGAACATTTTATAAAAAATATATGTCTTTAATAACACATCCATACGAACATGTGATTGCTGTTGTTGATCATCATCACCATTATGTTCATCGTCGTCGTCGTCGTCGGCATCTTATTTTCTATTTTCTTTTTATTCCTACTTATTGTGAGTGACTCTTGTTATGATTTGTTGTGTAAAATAGTAAATGTCAGGGATATGTTTATAATACTTGTCATTATGGTCAACGGCAAAAGCATAAATATGAAACATAGCTAAATGATAGAAACGATACAACACCACAGTGCCAATGTTCAACATTATGGTCATCACCATTGTCATCATAATTATCATCATAACCATCATCATCATTGTATTATTGGTCATACATGTGGCAATGGTGTCTTTGTGGTAAATACTTTACCACATTGCACATGCCTACGTACTGTGGACTTATGTATATAGTAACTACATGCAAATATATTTGTAAGCTCAAATATCAGTAGGTAATGGAACAGCTGAAGATCATTGTTACCAGCACGGGCTCGACTGTACGACAATTTGATAATTTAAATCGGTAAAATATTGAAACTAATCACAATGTGACTTTTATTAAATGTTTATACATACAGGGTTAGGCGATTGAAGTGTTACCAACTACACGCAGGTATATCAATAACAGCTGTTTATATTGTTTACAAACTACCACAAACATTTGCATCTAAGTTTTATAGAACAAAAGTTATTCGAAATGAAATTCAAACGTAATAATGTGATATATTTGGCTAAAGGTCGTGAGCTCAACCACCTCAAAGTGAATAAAATGTTTTCCAAAGCAACAGAAAGTTAGACTCGAAAGAGCAAAGGAGTTGTTACGCACGAACGTGGCGAATTTCCAAACATTATGTTCTCTAATGAAAAAAATTTCCTTATTGAGCAGTTCATAAACTCACAAAATGATCGTGTTTACTTAACTGAACGCACTTCCGAAAATCTGAGACTACGAATGGGCACCCGAATTAATTTTCCATCTCAAGTAATGTGATGGGCAGTTATGACCGCCGATGGACGGTCTCCAATAGTTTTCATCGAGCCTGGTGTCAAAGTCAATGCGACTTATTATCGGGAAAATATTTTGGAAGTTGCTTTAGATCCGTGGGCACGCAAACATTTCTGTCGTAGACTATGGATGTTCCAATAAGACTCGGTACCGTTTCATAGAGCTCGTGTGAACCAAGAATGGTTAAAAAATCATGTTCCACGCTTTATTTCGTCTACACTATGGCTTTGAAATTCGCCAGATGCAAATCCGATGGACTATTCCATTTTGGCCATTTTGGATAGCAAGGTGAGGACTAAAAAACATGTCAGTATGGATGCGCTGAAGAAAGCCATTGTTCGGGAATGGGCCCAATTACCGGAAGATCACATTCGTGAAGCATATAACTCATTTTTTAACCGTTTGAAGGACATAGTCAAGGCAAAAGGTGGCCACATCGAGCTAGAGTGAATGGATTTTTAAATATTGATTATTTCCACAATTTTTGTAATTTTAATCAATAAAAAATAATTTCACTCTAAAAAAATATGGTCGCTTGGATAGGTAACACTTCAATCGTCTAACTCTGTGTATAGATTTTTGTAGCTTTAGAACTTTATGTGATTTGTGGCTTTTGGTAATAGTTTATCACTCATATTATTCATACTCCTTCATGAAGAAAAAATCAATTATTAATTTGTCATATATACATTATTCTCTTTGTTATTACTGTTCATTTTTATGCAAAAAATGAAAAAGGAATTTATGGATTTGTCATGACCTTTATTTTTGATAATGACTTTGGCTTTTTCTGACCATTTCTTAATGATAATTGATACTAAAAGTATCAATGCACAATTGTTTATTATTCGTTATTATTCGAGCTAAATTGAAATCGCATTAAAAATATAATTGTGTTTGCTTGCAGGTATATTTTGTTTTCATCAAATTTAAACGGTAAAGATAGGGAGCTAATATCTTTAGCTAAAATATTGATGAGAGAGAATGAATAGGTCAGGTGGTGTTTTCGCAAGGTAACGTGTCTAACTGCCTCAACCGGGTGGGGCTAGCGCAATCCTTATTGAACCTTATTGTAGTTTGATCTGAGCGCTATGTGATGATACCTTTATTTGTTATTGAGGGGTAGTCATATAGCTTGCTCTGCTTACTCTGTGATGGCGCTTTCATTATTACTAATGGGGGCCCTCCATGTGGCGACCACCAGGCAACGTCTTCCTGGCACCCGCTGGGAGGCGGCTGAAGTGAGTGGCGAAAATCTCCTCGGTTGGAGGTTGTGCGTTGGGTTTGGGACCCGCCACATAAAAACCCCCCGATGAAAAAAACAAATATGCCTCGGATAAGGACTACCGCTTTTGTTGATGACCCCCGCAAACGAAAAAAGGACAACGATTTACGGATATGCCCCTGGAATGTCCGATCCCTTTATAGGGATGGTGCCTCTATCCAGCTGGTTGATGTCCTCGAAAAATACAGAGCTGACATCACCGCTCTCCAGGAAATGCGATGGACAGGACAGGGCTGCTCCAAAAGAGCGTCCTGTGACATCTACTACAGTTGCCATGCTGAAAGGCACGAATTAGGATGTGGATTTTTGGTCAGCAAGAGACTACGACATCTTGTCTCACAGTTCACGCCTGTGAACGAACGGCTGGCCACAATCCGCATCAAGGCAAAATTTTTCAACATCAGCCTTATATGTGCCTACGCTCCGACGGATGAGAAGGACAATGTGACCAAGAAGAGCTTCTTCTTTCAGCGCCTCGAAGAAGCTTATGACCGCTGCCCCCGCCACGATATCAAAATCGTGCTTGGCGACTTTAATGCCAGGGTGGGCAAGGAAGGTACCTTTGGTCCAACTGCCGGAAAATTCAGCCTCCACCAGAACACCTCCGATAACGGAATGAGGCTGATCGACTTCGCCGCAGCACGAAACATGGTAATTGGTGGTACCAGATTCCAGCATCTCGACATCCACAAAGCGACATGGCTGTCTCCAGATCAACGTACAAGAAACCAAATTGATCATGTGGTGATTGACGGAAGGCATGCTTCCAGTGTGATGGACGTGAAATCGATCCGTGGTGCCAACATCGACTCGGATCACTACCTTGTTGCAGCTAAGGTGCGCACACGCCTATGTGTCGCAAATAACAAGAGAAGTCCCACACAGAGAAAGCTCGACGTCAGTAAGCTGCGATCACCAGAGACAGCAGATGCATTTTCCACTCGACTATCGGATCTGCTTATGCAGAACACTCCCCCACTTGATGATACATGCGCACGGTGGACACATATATCCCACTCCATGACTACTGCTGCCGAGGAGGTAATCGGATACTACCGGCCTCTGAGGAATGTGTGGTATGATCAGGAGTGTCGCGACGCTACCGCAGAGAAAGACGCCTCCTACAGAAAAACCCTGCGTGCAGGCGCAACGCGAGCTGTTAAGGAGCGGTATAGAGAGAAAAGGAGTGCAGAGAGACGTCTTTTCAGGCGCAAGAAGAGGGAGTTGGAAAGACGCGAGTGTGAGGAGATAGAGATGTGTACCGACAAGAATGAGACTCGAAAATTCTTTGAAAAGATCAAGCGCCTGAGTGGAGGTTTAAATCCCGGAGCCTCTTCTTGTCGTGATGGAAATGGGAATCTGGTTACGGATGTCCAGAGTGTACTGAGCCTATGGAGGGAACACTTCTCCAAGTTACTGAATGGCGATGCTACGAACAATTCCGCCAGTGGAGGAGTTTGCCCGATAACCCCAATTACAGATGATGGTGTTGATATTCCACCACCCGACTATGACGAGGTTGAAACGGCCATTTTAAGGCTGAAGAACAACAAAGCTGCAGGTGCTGATGGCCTGCCTGCCGAGTTGTTTAAGACCGGAGGCGATGAGCTGCTCACCCGCATGCACCAGCTCATAAGCAGAATATGGTCGGATGAAAGCATGCCTGATGATTGGAGGCTCAGTGTTCTCTGTCCTGTACATAAAAAAGGAAACCCCACAATTTGCGCCAACTACCGTGGAATAAGTCTCCTGAGCATCGCATACAAGGTTCTATCGAGCGTACTGTGTGAAAGGTTGAAGCCTATGCTCAGCAACCTGATTGGACCGTATCAGTGTGGCTTCAGACCTGGTAAATCCACCATCGACCAGATTTTCACACTGCGCGAAATCCTGGAGAAGACCCAAGAAAAACAGATCGACACACACCACCTATTTGTTGATTATAAAGCCGCTTTCGACAGTCCGGTAAGGGATTAACTCTACGCAACAATGTCTGAGTTCGGTATTCCTGCAAAGCTCATTCGACTTTGTAGAATGACACTGTATAACTCCCGTTGTGCAGTGAAAATTGGGAAGGACCCCTCCCCACCGTTTAATACCGAACGGGGTTTCAGACAAGGTGATTCGTTATCGTGCGACTTCTTCAATCTTATTATGGAGAAAATAATACGAGCTGCTGATCTACGACATAATGGCACTATCTTCAACAAAAGTGTCATGCTGTTAGCGTATGCCGACGATATTGACATAATCGGCATGAACACGCGAGCAGTCAGTGCAGCATTCTTAGAGTTGGAAAGAGAGTCGCGTCGGATGGGTCTCACGGTAAACGAGAGCAAGACGAAGTATCTAGTGTCAACAAACAAAGAATCCCGGCGTCTTGGACAGCACGTCACTGTTGACAACTACGCTTTTGAAGTAGTAAGGGACTTTGTCTATCTTGGAACCAGCATTAACAGCAGTAATGACGTCAGCTTGGATATCATGCGTAGGATAACTCTTGCTAACAGGTGTTACTTTGGGCTGAGTAAGCAATTGAGAAGTCGAGCCCTCTCTCGAAGAACGAAAACTACACTCTACAAGTCTCTCATCATGCCTGTCCTAACATATGGCGCTGAAGCCTGGACAATTTCCACCTCGGATGAGCGAATGCTTGGAGTTTTCGAGAGAAAAGTCCTACGCAAGATCTTTGGACCTATTTGCGTTGGTGGCGAGTACCGAATAAGGTACAACCATGAGCTGTACGAGCTGTATGCCGATATTGACATAGTAAAGCGCATCAAAATCCAGCGGATGCGCTGGCTAGGTCAATGTCGAGCGAATGGAAGAACACGCTCCAGCTAAGAAGGTGTTATATTCGGAACCCGCTGGAGAACGACGCAGAAGAGGAAGACCAAACCTCAGGTGGAAAGACCAAGTACTGGAGAACCTGACGGCGCTTGGAATTTCTAACTGGCGCCAGCTAGCGAAGAACAGAGATGGCTGGCGAAGCATGTTATTTTCGGCCTAAATCGAGATTCGGTTGTTATGGCCACATAAGTAAGTAAGTAAATAAGAGAATGAATAGGGGTTGGTAATATGCATGATCACTGAGAGCGCAGCTATGTTTAAAAATCATAAATTGTGCAGGAGTGCTTAAGAAACGAGGGACAATTCCTTGGTAGATATGGAGTTATTAGCCCATTTAAAGACTTTTTGGGATCACTAAGTATTGTATCAACCTTAAAAGATGAAGATAGTTGGTAATTACTTATTTACTTACTTACTTATGTGGCCATTGCAACCGAAAATCAATTTAGGCCGAATATAGCATGCTTCGCCAGCCAACTTTTTCCTTCGCTAGCTGACGCCATAGTTGCATCTTATGCGATAGCTTAGGAATACCGAACTCTACAAGTAGATGGTGTGTGTCGATCTGCAAATCTGTTCGATGGTATATTTTCCAGGTCTGGACCCACACTGGTAAGGGCCAATCAGGTTATTAAGCATAGGCTCCAATATTATTCGACGATAGTTGGCTTAAATTATGGAATCTCCTTCCTTATGTACGGGACAGAGAACACTGAGACTCTAATCATCGGGCATACTTTCATTCTACTTAGAGATGGCTTCTACAACGTCGCCATGGTCAGGTGGTACAACATTCGGAGTTCGGGAAATCACCTCCACTGGCGGAATTGTTCGAAGCGTCGCCATTCAATAACGTTGAAAAGTGTTTTCTCCATAAGTTCAGTACACTCGGGATATTTGTAACTATTTTCCCATTTTTGTCAGGACAGGACAGTAAAATTAATGGTTATTTTTAGGGAACACTTGAGAGTGGTGAGATCGAATTTAAAAAAAGTGTCAATTTTGAAGGGTCCAACGAGTGTTTATGTTTAGGAGAAATGTTGGCTAGAAAAATTAATGACGGTGGGTCATATATTTTACCTCTTTAGGGCCGACTAATGAGCAGCTGCGAGGTTATTTGTCATCCCCGACCCTTCACTACTATTTTTTTTTTGCACAAGCATTTTTAACATTTCATAATTATATTGTAAAAATTCTTTGTTGATAGAAAAGTTACAAATATTACTTACTGGGTACTAAATCTACTTTCATGTAGGTTACTTAGGAATGTCTAAATGTGTGAGTGTATTCACATATCTGTCATTAATAGCCACCAGCGCCGATATCGTCGTCGCATGCTTCATCATAATACCAGCACTCATTCTTACGAATACGTACACGTGAAAATTATTTATGTTCAATATGTACGGATTGTTGTATGTCTTGCCTGGTTGGACTGCTTGCCAACACACTCGTATATAAATGTCTACTCAACGTCTACTTCTGATATTGCTTCTGTTGCTCCGTCTACAACATCATCATCATCTGTTGTTTTGTACATAATACTCATTCATACCTCAATGATCCTCAATGATCCTCAACGATTGCGTCCACTCAACTTGAGTTGTAGTTGTTTTTCTGCATATTTACCTTGGATCATTTTTGTTGCTGTTTTTCTTGCTTCTGCTTATATACTCTGTATTCTATATTCGCAACATTTTGATCCTCATACTGATCGTTTAATGCTCATAGGTATGAATATGTTCTACATATCTTTATACCTACAAATACTTGCTAATACTTGCCGTATAATAAAAATAATAATCGTATATCTACTTTATAGGGCCTTTTAGTAAATATAATTTATCCTGTCGCTGAGTTTATGAGCAGAAGTAACTACATACACATATCTGTACATATGATCGTTTACATGCATGGTACGATTACAGCATAAAGTGAGTGTGTGTGTGTTTGTATGTGTATGTCAGCCAGCTAGCCTTCAGCCACAATTGCCACAATCGATCGTTGGCACCGATGGCAATTGTAAGTTGGGTTGTTTGCTTGGGCGACAACGATAATATAGCAAAGTACAGCAGTGTTGGCATGTTCTGTGTACAAATCTGAACGACATCGGTGAGAATTGGCAGCGATTGTCGCTTTTATTGAAAATCAGAATGAGAATGCGAATAAGCATGTTGCCGCAGTGCATGATAATAATGACGATGATGAGCATCAGTCTCTATGATGCATTTAGTGTACGCATTTTGTTTTCTTTTTCTTTTTTTGTTATTGCTTCCTTTAAACGTGTTCTTTGCATTTTGTTTGTGACTTCATCTTTTTTTTCGTTTTTGTATTTGGCGCGACTGCAATATGTTTTCTTAATTTTTGTTTTCTTTACTTTGTCCTTCATTTGCTTTTAATTTTATTACGTTATTCATTTTTCTGCAAATACTAGGTATGAGTATGTTGAAAGGCAAGCATAGTTATACTGGAATACAGGTAGTGTGTACGTCTTCGGTGCAGTTCATTTAACCCTCATCGTAATACTGGTATGTACGAGTATTTACTTATAGGTACATAATATTGTACATACGCATGTCCTTTGTTGTTGATATTATTTTGGTTTCTTTAAATATTTAATCTTTCAATATTCGCCGTAAACGTTGTAGTTTGGTTTGATTTTCTTCAATCTTATATATATATATATATATATATATATATATATATATATATATATATATATATATATATATATATATAGTAAAAAGAAATCCATTATTTTTCCAATAGATGGCTTTAGTAATCTGTATCTCGCGTTGTATAAGTGCGATCGGGCTACGCTAGATGGCGTTAGAAAGTTAGGATTTCGTACTCAATAAACTTTTCAGGCAGTTTTGTGATTGCTTGACTCAGTATTGTTTGAGCACGCGTCAAAGATGGATACCAGTAAAGGCGAAAACACATCCAGACGGCTGAAAATGTGAATAGTGATTTGGTCTTGATACTGTAACAGCCAATCATGTGCAATTTTGGTTTAGTCGATTCCGTTCCGGTAACTTTGATGTCAAATAAGGCTGAAAACAAAAAGAAGCTCAATGTATGGGTGCCACACGAGTTAACGCAAAAAACCTCATGGACCGAATTTTCATCTGCGAATCGCTGCTGAATCGCAACAAAATCGATCCGCTTCTGCAGCGGATGGTTCCTGGTGATGAAAGGTGGGTCACTTACGACAACGTCAAACGCAAACGGTCGTGGTCGAATTGCAGTGAGCCGGCGCAAACGGTGGCCTAGCCAGGATTGACGGTCAAGAAGGTTTTGCTATGTGTTCGATGGGATCGGCAGGGAGACTGTCAACAATAAAGGAAGCAATCGCCCAGAAGCTGCCAGCTTTGGTCAATAGGAGAGGAATTGTGTTTCATCAGGACAACGCCAGCCCACACACATCGATAGTAACCCGCCAGAAGCTCTGGGAGCTTGGTTGAGAGGTTCTTATGAATTCACCTTATAGTCTGGACCTGGCACCAAGTTATTACTACCTGTTCCTGTCTATGGCGAATGATTTTGCTAGTGTAAAATTCTTCTCAAGAGAAGCTTGTGAAAATTTACTGTCCCAGTTTCTTACCAATAGGGACGAGGGTTTCTATTAGAGTGGCATTATGAAACTACCTTCAAAATGAAAACAAGTTATCGAACAAAATGGTGCATATTTGACCTGAATCGGATCATTCTAAATATGCTAAATAAAACCTTCAATTTAATGCAAAAATAATGGATTTCTTTTTACTAGACCGTAGCCATTGTCGCTGAAATTTTGATGATTTGCTCTGCATGTGATCAGAGCATCGAAAACTTTAACTAGTAACAATATAGGTACGTATGTACTATAGGCACACTGGTAGGAATCGTTTTTCCTTTTCATATCTCGTTTTTTTTGTCTTCATATCGCTACGGAATATATTTCTCTACATTTGTTAAGCAACTGGTAAGTCAACGATAAGTGATCTACAAATATGGCGATCAACGATGCGATCAGTTTGTACCTACATGCATACTTATGCTCTGATTCTCATTCACTGTGTTGTATTTTTGTGTGTATACACACATAAAGAGAGTTCTAGAAGATTTATGTATATTGTATATAGTATTCATTAATATTTATTGGTGATAGTTTGGATTTTCGATGTTTGCTTATTAAATTTTGTACTCATTTTTGTTTTATTGCATTCACTTATGTATTCATCTCTTCCTCTATCTACTACGATACAAACTCGTTTTTCATCTTGATCTTACTAATGTTGATAATGATGATGTTGTTGATTCTATTTGACTGTTGTCTCAATTGTTGTTAATCGTTTGAAATAATAGTTTTATGAAGTGGCTTTTAAAAGGATTTGTCTTGTGTTGTGTCGAATTGAATTGTATGTATGTTTACCGCTTTGTTAATTTTATTTGATTATGTTTTGTATTTTCTTTTCTCCATTTTTTAGAAAGGATATGCTCTGGTTAATTGTTATACTATGAACGATTTGTATATATTAGTATGCCTGTCATTTGATAATTTATTATATTTTATATATGTTTATATAATAAATCAAAAGGAATTTTTAAAAGAATTTTAATTGTTGGATTTTTGTGATTTTTTCCTTCAAAATTATTGACGATCTATGTTTTGGATTTATGTGTTGAAACAATTTTGTTTTCATAATTATTAAACTTTATAACTCACTCACATAAATGGCTGTTCTACGAAAATTACGACAAAGGAATGTCCCCTTTTAACTCAATCCAAGCTGGAATTCCACAAGGATGTGTGTTAGGTCTAATTCTTTACCAGCTGCTTACTTCCGATTTACTTACAACTGATGATGTTCCCACTGGAACTTTTGTCGATGACACTGTTATTATCACGACTCCAAGCTCCAAGTCGGTCTCGATCGAATTTCTACTTGGTTAAAGGACTGGCGACTGAAAATTAACGAGACGAAATCAACCCACATAACATTTACTACGAGGAGAGATACATGTCCCCAAAACAAATTAAACAATATTTCAGTCTTCCAATTCGAAACTGTTAAGTATTTGGGAATTCACCTGGACAGGCGACTAACGTGGAAAGCACACATTTTTGCTAAAAGGAAAGCTCTTGGTATATAATTTCGCAACATGTATTGGCTGTTGAATCGTCAATCTCCCTTCTCCATGGAAAACAAAACAAAAGCAATGCTCAAACCGGTGTGGACGTACGATAATCAACTGTGAGGAACAGCATCCAACTCCAACATAGAAATCCTCCAAATATTTAACTCTGCGAATTCTAGTTATCACTCCTTGGTACGTAACAAACACTCAAATTCATAAAGACCTGAAAATACCTAATGAAAAATAGGACGAAATCTAAGAGAAAGTTACAAAATATCGAGAACGACTACAATCATACCCAAATGAGCTTGCCGTTAATCTGATGACATCATCGCGAAAATTCAAAACACCGCTACAGCTTGTGTTATAGCTCCCATAACGTTAAAATTATTTATTAGAGAAGGATATTCCACAAGGAGCATACCTTCCACATGTTATTATCTGCCATAACTTTCCTTAGTTCAACTCAAATTTTTGTAAAATGTCGATCGTTGTATTTAGACAGTATACAAATTAATTAAATATATAAAAATAAATGTATATATATATATATATATATATATATATATATATATATATATATATATATATATATATATATATATATATATATATATAAATATATATATATATATATATATATATGTATGTATATATATGAGTATATATATATATATATATATATATATATATATATATATATATATATATATATATTTATATATATATATATATATATATATATATATATTTATATATATATATATATATATATATATATATATATATATGTTTATATATATTTTATGCAAAAAACAAATATTCATGCAAAATATTCTCCTTTGCCCTTCACGCACACTAAGTCGAACTGGCCAATCATCAATAACCGTATGCGAATGAAAGCTGCTTTAAGAGAATCAATGTTGGAGTATAGTTTGTGGCAAAACATGTACTCTAAAACAGTAAACAATTTGTAATCCAATATTGACTACTAGACAATTTACCATGCTGGTAAATTGTTTTGGAGTCAAATATGGGTCGTTTTAGCTTAGACGATCTTAGTGGAATCACTTCAGATGCTTCCTTAAATCAGCTCGCTTTTTTCAACTGAAAACAAGATTTTTCTGTGGATGTTATCAGTGTGCTTCATTAAAAGACCTTTGATTTTTCCTCCTATTGTTTTATACAAAGCCGCAGTCAACAAATGTACGTTTGAAAGCCCCAAGTAATAACTCGATTTATGCACTTTTTCGAGACACTTATCTCTCGGGCCATTTTGTCTGTTTTCACAACGGATAGCGCTAAATTATTGATCTGACAGTTATGATGGCCTGAAGCGTGGCGTGTGTGGACGGTTCGACCGGTAGTCTTGAACATCTCTAGTCTCCTCCAACAGTTTTATGATACGGTTCTCGTTATCTGACCACGTTATGGTGAAAGCTGAAACAATTTAGAATTTGCTGTAGAAACTAACGTTATAAAGGTTATATTTCATAAGACATGTGGTAATAACGGGGTATGTTCAATTCTTCCGTTGGAATGGGTGTGTTCAATGTTGTAACAATATTTACGCTCCTACTAGGGATGTGCGATTAATCGTTTGTTCAAAAATGTTGATTAATCAAAATTTTCATTAATCAAGTATGAAATTATTCTAATAATAATGATTTTGAATATTCAAAATTTTATTATTAGATTTTTCAGAATTTTGATTAATCAGAATAAAATTATTCGAATAAAATATTCCAAATATTTATAATATTTTTTCCAATATAATGTAGACAGGTAGCTACTAATACGAGAATGTGCTTGAAATTTGTATTCCTAAAGAAAATTTCGAAAACGAAGAAAGATTAAAAGAAAAATATTTTGATTAATCAAAATTCTGATTAATTAAATAATTTCAATTTTGATTAAACGATTTTGAAAACGAAAAATCACACAGCCCTAGTTCCTACTGAGTATAGTATTTCAGATAAGTTTTCATATTAAAATAGTACAATATAACCCACACTTACACATATGCATATCTAAATGGGTGAGAAAAAGTCTAGGGCATAGACCGAATTTTGTGGATCAGTGTAATGAAATAAAGTATATAGTCGAAATACACAACATATCAGATCCTAGACGTCGGACCCTTGCACAGAAATTGCTTTAATTCTAAATCTGGTCATACGTATTGTGTTAAGGGGGTCTTCTACCTTTTTGGTTCAAAAAATTCGATTTTTTTTTTCAATTTTCCAACCCAGAAGGTGTTAGGAATATACCCTTAAAAGGATATAACTGAAATCTTATTATTTCGAGTTTTTCCGAGCCGTCGAAGACAGTTACGCGTGCTCTTATCGCAGCGCTCTTCGCGACCACCTAAAAGCTGGCCCATCGCGTTTTTCTAAAGTTATCTAACGTTCTATCGAATACCTGATGTATCTGTATCTATGTAATCTCTGTTATGCATGATAAAATTTTCGGTCCATTCAGTTTGAAAGAAAATTTAACGTCGGAAACATCCCGCTTGTTATATACATGAATATCTTTAAATGCGATTTCCCAAAAGTTGCGTTTTTGTAACTGGTTGACATGATATCTCGAAAACTAATTGATTGATTGATTGAAATTATATATCAAAATTTGTGAAAAACATGTGGCTATCGTCTGACAGATACTTTTTAGATTTCTTTAATTTAAACAATTTTTACAGATGTTTTTAACCCCGAAAACATTAAAAAAAAAAAATTTTTTTTTTTTAAAGTTGCCTGTTCTGCGAAATTTACAAATTTTGAAAATGCCATCTGTCAAACGATAGCCAAGAAGATAAAAAAATTAAATCATTTTGGTTTTTTTGTTTCAGACGATTTTCATGAGCTAAATCGTGTCAACCATTTGTGTATGCATTTTTTGCAAGGGACACTTCAAGGTCAAGTCACGGTCAAATCGAAGACAGTAAATTTTCAGTAAAATTAGTGTTAAATGTATTTAAATAAACAAGTTGAATGCAACAAACCGCACCTCGATTGCGTTTTTAGTTTTCCTATAACTAATATTCAAAAAACAGTGTCAAAAATGAAGCCACAAGGTAGAAGACCCCCTTAATGGCAAGTTATGAGGAAAAAAAATATTTAAAGGATTTGTAATTAAAAACTAATCTAAAAACATTACTTTGACTTTTTCAAACTCGTCTTTGACTTAAAAAAAAAAATCTTTCAACTACAGTGAAGCAGTTACTAATCACATCTGCCAAAAGTTGTTTGCCAAATTCAATTCCCGATGATTTCAACGTGGAAGATGGCTCTGGTCTGATCAACCGGTGACCGATAACATGCTCTGTAAAAACGGCTTGGGGGCAGAGGACAATCTAGTATCCGCGTCAGCTACAGAAAAAATATTTTCACCAGTTCAAATAAATTATTGAAGAAAATTATTCATATACATAAGATAAAATTAATTAATAGTATTCAATAAACAAGCTTTTATAGTGTAAAGTGGAGAGGATATAGCAAACACATAATAGTTAGAATTAAAATCGCTACACAAACAGCGAAACAGATCATGTTGTGCATAATTGGTTTTACAAGTAACGATCTGAATAGGTACATAGTTCCGTGATACTCTTGACGGTACATTAAAACTGAATTCATTAAGGAGGGAAGAGGGTTAAAAAAATTTTGTTTCCGAATTTTTTTTTAAATAAATGCCAATAGAACTCGCTTATGAACGTTTCTTTCCAAATTCTTTACTGTTCAAAACTTTAAAGAGTTTTTCCCACAACTCACGTTTTCAAAGTCGTGTGTGTCCCTCAAAAATCCCCCAGCATTATCAGTGCAAAGCGATTATCTAACGATATAATTTTGATTTTTTGATTTCAGATGATCCAGCACCGACTTATGAGGGACACCGCAATTCAACTTTTTTTGAGACGCTCCAGAATAATTATTGCCATTGCCGTATTTTTTATATTTCTCCATGAAAATTTTACACAATATTCTTCAAATGTCATACTATAATGTACCATCAGTTTTAATAAATAAATTTTAACTGTTTCATAAAAAAAAAAACAATCACAAAAATGTGCTTTTTTACACGAATTAACCCTATTCCCCCCTTAAGAAATAATGGGCTATATATATATCTCTTCCATAGACGTTAGAATATTGTCGGGGCCAGAGCTAAAGGCATGTCTAAGAGTTTTCAAATGGTAGAGGACGTCTTTAGCTGACAAAAAAGGTTCGGCAATGAAACCGTATGAAGATATTAAAAAAGGGGGTCGGCAAAATCCTCCACTGAACCCGCCTCGAGGGTGCCGACTGGAAATAGATACCACAGTTTAGCCTGTACGATGTCAGGCGGTATCTAGCTAAGATAAGGGTAAGTTGGTGAGTGTTTGTTACTCTTCAATAGTACAGCATTCGGCAATGTACTCTTATCATGGTCGGAGGTGAGGGGCTGGATTAAGGTGTTAAGCGATCCGTGCCGAAAATCAGCCTGGCTGGGGGGCCCCTTTTTCAAAGAGCCCAGTCGCTAACGTGAGCTTACGGATACCTGGCGCCCTCCGTAATAATTAGCCTTACCTGCGTACTGCGAATCTCTGCGCAGGCGGACATTTATTTCTTCGCAACTCGTGGGAACAAGATTGATTCTAAAAACCCAAAAACTGGATCTAGGGTTCCGGGGGTGTTAACGGGAGGAACGGCGGACAATAAGGCTTCACCAGAGGCCGAGCTGTTAGCTGCACCACTCGTTCCCACCTTTGGAACTCAGAACGAAATTCCTGCAATGGCGGACAGCACTGCCTCATACGAAGTAGTGCTGATAGCCACGGCGGGAAAAGTAGTGGAGGGGATGGCGGAAAATGAGGCTTCCATAGAAGCCGAGCTTTTAGCCAGCCCAAAATCAATGGCAACATCTGTTGCGGCGGACGGAACGGGTCTCGGAAGACCTAAGCCGGCGGCTGCGACGGTGTTGAATAAAGAGGACGGTGTCACCAGGTCGGTAGGGAAGCCGGTTTGGAGGCAGCGTAAAACATCTGGCCGAACATCTGATGGTGTGGACGAAGACGATCCTAGTGGAGCGGAATCGTTAGCTTTATCAGGTGTAAGCGAAGAGGACGGAGTCTCAAGAGCAGAGCGAATCCTGTTGAAGAAACGGGAGAAGCAGAAGCGAAAGAGACAACGTAAAAAGGCCATGAAGTCGTCGGAGAAGACCATTGAGCAGCTCTCGGGCCAACTCAGTGGACTTCTGCAAGATGAGTCGACCTTGGAGGTAGAGAACTCGGGGAAGAGGTTCAGGGGCGATAGCTCCGGAACCACTTTGAAAAGTTCAACGCCTGAGGAGCCTCATCCGAAGACGACGGAGGGGCCAATTGAGGTGGATGCTGAGAAGGATGGACAACCGTCTCTTGAGAAGGTCGATAATTCTTCCACGCAGACACCAAAAGGGGCAAATGCTCGGAGAGATGGACGGCCAATTATAAAGGCCGTCAGTCGCTCCGAAAGGGGCTCGAGGCCCAAGCCTAACGCGGGTAGAGTAGCTCTGGGAACGACGGCACAGGGAAATCCGATGTCGGGAGGTGATGAGCGGGGTGGACAATCTGGAAAGATTGTTAACCCAGCGGACTCACAGTCCTCGCATGCGGTACCTGGGCCGAGCGGTCTTGGCAGAGCGCCTAAACGTCGGGCTGAACAGGCAAAGGGCGAGCCCACCAAGGCGAGGAAGACCTACGCTCATGTAGCGGAAGCTGACCTCGTTATGGGAGTCATAGACTTGTCACTAGAGGGGCTTCTGGAGGATACTCATCTGAGTACCTTCAATGTATCTTTGTTGGATGCCATGGAGTCCCTTGAAGACGATGTCAATGACATTGGATTTGTCGGCAGGGCAAGGGTGGAGAGCGGATTGATTGTACTAAGGTGCAAAAATCAGCTATCCAAGCAATGGCTGTGCAAGACAGTGGAGCACCTAACCGGTTTGTGGGAGGGTGCGAAGCTCAAATGTGACAGCCTAACTGCCTTGTCGTCAAAGAGGAAGATGGTGATTGTTGCTCATGGCAATGCTGTGGCCAGCGACGTCATCCTCAGAAGGCTGCAGCGCCAGAACGTCTGTGTGAAGGACTCTTCCAAATGGAGTGTTGTCCGCACAGAAGGGTTTGGCGAGGCAGAAAGGGCAGGTGTCCTACTCACCGTGCTGTGTCCTAAGGAGGACGCGGAGGCCGTCAGGATCGCAGGAGGGAGACTCAACTGCGGTCTTGAACAGGCCGTCGTTAAATTCCAGAAGGATGCAGTATGAGGGGTGCGACGCGGCTCCTGGCGTGGGGCTAGTGGCAGATTCTGCAAGGAAGAAGCTATTAGGGCGGGAGGTGGGCCCGCGCCAGGAACCACTAAATGTGTGTAAACTCAATATTCACCACAGCAAAGCAGCATCAGCAATGATGGTGCGGAGCTTCGATGAGGATGAGCTTGACATTGCACTAGTTCAGGAGCCCTGGATTCTTCATGGAAGGATCAAAGGCCTATCTGCACAAAAGACCATTTTGTTTTATCCACAAACTGAGGGGAAGTTGAGGACATGCATTTTAGTTAGACATGGGATACGTGCGATTCTAATGTCTAACTTGTGTTCACCGGATCTCACAGTAGTGAGAATAGGTGACGGTGCGGGATCATTTATGATCGCATCAGCATACCTTCCATACGATTTTCCAGACGAACCACCTTCGAGAGAGGTGGAAGTTCTAGTGAGATTCTGTGATGGTAAGGGGGTTGGTCTGATCTTAGGCTGCGATGCCAATGCGCACAGTTCTGTGTGGGGCAGCAGCAATGAAAACTATAGAGGAGAGTGTCTACTCGAATATATAGAAAGATTTGGTCTACAAGTTGCCAATAGGGGAAAAGAACCGACCTTTGTCGACGCACGTCGTTGCGAGGTCATTGATGTTACTCTGACGAATGTCAAAATGTTGGATAGGATTTTGGATTGGAGGGTTGTGGATAGACTAACCATGTCGGACCACAGGGCCATTCAGTTTGGGATTACGTCCGATAAAAGACATAGGAACGACTGTAGAATGGTAAGGATACCGAAACGAACGGATTGTACAAGGTACTGCGAAGTTCTTGAGGAATTATTGCCAAGGAGGTTTAAGAGACCTAGAACAACCGCAGATGTTGAGTATCAGGTGAGGGCTATCAGCACAGCCATGATCAAAGCATTTGAAGCTTCATGTCCTCTGACGGTAGTGGACGAAGGAGATCCCACTCCATGGTGGAATGGGGAACTGGAATCCATGAAAAAGGAGACAAGGAAGGCTTTTAATCGTCGCATGAGAGGGGACCCCAACGCATGGGATGACTACAAGTCAAAGAAAAGGGAGCTGAAGAAGACTCTACGCAACCGTAAAAGGAAAACGTGGAGGGAATTTTGCTCAAATATGCAAGATATGACCGATGTACATATGTAGATTATAGAGGATCATATCAAAGGACCCGGTGTCAAAGTTGGGATTAATTCGCAAAACGAATGGATCCTTTACAGAGACAATCGGAGAGTCACTGAAATACCTGATGGAGGTGCATTTTCCAGGAAGCTTTAGATCGGAAGATCCTTGGGAAGCCACCCGCAAGGGTGCAAGCAGGAATGAAAGATTAGAAGCTGAAAGAATAGTCACCAGAGATGGAGTGATAAACGCCATTAAGCGTTTCTCTCCATTCAAAACAGCGGATACAGACAGGATATTTCCAGCCCTACTTCAGTGGGGTGCAGAAGCTCTGGTAGACAGGCTTCTGGGAATATTTATTACTTGCCTGGCTACAGGATATATCCCGACTCAATGGAGAGAGACTAAGGTTGTCTTTCTTCCAAAGCCGGGAAAAAGGGACTACTCAGAGGCTAAATCTTTCCGGCCGGTTAGCTTGACCTCCTTTCTGCTTAAATGTATGGAAGGAGTACTGGCGGACTACATGGAAAGGACAACGCTTCTGACAAAACCACTGAGCAGGTGTCAGCACGCGTACAGAGCTGGCAAATCCACTGAAACGGCCCTGCACGAACTCGTTCGCGTAGCGGAGAGGGAACTGTCTTGTGGAGGGATATCTATGTCTGCTTTTATGGATATAGAAGGTGCCTTCGATAAGATTGGTTTCGATAAGCTAAGGATGGCCCTTGCTACTCGTGAAGTCAGCCCAACCATTATAAGGTGGGTGGACAGCATGCTTAGGAAAAGGGCAATAAACTTTCAAAATGGGAGTTACAGACTCAGAGGTAGGGTAGTCAAAGGGTGTCCACAGGGGGGAGTATTATCGCCCATCCTTTGGAACATCACGGTCGATTCCCTACTTCAGCTTCTGGACTCAATAGGCATACACACCGTCGGGTATGCAGATGACATAGCGGTAACGGTGAGCGGTAAGTTCCTGGACACTATTTATGATACCATGAGAGGTGCACTCAAAATGGTTGAAGGATGGTGCACGGAACAAGGTCTCTCTGTAAATGCTAGTAAGTCGGAAACAGTACTCTTTACTAAAAGGAGGACTGGACTAACAATAGACCCTCTTAGGCTTTTTGGATCGAACATCAACGTATCCAAGGAAGTAAAGTATCTAGGTGTCATCCTGGATAACAAGCTGACTTGGAATAGTCACGTCGATGACAAGATTCAGAAGGGCAAGCGGGTATTGCATCAGTGTAAGAGAGTGTTCGGTCTCATGTGGGGAATCACTCCCAGAGCAGCGAACTGGATCTACGCAACAAAGAATGGCTTGTATTGGGATTACCGGAGCTATCCGGACGACCCCAGTAGAAGCATTGGAAGTATTTCTCGGGCTGCTGCCGTTGGACTTGCATATTATGAAGTCAGCGGCATTAATAGCATTACGTCTGAAGACAACCAATAATTGGTATGGATTCGGCACAGAGAGGGGGCACAGGGGCATCCTGTCACTGCTATATAGCAGTGTAAAGGAGGCGCAGATGCCAATGGAGGGAATGGGTAGGCTGAAGATGACTGAAAAGTCACACAGAACACTCATTGAAGACGGCCTCACACATGATGTATGTGAGGAAAATGACATCAGTATTTTTACAGATGGTTCATTAATGGATGGCAGAGCGGGTGCTGAAATCTTCTCTAAAGAGTTGGGACTGGCATGCATTCTGAATCTGGGAAGATACGTATCGGTATACCAAGCAGAAATGCTAGGTCTAATGCATGCGCTAGACCATCTACTGGATGGAAAGGTGCAAGGTAAGAAAATCTTGCTAGCACTCGATAACCAGGCGGTGGTCAGGCGGCTGCAACAACCTACGGTATCTTCTAAGTTGGCGCTCGAATGTGTTCAGAAACTTAATGGGTGTGCTCATAGTAATGCGATTACTCTTATGTGGGTGAAGGGACACATTGGTATAGAACAGAATGAAGCTGCAGACTCGTTGGCTAGACAAGGATCTGAAGCTGAATTTTATGGACCGGAACCAGTAGTTGCTCTCAGCAGCGGGACGGTGAAGGCAAAGGTCGAAGAGTGGATAAAGAAACTTCATCTCACGAGATGGGAGAACTTATCTCCTTGTAGACAGGCAAAGGCTTCGTTGAGGCTATCAAAGGGCAGTGAATCGGGGAGGGCTCTCAGTCTAGGACGAATGACTCTAAGCTGGTTGACTGCATTAATAACTGGGCATGGCAATTTCAGGTACCACCTCAGCAAGATGGGTCTTGTTGATGGGGAGGATGCTGATATTTGCAGATTATGCATGGAAGAGGCAGAGACAGCGGCGCACATAGTGTGCCAGTGTCCTGCATTGGCAAGCAGGAGGATGTCCACACTGGGTCGCCAATTTATTGATGAACTCGAAATGTGGAACATACCCCACAAAGAGATGCTTGAAATAACGCGTGATGTTATTATGAGGAAGGAAGTAGAAGAATTCTGCAACCGAACAAATAATTAACACACGATTTGAGGGACGAAAAGGGACCCATATAAGTGGTCTGATTCGGCTAATCCCTAAATTTATAATAATATTAAAAAGGGGTATGAAGTGTATGTAATGGAAGACTCAGTTGAGTAATTGGATTTGAAAAAATCAGCAAACATATTAGAAATAACATGTTCACTACTGGATGTGGTATGATTGTGTTTCATTGAAGATGGAAACGCACTGCATTTACGTTTAGAGTTAACAAAATCATAAAAGACTTTGGGATTTCGAACTATATCAGATTTTATTTTAATTATAAACCCTTTACAACTTTTTTTATTAAGATTGTTGTATTTATGACAGAGAGAAGAGTATTTAGAATAATCAGAGATTTTACGGGTTTTCATGTATTACATGTTTTTAATTCTTTTCAACTCCTTTGCAAACTAAGCAGCGTTGTTCGTTTTGGTTGATACTTCACATTTGGTATGTGTTCCCAATAGGAAAACGTCGTACATTATGTTATTAAAGGTAATAACAGCCTCATCACCATCATCAACATTTTGTGGCCAGATTGTGGCAGATAAAATATTCATAAGTTTCGAATAATTGGTTTTATCAAATAAATAACGGAAATTCCTATTTCGTTTATTTGACATAGAATTGTATTGCGGGCAATTATTGTGAATTTCGTAAGTTAGTTCAAGTGAGGGGTGATATAGGTCTTCTGGACATACGAAAGGACTACAACGTGATATTGGGCGTTCTTATTCAACAAAATTTAGCTTGGTCAGACTGGAAAATTGCTACGAATAAAATAGGTCATAAAATCACTTCTATGTTAATTGAGACAAGATCTTTTGATATTAGCAGTATTATGACATTGCTGATTAATAAAAATAAGGCATCCTTCCAAATGGACAACATTTTACAGTGTAAAGTTGACTGCTTCTTACTGAACAGTGACTTTGAATTTATGTGAAAAACCCAAATGATCTTTCTCATTAATCCAATGATAAAAAAGTTACACTCCGCGAGATAAAAGAGTGATTCAAGCATCCTAATATTACTCCAAATTTTGACACTCCTAAACAAAAATATCTCCATCTTATCAATAGCTTTTTTGTTTTTACATCTTTGACGATAAATGTAAAACTGCTACTTCTTCATCCCTCTTAGTGTCCCTGTTTCATTCGCAATACAAAATAGGAAATATTCAATATCCGAATATATTTACCCACTTACCTATTAACTTATTTCACAGCATTATTTCATTCCCCTTTTTTTTCTTGTGTGTTAAAAAAATTATTTTACCCAATTTGCTCTGCTTTAAGCTATACAAGTACGTATTATTTACTAGGTATGGTGTTAAGTTCACATTTCAATCGCCTTTACGCGGATTTAGGTTAACATTCGTCAACACCACCATCACCACTACTGTTGCACTACTACATCAAGCCAATAATATGAATTAGCATATCCTTAGGCGATAAACTTCCGTATTTAGTGTCGTAGATGCAAAAAAATAAAATCCTGCGTAAGTACAGACACACGCGCAATTCGATGAGTTGCGATAATACATATATGTAAGGCACGAGAAAGAAATCAGTGTAAAGAGATGACATTTCATACCCTTTTGTCTTGTAAATACATACTATTCAGTATTCAGTACAGTAGAGTATACTACATATTGTATTATATATACAATAAAAACAATAAGGAAGTAACTTTTGATGCCATTTCTTCATTCTGCGTCCTTCTTCAGCATTATCATTATCATCGTCGTCATCATCATTCATATGGATTGACATTTGAGATGACGCTTCAGGGTTGGCAATTGAGTTAAATTCTTAAGCATACATATAAATATGTGTGTGTTTGAATGTATTAATGCGTTGATATATTGTCATAACCTTTAAATATTGTATATGCTACGCACATATTGTATGAAATTGCAAAAATAACAAAAGCAACAACAGCAATAAGGATAATATTAGTAGCTGCCAAAAAACGAGAAATGTTGTGTTAATCTTGATAAGTAATGGAGTGATTTCTTGTGCGATGTACGTTTGCATGTGTCGTCTATCCACCTCAAGGGTTGGATTTTATATTTATTTTTTCGTTGTGATACATACTACATATATAGTATTTGTATTTTTGGTGTTTGCTCTGACCATCGTGTACGAAGGAAAGGAAATTGAATTTAAATTGAAGTTTCTAACCCTGCGATAATCTATCGGTAAATTGCAAATCAACAAAAGCAAGCGAAAATAACAATAATATAGAAGGCAATGACAAAGATTGAATCGTTAAAAAATGGCACAAATAAAAATCTGTGTGTGTGTGTGTGTGTGTGCCTATTCAATTTAGAAAACCAAATAAAGCGACTAAAATCAAAAGTATCTAGTATAATAAGATACAAACCAGAGAAATGCTTTTAAGCCTTTGCATGTGACATTTAGATGCAGGCATACCTTAGTATCGTATGTATGTTTTTATATTTTATTTTATTTTCGAAGAAAAATATAAAAATAAATTTAGTCAGAAGTAATATTCAAACATTCGTACACACACACACACACATACATACATGTTTAAAAAGGTTTTGAAATGTTGTATATTTAAATCACCCTTTTTACATTCCCGTCTATTGACGTTTGAATTTGTAGAGTCTATCTGAAGCATATCAGGTTGGGTATATACACGTATATATCGAAATTATGTTTGAAGAAGCAACAACACAATAATAATAACAATAACATCAAAATAATATTTAATAAGAAAAGCGAAAATGCAAAAGTACAAAGCCGCATAGCACAGACACACGTGTTCTGTGGGCAGACAAGTGTACCGTCTGCGATAGCGGGTAGAAATTCATATTTCCATGTACAACAAAGTATTTACAGTTGAAGCCGACTCATTCATACGTATTATACACGTATACGTACAATATAATTTAATGGATGCATTAAAGGGCAGTCCGGTTCGTTGCTTTAATCCTTTCCATATATTTATTTTTTCCATTTTCTTTACGATAAGTTTGAGATAGTGTACAATGCTCATGATCAAAATATCGCCCTTTTATTTAGAATGTTTGTAATGGCAGCAACTTTTGAAGTCTCTGCACTCATGTACAGGGTTTACTTAAATTTAAAGTTGCTCAACTATATGACAATATTGTTAATTCAAATATTGAATCGATTAATTCAATAATGGGTATAACTCTGACAATTAAATTCAGTGCTCAACGAGACATTTTTAACGGTATATATCGACTATTAATCGTCAATGTGATAATAGAAAAATCTTGCTCGGACTCTCATTCGATCTCCTAATTGGAATACCCAGTATATCAAATAAATACACATATGCTCATATATGCTTACATGTATATACAATATGTGCAAAGAAAATATATCGATGTACTACTTAAATATGAATAGCAAAGTATTTGAGGTTGTCTCAGAAGTTTTGTCATTTCTTTGTTTTGTTTACACAAACATCCTTACGATATACCTACATATTTATGTATGTATATTGTTTAGTGTCCTCTTTTCGTAAGATTGTGTTTTATCCCTTTTCTTCATTTCAGTCACGACCATTCTAGACATTATATTTTCTACCAATCACCAAACAACGTCATTTCCCCTGGCCTTACTTCACTCAAAAAACCGTAAGGATTTTTTTTACTTAATTTAATTTTTGTTATTATTACTGTTGTTGCGTCTTGTTGTTAACGGTTTATCTTCATCAGTATACAAAGAAATCTACACCTACGTACATATGCGTTTGGTATTGTGTCGTCCTTTTCTGTTATAAAATCATATACATACAAAATAATACTTTGAATATTTATACAAAACAAAAAGAAGCATAACTTCAGGCGTACAAGCGGGTATAAGTTACCTTTTTTTTATTCTAGTTTTCAGTGTAATCTTTCATACTTTCTTATTTTTATTTTTTGTTTATTGTTTTCTATAGAGAAACAAAAGACACCCTGAGTAGGAAAAAGCTTTTAATTTGAACCTTTTCTTACATTTAGTTACGTCTACCACTGTTACTGCTGCTGATTTCGACAATTGACAATAGGGTGACATTATTAAGTACGTACATAGATATAAGTGAAGCGTATTTGTCAAACGAGACAGTTGCCTTCAAAAGGATGGTAATGGCCATTGTGTTTATGTGTGGGTTTATAAAACTGTAAAATTACCCTTAATTCAATAGAAAATAATACATATACTACATATGTAGGCAGTTATGTAAGCATGGTGCATTTTCAATTATACAGAATAATAATTTAGAGTCTAGTAATTTCCGCGACGAATAATTTATGATTCAAGAGTAGCTGCAAGAGAGAACACAACTTACTGTACTTCAGTTCTTCTGTAAACAAATACAGGCTAATATGTCACAATATGTCCTATGATTTTGAAATTCAAGATCATCGTGAGGGTCAGTTGGAATCTATTGGTAATTTATTTATTTCAAATACTACTGCTTTTGTGCCTTGGGCAATTTTATAAGGTTTGATAAGGGTTGATACAACTTAGTGAACGATTTCACTATGAATTCAAAATGCTGGAAGACCTGTTTACTATGCTGGTGGCATATATATGGGTACTTATACCTCAAATCAATTTGGCAAAATTCTAAACAATAGAATTTTCAATAAATACAAATATTGATGTCTAATGGTTAATAAAAAAAAAATGAGCAATAACTTTTTTCTTCAAATGTTAATTTAAATACGTTGTAAATACATCGATATTCATGTAGCTAAATAATTGAGTTACATAATTCGAAAATTTTGTATTACAGAATTATAATATCAAATTACTGCATAGTCATTTAAATGGTCTAATCAATAAATGTGTATACCTAGACTTGTATTATACGTACATATGTTTGGTTATTTGATACTGCCACTCACACACCCTTTTTCAGTTCTTCACCTTGCAATCGCATTGCCTTTTACTAACATGCATACAATATATTGTAGTATAAATCATTTTCAATATTTCATCGTAAGGCATATGATTGTTATGGTGGTGGTGGTGGTGGTGGTGGTGATGGTACTTATATCCTTTATACAAATACATAAGGCAAGGGTTCTGAAAGATTTTTGTTTACACATATGTATCAGCATGGACATGTGTCTATATGTAGATAATACTGAAATCATATTTATGCATGAAATATATGTATTATTCATATTAATTGAAAGTATAATATTATGTGTAATACACTGCCATAGCATAAAATCTGTATAAATGGGATACGATAGAATAGATTTAAGATAAATTGTATTCGATTTAATTATTGCATAGAAGATGTTTGACAGATACTTTACAGAATTAAATTTCAAAAGTTGGTATATAGGATTTCCCGACAAGCGAACATTGATTTGATACAAAATTTCTCATTTCAACACAGAAAGGAGCTGATGGATAAGGCTCTACTACACCCTGAGATCGTGTTTTGAGCGCTAGAGAGTAAAGTACTACTTTGAGGAAATGCAGATATTTAGTGCCAACAGATAATACATAGTGTATATCTTGTTTTTTATTTACAAGGAATTCTATAAGGTTTCTCCGAAAATGAGTCAAATAGTCTCATAATTATCGAAGTTTGCTGATTGGTTAAAGTGGCTAATCCACATATATATTCCACTGCGTCATACAATTAGCATTAAACGCCGTTTTGGCACAACAGTACACGCAAAAACCTCCTGGGGTTATTCAGAATAACTTCTGAACAATCGGGCAGATTATCTTGATGATGTAATGGGAAATTGAATAAGTGAGAAGATTTCAAGATAAATTCAAAAATTACTTACATTTATATTTATTATAATTACTGTTTCTGAAAGAGAATATTTTTTCAAAATGTAGACATAATTTCACTAAATAAGAAAACATTCAAAACTAGAGGTATGGATTTTATTCAATTCAGCCAATGGATACCAAACTTTAGCAAAATAACTTTATATTTTCGTACGCAAACTGTGAAAACAAAGATTAAATAATATACTTTTGTATGGGATATAGGTGTGATTTTCATCGAATTACGTCCATATTTCAATATATCAATTTTTTTATTAAGACTAAGTTTTTATTTCGATAACTTTATATTTTCACACATAAAGTAGGTAAACATACATTCAGAAGTACATTTTTGTATAGAAGATTAACTTGGATTTTATGCGATTTTGTCCATTTACTAATTTGTTTTTGAAAATATTTCTATTTACCAATTTTCAGCTGGATCGTTTTATAATTTCGGCATTGTACCATATGTACCATTGACTCTTTGAGTGTATGGATATATAAACTTATAGTTAATTAACAAGAGATAGTGTGAATGGCCTTTTGGAAATGATTTTTGGATTATAACGGGCGTTTTTTTTTAGAGCGAACCACTTTCAAATTTCAAATATTCTGCATTAAAAATTGTCTTTATTCGAAGGATATTTTATTCGATTATGGTTTGAGTATGATTTTAGGCACGAACGTGGCGTAATCTGAAAACTTAATGTTTAGCTTACTTTTTCAAACAATTGGGGACCAATCTCGGTAATAGTTCGCCCAATGTTGGCTTGCAATTCATCCAAAGTTGCTGGCCACATAAACTAGCCCTTTCACATATCCCCACCAAAAATATTCCATAGGCGTTATTCCGCAAGATTTTGAAGGATAGTTCATATGTCCATTTCGAAAGATTATGTTGTCGCCAAATGTTTCCTTCAATAAATCGATTGTTATGCTCGATGTTGTGCCAAAAAATGAACCTCATCACTGAATACCATAAAATGGATGCAGTGATCTTTGAGTTTGGATGACAGAACTACGATTTTTGTAATAAAATTTCAAAATCTGCAAGCATTGTTGTCATATCAATCTTTCCATGGTAAAATTAAAAACTTTACTAAGTACAAATGACTTTTGGTTTACCAGATTTAATAACTTCTATACCGTTGTCCCGATCGGAAACTGCTTCACTATAAAAAAATTAGCACCCGTGATATTCTACTTCTTCCTATTATTTGTTTGTATCATAAAAAAATTCGACCTAGGATCAATATGTTACACTCGGCGACCAGTTATGTGACAAGTTTGAGTCTTTTGAAGGATACATACATACACACTTTCATATACATATATAAGTCTATACCTACTTCATACTCAGTAGTATGTATATTTTATTCTATCAAACTATTAGAGATCTTGTAATTGTTGAAACCAAATCAGCAAATTAATTGATAAGTCACTCTCTAAAGCTAGACTATAATTAGAAGCAAGAGTTGATCATTTATCCTACCAAAAATATACGCCTCTGATTTATATATATATATATATATATATATATATATATATATATATATATATATATATATATATATATATATATATATATATATATATATATATACATATATATTGATACATAATCATATTTTACATATGTATATAAGTATTTATAGTTATATAAACATATATACATAATTGTTCCTGCTAGCATTAATCGGTAATGAGCATATTAAATGCAATAGCAACAAAAATAACAATCAATGGGAAATTATTTACTGTGTGTATTGTCTATAAATTTCCTCACTCATATAGTAATATTTTATCTATGTAGAAATTCAATACCTACACACACTCCATGCAATCATGCTAATAAATTCATACGTTCATTTACTTGTGTGATATAGGTATATATTGGGTGATTTAAAAAGTATTCGCGGTTGTTTGGTACATTTTTGAGCAAAAATTTTCTTTATTGCAAATCAATTTAAATCATGTACATATTGGCTATTATTATCTATGACCTTTTGCCATTTTTTGGGTAGCTTTATAATTCCATCGGTGTAGAACTGGTGTGGTATATCGACGCGAAACTAGGTCAAGTGATTGTCAGCTGCTCTTCGGTTGGCTAATTTTTTTTACCATTAAGAGAGTTTTGCAGACTATATGGTGGATGCATTAAAACTTCTCAACCAAGTTCCGTCAATTTGTTCCGAGTCTTCAAAGATGTGTGTGGCCTGGCATTGTCATGATGGAACACAACTGCTTTTCTGTTGGCCAATTCTGGTCGCTTTTCCTTAATTGCTTTGTTCAGGTGGTCAAGTTGTGAGCAACAGAGGTCAAAATTAACTATTTCGACAGGTTGTACAAGTTCGGAATAGACAATTCCCTTCGAATCCCACCAAATATTCAACATATCCTTGTTTGCTGTCAATTCAGGCTTTGAAGTCAGTTGTGAAGGGTCACCGTCCTTTGACCATTATCGTTTGCATTGGATATTCTCGTATTTAATCCATTTTTTTTATCACTCGTAATGATTCCTTTAAAAAATGGTTCAACTACTTTGTGTTTCAGCAGCGTTTCGCTGATGGTAATTCGGTCAATAATTCGGTCTTTGCGTTAATTCATATGGTATCTAAATATCGAGTGTCTTTGCGTAGCCTGCGCTTTTCAGAACAATCCACGTAGTTAATGTTTAGTGCCTCCGTTACCTCCTAACAGCTTACTTGCTGGTCTTATTCCACCAGTTTCAAAATTTCATCGATTTTTTTAGTGACTGGTAAAACAGTGCGAGGTGCAAACCACTCCTGAGCTCGGCGTATACTCATAGCATTCTTATCGTAAACCGTACAACATTCCGGCATGTTTGCAGCGGATTTTTATAGTAAAAAAAAAACATCACATGGTTAGATTAGGTTAGGTTCACTTATTTTGAAATCAATATAACTTTTTACACGAGCAAACAAATTACAGAACTGTATTTATCAAAAATATAGCCCGAAATGTCACCTTTCCGTTGACACAATCGCATTAGTGTTGGCCGATATATGGGCATCAACACCATCTAGTAACAAAAAAACCGCGGATACTTTATATATTTAGTATAAACTATAAATTATGGCCTGCAGGAAAAATATGAGATACATAGTGTAGTTTTAATCGAAGAACCCCCTTAAAAACTGGTCACTCAACGTAACTTGAACCGTGCGTAATTACTTCAAACGATTTATGCAAAGGATGATTTTCTCTGTCACTTAACGATGGCAAAGATTATACATACAAAAAGCTTCTATCGATATTAGGAAGCGTGGAAGATATCACTCCACTACTAACTCTTATTGGATACATATCAAACCGACTTGAAAATGTACACATATTATAATGTACTAGATATGAACTGAACCAGACGAAACCAATTGATATCTATGATAGAGCTCGAGCGGAAGAAGTATTGGTAACTATAAAAATTATTTTCAATTCAACGTGCCAATATATTCGATTAGGAGTCAAAAATCTAGTCAATTTTGGATGTAGATTTTCATGGACTTATCGTTATGGTTTATTTGCAAACAGCTTAACCGAGTAAAGTGATTGATCCCAGTGATTTTGTGTGATTGTATGGGAAACCCTATATGTTATCGACAATCACAATACAATTGCAGCGATAATAGACTAAATGAAGGGAAAATATCTTTACATCTTAAATTTGAAATCGCAGTACGGATGTATTTCGCAGCAAACGTGCATGTGTATGTATGTATGTGCATTTAATACTCCCTTTTCTACCACCGAATGAAGTTGTATTACAAAAATATGAAAATACAAAAGAAGGAGAATTATAATCTTGCAACACTGTAGTAAGCATTCTGGTATATTGTCATATAATATACAAAACTCTCAAGTGCGTAATGGTATGCAATGCATATGCCCCGCGAGATTAGTCATACAGTGGTATTAGACTCTTAGTGTTCGTGCATGTGTGTTTTTGTGTGTGATTTTTGAGGGAGAAAAAATAAAAAGAAGCATTGCACGTTCTACATAAATACGAGTATGGTAGGTATAGTGGAAGTGGAAATTATACATATATATATATTTGTTGAGAAGAAGAAGGGATAAAATAATATATCACATCAATTCAATTGACACGTGCAACATTTTTACCATCAAAGTGAATAAGGAATAAATATATAAGTACAATTTATAAAAAAAATTATTTTTTCTTCATATTTTCCCCCGATTCTTTTTTCTACTTAGATTTTAGCGGTTTTTTCACTCAAAAAAAAAAAAGAGGATGTGTTTCTTCTGCTACGCAATATTTACCGCATATAAAAATATTTGACGCAACAACTACTTGCGTCTTGTGAAAGCAATCATAACGATGATGGTCGTGTTTCTTGTTGTTGTTGTTCAGTGAACGAAAAGCGACAAAAAAACACCGTAGTGGAAAAAAATCATGAATATTCTCATTTTTTTCCCTCCTGTACGAGTACTCACAAAAAAGAAATGAAAATGACAACGACCATGGACAGACGTACGGAAACCGGAAGAAATCTTTTTTGACAGGAATAGCTGCAGTAGTAATATGTGGAGGAACAGCAACCGTATCTGCGTAACCGTAATCAACCCCTGGTAAAATCACAAAAATACACTAAAATTTGAGTATTACAAAACACAAGTAGTGACTTTTATATATTTGATTTAGGAGATGCAAAGAGTAGGCAACAATTTAAGCAGCAATTGTGTTGTCTTTATTATTTTGCTGCTTCCTCCGTTATGTTTGTGGACCTTTTATTTTTGTTTGTAATTTTATGTACGAAGTTTTAATTTTCATTTTATTCGAATAAGATAAAGGAAGTAGTAATTCAGATACACAGAGAGAAATTGAACTCGAGTAGGTAATATTATATAATTATGCTTTAGCATGAAATGGATATTAGTAAATGCTGGTAAAAATTGAGAATGTCTCTGAAAGAACTAAATTTCTAATATAATTTTTGAACTAATATATCATATATAGTATATAGTGATAGTGTATATATCATCCATGTACTACCGTACATGAAAACAAAACAAAACGAAGGTTATCAGAAGATATTTCAAGTAACTTCTGTAACGATGGAACGAAATAACTAACTATAAAACAAAATAAGAGTGTCTTTCTTTTTTCAATTTAAATGCAGTTTAAATGCAAAAAGTTTATTATAAAATCAATTAGATTAATTTTTCAGGGACATTAAGAGCAAGCTACAAAATCAATTGCTTGTTTAGAGCATTTATTTAGAAGTCAGACTTCGAGAAAGTTGATTATTGAAAATTATTGGAAGCCCTAAAGATGCATTATCGACGTTGTGCCCCCAAACCTATGTATAGTTTGTATAATTATATTCTTCATGTCTTGTATAAGCTATACCGAAACTTCTATTTCAAACCTCCATGAGAAATCATCATAGAATAATCTACTTTATTACTTGGGGTATTCATACAAAAATTGAAGAATTTTACATCTGCATGCTACGTAACATATAATATTGAAAATTAGAAAAACAACGCATCATTCTCTAAATGCGTGAATTATGAAAGAATATAAAATAATAAAAGAATAAAAATGAAAGAATATTGATTTCTAAATTATGAATACATTCTGTCAAATAAGTACCCGGAAATTCTAATTTTTAATTTTCCCTCTGAGAATATTTCAAAAAATATTTTTCCAATCGAAATATCCAAATATGGTGCTGTGGTAAAATTCTGTGTTTTGAAAGGTTTATCAGCAGCAGAAATTCATACAAAAATTATGAGAGACTCCTTCATTTCCTGACACCATAGGCATCTCAGAGATTATATATGAAAAAGCTGTTCGGAAAGTTAGTGTGGCATTCGTTTAATTCAACAAATACTGAATCGAAAACAAATTACTCAGCAAACAGTAAACTGAAATAAGAACGCTTTAATGTTTAACTGAAGCTGATTGTTCAGCTGAAAAACAGGTGAAGGCAGCAAAAAAAGGCACTTTGTTGATTGATTATCTTGATAAAAGTAAAACCATTAACTCTGAATATTAGTGCAACCTTTCCGATTGGCTGAATGAACGAATTTGTGAATAGGAGCGATTTGCAGAAGAACTAATATTTCCTCAGGACAATGCACGTGTTCATACAAGTATTGGGACGGTGGCTAAATTGAATGAATTTAAATACGAGTTGCTTGAAAACCCACCGTGTTTACCAAATTTGACTTCCAACGACTACTATCTTTTCAGAAATTTGAAACAATTCTTTCGTGGAACGCATTTTCCCTGAAATTCTGGGATCCCGACATAGTCCCGAAATTCAGGCGGCTTTGATTTCGTAATTTTTATTTGATTTTGTTGGTTCCGCATCATCGGTTGTGATGGCGATGACATCCTTTTATAAATTCAGATTTACTTCCTTTATATATTATGGAAAACCCGCAAAACCATTTGTGAAACTCTTCCTCAAACACAAAGAAGAACAGTATTTTTACATTGAATTACATCGAAATTGATATATTGCGAGAATCCTAAATAGAAAAAAGTATAGGTTGATCCTGGTAAACCAGATCCATCACAGTCAAAACGAGTTATTCGGTGTGCTAAGGTTACGCTATGCATTTGATGGGATATGTAAGGTATTGTATACCATGAGGTGCTGCAACCGTTTGAGACTATTACTATCGATGTCATTAATTACAGCTAATAGACACAGTGAAGAGACACAACAAATTAAATTTTCAACATGACAAAGCTAGAGCACACATTGTTCAACCGGTTAAAAACTTTTTATTAGGACACAAGTGAAGTGTGAAGTATTACATCACCCTCCATATTCACCAGACATTTCACCATTAGATTACTATTTGTTCCTGTTGATCCAGTTGAAAATTTGGTTGCCTGCTGTTTGATCAAAAAGGTGTCGCGAACGCCTAAAGCGCAACCAATGTTACAAATAATTATTGTTTTGCCATTAAAAGGGCATATTTGTGATTAAAGTTAGACAATTTTAATTGGCCTCGCCTGGGATTTGAAAAAAGACTGGGATCCCTAGTATGAGCATATACGAAAATGGGCGCTACCGGATGAAAACTCCTCCTAGTTCCAGCACAAAAGTTTTTTTTTCGAATATATGTGTGCTTGTGCTGTCATGGTATATGGTATCTCAGCTTCGATATTACGAAAGTTAAGCTTTCTAAATTTTTATGTTAACTGAATTAGATTTTGACTAGGTATACTTCTTTTTCACAGTGTAATAATTGTAATAATGTAGTATGAATGTAGTAAGATTTGGTTTAATAACATTTCAACTACTTCACAAATTATCATAGTGCCTTTTTATTAAAATTTCTTTGAAAGCGTCCTTCATTTATTTTATTCACCTCATTCCATACCAAACACTTACAATACGTACATATGTGTATAATTTAACCATAAAGTCAAAATAATCTGATCAACTTTATATATATATTTTTTTTATTCTATTCTTATTATTATTATCGTTTTCATAATGTTTATATGTATATATTCGATGTATTTTATGGATTTTTGTCAAATCAACACAATTACCATCGCTATCAAACTGTTTAGACATTTTGTCAACAAATATTCACATGTGTGTGTACTACATACGAGTATATATACTATATATATGCACTCTAGGCGGTCTCAATTTAGCGTGTTTGATTCTAATTTAATTCTATTTTTCTCAGATATGAGTATGTGTATAAAAACAATTATATTGCAAAACCATTCGAGGGTATTTTGATGTTGATTTTTTATTTACCTACTACATTCACAGTATGTATGTTGTCATTTGAATCTATTTTTGGTGCGCTGAATGCAGGAATACAACGTACAAACAGAAATTTTTAAACGACATTTAAATTATTACATTGTAAATTTTGATATTGCGTGCTTGTTTGTTGCATGTAGCCAACAAACATATGAGCATGTAGTACGATGTGTAACCAATCTCACACTCATATTTATATTTTAACCGCTTTTCGTTGTTCTTGCCTTTTTTTCTCTTTTTTTCTTTTTTTTTTGTTTGTCAATAAATTCGTATTCGTATTCTATTATTTGAATGCCCGCTGTGTGTCGAATAAAGTTACACGCATAATATTTTTGCAATAATATGTATTTTATTTGTGTTGCGAGTCGTTTAACCCTTAAGTGTTTGATTTGCTCGCGAGCGTGTCGTTTATTGACTTGTAGAGCAAAACGAAAAAAAAAAATATATATATATATATAAGAAAATAAAAAAGAGGGTTTAAAGCAACTTATTTGATTTATATTGTGTGCAAATGTGAATATATGTCAACAACTACAAGACATGCATGATGCTATTTACTAGTATATGTGTTTTATGGGAATTATACGTACATATGTAGGTACTACTTATATAGAAATGTGAAACATTACGCTTATGAATGAATTAGTAACAGAAGCTTAAATGAAATAAGCACATTAAATTAATAACTAATAATAACAAATTGCTACTTTTAATACGATTATTTTTATTGTCATTTAATTGAATACAATGCTAAGAGCAGCATCAATCTAATTGATTTATTACAGATCAATTGATTAGTAGCCTCTTGGGTTGAGAGGGTTGACCCAAATAGCACAGTGAAATATGAAGAACAATTCTAGTATTATTTCTGTACACACTGTGATTGTACGATAAATCTGACAACTAAAGATCGTCACCCTAGTTAGTCATTAGTGGCGAGATCTAGATGTACTACACAACGACAAAAGACGATGGATGTAAATACTTGAGATGAATCAAAGTTATCGGAGGGACAATAGGTGGTAGACGGTTTTTTTAAGCAAGTTTGGAACAGCTCGAAGTATGTGGCCCTAATAGACCAAGGAAGAACTAACACTCCGAGCTGCGGATAGGAATGCTAACGGATATTGCATCATAGGCCTAGGATATGTGGCCACCTACTGGGACCAAGGATGAATCAGAACTTTAAAGGATTCGAAGAACTATCGATGTTGGAACTAATTACTTCAAGGCTTCAGCGTCGTTGGATATTCAAACAAGTTTCACACTTGGACAATGGGCTTACGAGTGCAACTCCCAATGTCGAAATGAAATCCACTTTGCATCTGTCAATCCCAATTTTAACATAGGTCTAAGTGTAAATACCAAGTACGAAAATGTATTATGAATTTATTAAATACAAAAAATCGTATTATTAAATTTCAGAATTTTAATTCGATTTGTTTGTTAATTTTTATTTCAAAATGATTTAATCGTTTCAGCCTTTGCCCCTTTTTGCCTGCCTCTGTCTTTCTCTGTCTCCCCGATTATTTAATTCAACTCACATTATTTTAATGTGTTATTTTTATAGACGACACTATTGCTAATCCATCAAAAACTCTTCTACAAACATATGTACATGCAAACACATATTCATAAATAATTTAAAAAATACAAATAAAATTGTTGAATGAAAAATAAAAAAAAAAAAAACCGACAAACTTCCGCGTTACTTAAATCATACACAAAAAAAAACTTTTTTTTAAAATTATAAAAAAATAAATAAAACAACAATACGCATGTTATAATAAAAAATAATAAATATTTATCTACATGAAAACAAAACTTCAATTAAATTCCAAGCGCGTAATTTAGTTAATTAAGCCATTTCAATATATAAATGACATAGCAACAACAACCACATTACAGCGACTAATGCTTATAACAATAATAACAATAATGCGAATAGTAATAAACAACAACAACAATAACAAATTATGCAAAGTACAGCATTAGGAGCTGAGAGTACATTTGTGAAAAATCAAAGAAATAAATTCTACATATAAAGTATACGAGAGTATAAAGTGCGAGGTAGTGGGGGAGGTGGGTGAGTGGTAATATTATTCATATAATAACAACAATAATTATTAACTGCTTTATTATGAAATAATTTAGAAGAATGAAAAAAGAATAACGAATTATCAACAAAGTATGTGGCACAAGTGTGTACATACGAGTATATGTTTATCAGTGGTGTAGCCGATTAATTTACGACATTATGAAGTTAGCGTCAAATCAATTACAAAATTGTTCAAGTCTATAAAATTGTAATGTCTGCCTTTTTAGTCGTAATCTTTACTTAAACTCAAAAATGTTTAACTTTAGAGAAGAAAATGGATTATCTCTCATTTTTTTTTTATGTCAAAATAGAGATTTTGTTCTCTCAAATATATCAAATATGGCTGGCAATGAATTTTTCTAAACATGGAACTCGATAATATGTGCAAAATTGCTTTATGGATATTAAAAATGCTTCAATTTTGTGGAAAAAAGTGTTTTACCTACCATGGATATTACATTTTATGCTATTAAATTTGTTATTTTGACAAAGAAATTGCTGTACACTATAAAATGATTTAGTCCATTATATCTTACCCCCTTTTCAGAAATACTAGCAACACCTTTGTTGTACATATGCACATACAAATATCTGATAGAGGGAGTGTGACAGAACGAGGGTGATGGTAATGAAGGAATTAATATTATACAATATGAATGCCTATCAATATATTGATATGTATGACTATAAGTATACGTACTGGTACAAAAGTACATATTTTTTATATATACATATATATACGCATATATGTATAATTAAATACAATAACGACTGCAACGACGCCAATATACAGATAAATATGCAACCAGACAGACAGAAAGACCGACATGGACAAACTGACAACCATATAAAGTCAAAGAAATGCATATTGCGACACAACACAGATACGCATATACTATATATACTACATACATAAGTACATATGGTATGCACGAGTACATATGGTTTTTACAAAACATATACGCATATGGACAGACAAACAGATAGACAGACATCAACCACATCACATCATCATGGTCAATTCTTATTACTGCAGTACTGCATACCAATCATACATATACACACTTGCACATATACACACACAATTTATGCACTTACATACGAGTATTCATGTACATACATATGTATCTTAAAAGCATGGGTGGGTGGTCATTAGTAAGATGTTATGTATGACCAGTGTCAGCATTAGTACGAGTAAAAATTTCCAAGAGTACAATATTGCACTGATGGATTCAAAGTGCAACAAATAGAAATATGCTTGAGTAGATAAAGAGAATGTGTATAAAGTAAAAATACAAAAACAAAATAAAAAACAACTGATCAATAATACAGTCAGTCATTGTCTTAATGATGTTCAAACCTACCATACTTACATATATGCGAATTTATTTTTTTTAAATATACATTTTTTATAACTGAAAATGGATTTTAATTCAAAATATCTGGATATAAAGAGTAAATAGTAAATTTCTCATATTAATTTCATTGTAGAACTCACATATTCAATATATCATTAACCGATTTCGTACCCTTTTGCTGAATAAAATTGCATAGACAAAACATTTTATAGATCTACGAACATGAAGGGAAAATAATAACAAGACTAGTCAAATCATAATGACAAGAATAATGAAATCAAATCAAACGAATACGGTATGGTATGGGACATATCAATCATGCTCACATGTTGACTTGCTAGAGACGGTATGATCCCATACAGAGAAAATGATCCGTGCCATCAAAATCTAAACGAAGTTGACAAGACAGATTTTTTTTTAGGAAATATCTTGAGGAAGTCAATAATTAGCGGTGCTCTATTACGCCGTTTTTGAAATGTCCACAGGAACGGGGCATCAGAGAATGTGGTCAAATAAACTAGATTTATCACTTAGAGACAGAGCGTTAAAATATCCAAGGCCCGCTCTGACAATTAATGTTATAGAATCACATAATTATATTCAGAGGAAATGCAATTGTATTCTTTCAAACGATGCCCGCAAATTATCGAAAGTATATCAAATGAAGGTAAGTGGCAAATTTTTTCCGAAAATTTAATATAGGTAACTGTCTTCGTGGCATTGCGCGCTAAATGCCAAGGTTTAATTCACATTCCATTCTATCAAATAATCAAAATATAAGGATAACTTTTGGATGCTTTCCCATATTTTCTTCTAACTAAATGTGCCCCAAGCCAAAATATAACATTCGAAAACACTGCTAAAATAATTAATATTTTGGGCTTGGAGTCAAATATGTTTCAAAATGTAATTTTTGTACGATTTTAAAAGATCCAATACCATGTCTTGGAAAAAGTGAAAATGTTCATATTGCTTACTTTCAATGAAGAAGAGCTGCTCCTTTATACAATTATTTCTTGTATACGTTTTCATAAATATGTAGTTTATATACATACTGTTACTTCCAATACTATACAAATTTAATATGCACAATGATAGTAACAATAAAAAAAATCGATCATAGTTGCTTGGAAATTAGTGCCAAAAATATGTAGATGTAAATATAATAATTTAAACAACTAATCGAAATTAATATACAAATATACGATAGAAAGAATATATTGAATGAAATAAAATTTTTATAATTCCAGCAATAATATCTATATTCAATATCCAGAGTTTATTGTCGTCAATGCACCACGGGTGCGAAAAATTATGACTTGAAATACTGCTGCATATGCATATTATCATTTGTGGGAGTGTGTGCGTGAAAATGTAATAAAATGAATAAATGTAATCAAATGAAAAATCAATTGAACAACAAAACAAGACAACAACGATAAATAAATAAGCGGGTGTACTTATAGTGAGCGTAAGTGTGCATTGCATTATTAATTGTCGACAATGAGTTAATACAGCCATATAAACATGTATGTACCTATATACGAGTATGTATATTATATTTACTATCCACAGCCTGATTGATTGAATGACGTTAAATAAGTATAATATGTATAAGAGTATGTACTTTCATATCAGTAGAGTAGAGAGTAAGAGTAAATGAGTAGTGAGTGCATTGCTTCCGCATATAATTTTACTTTACTGTATGCGTATGTGTTCAATGTATGTTATGTATATGAAGCGGCCATGATGATTATTGATATTCTTGTTGTGTCGTCGTTGCATTTTATTGATTTCATAAAATGAATTAACCAAAGTGTCAGAAAGCAGAAACTGGGGGAGAGACAAAGTGTTGAATTTAATTTATTATAAAATTTATGATCAACTTTTGCCATCATGACCAAGCCGTCAAGTAACCAAACCAATAAAACAACTTTTGACCCCGATCGAAACAATATTTGATTTTTCGTTGCTCTTTTTGTATGAGCGCCCATTTCAAGTGTAGAGCTTGTGTGTAAGAAAGTTTTGGTGAACAAATCAATGAAGGCTGGTTATATATTTCACCCCCTAGGAGGAACGGTGTGGGCCAATAGAAAAAAGTTAATTTTATAGGGGAGCCCCGCTTCATTTGATTCATTTTGATTCCCCTAAAGTCGATTCCTGGGTATCTATATGAATATTTGTCGATTTTCAGATGATTTGATGTTCATTTTGTATGCCATTCTACTTAGAGGGTAAGTTTGTTGAAGAATAATGTTGGGACGGTAAAACTAAAGGGGGTCCGCCTAACATTTGATTCCACTAAAGGCGATTTCTGGGCTTCTGTGGGGTTATTACTATGTGTTTTCGAGTTCATTTTATATGGCAGTCTCCTTAAAGGGTGTAGATAGGGAAATTATGTTAGGCGAAAACGTTGGAATTATAAGTCTATGCGATTATTTGTCATATTTAATGTGTTTTTGTGATAATTTTATAGCGGTGCCCCATTGAGAAGGGTCAAGATAGCATATTACTATGTCTGGAAATAATGTTGGAGTGAAAAATTAAATGGGGTTGGTCGCTCTCTGGTAAAATTCTTGGTATTGAATTTTATGCAATTGTCAAATTTGTTCGGGAGACCCCTTGAGCAGTGGAGATAGAAAATAAGTAAGTTCGGAAGAAATATTATGTGGAAAATATTAGTTGATTATATATTTTCAACTTCTAAGAGCAACCCCTAAGCGATGGTGATAGGGGGTAAGTATGTTCGAGAAAACTATTGGGTCATAATTCTCTACCTCTCCACGGTGACTCCAGATCGACCATTTGTCGATATATTTTGCATAATTGGTACAAACAAATGAGGTCATGTCAAGGTCAAGCTCCCAAATCAATTTCATTGTGTTTTTGTTGAATTTAGACTATATGATAAAGGACAATCTTATTTATAAATTACTTACAGAGTTATTGAAAATATAATATCAGACCGATGCACTAATTCCTGTTCAATAGTAAGTTCAAATCAAGCATTTGAAATATTTCGGATTACTAAAAATTTGTATCACGAACCTTATAAAGGATTATTGATATGTTTTTTTGTTGATTACAGATTTCGTTCGCCATCAATTGCTTTCATAATTTACTCCTGTATTCCAGTATCAGATTATCATAATTCTTACCGATTCACAAATAATAAATATAAGATAAAACTGTTTAAATTCACAATATTTTTTTTTTATAGAATCAAACGAATACATGTGCCTATCAACGATTATGTACAATATTTAAAATATTCGTAGGTAATAAGATGATATAATTGCTTAAAGTAAATCCAAGGTAATTAAAAGGAGAAAAAAAAAACAAATAAATACAATTAACAATACTCATAAAGCGCACTGTTGCAGTATTACTTAGTAATATATAAAACAAGCAAAAACAAAAATCATTTAAATATTCTTATATACAATACAATATATGTAAAATATATACCATTGAGAAGCTTGAACAAGTGAATGAGTGGAGAAATGAAACATAAGTAACAACGTCAATATAGTACTCGTAAATTGTATATATGCAAAAACAAAAAAAAAAACAAAAACCATAAAAAAATTAATTTACTAATTGATGAGTCCCTGATCCCAATACGCAAATACTTGTACGTACAACTTGAAATCCAATTAAAAAAAAATACAAATAAAAATGTATAATAATAATAATAATAATAATAACAATATTAATAATAATATTTGGTAATAATAATAATTATTTTGAATAAGAAACATTAGAAAGAGAAGTAACAGCAGTGGCAGAGGTAGCAGCACTAGTTGAAATATGTGTAAATATACAATTGAAGGCAAAACTTATCGAGAAAAAGTTCTACTTGCAAAAATTGTGACAACAACGTGTGTAGTAAACATGGCAACAAAACGACAAAACGACAAAGCGATAGCGATAGAATGACATAAATCTCACACCCGCACTTCATAAATACCTACTACAGAGTATGATTGAAGGAGAATAAATAAACGACAAACGGCTGTCGAAGGTGGATGAATTGATGAGATGAATGATTGAGCAAATGTATGAAATGATGAAATGAATTGAATAATTTGCTATAGATACTCATCAAATATACAACGACGACGACGACGACGACGACGACGACGACGACGACGACGACGACGACGACGACGACGACGACGACGACGACGACGACGACGACGATGACAACGACGCTCATGAGTGGACAAGTAAACAGCAAGTATTGTACTCGTATATTGGCAAACTTATAGGTTGACACACAGTAACTTACAATACTATCAGACAATATACAGTAGTGTATATATGTAGGAAAACTGTATTAAACAAAATATCTATGCAAATTTAAGAAACTCGAGAAAACTTATTAATCTACCCCATTTAATGACGCATTGATTTTGTGTGAATATATTGTATATTATATAATGACTGTTATTGAAGCTGTTATTGAAATATTGCGTTTAAATTTATGAATAATAAACTGCTGAATATTTATACGAAAGTCCATAGACATTCAGTCGGTGGAAGTGAATCTGATGCATTTACTTTGAGTTTCAGTGCTATTCAACATTTTTCATTTTTAAATGTAAACAAAATGTTTACATTTCTTGACTAGGCGATAGTTTTTCACTAAGAGTTTAATCCAGAATCCGAATTACAGTCGCATTGAAAAATTTAGATTATTGTTAAGTGTTAGACAGAAATTTGGAGAAGAAGTTTGTGTAAATTCGATAGTTTGTATAGAGTTGTAAATATGAAATATTTGTTTTGGTCCATTGATCGGAGATCCCCAACAATATTCGGTGATTGAACCCTGTTTGGAACTTGTCAGTGTACCATGTTAAAAGAAAGGCTTATTATGGTCGAACTATTTTTCAAGTAAATGAAATTTAAGCTGGGAGAAAGAATGAAATAAATGTTGGTGGGGTAATTGCCATTTGGTGGGGTAATTGCAAAGAATGCAAACAAGGCTGTGCATTGGGTAGATAAATGCAACTCAATATCCAAAAAAAAAACATTTTTTTTACCACCCAAAACACACCGAAAATGGTTACCTGTCATAATGTACACATTGCACAGTTAATTTTCAAATTTCGTCTTAGGTACCATTGACCTCCATGACTGGTCCGTGATTTCGTTTCTTTTTGAATATTGACTGATATTTATGGCGTTTTCTTTTCTCGAGAAAATGCTACATCTATTCTGTTCTATTGCATATAAATTTGCTTGCTTTCATTTTTATTTCAAAATTTGAAACGCATTGTGTAGATGCTCCTTTTTTAAGAACGTTACCGTTAGAAAAATGAACATTGCCTTATTAACTGCTTAGATATTGAATGCTGAATTATTAAGGAGCAACATTTTTTTCGAGAAAAGAAAACGCCCTTAGTTTCATATTTCCCATATGATTCTCTATACGCTAGAACGATGTTGGGAAATACTACAAACTTATTAAAGTGAGTTCTGGGAGGGTACTCCTCCATTGTTATCCATTGAATCACCATCGCATTAGACTTACAAGGTCCCTAACAAAGTTCAATTGCTTCAGCAATTGAATAGCAAATTACCATCCGTTTCGAAATACCCACAAGTGCGTATTGGGAAGCCACATTTTCATGCAGATTATAAAGGGATGGCTTGGGACAAATGGCTCATTTTTCAAAAATACTACGGGTAACGCCATTTTGGACTGCGCAAAGCACTACACTACAAGATTACTGAGGCACACCAAACCGCACAGCCTATCAAGCGATAAATTTATTGATTGATAAGTGCGATAATTTGGCTCTTTGGAACTGCGATTTGACTGCATTATACGTATTATTATACGATGCCGTGGCTATGTTTTTCGAACCATTCAGTCATCTTGGGAATGTCAATTAGCCGCTTTGGAGCTGCAATTTAACTTCGTCCGGCGAATATCATCCAAGTCATACGAGAGGTAAATACCAAAACCAACAACAAGTTCTTGCAAAACTGGTTTGACCGAATGGGATACTACGAAGCCAACCGAGGTAACCCCATGAATATTATCATGTTTCGCATATAATGGCAAGGTTTGGTGTTTCTATTCTATTATATTCTATTATAATATTCCGATATTCCGAAGAAATTGATTTTTGTTAATTTTATTTTTAATAATTCAAAGAAAACTCATATTCTGTGATTTACAATTTTGATTCATTACAAGTGAAAGTTATATTCCTAAAATCAATATTATTCTTAGTGTGGTACACAATTTTTTTAATTGTGCCCAGTTGCTTTTCTATTAAGCGGTGGACATATTGTAAATTTTTTCTTTTGTATGGGAGAACACTAAACCCCACTGTGCATTAGAAGATAGATTAAGACAGTAGATCTCCTGTAACATCAATTTTTCTGAGCTTTGTCACAGATCTACTTTAATAGCTTTTTCATGTAAATTGTTACTGCCGGAAGAATTGCCAATTGCATGCCGACAGGTACCGATATTATTGTTGTGCTTCAGCCGGTGATTGAACACACGACCTACAGGTCAGAAGGCCAATGCATTTAGCTACAGCACTACTGTGCATTAAGGGGAGGTTCTCCTCTTTTTTTTTTTTTTTCAAAAAATCGACTTTTTTTTTCTTGATGAAATGAAAGGTATAAATGCTTAGAATATTTGTGCAATCGTATTTTTCGATCCACAACATAGTTATCTCACTAAAGAGTCTCTGATGCACTAAGATGCTGATGTGAGTACAATGTAGCATTTTAACTTTAAACGCGTTTATCTCAAAAGCATTTTTTTTATCCTAGCGATTTACTTCATCTAAAATTTTCCTGAAAGAGTATGGTTTTTCGTATGACTTATACCTAAAATAAACATAAACAATTGTTCAATAATTGTCGTTAAACAAAAAAAAAAACTTTAAGAGAAGAGGGTAAAATTGAAATTTTTCTTTAACTATGCATAAATTGGATAATTTTTCTTGAAAACTCTTTATAAATAGGTATAAGTCATAGGAAATTTTATTAACTTGAATATAAAAGTTTTTGATTTCAGTTTACTACAAGTAGCTGCAACCTTGACGTTATCGAACGACTCCTCGCTTTCAAAGGTTGACACGATCCGCCATTTTTGGGCCGCAATATTAGATTTTTTCATCAAAAATTTTTTTTTTGTATTTTTAAAAGTTGTCTTAATAAACCATCAAAACCGTTCGTTCGTATGTCTTTTCATTATCCGACAGTAAACAATCAAATTTCGCTTCATTTTCGGCTAAAAAGAGGAGAACCTCCCCTTAATCAATTCAAATTAAATTAAAACTGTGTTAAGCATATTTCCAGAAAAAATTGCCCTGATTGTCCTCCTATTTCAATTTCTATAATTTAAGAAACACTGATCAGTCGATTTTATATATACTGAAATAATTTAAGAATAAAAATGTTTGCCATATTAAGTCGCCATAATTCTGAACAGTGTAGCAATTAGAATATATCGTCGTCGTCATCGGCTCGGTCGTCTTTGTTATTAACGTCAGCCTAGCACAACCGAATAGACAAATTGAAATCATCACAAATTAAATAGGTACGAGTACATATGTACATAAGTTTATTAAGTAGGTATGACCGAATGAATGACGCTATATAGTATGTATGTTCATCTCATTCGATAATTTTTTTTTTATCTACTACTTCTTTGGAAGCCATTTAGTACATCGAATCCGTCAGTCTATTAGTGAGTCAGTTATTTAGTCAATGTTCTATGTTATGTATGAGCATACTATATAGAAGAATGTATGGTATCATTTTCTAGAGCAAGAGTGTAACGACGTTAGAGATGTTATTTTATGCATACTTTGCTATACATATGATCATGATGTTCAATGGCATGGTTGTGAGGCGCAGTAAGTTTGCATACACTATACATATACATGCATAGAGAATGTGGTGACGGCTACAATAATAATGATAATGCGATGACGACGACAACAATAGCAACAAGAAAATAATAATAATGAAAAAAATAATGCGAAAATTCCAGATTTCAATGAAGCGCTTCTTTCTGCTTTGTTCGTAATTTTCTCATCTTTAAAATAAATAATTTCATAATTGTTTTTGCTTTAAACAGTTCAAAACTACTAGCATGCGAGTAAATATTCTCATGGAAAGAAAAAGCAACAGACATACGTACCTACGTATTTGTGTACATATGAAAATAATTATTTCAATATCTTCTGTAGTTTTTAAATGTACGAGTATCTATGAGTATCATTGCTACTTCTAATTTGTACGAATATGGAACGCTTAACTCATTTTAGCTATTGCTTGCTCGACGCAATTCTCGTCGTATATGTATGCTTTCGAATGTATACATTCTTTCAAATAAGTACCCGGAAATTCTCATTTCCGGAAATTTTCATTTTTAATTTTCCCTCAGAATATTTCAAAATTTTTTTTTTCCCAGGTTGGCACAACTGTCAGCCACTATTCTGTGAACAAAGAGTTTGTGTGAAATTTTGTGTTTCAAACGAAATTTCTTGTGCCAAAACGTTGGAAATGTTGAAAAAAACATTTGGTGATTCAACCATGTCGAAAACTCAAGTTTACGATTGGTATAAATCCATATTTTATCCATAGTAAAAATCGCAACGCACACAAAAGGTTGACTTGTTCCTAATGACGCCGTAACCAAACTAAATGACACATAGCAATAAAAATTCACAGAATAGTGGCTGACAGTGGTGCCAACCTGGAAAAAATTTTATTTTGAAATATTCTTAGAGGGAAAATGAAAAATGAGAATTTCCGGGTACTTATTTGACATAATGTATATTGTTTTAAATAATTTGCTCTTATTGTTGTTGTTTGTGTTATTCATATTATTATTATTATTATTATTATTATTGCCATTGTATTGCATGTACTCCAATTGACGAAAGATAAAGATAGAAAGACAAAGAGTGGAAGTGAGTGCAAGCGAAATGAAAATTATGTATTCTGAGAATATATTTTGTGTTGTCGATTCTCTTATTCTTCTTATTTTGCTTCTGTTTCATCATGATGTACACAATCGAAGTGATTTCAAATTAAATGTGAAATGTCTCCCTCCCACCATATTGTTAAGTACATACATACATATATTCGTAGATATAAACAACACTCGTGTTATTACTCTCCCGCTCTCATCGATTCATCCGTATGTCCTATAGTATATGCGTATTATGTACTATATTTATTCTCAAGAAAATCTTCAATTAATTTTTGTGTGTATTTTTTTTTTCGAATTTATTGGCTTCACTAAATAATGTGGGTGTAGGGTTGGGGTGGTGTATGCGATAGAAATGACTATCGGTCACAGTTATAGTGGCTACAGTCTATGGTGCCAATTACAATCGAATATCGTAGGCACTTTCGATTATGTATATATATACGTGTGTATTAATCTATATCATTAGAGTGTACCTTACTTTTCGAAATCGTTATTAATTTACTAACTCGCTATCTTTACTCTTTAACGAGACTTCCATACAAAATGAAATTAAAAGATACTAAAAATCTACAAATAACTCTAAGATTGCTCTGAAATCCACTTAAGAGATGTGAAATTTATGATCGATCTCTAATTTTCTTGTTTTATTATTGATTGATGGGTCAAAGATAAGAACAATAATTTTTGGAAAAATTGGTGGAGAGAAAAAATTAATAGGATTAAGTAATCTAACTTAAATCTAAATTAATTAATTCAAATAGGTTAGCATTTCAATCCCCTTGAGGCGATTCTGACTATTTTAATGAGTGTTTTACTTACTTACTTACTTACTTATGTGGCCATAACAACCGAATATCGATTTAGGCCGAAAATAACATGCTTCGCCAGCCATCTCTGTTCTTCGCTAGCTGGCGCCAGTTAGAAATTCCAAGCGCCGTCAGGTTCTCCATTACTTGGACTTTCCACCGGAGGTTTGGTCTTCCTCTTCTGCGCCGTCCTCCAGCGGGTTCCGAATATAACACCTTCTTAGCTGGAGCGTGTTCTTCCATTCGCTCGACATGACCTAGCCAGCGCAGCCGCTGGATTTTGATGCGGTTTACTATATCAATATCGGCATACAGCTTGTACAGCTCATGGTTGTACGATACTTTATTCGGTACTCGCCACCAACGCAAATAGGTATAAAGATCTTGCGTAGGACTTTTCTCTCGAAAACTCCAAGCATTCGCTCATCCGAGGTGGAAATTGTCCAGGATTCAGCGCCATATGTGAGAACAGGCATGATGAGAGACTTGTAGAGTGTAGTTTTCGTTCTTCGAGAGAGGGTTCGACTTCTCAATTGCTTACTCAGCCCAAAGTAACACCTGTTAGCAAGAGTTATCCTACGCATGATCTCCAAGCTGACGTCATTACTGCTGTTAATGCTGGTTCCAAGATAGACAAAGTCCCTTACTACTTCAAAAGCGTAGTTGTCAACAGTGACGTGCTGTCCAAGACGCCAGGACTCTTTGTTTGTTAACACTAGATACTTCGTCTTGCCCTCGTTCACCGTGAGACCCATCCGACGCGACTTTCTTTCCAACTCTGAGAATGCTGCACTGACTGCTCGCGTGTTCATGCCGATTATGTTAATATCGTCGGCATACGCTAAGAGCATGACACTTTTGTTGAAGATAGTGCCATTATGTCGTAGATCAGCAGCTCGTATTATTTTCTCCATAATAAGATTGAAGAAGTCGCATGATAACGAATCACCTTGTCTGAAACCCCGTTCGGTATTAAACGGTGCGGAGAGGTTCTTCCCAATTTTCACTGCACAACGGGAGTTATGCAGTGTCATTCTACAAAGTCGAATGAGCTTTGCAGGAATACCGAACTCAGACATTGTTGCATAGAGGTAATCCCTTACCGGACTGTCGAAAGCGGTTTTATAATCAACAAATAGGTGGTGTGTGTCGATCTGTTTTTCTTGGGTCTTCTCCAGGATTTGGCGCAGTGTGAAAATCTGGTCGATGGTGGATTTACCAGGTCTGAAGCCACACTGATACGGTCCAATCAGGTTGCTGAGCATAGGCTTCAACCTTTCACACAGTACGCTCGATAGAACCTTGTATGCGATGCTCAGGAGACTTATTCCACGGTAGTTGGCGCAAATTGTGGGGTTTCCTTTTTTATGTACAGGACAGAGAACACTGAGCCTCCAATCATCAGGCATGCTTTCATCCGACCATATTCTGCTTATGAGCTGGTGCATGCGGGTGAGCAGCTCATCGCCTCCGGTCTTAAACAACTCGGCAGGCAGGCCATCAGCACCTGCAGCTTTGTTGTTCTCCAGCCTTAAAATGACCGTTTCAACCTCGTCATAGTCGGGTGGTGGAACATCAACAACATCATCTGTTATGGGGGTTATCGGGCAATCTCCTCCACTGGCGGAATTGTTCGTAGCATCGCCATTCAGTAACGTGGAGAAGTGTTCCCTCCATAGGCTCAGTACACTCTGACAAGAAGAGGCTCCGGGATTTAAACCTCCACTCAGGCGCTTGATCTTTTCGAAGAATTTTCGAGTCTTATTCTTGTCGGTACACATCTCTATCTCCTCACACTCAGGTCTTTCCAACTCCCTCTTCTTGCGCCTGAAAAGACGTCTCTCTGCACTCCTTTTCTCTCTGTACCGCATCCTTAACAGCTCGCGTTGCGCCTGCACGCATTGTTTTAATTTTCCTAAATTTAACTTGTTGAATAAACTATGCTCTGATTAAGTCATATTGATGGTGATTTCAGGGACTTAACTTAATGTGCCTGTGTAACTATTTTATTTCTTCATAACGAGTACTAAATGCCAGACAATTTCAGTGATACTTGTATTATCCTACCAACCCAGTACTATTTTCTATGAATTATGAACGCAAAGTGTGAGGGATATATTCATAATAAGTTCATGAATTTTCATAATAAGCTTTATAATTTTGCACAAATATTTATTAAAGACAAAAAAAAAAGAAAGGTAAGAAAATAAGGAAAAGGTTCATCCAAACAAGGGACACTCTAATGGATATACATATATCAGATATTTGCTGTTGTTGCCTTTGTTATTAGTATTGTTTACAGTATTGTTTTACTATCTTTCTCTCTCGCACGCTCTCTGTTTATTTGATTAATTTGCTTGTTTTATTATTGATCGATTTGATCGATTGTCGGTTTGCCAGGAAAAAATACGCTGGAAAATTTGTTGAATATTCTATTGATTTGTTTATGAAATTTATAGTTTTTTACTTATTTTTTCCACGAAATTATTATTGCTTTTAATTTTGAAACTAATCTAAATAAATAGTACATAGAGGATGAGGCCATATGGTTTCATTCATACAATATATATTACGTTTGTACATATTTTGTGTAAAATATAGCGCAAACAAATTGTTTTTTTATAGTTTAACCAATTATATGTAGTTATTATATTTAGTTCAATATCACACGAACTAATCAAATATTGCTAGGATTTTTATTTAATAAATACATATGTATGTTATACTAATTCACTAATTCACATTACATTACATTATGAACAATTTCATCACTCGTTATATACTGTAGTGTAGTTGCACACAGTCACTAAATAGTGAATAGGACTGAAGTGAATGAAACGTTTCTTTACCTTTCACGTTTTGGATGAATCACCGGTTTGGAGACTGACGCTTTCATCAAATATTTCCTACAAATAAAGCTCCAGTAGTAAAAATTCTAGATCTTTTTCACCTGTGAGACCCAATGAAGTCGGCACCATTAAAAGCTGAAGGAACATGACTTTCTTATAGAAGCATGCATCAACTGTAAGATGGAAAAAGGCATTCGATACGAAGCGAGTTTGTCTGAAGCCATCTTCGGTATTCAATACAAGATCTTTACAATATGTAAGAATAAATTTTTTAAAAAATTTGATATGGAGTCTGCTTGTCTGAAGCCGCATCCGTTATTAAAGACACGTTCTCTAAAATGTTCATTGTTATACCAGTGAAGATCAAACAAGTTACGTATAAATATGGAATCCAAAAATGTTTTTTAAAGAAAAATAGGTGCTGGTTTGACTTTCCAAAGTACTTTCCTGTGAAAACTCCTAAGCTATATGGGTAAAATTCAAATTTATTAATCTTAATTTCAAGTCATTGGCGTAGCCATGGGGAGATCAGGAAGGTAAATCCCTCCTTGGCTGATGGACTTGTTAAAAAAAAAATAATAATAATATAAAGATATTTAAAATTCATTCATTAAAAATTTCTTTTACATGTTTTCCATCTTATGCCTGCCTTGCCCTAGCGCTTCTGGTTACGCCACTGTTTCATGTACATATGTAATTAAGTAAACAAATTTATTAAAAAATTATTATTTTTTTAAATTAGTTAATTAATTTCATTTGAAAAAAAATTAAATAGTTTTACTATTTATTTAGTCGTAGTTTAATAATGAATTTACATATATTGTATATTAAAATCAATCTATATTGTCATATTTAAATGGGTCGAAAAATTTGTTGCAATTTTTTTTTCATATTCAACAAAATCGTGAAACACTAGGATGGATTTAAAAAAAAAAAAATTGTTTTAGCCCCATGGTTTCTTAAACAAATATTCTTAGAATCAATGATAGTTTTCTTTTATGTCATATGGTATCTCACTTTTTTTTTTTGGCATACAATTTGCACCCAGCCTAATGTACATATGTATAATATATCGTATGAAATTAAAATAATATACAATATAATAATTATTGTAGTACATCCGTAGCAAACTGAATTTATGCAAATGTTCGTCGAACAAAAAAGACGAAAACTAATGAAAAAATCTCCTTACAGTCGGCTGGGGCCGACCAAACTATACCCTGCATATGTAGATTTATGTATAAAAAGTTTACTCGAATTTCCAACTTTTCTTTTATTTCCACTTTTCGAGAAACAATTTTTGCATATACTACTAATTTACACCCGAAATATGGTTGACTTTGACGAAGTAAAAGGATTTTAAGATAATTCCGAGGCTTAGTATGGGAGCTATATAAAAAGTGGGCGTGGCTTACCACTTTCTAGTAAATCCAATTCATTTTTCAATGTTAATCCACACCTTAAATTTGGTGTCCTACGTTGAATAGTTTCTAAGTTATGGTGGTTAACATTTTTGTTTAATTTCCTCAACTTTGTATGGGAGCCCCAATAAGAAGTGGGCGTGGTACGCTGATTTTTCGCCAGATTATTTCCGACTACGATATTAATTTAAGAGTCAATTATGGTTATTGTAGACATAAGATTGCCTAAGTTACAGCTGTTTCAATTTAAAATTTGTATGGGGGCTACGATAAACACTGGGCGTGGTGCGCCCATGTTCTGTGAGCCTAATTGCTCGTACAATACTAATCCATACCTTAAATCTCGTTATTCTACGCTGAATAGTTTGCAAGTTATAACCGGTAACATTTTTTTTAATTTCCGCAACTTTGTATGGGAGACCCAAAAAGGAGTGGGCGTGGCACATTGATTTTCTGCCATATTATTTCCGACTACCGTGTTAATCTAAGTGTAAATTATGGTTATTCTAGACAGAAGATTGTAGAAGTTACAGCAGTTTCAATTTAAAAGAAGTACAGACACTTTGTATGGGAGCTACGCTAGAAAGTAGACGTGGCTCATCCACTTTTGGTGAGGTTATATAGTAGTATAATATAACTCTATGTGCAAAATATTGTTGTCCCAAGTGGTATATTGTGTGAGTTATAGCAAGTTAAAGATTTTTAAAATTTCGAGGTTAGTCGCTTTGAATGCTTGGTGTGGGCGTAGTTATTGACCGATCATGCCCAATATCAATCCCCTCCGTACCCTTGGATCATAGATTACTTATGCCAAATTTCATCGAAATAGCTCAATATTTACTCAAGTTATCGTGCGAACCAGCCAGGTGACAGACAGACGGACGGACGGACGGACGGACGGACGGACGGACGGACATCGTTAAATCGAAAATTTAATCGACGCTGATCACGAATATATATCCATGTCTATATCTCCGGAGATTCCTTCAAGTGGACACAAACATCTGACCGAAATGAATATACCATGCATATTGCATTATGCAGGGTATAAAAATGGCAATCAAAATGAATTAAAATTATTTAAAATAAATATTGCTTACATTCAATTGCTGTCCAAATATCATTCATCCACTGCTCTCCAACAAAGAATCGTACAGAGTAAGTACATTATGCATTTTATGCGTTTTTAATTTTTGTGTATGTAATGTATTGAATGAAAAACAACAATAAAAACCATATAGCATATTTGCATAAGTGCACATACTTATACATAACATACATACATAATTTAATATTATTTACGAAAAAAAAAAGAAAAAAAGAAAACGGTATGGCGAATTATTCGCATACTCTTGATTTACATAATTAATTAAAATGTATCTCACAATATATATATATATATATATATATATGTATATATATATATATATGTATATATATATATATATATATATATATATATATATATATATATATATATGTATATATATATATATGTATATATATATATATATATATATATATATATATATATATATAAAATACATACATAATTTAATATTATTTACGAAAAAAAAAAGAAAAAAAGAAAACGGTATGGCGAATTATTCGCATACTCTTGATTTACATAATTAATTAAAATGTATCTCACAATATATATATATATATATATATATATATATATATATATATATATATATATATATATATGTATGTATATGTATATATATATATATATATATATATGTATATATATATATATATATATATATATATATATATATATATATATATATGTGGCACTTCAAGCCCCGAAGGGCTCATTGGCCGAGCTTCTCTTCAATTACTGTTGTGCGTGTTAAATTTTTGGACAGTATCAGAAGGGACCTACTTATTTGAGCCGGTTCCGAACGGCAGAACCCTTGCGACATCACTTTTTCTGAGCTTTGTCACAGAGTTCTTTTAGAAGCTTTTTCATGGCAACTTGTTACTGTCGGAAGAATTGCCAATTGCTTGCCGACAGGTGGGTACCGTTCGAAAGAAAAATCTTTTCGTTATTAAATTTGTTATGCATGACCCGGGGATTGAACCACGACTACAGATCAGAAGGCCAACACACTAACTACTGAGCCACGGCACCACAATCACAATAATTGTATTAATTATTCATGGAAAAAAAAGTTGAACAACTCTATAGAAAAAAAAACAACAACAATTATATTCATATTATTAAAATTAATAAAAATTTTATAAATATATACATTTGTTTTTTATTGCATATTATAATAATAATAATTTTTTTTTTTCCAATATACGCCTGCCATAATTTAAGTGTTAAAAAGTGAGGCCTCAATTGGTTAATAATTACTGAAGTAAAGGGTTATCCATTTCGCGGTTTCAAAAGTATAGGGCTAGAATTCGACATCTGTAAAACTGAGTTGTTAAAACAATTTCTTTCTTTTTCAGTTCAAAGTCTGACATTTGCGAAAATGGATCGCTTAGCTATCGCACAACGCATTAAAATTGTAAAAACCTACTACAAAAATGATGATTCTGCCACAGCCACATAGCGTGCTTTAAGAGGAGATTATGGTTTACATAATCGTCCAATTACGCAAGCAATTGGCAAAATTGTGAAGAAATATGAAGAGACTGGATCGGTTATAGATATTGTAAGGCCTGTGCATCATCGTTTCGCTCGTACCACCGAAAATATCGCTGCTGTAAGTGAAAGTGTTGCCGAAGACCCGAATGTGTCGATTCCTCGTCGTTCTTAGGAATTAGGACTGTCTTACGGCACATTATGGCGTATTTTGCATTTGGATCTACACCTGCATCCATATAAAATCCAGCTCACACAACAACTGAAGCCAGTTTACCATTCTCAACGTCGTAGATACATCGAATGGGTGCTTGAACAACAGGCGGTGGACGGCGATTTTTCGAACAAAATTTTCTTCACCGACGAAGCACATTTCTCACTCGGTGGGTATGTTAACAAACAAAATTGTCGTATTTGGGGTTCTGAGAATCCTCAAGTAATTGAAGAGAGGCCACTACATCCACAAAAAGTCACTGCTTGGTGCGCTCTTTGGTCCGGAGGTGTGATTGGACCTTACTTCTTCGAAAACGACGATGGAACGACTGTCACCGTCAATTCGGAGCGTTATGGTCATATGATAACCGACTTTTTTTTGCCTGCTATTGAAGAATACGACTTAGAGAATATGTGGTTTCAACAAGACGGTGCCACATGTCACACAACTCGAGCGAATATGGCTTTATTGCAAGACAAATTTTCTGGCCGCGTAATTTCTCGTCGTGGCGATATCAAGTGGCCACCAAGATCATGCGATTTGACACCGCTTGACTTTTTTTTGTGGGGCTACGCGAAAGACCGTGTTTATGCAGATAAACCTTTAACTCTTGAGCACCTAAAAACCAATATTCGTCACGTTATGGCTGAGATACCGCCCAATATGTGTCAAAAAGTGGTCTAAAATTACCTCAAAAGAATCGATACTTGCAACAATTCGCGTGGTGGTCATTTAAATGATGTAGCACACATGATGTCAACGTTCAAACTTTATAATAAAAAAGAAATATCATGATAAAAAATATTTTATATGTGTTTTATTTACATTTACTTTTGAAACCGCAAAATGGATAACCCTTTACAATAACAAGAGGTGTGATTCAAAAAGAAATTTAATCACAAATATTTTACTATTGTGGTATAAAAGTATGAAAATCTGTCGATATTGAAACACATCTACTCGAATGTTGTTCCAATGTTTCTTTATTAGAGATATCTTATACACCCAAATGAATATTACTAGTGTATGATATCTCGGGTATTGCCTTAAAGTGCTTTCCTTATACTTCTTATAGAATCAGTCTATCGAATAGAATTTATAGAATTTTTAATATGGTGTGTTTTCTTTATTTACTATGAAAACATACATCTAGAAGGGATTTCGAGAATTGAAATGTATTTTGGTAAAGAGGTTCCATCGACTTGAATTTATTTGTATTAAAATCAATGATCCAAAAGTGATAATTTTGATACCGAAAATAAATATAATTAAGTAATAATTGTTTGAAGTCATTAGCATTCATGCATCTCAATATATAAAATATAGATAACTTTCAAGAATGGAGCATATATGTATTCGTATATGCTAAATCCTAGAACTTATACAACGTAGATAATTTTAACATAAATAATAACAATAACAACAGGATTAATATATCCTCATTGTTATATGAACATGATAATTTATGTACAATACTGTTTGAAATTAAAATAAAATCAAATTATGTACAATATTATTGTTGTTAGTAGCAATTTTATATATTGTACTTGTAGTAAATAGTTTTTGTTCTATTTAATTGTTGTTGTTATCTTATAGGGCTTAATAAATCCAATAGACTTTATGTACGCACTCAAGTATGTGTTTATGTATGAATGTACATAAATATGAACTTATGTTCATTTGTAAATCTCAAGTCAAAAGCATGACACTCAGACCCTTCAATTCAAACCAACTGCATGATATGTCTGTTTATTGCTATGAATTTACAATTGTAGAATAATTTTATCCTAAATATTATATATTAGTAATGCTTCCCTTATTCTAATTTGTTGAGTCTACATTTACAATAATGGTAGTATGTTGGTAACTGTCTATTTGTCTGCTTGTCTGTATTAAATTTAATTGAAATATCATATCATCAACACTTGATTATAACAAAGATTGTACAAAATCCATTTATGCACTGCACGTACTAGGCTTTATTTCACTAATTTCCAATCGTTATTGATTTATCTTGTTTTTGACTTCTCTTTATAACATCTGATATACTTATTAAAAAGTTTTCGAACTAAAAACCTTGAATACATATTTGTGACTTTCATTAGATATTTTTTACATAACATTAAAGTTATATATTATATTATATTGGCATTTATTTAGTTATGAATCATCCCCCACTTCGTTTATTTCTTGATAAATTAAAGACTTGAAAATATGAAAAATGTCTGCAAGCAAAAAATACAGGAATACCACCTGGTGGTTTGTTGTATTGGATCTATAACTTAATTCGTGCTTTTTTTTTTTTTTTTTAAATTTGTACTTTTATTTAAGAAAAACATTACAACAGTATTATTCAAAGTATTGCCCATCTGAAGCTATGACTTTTTCCCATCTTTCTGGCAATTTCTGGATTCCATCCCAAAAGAACTGCGCCGGCTTTGCGACCAAGAATAAATCAAGCCAATTTTTAATACATTGTTCTGATGTGAACCTTATTTCAGTGAGGGCGTTCTGCATCGATCGGAATATATGGTAGTCGTACGGGGCAAGGTATGGGCTATAAGGCGGATGGGGCAAAACTTCCCAGCCGCTGTTTTCCAAGTAGTTTTTGACCGGTGTTGCAACATGAGGCCGAGCGTTGTCATGATGAAAAATTATGGACTCATGTCTGGTCGCATATTCCGGGCGTTTTTCGGCTATTGCTCTCTTCAAACGGACTAATTGTGTTTGGTAGCGTTCTCCATTAATGGTTTCACCCGATTTTAGCAGCTCATAATACAGCACACCTTTCTGATCCCACCAAATACAGAGCATTACTTTAGCGCCATGAATATTCGGCTTTGCCGTTGATTTGGCTGGTTGGCCGGGTTTCACATATGATTTTTTTACGCTTGGGGTTGTCATAATGGATCCATTTTTCATCACCAGTAATAATCCGATGCAAAAATGACTTCTTTTTGTGGCGTTCAGCAGCATTTCGGATATGCAAAATCGCCTTTCAACGTCTCTCGGCTTCAGTTCATGTGGCACCCGATTTCCTTGCTTTTGAATGTATCCGGCTGCTTTTAAACATTTTGAAATGGCTGCTTGAGTGACTCCCAAAGATTCTGCAAGCTCTCCTTGTGGTTGGCAACAATCTTCCTCGAGTAATGCTTCCAGTTCTTCATCTTCAAACTTTTTTCGCTGCCCAGGACGTTCTTCGACTTCCTAGCCAAAATTACCACTTTTAAATAGTGCAAACCATATTTGGCACGTTCGCTCAGCTAGAGCATGTTCACCATAAACTTCCACCAAAACACGATGACTTTCGGCAGCAGTTTTCTTCATATTAAAGTAATGAAGAAGAACTCCCCGCAAAAACACTTTTTCAGACACAAAGTTCGACATATTTGAGTGAAAAAAAATTATTGTTGTTTACGCTTCAAATGAATGGCATATACTGAGAAAGACGCACAATGATAGTAGCTTTCCAACGCATGTTCGGAATATTGGAACGATGGAATAATAATCAATTTACGCCATCTCTTAGCAAACCGCAAGAATTAAGTTATAGATCCAATACAAAAAGTTAGCAACATGTTTAGGTCTTCAGAGTCATTTGCGTTGTTAAGGCATGCGTTTACCTTCGAGCAACTTGATTTGATCTTATACACATACATATTTAGGACACTAATTACTAATAGGTATGGTTACACTTCAGTGTGTGTATATCGTACAAGGATTTATATTAGTATAATCAAAATCAATAATTTGCTTTCTAAATGTTTTCTATGTACATATGTACATATATACATAAGTATTTACTGATGTAATATTGTATTATTATTTTCTACATAGACATGTACATACTATCGTATGTATGTATAATAATATCTATTGAAAACATCAGCAATTGAGGCTAATCACAAATGATAACAATTTTACGCTTGCACCTACTCATCTACTCATTCTCACACATACTATTTACATATTGTTCATGCAGAAGTGCATATGTACGATGTTGTACACTCTTATATTGCATATGTTCAGGTATATAAACATTAATAATAATGTGGTTATGCAAAATGTATATGTGTCGATAAATACATAAGTTGTCATATATGAGTATGCTATGTATTGTATAGTATTTACATATGTTGCAACCAATTGTATGCTTGTACATAAATTTACTTGTTTACATACATTGTAAGTGTATTTATGCTAAATTCAGGCATATGTACAGTTGAGATTTGCGGTTATATGTATATTTAAATGTGCAGTTATTACCGATGTTGTTTCAATAATACTCATTATATACATATGTATGTATTTATGTATTGCTATATAAATATGTACAATATGAATACCATCTACCGAATGGTATGACACTTGGTACCATATTACCAGCACTATATTCCAGTTCACTGTACTTTAGTAAAAGATGATGTATGAACTGTTGTTTCATAACATAATATTCAAGCAGAATAATATATATATAACGCCATTTAATGCAATCTAATGTCGTTGGTTACTGTAGATTGTTTATAATGTAGATCACTTACAAACTTATTGGCTAGCACTAGTGTTCAAAATCATCGGACTGGATGATTGAATGAAGTGGTTTTTAGGCAAATTTATTTTTATTCATCAACATAGTTGTCAGCGAGAGCCATACACTAGGTGTAGTGAGTTTACATCATTTCGATGCTTTCAAAGCAAACGTCCAAACCTTCGATATACGCCTCGTTTTCTGCGATGACTTTTTCATTCGATCTGAACCTCTTTCCCTGGAGGTTTGGGAACAGATAATGTTCGCTGGTAGCCAAGTCTAGAAAATACGTTGGGTGAGTAACCAAATCGAATCGTAATTGGTCAAATCGCTTTCAAAGACATGTGTGCATAATACTCTTCTGTGACTGTTCTTCCCTTCTACAGATAATCGATATATATTATGCCATGTGCATCCCAAGAAACGGTGGACACAAAACCTTCCCTGCTGTGCATTAGTTCTTTGGTCGGCTTTTGTGGCTTTTCGTGCACTCTTCAGACTCTTCCTATTAGCCTCAGGCATATGGTAATGGACCCACGTTACATCCATCGTCACAAAACGTCGACTGCGCTGCAACAACGCTAAATCGACGTTTTGGTCTACGGTCAGCAAACGCGGCACCCATCGCGCCGATTGCTTTTTCAACTCCAAAATATCGTGCGAAGTGTATCCCACCCAACCGTTTTTGAATACCCATGACCTATGCTAACTTGGTCAACTTAACTTTTGTGTGCTCATATTTAACAAATATTTGTAGTATTTTGGAGGAGTTCAAAACAGAAAGGTGTTCTGCTCTGAAAAAAGCATACCTAACCTTCTGAGCAGAAGGCCCAAATGATGCAATTCGAACGAAACATACAAAATATTTACTTTCGAGGACAAATGTTTAAGAACATCACTTTGGTTGGTCAACTTTTCCAGAGCTTATCCCATATTTTGAGAATGGCTCAAAATTTTGTATTTCCCATCATACAATTTATTGACTAAGAACTGTTCCTTCGGGCAAAAATAATCATATTACTGTTGATGACTTGCCAGATATTGATCTTAGTTCGATGATATAATGTGAGAAAGAATTTGAAATTGTAGGTTAAAAATTCCCAAAAATATTTGAATTAAATTCGGAATTTTTTTGTCCATCATCTTCACCCTAATTCATCACCCATTTTGTTTCACCCAGCAATCTTCCTTTTACAGCTAAAAAGGAGCAAATTTCCTACATATGTAATACGCTTCAACTTACCTGAGCACTTGTTGTAGTTGTGTTAGACACTTTTCAATTTTACGTGAACGTATTTTTGAACCATATTTTATGCTGCTATTGCCACTGCTGTTGCTGATGGTGTTGTTATTATTTTTGATGTTATTTAGTGTTTTTGGTTGTTGAAATTTGAATTGTTTCATTTTGATAAAATTTATTTTATTCGAAGTTTATATCTCATTGGTTGCACATACTTAGTTTTCAATACCTTAGCCTTATTGTTTCACAATAGAATATTTGAATAAGACAAAACAAAAAAACAAAACTCAAATAAAAAATCAATACAATACTGCAATATTATGTTCTAACCGGAATATTTTAGAATATATGACACCAGCGACGACGATTGATCATAATCACTGAACGCAAACACATTTTCAATATAAACACATATAAATTCCGGGAAGTGTTTGCTTGTTGAACGACTTTAAAATACTGTGTTTGTGCGCGCGCTTTAAACTGAAATTATGATTAAGTCAATTGACTCTATGTATGAATGTTAAAATATACTATGTGTGTGTATTCTGTGAGTAACTCTTTTTTTTTGTATTTTCTTTCTTTCTCTTATATTTTCATGCAGAAATATTAAGTTGCAGCAAATGACATATGGCTAATAATAATAATAATAATGGTTGCGTTGTTATTATTTATATTTGGTTTACTTTTAATAATTAAACTATGATCTTTGTATACTGATTCTATAGCGAGGGAAGATAGACACATTAACGAATGTGTTAACAGATTGTTTGCTCTTTAATAAACAATGAGATTCAAGCCGTCAACAGTTTCACTTTGGAATTGATGATGATAATATTGTTTCGAAAGTGCAACAGTCAAATTAACATTAATTAAAATTAAACCCAGTGTTTATTTTTGTTTATTTTAATTTGATAAAGTCTGGAACTTTCACATATTTCATTCTACTTACGAGGCCTTGTTATGTACAAAGGTAAAATGCATTACTACATTGATGGTTTTCTATCAACAAAGATGACAAATAATTGTTGCACAGTATAATTGATTTCCTATGCTGTTGCTCATCATTTGAAATCTATTTATTCTGGAAGATAATACGGTGACTCTATGAAATCGTTTACTGCTTATTGCCTATATTTTGCAATAATTAAAACAACAACAGCAATAACAACAATACTCTTAATACTACTAATAATAAAATAATCTAAACAAGTGTTTGAGACATTTTTTTAAAGTTCATCACACATATGGAACGCTTTGTGTTCCATAATACTATATACTTAGCCTTCTTATGGAATCGTAAAGTACGTGCTTCACAAGCACAAGTGAATCGGTGGGGTAGGTGGTACTGTCTGGTCAAGTGTTATGTGATATGCTTGAAATCTGTTTTCATCTATTGTATTTGTATACTATATAAATATATTATACATTGTGAACACTACATACTCGTACATACAATACATATAGATCGCATTGCTATTGATAATTGTACAACTGCTGCTTCAGCTGCCTCTAACTGCTCAATATATTTAGTCGTATGTAAGTGATTTGTATTTTCTTAATAGGTATATTTGTTTTATTGTTATTTGCCAAGTTTTACAATAATTATTATATATAACTATATTTTTTTTTTTTCTAAATTATATCATCTGTTACAGTTGATTATTATCGCAGTTTCGAGAAACGAAATGTGGTAGAATTTGTATTACACCATTCATTATCAATTACGTCAACATGTCGTTTTCAAAATATACTTTCGTCCAACAATATTTAGCCCTTTTGTGAATTGAAATATTTAACAAATAGTATTGTTGATAATAATAATAATTCCATCCATCTTATTGATCAAACTCGTATTTGCATACAATATTTATTAAAAAGTTTTCTTAAATACCTTCAAGACTACGAAATACTGAAAATTATTATTTCAGAAAGAAATTGATACATGTGAGTATTTGTGACTAATTGGAAGCAAATTATTTTTTTCAAGTAGTAAATTATATGTATCAAAGGGTTAATGAGGAATAGAAAATAATGAAAATTAAAATACACCTTAAAAAATTAAAAAATATATGTACTTTTCTGCATTAGGCAATCTATTATGAATGCGTTCATATACATATATGAAGGCGCCGTGGTCAAAACGGGATTCCAGATAATTTTAGATAAGAAATTTTTGCGTTAAATTGAAGGTTCTATTTAGCATAGTTAGAATCATCCGATTTAGGTCAAATATACACCGTTTGGGTGCCGTAGCTCATTGGTTAGTGTGTTGGCCTTCTCATCTGTAGGTCGTGGTTCAATCTCCGGCCAATCCATAACAAATTTAATATTGAAAAGATTTCGAACGGTACCCACCTGTCGGCAAGCAATTGGCAATTCTTCTGACAGTAACAACTTGCCATGATAAAAAGCTTCTAAAAGAACTCTGTGACAAAGCTCAGAAAAATGTGATGTCACAAGGGTTCTGCCATTCGAAACCGGCTAAAATAAGTAGGTCCCTTTTAATACTGTCCAAAATTTAACACGCATAACAGTAATGGTAGAGAAGCTCTGCCAATGAGCTCTTCGGGGTTTTAAGTGCCACATATTTATTTTTTTAATGCATACAGCGATACTAAAATGTGAATTTTACTTGCTTCAAAGCTGTTCTATAATGTCTTATGTTAGCAAGGTATTGATTAATTTGCTGCTGGGTATATATAATAATTTTTTCTGAAAAACATGGACGAAATAAAAACTGATCCGATAAGCTATTATTTTATTCAAAAACAAAAAAAATTCTTTCTGAAATTTGGATATTTTAAAGGGTTTTCCATATGGGACATAACAATTTCGTATCTTTATATGAACACCCTTAAAGTTGTTTAATCAACTGTCAATGTCAAAACGTTAGTTAAAGTCAACATTTTCATCAAGGTAAAGTTCACGAACCAGCAACGTTTGGAAATTATTAAAAATTACTACCGAAATTCTGAGTCGGTGGTCGCAACTTTAAGAGCGAAAAATCGTCTTCAGCGATGAAGCTCATTTCTGGCTCAATGGCTTTGTCAATAAGCAAAATATGCGTTATTGGTCAGCAACAAACCCACAAGTGCTTCTTGAGAAACCGTTGCACCCGAAAAAAGTTACTGTTTGGTGTGGTATTCATACCGGAGGTGTGATTGGGCCGTATTTTTTCGTGGATGAAAACGACCGTCATGTTACCGTCAATGGAGAGCGCTATCGTGCTATGCTGGAAGATTATTTGTGGCCAGAATTGGATGAACTTGACATCAGCGATATGCGGATTCAACAAGACGGTGCCACTAGCCACACTGCATACGTCACAATCGATTTATTGCAAGGCAAATTCAGTGAACGTGTTATCTTGAGAAATGGTCCGGTCGAATGACCGTCTCGTTCATGCGATCTAACACCATTGGATTTCTATTTTTTGTGGCTTTATCAAGTCACTGGTCTATGCCAACAAGCCAGCAACTGTAGACGAGCTCAAAGACAACATCCAACGCGAAATTGCCAACGTTCCGGTCGAAATGTGTGCTAGAGTGGTGGAAAATTGGGTCCAAAGCATTGACCGCTGTAAACGGGCTCGTGGTGGTCATATGACTGAAATCGAATTTCATTCATAAAATGTAATGCTTGGAATATATCCACAATAAATTTGAACTCAATATCTCAAATATTTCTGTGTTTTATTAATAGATAAAATGGGTTTGTCCATAATGGAAAACCCTTTACTATGAAGTTGAGGTGTTCTCCTACGCACAGGAATACAATGAAAATACGTGGAAGCTAAACGAATCAAAAAATGTTTTTTCAAACAAATTTTTTAATGCAAAATATCAGCCAGATATATGGTATTTCGGGAAAAGTGGTACTTATCACGTTTTGACTGCTGCCGCTTCATACATAGCACAAAGTACATACTTTCATAATTTAATGCACCCTACACTCCCCACAGACAGTGAGTGGCTTTATTTATATACGTGTGTACTACTTATTATAGCTATTGATGTGGTAGCACATATTTATATTACTACTATTGGTGTTGCTCACATTGCTGTGTTCTTATTGTCAGTGCCTGTCTACATGCTTGGTTGAATGGGGCTGCCTGATTGGTCTTCCCGAATGCCCTTTCTTACACGCTTTAACGCAACATTTTATGACATTTGCGTTGCTGTTATAGCTGTTGTTGTTGTTGTTGTTGTTGTTGTTGTTTCTTTGGCCTCTTTATGTATTCATACTTTCAACGTTGCCTGCTACTTAAAATATTAAAATGAATTAATAATCCACAAGGCTCTCGTGCTTGTTCGTTTCTCTACTTGTTCTACTTCTATGTAGATCACATGTACATGTGTCTGTAAGTACATGTCTGTGTGTGTGTTCGTATGTGCACTTGTGTTGGTGTATGAAAATGACCTCATTTCACTTACCATTTATCCAAAACTCAAGTGTCCTTTTTAAATGCTCGTTACAGAACGACTGCAAGTTGGCGTCAGAGAAGGTGCAGAGGCATTGAATGGATGACTGACTGACTGACTGACTGGATGGATGGTTGAATTCATGCGATGTTGAGGTTAACGCTTGTAAGCTATAGCAATGTTGTTATTATTGTTGTAAAGTTAGCGTTTGTAATGAACGCAAGTCATCATACACATCCAGCACACTTATTCTGTGGGTGGGGGTAGAATAGTGAAGAAGCAACCTTCAAATGAAATTAAGTTAAAACCAAATATCCAACCAACACCCATCCGCCATATCATACATCTACATTCAAATGAATGAAAATAATGAAAACAAAAACAACAAATTTAATGGATTTTAAGATTCTTGAATATGTATTTACGTATATGTAGGTATATTTGTACGTTTACTTGTAGAAGAAAAAAATTGTTACAAAATGAGTGAATAACTAAATGAATGAATATAAAATATGATGGGAAAAAAAAATAAAGACAAAAGAATATAAGAAATGTATGCCATGAAAAGGCGAAGAAAATTAAAAGGGACACGCTCAAGCACAGCAAACAAAAATATTCAGTACATACTACCACGCCTATTTCGCATTCGTAGTGGCGGCAATAAAGAAATGAAGGGAAAAATTGGTTCAAGAAAAATGACAAAAAACAAAATTAATATATAAATAAGCACATAATAAACTTTTTCGAAATATCTTACAACAACAACAAAATAATTTAATAGAATAACAAAAAATAAAATGGAAATTCTAAGGAAAATTGTATGGCCAAGGCGTTGTGCCAAGGAGGTGGTGGTGCTGTTGTGTTACTGCTAAATGAAAGAAAAATAAATTTATGTGTGTGAAGAAAATTATATTTTTCTTTTTGCCCTTGTTCGTTAATAAAATACACCTAAGTGATATTGGTGGTGTTATTGAAATTCGCTTTTTATTATTACTTCAATATGATAATGTATACGTGTTTTACTTGATAAAAAATTTTCCATTCGAACTAAAGCAAGTGTGAAATTTATATTATCAACATCTACTTAGATCATTTTTTTGAATGGGATTTGGAATATATATGAAATTATTCATCTATAGAATCAAATTTACATTCTTAGCCAGAGATCCGCTTGAACTCATCAGACTTTAGATAATCATAGATTTTACACATTTTTGCAGCAATATATTGATATATATTAGAGACTGCCATGTTATGTCTGTCTGTACGTCAGTTTTCCTGATTTTCCGCCTGGCTGTCTGTCTGTCACTGAAAGCTGAAGGCTGTACAAAGCGTTTAAATAAAAATCAACTCAACTGAGAAGAAATAGTTATTTTATTACTAGTAAAATCTAGCTTAGTCCAACTACACAAAATCATGCCTAGGAAATTTTTGTTGATCTTCCATATCCAAAATTAAACACTAGGTTTTATACTATTTTGATAACAGATGTCGCTACTAGTTATGCCCTGCATAATGTAATATGCAAGGTATATTCATTTCGGTCCGATGTTTGTAACCACTTAGACCTCTATAGACATAGATATATATTCGTGATCAGCGTCGCTTAAATTTTGTATTTAACGATGTCCGTCCGTTCGTCCATCTGTCTGTCAGCTGGCTGGTTCGCACGATAACTTGAGCAAACATTGTGCTATTTTGACGAAATTTGGCATAAGTAACCTATAATCCAAGAGTACGGAGTATGATCGGTCAATAACCACGCCCACACGAAGCATTCAAAGCGACTAACCTCGGAATTTTCAAAATTTTTAACTCGCTGTAACTCACTTAATATACCATCTGGACCAACAATATTTGGCACATAGAATCACATTATACTACTGCATAATCTTGCCAGAAAAGGGTGAGCCACTCAGGGTATAATTTGGTCGGCCCTAGCCGACTGTAAGATCATTTTTTATTATTCCATTGTTTCATCCGGCAACACCGTCATTTGGAAGTGTCATCATTACTAACTTACTTATGTGGCCATAACAACCGAATATCGATTTAGGCTGAAAATAACATGCTTCGCCAGCCATCTTTGTTCATCGCTAGCTAGCGCCAGTTAGAAATTCCAAGCGCCGTCAGGTTCTGCAGTACTTGGTCTTTCTATCGGAGGTTAGGTCTTTCTCTTCTGTGTCGTCCTCCAGCGGGTTCCGAATATCACACCTTCTTAGCTGGAGCGTGTTCTTCCATTCGCTCGACATGACCTAGCCAGCGCAGCCGCTGGATTTTGATGCGGTTTACTATATCAATATCGGCATACAGCTTGTACAGCTCATGGTTGTACGATACTTTATTCGGTACTCGCCACCAACGCAAATAGGTATAAAGATCTTGCGTAGGACCTTTCTCTCGAAAACTCCAAGCATTCGCTCATCCGAGGCGGAAATTGTCCAGGCTTCAGCGCCATATGTCAGAACAGGCATGATGAGAGACTTGTAGAGTGTAGTTTTCGTTCTTCGAGAGAGGGCTCGACTTCTCAGTTGCTTACTCAGTCCAAAGTAACACCTGTTAGCATGATCTCCAAGCTGTCGTCATTACAGTTGTTGATGCTGGTTCCATGATAGATAAAGTCCCTTACACTTCAAAAGCGTAGTTGTCAACAGTGTCATAATTAGTGTCATCTTTAGGATTTCTTTTTCAGTATCTGTCATTTCGCTGAAGTGTAAACAACATAGTTTCTGTGTGCTCCGAAAATGTCAACTTTTGTATCGAATAATGTGTTTTTGCAGGGAGTTTTACTTCATTACTTCGATATGAAGAAAATGGCTGCCGAAAGTTATCCTATTTTAGCGGAAGTTTATGGTGACCAAGCTTTAGTTGAATGAAAATGTAAGAAGTGATTTAAAAGTGGCAGTTTTGATTTGCAAGACGAAGAACTACCCGGTGCGCTACCAAAGTTTGAGGATGGAAAATTGAAGGCAAGGCTCGATGAAGATCCTTCACAAACGCAAGATGGACTCGCAGAAATACTTGAAGTCACTCAACCAACCATTTCCCATCGTTTAAACGCAATGGAAATAATCCAAAAGGTAGGAAATTGGGTGCCGTATGAACTGAAGCCAAGAGATGTCGAGCGTCGTTTTTTCACGTGTGAACAATTGCTTCAGCGAAAAAAAAGAAAGGGGTTTTTACATCGAATTGTGACTTGTGATGAAAAGTGGGTCCGTTACGATAATACGAAATGTCGGGTAACACAGGCCATGCTTCATCATCGATGGCCAAGGCGAATACTCAAGGCGAGAAGACCAAGCTGTGTATTTGGTAGGACCAGCTGGGTATGGTGTATTACGAGCTGTTTAAATCTCGTCAGACGATCACATGGGACCTATATCGACGACAATTGATAGACGCTGGGACTCTTTGTTTGTGATAATATGTATTTCGTCTTCCTCTCGTTCACCGTGTGAGCCATTCGACGCGTCTCTCTTTCGAACCCTGAGAATGCCGCACTGACTGCTTGCGTGTTCATGCCGGTTGTGTCAATATCATCGGCATAGGCTAACAGCATGACACTTTTGTTGAAGATAGTGCTATTATGTTGTAGATCAGCAGTTCGTATTATTTTCTCCATAATAAGATTGAAGATGTTCCACGATAACGAATCACCTTGTCTGAAACCCCGTTCGGCATTAAACGGCGTGGACAGGTCCTTCCCAATTTTCACTGCACAACGGGAGTTATGCAGTGTCATTCTACAAAGTCGGATGAGCTTTGCAGGAATACCGAACTCAGACATTGTTGTGTAGAGGTAAACCCTTACCGAACAATTGAAAACGGCTTTAATCAACAAATGGAAAGTATTTGTCGATTTGTTTTTCTTGGGTCTTCTTCAGGATTTGGCGCAGTATGAAAATATGGTCGATGGCAGGTTTACCAGGTCTGAATGTACACTGGTAAGGCCTAATCAGGTTGTTAAGCATAGGCTTCAATCATTCACACAGTACGCGCGAAAGGACCTTATGTGCGATGCTAAGACTTATTAAGACTTATTCTACGGTAGATGACGCAAATTGTGGGGTATCCTTTCTTATATATGGCGCAGAGAACACTAAGCCTCCAATCATCGGGCATGTTTTCATCCGACCATATTCTGCATATGAGCTGATGCATGTTGGTGAGCAGCTCCTCCGGTCTTAAACAACTCTACAGGCAGGCCGTCAGCACCTGCAGCTGTGTTGTTTTTCAGCCCAAAAATGGCCTCTCCAACCTAGTCGTGGTTGGGTGGTGGAACATCTACGCCATCATCTGTGATTGGGGAATTCTGGAAATCTCCTCCACTGGCGGGATTGTTCGAGGCGTCACCATTCAGTAACGTGGAGAAGTATTCCCTCCATAAGCTCAGTACACTCTGAATATTTCTAACCAGATTTCCATTTTGGCACGACGATAAGAGGCATCGGGATTTAAACCTCCACTCAGGCGCTTGATCTTCTCGAAGAATTTTCGAGTCTCATTTCTCTCTCTACTAATTTCTATCTCCTGACATTCGCGTCTTTCGTGTTCTCTCTTCTTGCATCTGAAAAGACGTCTCTTCGCACTCTTCATCTCTATGTACCGCTCCTTAACAGCTAGCGTAGCACCTGCACACAGGTTTTTTCTGTAGGCGGCGTCTTTCTGTGCGTTAGCGTCGAGACACTCCTGCTCATACCACTCATTCCGCAGAGACCGGTAGTAGCCGATTACCTCTTCGGCAGCAGTAGCCATGGAGTGGGGAGTGTTCAGTATAAGCAGATCCGATAGTCAAGTGTCGAGCATGCCTTCCGTCGATCATAACGTGATCAATTCGGCTACTCGTTCGTTTATCTGGAGACAGTCACGTCGTTTTATAGACGTCGAGATGTTGGAATCTGGTACTACTACAATAATTACCATGTTTCGTGTTGCGGTGAAGTCGATCCGCCTCAAAGTACTAATTACTCCGAAATTCGATGTGATAGAGTAATTTTGTAAACAAAATAAGTTCGAACTAAAAAAATACAACTGACGTTAAGAGAAATCAGAAACAAAAAGCTTTTCGAACTTTGTTAAACTTATACAAACAAAACTTGTATAAATATGTTTGTAACTAATACATATGACGTATACGCAATGTTGTTCTGGAATGATTGAAATCGTTTCATTTTATTAATGAAATCAATTGAATTATCATATTACTCTTAATTAATAATATTTAATCGAAATACACTTTACGTTCGAGATAGCCATTAGATGGTTGTTGTTTTTCGTGTTGGGCGTAACTACATTTAATCAAAAATTAAATCACGCATTAGTTACGAAATGAAAGGGAAAGGGAAACCAAAATGTTTACAAACTTACGACAGAGTCATATATTAGAACAAAATAAGAAATAATAAAAGTAAAAGATGAAACAAAGTAAAGAAATAAAAAAAAAAAATAACATACAAGAAAACCAAAAACAATGAAAACAGTGGTAGGGAAAACGTAAGTAGGAAAGAAATTCCCTAAAGCAACACGTCCCTCAAACAAATATGTACAATAAACTCCTTCAATTTATCAAATTAATGACTGTTTTTGTTGTTCTTCGTATCACTGCTGCTATTGTTGTGCTTTTATTTCTGTTTATTTTTCCACAAAAAGAATCACAAAACGCGTGAGCTATTCGAGAAAGAGTACATATTCATGAAAAGTGCGAAAATGACGACAAACGAACACTAACAAGAGCAACTACTACAGTAATATGAGTATTTGAAAGGAAGTTGCAAACTTTATTGTTTCATTTTGGTTTTTGTTTTGGGCTCTGCTTTTCTTTTTAGCCACAAAATAGTAGAAGTATTACATATACATTACAGTGAGAAATTTGGCGTAAAAACGACGCACAAGTTAAAAGTAGTAGTTATAGCGATAGAAAAGTATGCTAACTGTTTGGTTGCCAATGCATATCGTACTTATGTACTCAAGCCCAAATCGTATTCACCTCCTACAAGCATTCTTTTATGACACCTACATCACAAATTCTGATATTGTTGTACAAATGATGATTCTTTTACTGGTCGTAAGTGCTGACTATTGTCTTTGTTGTACTTAAAGCTGTTATTTCAATTATATTTCATCATGATTTTCTCTATGTACTACAAAAGACAATAACAATTGAATATATTGAATGGAATTTCTATGTTCAGTGGATTCTTTCTTCTTTAATAGGAATTACAAATGCGAATGGAAATATATTTTATAGAGCAAATTTTACTGATATATATAGTGATCGTATATACTACAATAAAAAAGAAAATATTCGTTCTACCTGTATTCGGACTAGTACTATTTTTAAGTAGAATTCCAAAAAAAAAAGAGAATATTTAAATGAAAATTCTAAAATTGGCTAATTAATCCAAATTCTGATTAATCAAATAATTTGTATTTTAATCAAATTCTTGAATACTCTAATAATAAATCAATAATAAGCATTTTAATTTATCAGATTATTCGACATAATCCTACTTTGTAGCTATGACCATAGTCCATAGATCAGATCAAAGGCTCTACAATTGACTCTATGAATGATTACAATTAACAATTAAAATATGACATGAAAATGGAACATCCCTTTTCTCCTAAAAATGCCTGCACCCTAAATTTGGATACAGATCTGCCTAAGATGAAAGACAGCGATGGTGCCCAGTACATATTATTTGAACGCCAGGTGGTAAACATCCCTTCTAGGCAGTAAATCTCTCACGATCTTAGAACTCTTTCACCACAAATTTACAAGCTGGGACACTCCATTGAGCACCAGTGACAGAAACCTACGGAGAGTAATAGATTAGCCATATGATTTCACGGAACGCTAAAGTCGCACAAGAACTCATTAGATGGATCTCTGCAGTTCATTATATCGGTTCTGAATCATACTTTGATACTATAGTTTTCTCACTCATTGAGGATTGGGAATAAAACCGTTAGGACCTAAAGTAAAATATTAACCCTGGTCTCTAGTCACTCTCACCAGACTAAAAACATTTTAAAGTAACCATTCTCCATTGTATTGGAATTCATATTGCTAAATTTCTAGTTGAAATATGTGAGCTACATATTTGATGGTTCCGGGCAACAGTTTGATGTTCTTGAATGTTTTATAACACATCTTAAAGTACAGACTTAATTTCGATAAAAACCTAATTAATACTAAAGGCTTTAAAAGTCAGATTAGCAGATTTCGCAGAGTAAAACTATCTTGTCATAATTTTACGCAAATTAGCTCAACTGATTTCTATTTGTTCTATTGGTGTTCTATTTGGAATCCGTTGAAATGATATTTTATATATTTTTGATTTATATATTGTGCTTCATTTTTTACATATATAATCGACTGCCACAAGGATAAGAGGAATGTAACTTATTCTATTCAATAGAATAGAGAAGAAGAAGTAACAGAAAAATATATACTCGTATATATTTATTCTTTCCTTTTTTCCTTTTTTTTTCTATTTGTATTCAAAATATGGTCAAGTATTATATTACTTTGTGTACGTGAAGCTTAGAAGAATATTATACAGTGGTAGTAGTAAAAAAAAATGTACATTTTATACATTTACTCACTCTTATGTACACATAATATTCACACGCTATACAAGCGGACACACACTCACATGCAAATGTAAACACGCAAAAAATATACGGCAATGGCAGCAAAAATAGAACATGCACTCTCACACATCTGCGAGACAACTACTCGGAAAGTAAAAAAAAAGAAAAAGAAAATTGCAAAAAAATAAATAGAAATGAAAAAATAAAATAATGATAGCAATTCCCAACAGAGAATATGAAGGATATGTATAAAAATGTTAATACCACATTGAAAACAGCAGCAACAATAAACTGGAATACTCAAAAAGCACGCATATACTATATGCTATATATGTGTGCATTAGAGTGATACTAAAAAGTAAAGCTGTTCCGATGTTCAAGCTCCGGCAATTTCAAGAAAATAAATTTCTTGTATAATAGTAAAGAATTTTTAAAATTTTTTAAAATTTTTGTTATATTTTTTAACCTTTTAAGTTCAAAAAGTGAAAGTTATGCGTATAGGAATAGAAAAATTAAATAAATAGTGGCAGTAGGGAAGCTAATATAGGAAGTATCCTCACTTTTTGATCTTTAAGGACCAACATTTCCAGAACTAGATAAATCAAAGAATCCATATAAAAAGTAAAAAATAAAATCATTTAAAATAAGATTATATTACTGTTAAAAAATTCTTCACATATTTAACCCAACACGAAAGTTTTGTTATATGAAATTCGGCAATCGGAGCAATATAAATTTAAACCATACAATCCTCTAAACTAGTTTAGTTTGCTTACATGTTTACACTAGGCTGGATTAAATTGAATGAGCCTAATTTAACCATATATTCCTCTTCAATGACAAAATGACCCAAAAACATCTGAAAATTGGCAAATATCCCCATAACTAAGCGGGGAAAACGTCTATAAAGTGAAGTAAAGTGTGTGATTTATTCCAATAATTGTTCGTCCTCAACATACTTACCTCTATTTGTATGGCTTAAGGTGATTTGCCCACGGATCCCTCCTATAGAATGGAAATATATGACCGAGCCCCATTAATTTTTCTTTGAACCTGTACCTATCTCATACCTTCACTGTTTAGAGGAGCTCCCCTACAAAGTTAATGCTTTTCAAAATTAAAAAGTAAGCGGTTCAAAATCGGGGACTTTTATATGCTTCTTTGCTAAGAATTATCAAGTCAAGTTTAAAAATTCGACTCACCTTAATGCAAACAGCAAAAAACATATCCAAACAACACTTTCCTACATGCATACAAATGGGAGGAGAGTGCATCCCATGTGGAAAAATGGTGTTGGTACAATCATTCTTGTGGTACCTATTAATAGCACTATAGTAATATCGAATGAATCAATGTCGAAATTCGTTTGATATGGAAAAACAAATTTTCGCCATTATTTCAAAAATTGTCGAATTTGATATTATTGTAAAATTTCGTTTTCGCGAAGAAATAGAAAGTCATCTCCGATCAAGTTCCAACAGAGAATGAATATACACATATGAATGTACGCGTACAATCAATAAGTGAGAGATATTCATGCGCTAGCCAAAACAAACATACAAGAAGTACTCCTATTATAACATAAATCCTTGAAAAGGATCCTTTTTGGCCAAATCTGGAATATGTGTATGTGTAAGGTAAAACTGTAGATGCGAATCTATGCTATAGGAAGGAGGGCAAATATAAAAATAAAAATGACCAAATCCTGAAAGAAAATAAGAAAAAATAACTAGCACTAAAGCAAAACAAAAAAAAAAAAAAAGAGAAATGAAAATAAGAACAGAATGAAAAAATGATGATAGCCCAAACGAATTGTTTTATATCCCTCATTTGTCCATTTAATGGTAAAAACGAGAAGCAATGCTAGCGTCAAAGCAATAGTAGCAGAAATAGTAGCAACAGTAAAACGAAATAAAAAGAAAAAGTAAAACAAACGGAAATGGCAGTGAAAGAAATAAATATAAAAGCAAAAAAAAAAGAAGAAAGGACACAAAAAATATTGAACATCTAATAAAAATAAGGAGAAGTAAAACGAAGGCGAAAAAGAGATAGAGAAAGAAAGACGTTAAATTATATAAATTGAAGTGGAAGGAAAGGATGAGGCTACAGAGAATTGCTATGTCGAAGAAGAAAACTACTAGGTTATGGGTTAAGTGTAAAAAGGAAAAAACAAACAAAAAAATGGAAAAGTATAAACCAACAAAGTAATGCGAATCCATAGAAGCCAATGAAATGGGGATGGGATTGGAGATGGAATGGACTGTTAAAGTGACGCGTAATATATGAAGTGATTTTCTTTCATTTATAACGACTCCTTCCCCTCCATTATAATATTCTCTCTCCATTTCTTTATTTATTTATATCTTTTTGGGTATTATTTTGTTTGATTTTGTTTTCCTATTTATTTCCTTTTTTTATTTCATTAGCCCGCTCTACTGACCATTTCACCCAACCCGAAAAGTTTTACAAACTTTGAAAAACAGACGAATGCAACAAAAAAAAAAATAAATAAAGGAAACCCCAAAAATGAAAAGAAAAATGTGAAAAATGTCCTTTAATTCTTATTGTTGTTGTTATTGTTTTTTTTTTATTGAATATGGTTGCTTTTTATTTGTGTTGTGTTATATGAAACTCAATCGGTTCACCACCGTTCACAACATAGCCAACACCATCGCCACCACAGCCACCACCATCGGTATGATATGGTTGTTGCGTCCATTCTTAGTATACGTGCGTGTGTATTTGCCATATACATAGTTGAATCATAACAATAATTCACCCTTTTATTTATTTTCTTTTTTGCTTTATTTTTGGTGTACTTTTGTTACCACTATTATTATGAACATCACCCATTCTGTGCTTAATGCTCTTTGGTTTTTTTTTTGCTGTTTTACATTTAATCCTTTTTTTATATCATTTTAATACTGATCCATTTCAACTTTTTCACTTTTTGTGATCGCCATCGTCAATTTATTTTCTGAACAAGTCTGTCTATTCTTGCTGATGAAAGTTGTGGTCAGACCGAGTACTCTTCAGTTTTTTAGGTTATAGCTATAAGCATACAACCCTGTATTGCAGAGCCATAAGGAATTATGAACATGGATATGAATATTTAGCGAAGCTTTCTACTTATACAATTAACCAGCTAGGAGAGATAAAACATGCACACTCAGCTGACAAGTACCCAAGCACTATTTGCTTCTCCGTTACTAAATAGTTATGCAAAGTTTCTGGCATTTTGTATAATTCAATTTCGAGCGCTTGTCGAATTTCTTCAACATTTTCTTCAAGCCTCAGCATATTTGTATATCTGAGTTTATCAGATGTGATTCGAATTTTATGTTAATGATCTAATTTACAAACATAAAAGTATTCACGAATATAGAAGCTCGCTCTTATGTCAATGATGGCGCCACTGTGAAGACTATTGGGTACCAATTCAAACATGTGAATTTTTAAATAAAACTGCTGAATTGTTAAATATTTTTTCTTCAGTTTCCAAGTTGCTGGTTTCCTTTATGAACTCTAAGCATTTTTCATGAAGTTCATATTATAAGAAGCAATGAAAATATAAAAAGTAATTTAACGATCATAATATAATATTAATATATAATCACGCTTTCCTTAGACTAAGACAAGTAGGTTTTTTGTTATTGTTCAGACAAATAATATTGTTCAAAAATATGGCAACGCCTCGTACCATTTATCCTGTCTTTCACATATAGTATTCGGTAGGTAGTATATAACAAAAGCGCATAATTTTTAATACCTACATACTACATACTACTACATAGTACTGTATACCTACATGGAATACATCTCAACCCATAAACACCAACTTACATTCATAAGAGTACACACGCAAATGTATGTATTCATATGTAAGTGATAATACTCATGCATATAAGTACTACATTCGTATACTTGAATACGTATACTTTACATATTTTACATATGTGTGAATATAATATTCATACATATGCTTATGTGTATACATTTCAACATACTCATATACATGCAAATGTATCAACATCCACACACACACACACACACACACGCCATCTTTTAAGCAACATTCAATGCATACAAATGGTATTTAAGCAACATAAAGAAGTAGGTACCAAACCAAAATGAAAAGGCAAATAACAACCACAACAACAACTGTTTACCGGCACCTAACAACAATCTAAACGCACCAAAACATATACGTATGCATGTGTAGTTGGGTATATATTATGTAGATAAAATGATTACTTTTATACACCAATATAGTGTGTCTCTCAATAAGGCTTCTGTACATATCTTTGATGTTGAATACGATTTTCTAAATATTCGTTATTTTGTTACGAATATTACAAGCAGTTAGTGAAACTTTCTATTTTTCAATAGATCTAGCAGCAGTTATGCGATCCATATTACTTGTGAATACCTGCAAATTAATCACAGCGACTAAAGCTGATGTGACCATTTTTAAAAACAGGTTCGGTCCTCTTAAATTCTATTAAATCACATAAAATGTGATGTGTGTGCACCAATTGCAAATCTGATTGCGGGAGCTATTAAAATGTGACGAACACTATTTTAAACCAGTCTAGGGACTTACGTGCAATATGAAAAAATTCGCTTTCTTTTGATGAAAATGATCATCAAAAATAGATTGAAAAAAATCGTGCAAAAATATATCGTAAAACTAAAAATATTTTTAAATATTTAATATTTAGATATATCATAACTACCCAAGAATCGCCTCTAGGGGAGTCAAATGTATGATGACCCCCCCATTAGGTTTTCACCCAGAACATTTCTGTGGAGCTACGTTCTACTTTCACAACCTAAAAGGGTAGCCAAATCGACTGCCATCGGATTTTCTGCTGCAAATTTTTATTGGGCCTCTTATTTGCTATACCTAACTCATATGCATACATACAAACATAATTCAACTCGAGGGTTATCTAATGTTAAACAAGATATGGGCACATTTTTGAAATACGCTTTATGCGGTGATGAAATGAATGAGCAACAACAACAACACGTGTAAATTCATATGCACACAATACATATAAAGTAATATGTTGATGGCAAGAATATCATAGCGTATATATTAATACATATTATAGTATGTTTGTATGTATGTACCGAAACGTATGTAGACTTGTGCGAATATATTATATTTATATGTGCTATATAGGGAATGCATGTAGGTGTGTGTGTGTGTGTGTGTGTGTGTGTGCGTATGTGTTGCTCTCGGTTATGGTTATGAAATAAGCTAAATAGAAATGGCGACTTGAATTATATCAAAAGACAACCAACACCATATAAAAGCAGACAAACATACATATTCATTCATACATATGTATGTGCGTGTATTCCCACACACACACACACACACACACACGAATTCACATACTCATGAATAAGCGATATCATGTGTAAAATATAATATTATTTAAGGACGAATTTTGTAGCGAAAACCGCGCTAAGCAATACAATGAACGTATGATGAACGCATAATGAACGTTTGACGACCTTCTTCATATATAATTATGTATATTCAGTCGATTCATATGGAAAGGTTTCTACCTATATGTGCAAATATGTATGAACGAATGTCTATTAGAAGATATGCATATAAACATATTTACATACACTTTGAAAAATACTTACTTATACGATCATATCAATACATAATATGTTTGTACATATGTAGATGTATATTTATATATATTTACATAAACCTAAGCAATTGATGTGGTACATATTTATATTCAAATTTGTACGTGTATTCAATAATGGCAGATGCGTGCCTATTTAAATTATTATATACTATATACATTCATTGAATCACCTATATAAGAATGTATGAATATTCGCTAAAAAATTTAGAATATATTTTTATCAATAAAATATCTATCAAATCTGCAAACTCTGCTAGAACTTTTGAAAATATCATTCATTTTTGTTATAGCGCAGCGGTTTTTAAATATACAAATTTTCAAACAAATACAGGTAGTGCTATGTTAACTTTATGTTGACCTCCATTGAAATGATCTGAGAGAATAATTCTGATTAGCGAATTTTCTATTGAAAAATCTCCTTACAGTCGGCTGGGGCCGACCAAATTATACCCTGCATATGTAGAGGTATATATAAAAAGTTTGCTCGTATATCCATCCTTTTCTTCCACTACTTTGTATAGGACCTACATTAAGAAGCAGGCGTACCTCACCAATTTTGGAGGATCAATTTCTGCCTATAATACTAAACTACATAGGTTGCAATGGGTTGACCTAGGCGTATTAATTAGTAAGTTATTGGTGTTTTAATGTTTAAGATAAATCCGAGACTTTGTACGGAAGCTATATAAAAAGTGGGCGTGACGTATCTCTTTCTTGTATATCTAATTAATTTTTCAATATCAATCCACACCTTAAATTTGGTTGTCCTACGCTAAATTGTTTGTAAGTTATGGAGCTTAAAATTTTAGTTTAATTCCCTCGACTTTGTATGGGAGACTCATGAAGGAGTGGGCGTGTCACACTGATTTTCTGCCAGATTTTTGCCGACTACGATATTAATATAAGTGTCAATTGTGGTTATTTTAGGCAGGAGATTGCCGAAGTTACAGCTGTTTCAATTTAAGATTTGTATGGGGACTACAATAAACAGTGGGCATGGCGCGCCCATTTCAAGTGAGTCTAGTTGCTCGTACAATACTATTCCATACCTAAAATCTCGTTGTCCTACGCTAAATGGTTTGTAAGTTATGGAGCTTAAAAGTTTTAGTTTAATTCCCTTGACTTTGTATGGGAGACTCATGAAGAAGTGGGCGTGGTACACTGATTTTCTGCCAGATTTTTGCCGACTACGATATTAATTTAAGTGTCAATTATGGTTATTCTAGACAGAAGATTGCCGAAGTTACAGCTGTTTCAATTTAAAATTTGTATGGGGGCTACGATAAACAGTGGGCGTGGTGCACCCATTTTCTGTGAGCCTAGTTGCTCGTACAATACTAAGCCATACCTTAAATCTCGTTGTCCTACGCTAAATGGTTTGTAAGTTATGGAGCTTAAAAGTTTTAGTTTAATTCCCTTGGCTTTGTATGGGAGACTCATGAAGCAATAGGCGTAGCACACTGATTTTCTGCCAGATTTTTGCCGACTATGATATTAATTTAAGTGTCAATTATGGTTATTCTAGACAGAAGATTGCCGAAGTTACAGCTGTTTCAATTTAAAATTTGTATGGGGGCTACGATAAACAGTGGGCATGGTGCGCCCATTTTCTGTGAGCCTAGTTGCTCGTACAATACTATTCCATATCTAAAATCTCGTTGTCCTACGCTAAATGGTTTGTAAGTTATAACCGGTAACATATTTTTTAATTTCCGCAACTTTGTATGGGAGACCCAAAAAGGAGTGGGCGTGGCACACTGATTTTCTGCCATATTATTTCCGACTACCATGTTGATCTAAGTGTCAATTATGGTTATTCTGGACAGAAGATTGTAGAAGTTACAGCTGTTTCAATTTAAAATTTGTATGGGGGCTACGATAAACAGTGGGCGTGGTGCACCCATTTTCTGTGAGCCTAGTTGCTCGTACAATACTAAGCCATACCTTAAATCTCGTTGTCCTACGCTAAATGGTTTGTAAGTTATGGAGCTTAAAAGTTTTAGTTTAATTCCCTTGGCTTTGTATGGGAGACTCATGAAGCAATAGGCGTAGCACACTGATTTTCTGCCAGATTTTTGCCGACTATGATATTAATTTAAGTGTCAATTATGGTTATTCTAGACAGAAGATTGCCGAAGTTACAGCTGTTTCAATTTAAAATTTGTATGGGGGCTACGATAAACAGTGGGCATGGTGCGCCCATTTTCTGTGAGCCTAGTTGCTCGTACAATACTATTCCATATCTAAAATCTCGTTGTCCTACGCTAAATGGTTTGTAAGTTATAACCGGTAACATATTTTTTAATTTCCGCAACTTTGTATGGGAGACCCAAAAAGGAGTGGGCGTGGCACACTGATTTTCTGCCATATTATTTCCGACTACCATGTTGATCTAAGTGTCAATTATGGTTATTCTGGACAGAAGATTGTAGAAGTTACAGCTGTTTCAATTTAAAAGAAGTACAGACACTTTGTATGAGAGCTACGCTAAAAAGTAGGCGTGGCTCAACCACTTTTGGTGAGGTTATATAGTAGTATAATATAAGTCTATGTGCAAAATATTGTTGTCCCAAGTGGTATATTATGTGAGTTATAGCAAGTTAAAGATTCTGAAAATTTCGAGGTTAGTCGCTTTGAATGCTTGGTGTGGGCGTGGTTATTGACCGATCATGCCCGATATCAATCCCCTCCGTACCCTTGGATCATAGATTACTTATGCCAAATTTCATCGAAATAGCTCAATATTTACTCAAGTTATCGTGCGAACCAGCCAGGTGACAGACAGACGGACGGACGGACGGACGGACATCGTTAAATCGAAAATTTAATCGACGCTGATCACGAATATATATCTATGTCTATATCTCCGGAGATTCTTTCAAGTGGACACAAACATCTGACCGAAATGAATATACCATGCATATTGCATTATGCAGGGTATAAAAACCTTCAAGTCTCCTCACATAAAATTATACCAAAATATACTTGTATCAAAAATTTATATGCGAATATCTACAGGTAAGATAATACGTGATTAATAATAGAATTGATTATTTGTATGAACGCCTGTAAATTTTCATAAAATACATATTTTCCATTCTTAAGTTTGATATCATCAAAGATCTCTCACAATTATGTAGTAATATTTTGGTATTACATAATGAAGTACATGCTCAAACTTTAAGTATAGAAATCTTTACACCACCAGTTATAGTATTGCTTGTGTAATACTTATACCTTAAATGATTAATTAATCAACTATAGTAGTCATTAAATTCCATTGTAGAAAGTATCATATTGTATATACATACATACAAGAATAAACACTCAACTTAAGAGTATATAGAGATAACATCACATCAATTCAATAAAAATAGGTATATTAGTAGAGTCAATACCCTTGATGTGACCTTGCTGTGCATGAAATATTCTATACTTTCTACATTCATGTCAAAAAAAAAAAAATATATATAATGTACAATATGTATTTCATCACTTACATACCTACAGACATAGTAAATCATTGAGTGTGAGGATCAAATCATCATCATTATCATAGTATGAGGATCTACTATTATCATCTTGAGTATCATCTTGAGCAATATCTAATCCTCATCATCATCATTAAAGTCTCTGTACTAAGTTCATTTTACTGCATCAATCTGTTAATTCGATTATCTAACTCAAAACTGAAACCACATAATTCATCCTCTTTAAATATATTTTGTATTTATCTAATAAAGTTTTACAGAAAATAAAGATTTGTTCAAAATTCAACACGTTATTGTTGGATTAACCTTTAAAATAAATCTCATCAAAGTCAAAGAAAAACCTACCCCCACCCACTCGTACACAAAAGCAATAATAAAAATTTCACCCACAATTGCGTTACAATATAAGTACATTTGTATGTGTATGTCAATATATACATACATAAAAATATATATATATATAATGTATGTATGTATAATTGTGTGTGTCTCTATATTAAACAAAAAATAAAAACAATCTTCTCATACACTGGCGATGGTGTTGATGATGGATGTTGTGCTGTTGAAGGACAATGCACAAAACAAAGGTAGTTCGCAATGAATACTTACTTACATGCGCAAAAAAAAAAAGATCACCATAGAGATGAGCATACATACTATAAAAGGGTAGTACAATGTACGCACGTATGATACCTTAAGCCAAGAGTAGAACGTACCAGAATAACTGAAGTTGATGGTGGCTGTCACATACGAACACTCAGTTGTGTATACTCACAGCCACACATACATATGTACAGATACGTAGCATCATCAAAAGCTATGACAGTAATACTCGTACATATGTACATACAAACCCATAAAATAGCTGTAAAGTGAGAAATGCAATGGCTTAAATAATACAATAAATACTGAGTTCAGAGGATGAGTAAGTAAGTGAGTTAGTCAGTGAGTGAGTGAGTGAGCAAGAGTGCGAAACACACACACAAAAAAAAAGAGAAATCACAAAAAGTATCTAAATTGTTTTTGAACAAACCAACAGGAAAAGAAGAAAGGTGAAAATGTAATAACAATGAAGCATACAAACTACTACGAACACCAACAACATATAGCAAAGATAAAAAAAACTTCTCAAAGGCATTGAGTATGTGTACTTTTGATGAAATCCTTAGGGTGTGATATTAGAATCGGCTGCGGTAGTAATGATGGTGGTAGTAGTGGTGATTTGAGTTCATGCTGTGATGATTTTATTTGAGTTGGTGGTGATGCTGAAAGTTGATGATTTGATGTTCAGTTTATTTTTTCATTGCTTTAATGCTGTTTTTTTTTGTTCTTTTGTCTTCCTTATTGAAAGTACGTTACATACATATATTTCCTTTTAGAATATGAAAAGAATTATGAGTGTGAACAGATTTTTGAGATGATTTTTAACTAGAATTAATTGATTTTATTTTATAAGCACGAGTAGATGATGCGATTGTTGCGATAATGATACGAAAAAGATGTGTGACATAAGATCAAGTGTTTCTGACACGGTAGTAGAAGAATATTGTTGTACGTTTTAAAATAATAGACAACACAAAATGAGCATTTTTTCATATATGTCTTTTTTTAACGACTTTTCAAGCAATAAATCAGTGCAGAATTGCTATCATCAATAATAATAAATAAATATGTGGCACTTAAAGCCATTCTCTCTTCCATTACTGTTGTGTGTGTTAAATTTTGGACTGTGTTAGAAGGGACCTACTTATTTTAGCCGGTTCCGAACGGCAGAATTCTTGCAACATCACTTTTTCTGAGCTTTGTCGAAGAGTTGTTTTAGAAGCTTTTCCATGGCAAACTGTTACTGCCGGAAGAATTGCCAATGGCTTGCCGACAGGTGGGTACCGTTCGAATGAAATATCTTTTTTATATATCTATCTTTTATTTGCTATCATTAACATACCATAAGAAAACAATAAAATTATGAGTAACTAATATGTATATGATCTTACCGATTTGTTCTTTACAGTAAAATATCATATCACTTTCGCCTGCCACTATTACTACTATGTTAGGCCGATGGCTTATTGCTATAGTGTTATAGATTTAGATATTCCCTTCGGGAAATACGAGTAGTATAACTCTAACGTTTTTCTAGTGCAATTTTTACTAGTACGAGTTTTTTTTCATACCCCTGTCAATGCATTCAACTGTAGAAAATTAACATTGCGTGAAGGCGGAGTTCATTTTTGTACTATCGCTTTCCTAGTGCTGTGGGCCCTAATTGGGTATATTTGGTATAGTTCTCTTACACGAGTAATTCACCTCCATTGGTGATATTTTGGACTTGTTTCCGGAACAAGATTACTTCATTTTAATAAACAGATATGTATATGTGGCACTTCGGGGCTCTTTGGCCGAGCTTCTCTTTCAGAACTGTTTTTATTTAATTTTTGGACAGTATTAGAAGGGACCTATTTATCTTAGCCGGTTCCGAACGGCAGAACCCTTGTGGCTTCACTTTTTTCTGAACTTTGTCCCAGAATTCTTTTTCAGAAGCTTTTTTTTCATGGCAAATTTTTACTGCTGGAAGAATTGCCAATTGGGACAGGTGGGTACCGTTCGAAAGCAATATCTTTTCGATATTAATTTTGTTATGCTTCAGCCGTGGATTGAACCCACGACCTACAGATTAGAAGGCTAACACACTATATATATATATATATATATATATATATATATATATATATATATATATATATATATATATATATATATATATATATATATATATATATATATGGGTGCCGTAGCTCAGTGGTTAGTGTGTTCGCCTTCTGATCTGTAGGTCGTGGTTCAATACCCGGCTGATGCATAACAAATTTTATATCGAAAAGATTTTTCTTTCGAATGGTACCCACCTGTCGGCAAGCAATTGGCAATTCTTCCGACAGTAACAACTTGCCATGAAAAAGCTTCTAAAAAGAACTCTGTGACAAAGCTCAGAAAAAGTAATGTCACAAGTGTTCTGCTGTTCGGAACCGGCTAAAATAAGTAGGTCCATTCTAATACTGTCCAAAATTTAAGACGCACAACAGTAATAGAAGAGAAGCTCGGCCAATGAGCCCTTTGGGGCTTTAAGTGCCACATATTTATTATTTTTTTTTTTTTTATATATATATATATGTATATATATATATATATATATATATATATATATATATATATATATATATATATATATATATATATATATATATATATATATATATATATATATATATATATATCATTTTCCTTTCCATCGCCCTACAGTCAATGAAAATCATATATGCATGTATACCTTACGTTCACATATAAAAACTTACATTAGTTTATATTAATAGTAGTTATTAGTTACAATAACTCTGCATAACGAACCAAGTACAAAACATGAGCAAAAAATCCAGCAAATATTCGTCACAGTAAATCAGTCTACTTGTTAATATTCTACAATTTCTGCAGACAGTACTCAATGGCCCAGCGATAGGCGAGGTCTATCTAACACAATCATACATCCATTTAGCAATTTTCCCAAATGTCCATATATACTTGTAAGTAGTATGAGTTATTGATGCATTGAACAGTGCTGAGTATTGAAGACTTCTTCTAAGCAGACATTCATTTTGGAATACATTCTATATAACATACATACATGCATACACATATGTATAATGTATGTACGTATGTGTGAGTCTAAGATTTCAAATAATATTTCCTACACTTCCTGCTACTGATGTCCACTATATGCACATTCCTTGTAGCACTCATCCATTTAACCATCGTCGTAACTTATAAAGGGTGATCACAGGTTCAACATACCATACGTATTAAGAGACACTTAGGGTATCGATATATGGATGAATGGATACGCGGACAATCGGTCGATTGGGTAAGCTGGTTGGTTTGAGATTGTAATAATAATAATAATAATAATACATAATAATGATGCGTTTGTAGACAATACGTTTTAGACAGAACACAACTACATTGAATCACCCATCCATCCAGCCATGAATTTTCTTTGTGAACACAACAGAACAGCAAAGAGAATCAGCAAACACAACACAAAACATCAATAAAAATATAATACCCTATATCCTTACCTACATACCATATGTGTGTACATAGATGTATGTATATAAAAGCATATCACTACTACTATATACAGATTACTACTAGTATAACTATTCCTTAACTACATACACAACCACCAGCTGCCTTCAACCGAAGTATTGTCCTTCATATATATGTACATTCACATGTTGGTTATTATCCTCTCCCATTATATTACTCTGCTTATGAAAAACTATTACTACTTTCGAACATATTCACATATATTAAACATATATGTACGTATATACAAACCCATATAGTACACTTTTACATACAAACACACATATTCGGTCATATTTACTCATAGGAGTCGTAAGTTAAACATTTGACGTTAGTTGGCACGTTCTACTATGTATTCTATAATACGTTTCAATATATGTATGTGTGTGTGTGTTCATCTGTTCATATCACCATGTATTCCACTTACATACTATTCGTTCTACAGTTGGCTTTTTCTATTGCCGTTTAAGTTATATATATATGCATATACAATATGAATGTATACATATATGTCATTTATATCATTTATACGGTCCTGCCAGCTTGTTTTGTTTACTCTGCCATCATGGTTCGTACAATACCCGTGTATGCTTCCCATCCTTTACTCCACCACTCATATGGTATGTATGATACAAAAATATATATACGAAAAATATATATGCCTTGCCATACCATATAAACGGCTACATGTTGAAAAGTTTTTCCAATTGAAATAATGTCGAACAAAAATTGCAACTTCGATATTATTTCAAACAATTTTATATGTGAGCTGTAATTGTATCAATATTAAAATAAAAATTAAATATATGGCACTTAAAGCCCCGAAGAGTTCTTTGGCTGAGCTTCTCTTCCATTATTGTTGTGCGTATTAAATTTTTAGACAGGGACAAGGACCTACTTATTTTAACCGGTTTCGAACGGCAGAACTCTTGCGACATCACTTTTTTGAGCTTTGTCACAGAGTTCTTTTAGAAGCTTTTTGATGGCAAATTGTTACTGCCGGAAGAGTTGCCAATGGCTTGCCGATAGGTGGGTAAATTTATTATGCTTCAGCCGGGGATTAAACCGACGACCTACAGATCAGAAGGCCAACACACTCACCACTCAGCTACGGAATTGTATCAATATAAGTGTACAAATTCTTCAATAAAAATATACGAAAAAAATGCTTGCAATGATATCATTTTCCACAAGAGTCTAAAATTACCCCTGAGAATGGGAGACAAAGTGTTAAGGTCTTCTATGGAAAATATTTTTAGTATATGTTTCCAACGTTCTTGGGCGATCAAAGGTTGTAACTACTTAAGCTCCAGGTGGAACCATATTTAAGGTGGTTAAAGTTCGAACTTGCATATTATATCGATATTTTTTTAATTTCGCAAAGCTTAGAATATCCATCGTATATTAATTATTACCCGCAAACGTATTCCAATTGGAAATACTACTCATCTAGAGAGACTTTGTTCGAGTTTTATGCAACTACCACATTTGCGTCTGTGAACCTTTTTACCTACCCGCTTTTGGGTACTTTTTCCATTATAATATGTCAGTAATAAGTATGTTTGTTTATGACTTTTTGTTGTTGTCCATAACACATAAAAGAGACAATGTATGTATCTACATCATATGTATGTACATTAGTATGTCTGTACGTTTATATTTCACATGTGTATGCATACGTGTTGTGGGTCATCTGCGTAGAGCAGAATCACATAAAAACTAAACATACAGTGTACATATATATCTCTATAACTATTTTTGTTGTCTCTTATATGTGTATACACATGTGTATGCATGTATATAAATACCCTGTTGGAAGTTGTGTCCTCGATGAAAGTGGCATCAAGTACGTCTTTGATGACATGAACATGAAATAACATGATTTTATATGTGTATTTGTGCGGCGTGCATGTCACTTGCAAGAATACTTATTGTAGTTATTCGAATATCTTTTTTTTTTTCTTTAACAATACACAATACCTTTAAGCACAATATATGAATAAATGAAGCTTGTGGCTAATATGTGCATAAAAATCCCATAGGAAAACATGTGAACTGCTGAGCAAAGTGCCATTTTCATTTTGGACCAATAACATCAACTATTCCAATTTCCAACCGAGTATATACATAGTATGTGTAGATACATACTCATAGAATTAATATTATGATGATTTTCCATCGATTCTTCACTGTGTTGATCATTTCCCAATTCATTTTTATTGTTATTGCTTATTATTATTCTCCTTCTAGTGCAAGCAATTCCTTCACGCCTCATTTGTGGGTGTTTTGCTTTGATTGCCTTCCCTATGTGATTGTGTATTATGCTTAATGCTTTCAATATATATTGATACGCCAGTTGTCGTTGTGTACATATCATTTGTATTATTTAGCGTTCACAACATGTTTATTGATCCGCCCTGAAATATATTCGTGCTACTACTCCATGTGTATAATACTCATACGCCAGAGTATCTGATATATTTAATTGATCGAATATGTATGATTGAAATGAATATGTAATTACAACGAAGCTAACCGTACTAACCGGAGTTATCAATTATTCGACATTATTACAAATCGTCTTGAGGAAGTGCCTTTCAATATCGAAGATGTTGGCGCAGTGTGATATAGAAAATGCCTATTTCTACTTTCTACATCTACGATACATTATCGAGACATAATCGATTGTTCTATCATATTTTTATATTATTTATACCGATTTATCCGACTACTCGAACATATCTAATTTCAAATATCTCTACACGAATGTCTCTATTTTTTGCAACAATAACAATCATTGTATAAAACGAAACCACAAAAACATATTGCATTACGAAACAAACAACTACATAACATAAATGTACACAATATTATCCACATCTACTATATATACTATAGTGCTAAGGTGGCTCTTATTTTTCATGTTTAATTTTTTGTATGTATATCAGTTGATTTCTCGGTTTTAAAAATCTTGTACTGAGCAATCACCCAAATTAAGTCCTGTGAAAAATTGTTTGTCGTACAGTACAAGAAATAATTTAATAATAATTTTTTGCATAATTTTGAAATAACGGTGATAATTCAAATATTCTTTGCTATTCGCTTTGCTTTTCAAGAGTTAATTGCAATTTTCTTCTTCAAAAAAATATCAGTCACCTATAGCATTCGAAGTGAACACATACGGTAGCACAATGCCACCACTTAAGAAATTTATCTGTTCGGGCATTACTGTAATATAATTGCTGAAAACAAACTACCATCGGAGAAACAAGCCTAAAGGTTTTGTTTTTCAATTTTCATGCGTGTAAGTTAACCGTACGAGGAAGTGTCTCACGAGCTGTGCGGGAAGGGAGAAAGCACGAATTCCGACGCAATGCACTGTATACGTTGTTATTTTTGTTGTTTTACCCGAAAATGAACTCTTTTAGCTTACTTTTGTCCAAAGACAGTCTATCGATTATACAAATACAAATACAATTTACACGATATTTGTTATAAATCAAAGCATCACCTCTGCTCATCCCTATGACATATCAAAAGTGACATCATGAAACGTATTGCTTTTGACAGTACTAACATTAGGATTATCGTTCTAACTTAGTAGAAAAATCGGCTGCCTCATAACCAGAGACAATCCCCTACCATTGAAGAAGATAAACAGCGATTAAAGGGTTCATTAATGGAATTGATTACCAGATAATTGCGAAAGAGAGGCGAGTTTCTAAACGAAAAATGCGAGACCTCAAGAATAAAATGCGAAGAGATCATGAAATACAACAACTGAGTAAGCACCTATTATGTATATATTTATGTACATATTTAAATGTTTACAATTTGATTAAATATTATATCTTTTTTTTTCAGCTCAACCTATTATGCTCATGACGTCAAGTTCAAACAGTAGTGAAGATTTCGATTCATGTGATTTGGAGGAAGTTCAGCGAGTCTCAAAAAATAAAAATAAATAAATTGAAATTTCATGTGATTTTTTGGCATATTGTGCATTCTTAAAAGCCTAGGATCACACCTTATTTTTATTCCACCCAATTCCACAGAGCATAGAATTTTTCCATAGAATAGAATGCAGCAAACGAAAAATTATTTAAAATTGTTTAAGTTGTTATATAAGAGTCACCCTACTACAGTACATATTTCTGCATAGTCATTGAGTCATTTAGTCATTCAACCATTCATACATACGTTCATGCTCCTACCAAAAACCACCCAAGTCACTAAATATAATAAAAGAATTATATTAGACATTACAACAACAATAACAACTATTACAGTAACAAAAGTTATATGTATGTACTAAGTGGCAACATATCGTCTTTGAATCACCATATTTATAAGAATATTTTTTATGGGTGGTTGCTTAGGTGACTGGATGGTTGACAATATCAAAGCTTTTAGCCTCGTCAGTAAATTGTAGTAAAAGGTGGTAGTTACACAACAATAGATAATAGATAGGCAATATAATGCTTATTGCGGAATAAGCCCAAGTGTCGTATATTTGCTCCACACATCGGTGGTGAGACCAATACTGCTGTATGGGGTCGCCGTTTGGTGCACGGCGTTCGATATGGCCATACACAGAAACGGTTTATAAAATTAGAATCTCTGTGCATTACAGGGGCACTTAGAATGGCTTCCATGAATGAATACCTTGTTACATCTGCTTCGTTTAGGTATCCAGGGTAAACAATTTGCAGCTCAAACGGTAATTAGACTTGGATCCATTTCAAAATATTCCTGCAATGGCTCGGGACAATAACAAACGGTACGGCAATAACAAAGCGGACGTTCGACAACAACTTTCACTTGCACATTCTGGCGTTCCAACGGCGGCATATAAACTCTTCTTAACCACGGACGCATTACGGGAAACGAATCCAGATGTTAGTTGGAACAGTAGTACTGAAACTAAAACCAACAAAAGATTTACTAGCACTTAACAGATATGCGGTTAGTTTGATGCGGTTAGTGGCATGCAAGTAGGCTAGGCATCGCGGCCCCTGACTATTACCAGAGCTGCGGCAACTAGGGCGAAGCAGAATCCAAAACTCACCTCCTGTGTGAGTGTCCGGTCCTGGCTGGCCGCAGAATGTCTTATGTCAGCTGGGGAATATTCTACGCTTTACCCTAAGCTCGGGCATCACAATGGGCATCGGACATCCGCCTAACCTAACCTACATTGGCTCCTACAATAAAATGTTCTACATTCAACCGTTATTACTGATACCGACGAAAAATGAACCTAGGTTTATTTTATGATGATTGCAAAATCGTCCAAAAGCATACCATAATTATATCAGACACTCATAGCTCCAATAAAGCTTCCACAAAATATTTCTTCTAGTTTTATTGTATAAAGAAGAAGCTATCCAACAGCAGTTATCTTTAGGAGAAAACATGTAGTTTTCTGTGTATTTGGTAGGAGCCTTGTAAAAGAACACATATATATATATATATAGTATATAGTACTGGAACAACAAACAAATTATACCAAACAATAACAGGAATATTCAATTTATACACAAGCACAAGCACACACTCTCCCAGCAACTTTTATTTGAGTTGTTGCCATTGCTATTGCTGGCATTTGAGAATGGGTTTTCATTTTTATCTCTCTTTTGAATTGTTTATTTTTTTATTTTTATATCCTTCTCTCTCTCTCTCTCTCTCTCTCTATCGCTTCCTACTTTGAATTATTTTTTAAACTTGTTTTTTAAGCAGATTTTTAATTCAATTCGGAACAGCAGCTATGAGTGTTAGCTGCTTTTGGAATGAGTGTAATGAAAATTCTCTCTCATCATTACACTGAACCTATACCAATGTGAAATTGTATCTGTATACGTATGGTATGTACAATAGAGTAGTGGATATTGTTACAATATGAGTATTGCTGGTGATGGTTATAGTTGTAACATATAGTCTCTATAGCAATGTACTTTATAGTAGTATATTTTTACTACTGCCTTTTTATCCTTCATCCTCTACTTTGTCTACGTTATCGTTTTACTCTTCTACTTCTTATGCATTGGTTGTAGTAATGTTAGTTTGAAGAAAGTCAAACATTAACAAGTTGCTATGTGATTTATACATTAAGATGCCTCACTAAAAAGGTTGAATTTACCTCGTAATGCTCTCCGAAATATTCCGGCTTAAATGAAAGCCATTTGTGAGCTAAAAAATTTGGAAAAAAACCCAATATCATTGATCTGCTACAGAATGTTGTTTATAAATTTAGTAAAATAAAACACTTCACTTGCACAAATATTTGAGGGCTTTAATTCTGTGAGCAAAAAAAAAAAAAAATACAAGTATGGGAAGCAAATGTCTTGATTTTCAACTACAGATAGTGTAGATACTGTAGAAACATTTTAACTCTTTTAGGGTGGTGCTTAAAATTTAGGTAATGCTACTAGATGTCCTGAAGGTAAGGAAACTCATTTTGTATAATAAAAATTTTAAAACTAAAATTTATTTCATATCATCGATTTTGTATTGTGGAAAATTAAAATTGTTCAACTTACAACTATGAACTTACAAACATGAAATATTATAAAAAACAGGTTTCATAAATGATTCACCTCAAGCTGTTAACTTGAAAACTGAGGATCATGTCAATGTATATTTTCCGGGGCGTAGTATCATCGGCGTGTTGATATTCCTGGTTCGTTAATATTGGTGATGGTGCTGGTGCTACCACAACGAAATATACAAACGAAATGAATTTATTTCATTCTCATCGTTATTCGGTGTTCGCCGTCATCATCGTCGCTGTCAATTTGTGGCACACACCACCATCAGCCTTAGAGTCATTGGCAACGTCGTCATCGTCGTCATCATCATCATCATCATCATCATCATCAGTTTTAGTATGTGAGGTGGTGGGCTAAATACTCTATTCATACAAACTTACACATTTTCAAAATACTATTAGAGCTTAAGTTGAAATGTTCAGTTGTGTTGTAACGGAAACTTTAGAACATTATTTTATTATAAAAAAAAAAGAAACAAAACAAAACAAAATACAATAATAAAAATAAAAATTACAAACATCAACAACAACGATAACTGCAATAGCAATTGTAGGAAACGAAGAAGAATGTAGCTGCTTATAATGTTGTTGGGGTAGTTGTTGTAGTAGTAGTAGTAGTAGTTGTTGATGTTGTTGTTGTTATTGTTGCTGCTGTTGATGGGTGTTGAATAATATTTATATACACATATTACGCACATCAACACGCACATACACACATGCATACAAATGGAGTTGGCAAAGTTTCTTTGTGTTGTTGCTTTTGCTGTTCTAGTTATGTCTTTGCTTTGCCTGTTGATGATGATGATGATGATGATGATGATCAAGATAATGTTGATTGTTGTTGTTGTTGTTTTCGTTGATGTAGTTCCTGCTACTACTACTACTACTACTAGCTGTTTGTATAGATTTGTTGAAAAGGATAAAAGTTTACACTGCTTTTAGTCTAGTGTGAGTGTGTATTTATATGTTTATTCCATTTTTATATGTTAAAGTGTGTCTATTGTAATTGCATCCAATTGGAAAACTTTGTAGATCTCCCTTTAATGACACGAAACTAGATATTTTAAAAATTTGCCAATAATTGTTAGAAGGGTTCAGTTAGTCAGCATGACATAGTCATGCCACGTTTTCAAAATATTTTAATATTTAATGTGAAAAACCAGTCTATTTTCGTTAATATTTCTCTTAACTTTTTTGTTATTTTAAAATTAATTTTGAAAAAAAAACCAAAAATTTTTTGCAATTTTCATATTCTACTAATATAGAATATGTTTTTTTTTCTTTTATGTTAAAAAATCAATTTATTTGAAAAAGGGCTCACTAACGCTCACAAGTGATGGAAATAATTGATTTATTACAAGGTTTTGATGGCATAAATATTCTTACGTTTAAGTACTTTCCATTTTAACATTCACTTGCATATTTTTCTCGTGATAATGACGTCCGGACAGATCCGTGATAGGTTCAAAATAATATCTTTAGTGAAAGGGCGAAAATGCCTATCATGTGCTAATATCTTCCAATCATATACTCCATGGATGTTTTTGCAATTAGGTGATGTATTAAAAATATTATTTTAAGCAAAACTGGTAAAAATGATTTTAAAAATATCCATACCAAAGGGTGACAATGGATTAATATAGTCCAAGAATATGTTTTGTTGATAATTTTACTCTAAGTTGTTGAGCACATAAGTATTCTCAGATGCAAAAATATCCAATATATTATACCTTTTAAAAGTTAGAAACCGTGATCATAAAGAATTTGATTCTTAAGCCCAAAATGGTCTTAATCACTGTACTCTGAAATATTTTCGCAAACCAAACAAGCATACATTTCACTAAAGTGCCTGAATGGGTTAATATTTTTAATTAGATCACTTCCAATTCCAATAAGTAAATATTTTATCCTCTGAGTATGCTTATAATTCGAAGCTGAATATGGATGGATCGGCAGAAAATTGTTCTTATATTTTTTTCAAAAGAAACCCAATATAATTTGATGAAAATCGATTTCCAACTGGGCGATCACGACTGTTTGTTTGTATGGATGTCTGTATGTATGTGTACACATTTGTGCTTCTTTTTACTTTATTATTAGCACAAAAATCGTTAAATGTCGTTTAATTCCCATTCACATTGCTATTATTGTTGCTCTTGTTGTTTTTTGTGTACACTAAGTGCTGCCAACTTTATTTAATCGCATCTATATACATACATAAATATGTAGTTGACAGTGTTACTAACACGCTTCACCGTTTGTGTTTATGTGTGCATCGTACGTATGTATCGTGCTATAGTAGTATTGCAATTGTTGCGAATCTTGTTTGCTCTTGTTGCTGTTGCTGTTATTGTTATTGGTATTTCTATTCATACATAGAGAAAACATATTAGCGGGTGGATAGCTTTCTGAGCTTATGTTTGTTTAAACAAACTCAACTAAGCAATTGTAAGAGAATGAGTAAAAGGAATGAAGGAAAATGAAATGAAATGAAATGATGACAATGACAATGGGTGAATATTCGTGCCTGAACACGTTGTATATGGGTATGTGGTACGATAGTATGTATATAAATAAAACTGAGTGGGTGAATTCTGGCAGTACATTGACAATTAGTTGAATTCACCACTGAACACTGTACACTGTGTACATTATGAGCACAAACAAGGACGAAGGTTAGGTGAAGCAGTTAAAGTCTAAAGATAGCATGAAGACGAGAAGGTTGAAATTTAATTAAGATACTTTGGCGTGTGTTTGTTTTGATGTGTGTATATTTCGAAATAAAATGACACACGCACACCAAGAAGCATTCACATGTACATTTGGAAAAGAGAGAAATATTATATTACTGTATAATGAAAATACTACGTAGAAGAAAGAGGAAAACAATCAAATAGAGAGAAAAATTGTAATAATAATGGAAAAGTCATTTTGTTCAAATTTATTGTGAGAAAGTATCAAAGTAGAGGGACTGGATAAAGGTAATAATAACGAAAGTATCAAAAAAAAAAAGAAAAGAGCAGTGTCTTTTCCTATGCTTTCGTTCTTATTATTATAATTTTTATTATTATTATTCAAACAAATATGCTGGCATAATTGCGCCTTTGTGTGTGGAAAATATATGTGTTCTTTTACAAGTGGAGGTTAATGGATATGGGATGTAAAGCGCAACCTAAATTATAATGATAAGGCAAAAATATTTATGTATTGTATAAAACAAGAAGCATATGGTTCAAAGAAGGAAGTTAAATTAAATGAAATTTCATTTATTTTTAATTTAGGCATTTGAAAGCATTCCGTGAAATTATATTTCTTTTTTATTTTAGTTCTGTTTTAGTGAAAAGTAAATAATTTAATTAGAGTTTTGCTGTTTTAATATATTTGATTTGCATATATATTTATCTCATAAGATAATTTTGTGTGTAATATATGATCAAGATCATTCTTAATGAAAACATCCTTCAGTTGTATTTTGTGGGTTGTCTTTAGTCATTCAGCCTCCATCCCAATTAGTTCGAACATTTTGTAGAATTCTGACAGTGGGCATATGTCATCCAATAATAATAATGTCGAAATTTTTTACAAGTAGAAAAAGATATTTGTTGACTTCATGGCAAACATTTTTGAAATGAAATAAAATGAAAATTTCTTTTCGACATTGTTGGATTTTAAAATTTTATAATAAATTTATGCATTTTTTCTTTCGATATTATTGCAAAAAAATTTGCAATAATGTCGAAAATGTGATTTCATAAATTTTTCGACATCACTGCACGTTTTGATATTTTACACATTATTTACGTTTTGACATTTTTTCCACATTATTTATGGTAATGTCGAAAAACTGTCGGAATGTGTTACCGACATATGTAATTTGAAAATGTTTCGAAATTAATTCATATAGACGTTCGCATTGTAGTGACCTAGAAACTTTTGAGCCCTTCTCACATCTCAGATCTAATTATCACAAGTTTCGAGTTACACCCGTTTTTATTAGATCCATCCTCTATGGTAGGGACCTTTGATGGACAAAATTAAGCATATTAAAATCGTTTCATTGAAGAATCTTACTACCGAAGAGATGAAGGGCTCACTTCTGTTGAAACTTAAAGAATTAAAGCTTAATGTATTCCATGTGTGAAGAAGGGAAATAAAAAATTTGAAATTTTTTAATATTAGGAAGGCTGTGTAAGATTTATAAAATATATCCTGAAGATATACCCTCTATAAATGAATACTAATACTAGAAAAAGAAGATGATTCATACAAATCGATGTTAATTTTGTAAATAAATACAAAATGATACAATAACATTTTCAACAAAATTGGAATAATAACGATATAGGGTAAAAATGGATGAAACGAGTTTTTTTTTTTTAACAAATCTGCAAATGATGAGAGCTGAATTCTATGTATATACCACGATACAATTTGAAAAATTGCTTTTGTCTAATTTTCTTTGCTTATTAGATGGCCTTGTGAGTGACAATAGATATTCTTGTAATTCAGCACTTTTAAAATATCTAGCAGGTCTATATTTTTCAATACCAATGTTGTCGTATCGCAGCAATTATTTATAAATACCTCTATGATAAGATAAAACAAAAAGTAAATACAATAGAATAGAAATATTGTACAACACATTTAAATGTATAAAATTGCCGGTATAGTCTGCAGTGCAACAATAGAATATATACCCACATAAACACACCCATATTTAAGCTCAAATTAAAGATAAGGCTTTATAGTATGAATCATTATTGAAGAAAATAAAATTCATTAATTAGTTTATCATTTCAAGTACAAGTAGTAAACGTATGTATAGGTATGAAGTTGGTAGAAGAAAGTGTATAAAACTTGTGTTGTGTATAAAACAATTATTGTGACAATGACAATGATTTTGTCGTTACCTTTGTATAAAATAAAAGCGTAATCTAATCCAAAAACATGTATTGTACTTGATCCAATTTGCTTCATTGCTACTAGTAATATGTATACCTGGATAGTAAATCTATGAATATGTAATAAAATTAATATTTGAAGTTTTAAATAAGTATTTACGATAGATTTATTATATTACGAGAAACTTTAAACTTTAAAAAAAAAAATTACATCAACTATTATTATTATAGACCATCTCCACATCGTCAGCTAAACGAGCTTCATTGCAGTCTCATACCCAATTAGTCGAGCTCTAGACTATTAGTAGATGAATACTTATGAAGCAGCTAACTAATTAATTGAGTCTGTGTCTTGTCAAAGTTGGGAAAGAACATTGAACATGTTCTGCTATTTCGTGTTTCTCTTGACAGAGCCGACGGAAATGATTGTTTATCCGATCAATTTTTCAGGTGATTATTGAGTTTATAGTGACCTCTGAGTAGTTGCAAAATTGCAAACAATTAACAAAAATTATTTCGTCATTAATTTATTAGTTTAGTTAACTCACGGATGCGGATTTCACTACTAAATTTTTTTTGGGGGACAATTAAAAAAATATTGCAAATATACTAATGATAATATATTTTATACGAGTATACTATGTGACTTGCACAACAAATATACTACGTATTTAGTTGCTAGTATTTATGTACAATATAGAGAGAAAAAGTGTAAAATGCTTAAAATGGGCTTAAAATATTTACACAAACAAAATGAATGAACTATGTAACCAAGTATGTTACTTGTTCTTTTTATGTACATTTGTACGTGTAATGTTATACTTGTAGTAGCAGCAGCAGCAGCAGCAGCAGCAGCAGCACGAGTAGCAACATCGACAACAACACATAAGATATACTCATAGTTAGTAGCAGTAATATTGTATGTAGTAGCAGCAGCAACAGCATCACTGCCAAACTGACTAACCAACGAAACGAGCAAAGTAACCTACCAATTACAACAACAACAATAATTTTTATCACTTTTTATGTTGTTGCTGCTTTCGTTCCTATTTTCCCTATATTATTGTATATGCACACAGATATCATACATATACTTATATATATATATATATATATATATATATATATATATATATATATATATATATATATATATATTTATATATATATATATATATATATATATATATTTATATATATATATATATATATATATATATATTTATATATATATATATATATATATATATGTATATATATATGTATATATATATGTATATATATATGTATATATATATATATATATATATATATACATATATATATATATATATATATATATATATATATATATATATATATATATATGATTACGCTTTCTGGGGGATATCACTGCCTGCCACCACCCTCTTGGAACTTTATGCCAATGATTGTTGTTGTTGTTTCTTTTGATTCTTTTTTCTTTGCTTTATTCTTTTTTAATGTTCGCTCTCTTTTGTATTGCATATTCACTCATTCATTCATTCGTTCATTCATTCATTTACTCATTCATTCAGTCATTTGTTCATTCGTTGGCTGGTTTTGCGCTATTCTACACTGCATAAGTACTTGTGTAGAATCGCTCGTGTGGACAGAATGCGAGGAGCATAAAAAGTATTTGCCTCCATATACATACACACTTACACACGTACACATACGAACATTTTGTAGATATTGCACTTACTTATGTATATGCATACTAGAATCCAGTTGCTGGTACTGTCGTTCTGTGAATCATTCATGCCACAAATGGTTGTTGGTTGGTTGGTTAGTTGGTTGGCTGGTTTGATGATGGGCTGCCAACAACTTGCTGGCTATTGATGTGCTCCTAATAGTGGAGCAGCGTTTTGTGTTCGTGTGTGACGTTGTTTTTGACGTTTGCTGCATGCAAGCAAGCGAGCAACAATCATCATAACCATACAAATACACGCACATTCACACACACGCAATTGCATACAACTAGAAGTATATTTCTCAAAATATAGCTAAATATGTACATATATATTGCTGCATACTCTCGTTACTCATGCTCATCCTCATCATGATCATCATCAACATCATTATACATATACTAAACATCTATGGGTGTGTGATATGACAAGTTATTGCTGTGATGTATTTGTTGCATTATGCCATTATAATTATAATATTTATTATTTGGAGTGTTGCAAAGAATGGCAGCGAGCAACTATACTAAAAGTAACAGCAGTAGTAACAGCAGTAGTAACAAAGTACCAACGACAACAGCAACAATGACAGCATTGTAACAAACCATAAATAAATACATTGTATGCACTTACACACGTATGCACCTTACTCTAGATGGCTCATTAAAAAGCATAAAATTTCAAATAGAGTATTTCTTCCCAAGGAAGCATTAAGAAATTCCTGAATTGAAAAAAATTATAGAGATGGATTCGACCATCGAGTTTTTATACTCGTTTTGTACGAGAATCCCTTTGATGATTAGATGAAAGGCGGATGAGGACTGAATGCATGTCGGATATATAGTTTAATCCTCTAGCGGCGATTCCTAGGCAGATATATGGATATATGTCGATTTACAGGTTATTTCAAAATCGACAAATATCCCTAGGAATCGCCCCTAAAACGGTTAAATTTTTCCTCCTCAGTGTTTCATTAAAACAAACTTATTTTGTATTTCCACTCCATAAGGTGAGCCCCAAAAAAACATATGAAAATAATCAAATAACCCCTTGACTGAAGAGGAATCGCCTCTAGGGCGGTGAATGGCCCCAATAACTTTTCTTCCTTCAAACATTTCCTCCGAACATACTTGCCCTCTATCACCACTCCTTAGCGAACTCACATACATTCAAAGCTGTCAAATTAAGAATTTTCTAAAATTCACTCCGAACACAAATAGTCATGGCACAAATAGTCAATTGTTTACCCATGAAAAAAATGTTTACCTTGCAGGAAAAATTTAACAAGCAAAATGCACCCTATCATGCACGGACATCTAAGGAAGCATCAATATTAATTTCACGGGCAGAGAAGGGTCATCTAAGCCAAAACGCCCCAAAACGGGCTCCAAAATAATTCAGCAGCATTCATTTCCTCTGAAGAATAGCCCGCTGGCAGTCCTGATTTCAACCCGCTGGATTACAGATTGTTAGAGGACATGTTTTGTCCCGACTTAAGGTGTGCGTAAATGCCAAAGGCGGACATTTCTAACAAATGTTTGCTATACTCGTATCAATAAATATGTACAAAAAATTGGTTCAAAAACATTTATAAACATAAAATGTGTGTAACAGTATTTATGTCCGAACTAAGTGTGGTATATACATTGATCAAAAAGTTCCCGGAATTACCACCTTGTAGCTCACCCATCGTTTCAATTTGAGCTCTGGTTTTTTTTTGTTAAGTTGGTACATCTGTTGTTGATATTCGCTGTAAATCGTAGCGTTGACATTTGCTAAAAGTTACGTAGCCAAGACATTTTGATGAATGTGGGATCGGATTCAGCCTCACAAATCATGTCTTTTGCGACGTCAACACGGTCTCTTTTTTGCATGAAATTGATTGAAAATTATAAAAAATCACCAACACACACAAAGATAGATGTACTTTTGGCTACGTAACTTTTGCAAATGTCAAGCTATGACGCTAAGATTTAGAGGGAATATCAACAACAGATGTACCAACTTAACAAACTCAAATTGGAACGATGGGACCGCCACACTGTAGTTATTCCGGGAACTTTTTGATCAAGATGGTACGTACCATGAAGATAAAAGAGGTAGCATGAACAAATATGATGATGTGGTAGACGTTTAAAGAGAAGTCTGCGCTTACAACTCACATGTTTTAAACAAAAGTGCTGAATGATATAAGGACATTTTTTAGCTTCACAAAAACTTGTTTTCTCTTGCTTTGTAAGTAGATATGAATATGAGCTACATACGATATGACTGAAGATTTAAGATGTTTCAAATTATTTAATTATGAATTTCAATTATAACTATTGTTGGGTGATTCTTGTTCTATTATATCAAAAGCGAGAGGGAGAGAGAGAAAGAGAAAGCAAGAGCGAAATTATTAGGAAAAGCGTGAGTAGAGCAGGTCGTTTGTATAATTGTAAATATGTAAATGCACAGAAACACGCATACGTACATATATGTATTGTATATACCCTGGTGTATGTTTATCAAGTATTAAGTCGATGGTAATATCGTGGTTAAAAGTGACAAGGGTTTGTGTATTGATGGTTGAACGATGATTGTCTTGGAAAATTGTCGCTTGCTGTATGACAACACAATTTCATTTGTTTGTTTGTTTGCTTATTTGTGCTTGTTGAGGCGGTAATGTCAAATTGACATGTCGATTGACAGTAAAATTGTTAACAACTCGAATGAGGGTTAATAAGTTTTTCTCACTCACCACCAATGGTATAACCAGCTTTACTTAACTTTCGTTGTATTTAACATGATACCCGTACATACAAATGTGCATTCATACTTATGTGCACTATTAAAATCAACATTAATAATTTATGGTGAAAATTATTTTTAGCAATAAATGTGGGTTGTGGAGTTTTTATATATGTATATATATATATATATATATATATATATATATATATATATATATATCTGTCTCTCTCTCTCTCTCTCTCTCTCTTACAAAATATTCATAATTTTCCATTTTAATTCGTTTTATTTGCATTTACTTTTTTATTTTGTTTAGATTTCACCCTCTATCATGTGGATATGGTATACTGTGTACATATGTCCAAGCATTCGTGTAAGTGGGTGTAGTATTTAATACCTACGTATATCAATTAATTAAATTAAAACACATAAACATGAAGACAACAATTCATATACAAAACCTTTTGTCATTTAATGAATTTTTATACTTGATATTTAAAAAAAAAGTACACAAAGGGAAGCGAATAGTGAGTGGTAATAGTAAAATGTAATAAAAAATAATAATAAAAAATTTTTAACACTGTTTGACAAGAAAATTATTACAAGTCTCTGACAGTTGATTCTGCTAGAGGGTTAAAAATAGGAATATGCGTGTGTATTTAAAAATTTTACATGTACTGAAAACCTTTTTACAGACGGTTCAAATTTCCATACTTTCTCTACTATTGAATAAAATTGTATAAATTGAAAAAATATGTATTATATTTTATGGAAATTAATTATAGTAGAATTTTAAATATAATATTTTTAAGGAAATTTGAAACCATTAACTCATACATGTATAATACTTTTCGTCACAATTTCAAAATAAACCCATAGATTTCAACTGGTATTCAAAAGTTCAATTATATTATATTACAGAAATATTTGAGGTCACCAGAGTTAAAAACATCTATCCAAAGCTGCATATCAAAAGAAAACGAAGGTATTACAATATATCATCGAAAATATCCGGCAAAAAAAAAGGAAACAAGTAGATATATAGCATATGTTATATCTCCAGTAGGCCGTACCACCTTACAGGGTAAAAAAAGTGCTCCATACACCCCGTTCTAATTCTTACCTACCAAATCTCAGTTCCTACAACCCTAAACGAACCACCCTAATGCCAGTAAATTACAGCTCGCAAAAAATCATTAAACCTTTGCAAAAAAGAATATTGCGATTATTCCAGTAGACCTATTTTAAACTTATTTTTAAAATTTTTGTACTCGAATATAGGTAAAAATTTTTTAATTTTTCCTCATATCTTCGGCTATATATCACACTTTAAAATCCGAATGCAAATGCCGAAGTTACCACGAAAAATGTAAAAAGGTGTCCCCTACGTTCGCCAAAAAAAAAAAAAAAAATTGTTCGAACTTTTTTTTTCGGAATTGCCTTGCAAAACTTCTTCATATTAGGGGTGTACGGCGAACTCTTTTTTTGAGGTTCGGCCTAATGTCCAGCCTTACATACTAATAATAGTCACAATACTACCTTCGGAGGGGACACACTTAGGCCAGAACGGCCCTTTGTGGTACCACCGAGATTCTCTTCCAGTACTGTTGTGCATCTTAAATTTGGACAGTATTAGAAGAAACTTACTCATATTGGCCGATTTCGAACAGCAAACATCACTTTTTCTGAGCTGAGTGTTACTGAGCTGAGTGTTACTGCCGGAAGAATTGCTAATTGCTTGCCGACAGATGGGCACCGATGGGAAATCGTTTCGATATTAAAGTTGTCAGAGAAGGGGATTGAGCCAACGCACTAACCACTGAGCTACGCCAGAGTCTCTACATTAGGCGCATTCTTTTGCATGCGAGTTGCAAATAGAAAGTGTATTTACAAGTTTGTTTTAATTTATTCTTAAAAGTCTGTTTCTTAACAGCATTTGTGGAGTGCAATAATTTTAAACTTGAAAATTTTACCAACTCTATTCCTTGAGGGAAATAAATATGCAAATACATGTAGGTATATTATTTTTAATATCAATTTTATGAGGTTCACAATAAATTCTACATAGAATTTAAGATGATTTTTATTTTTTTTTTTTTTATTCTGTACGTTTGCTTCATTTCGGCAAATTTGTCCATTATCATATAAATATATACATGCCAACAAAGATACTTGTAATTCATGAAATATTGAAAAATCAACTGCAAAGAAAATAACAAATATAAACAAATATAATACTACACACACTTGCATGCATACATAAGAATATTCAAAAGAAAATCGAATGAAAGAAAAGTCTATAAAGCAAATGTTCCTTGGTACCTACTACATGCAAACGAGCATATTTACGTAAAGAGAGGGAGCAGCAAGAAAAGTTTATAAGAAAAAAGAAGAATCATATAAAAAATTATTACTATTGCTGTTGTTGTTGCTGTTCACTTGTGAATATTATTGCAACTGCTACAACGTAATATGTAGCATACATGCTAAGTATCAACCATCGATCGATCCCACCATTGTTGGAGATGGTAGTGCTGGCGGCTTGGGAATAAAAAGCTGAAGCTCATTGCCAACAACAAGACAACATGAGAGTATAAAAATCCTTTTTAGTTTTTTTTTTTTTTTTTGGCGTTTCGTTTCATTTCATTTCATTTCTTCTTGTGCTTTTTGTTCTGCCCTTATTCATATATATTCATATATATTCAACAACTTCTCAATGATATCCTCTCAAAAGACATCAACGTAGAAAAAAGAACCACCATATCTGTTATTATCGTTGTCGTTCTTTTCGTATATTGCGTTCTTCGTTTACGTTTTTTTTTTCGCTTTGTATTTCTCGGTTTTATCCTTCACCCATGCCAATATAAACCCATTTTGATGGGCGCCTACATCTTTGGGTATATATCTACAATACATTCACCATGTACCACAGCCCAATTGACATACTCCAGGTACGAGATTGAGTACTAGTTACAACTAATTTCGATAAACCTTACGTGCCCTATTAGATACTTTTAACTCAATTATGATTGTTCGCAGCCGGTGTGAAATCAGTGTAAAAAATGTAGGTTAAATAGAACAATTATAAATATGAATGAACACTTTTACGAGTGAGACTCTTATTTAGAATGACATCTTTTACCTGCAGGGCATACGCATACGTATATGTATTTCTCATAAAATCTATATGCTTAATAACAAAGAAAAATATCACAAAGTGGCATCTTATCATACCATATCATTATAATATACCACCATACCATCATACCACAATATATACTCTTACACACACACTTGTATGCTGTGTACCATAATACGAATATAGTAGATCCCAAATGCTTCAAAGAAATACACATCATCTCAATATGCATACACGTATATGAATATAGAGCTCTAAAGCGCGTTAATATCCCGATGCTGTCGTTTTGGTGGCAACGAAAATATACGCATACCTATACTATTGAGTTTTGGATATGCTTGTGTGTGGATACGTGCATACTTGGGTATTATAATAAACCCAGTTGGATAGTTCTCCTTCACGTTGTAAGTAATTCCTCAGAATAGGTTAGTACAGACCATTGACATCGCCATGTAGAAGTAACAATTACTAATTTATTGATGCGAATGTATGCTTGGTTTTTTTTTTTTTTTCTTAATGTAATTTTGGGTGGATTTCCATTTGGGTGTACATAACGTATATTGTTGATTAATGCCAAAATACACATACACATCTCACAAACCTTCTTACATACCTAAACATTTCATCAAGAGATTTATTATTATTATTTGTTGTACTCACTGATGTTGTTGTTATTGTTGTTGTTAACATTGCTGTTATTGCGCTTTTCTTTTCTTTCCTTAATTTTGCCTTTTTCTCGCTAATATTAATTTGACGTCTTTACAATCATACGATCTTCATCATGTTCTATGCCCAGTGTTAGTCAATCATTTGAAAGCAATCACAGCACGAAGGCTTGAGTGCTAAAATCTATTGTAAAATCGTCACTTTCTCAAAAAAAATAAAAATTCACCTGGTGGTCGGTAAACATTTGCAAATACAGTTTTTCTCGGGTCGAAGCTATATTATGGATTATCGTTCGTTATTATAACTATATATGCTCAAATATACGTACAATATCATTACGAGAGTTCTTCCTCGTCGGTGATATTAATAATAATAATAATTATATTCAGTGATGAAGCTCTTTTTTGGCTCAATGGGTATGTGAATAAGTAAAATTTGCGGATTTGGAGCGAAGACAATCCACAAGAAAGTTTGCAGACACCATTACATCCACAAAAACTTCTTTTTGGTGCGATTTATGGTCTGGTGAAATAATTAGTTCATATTTTTATAAAAACGTGGCAACAACAACGCAACGATCGCTACAAAGCCATAAGAGCTGACTATTTGATTCCCCAATTGCGTGGTATGTATGTGGAAGAGATGTACCATAGTTCCAGCAAGATGGCACTACAAGCCACACATAAAAAACAACAATCGATTTATTGAAGAAACATTTGGCGACAACATAGTCTCTCGAAATGTACCTGTGCATTATCCTGCAAGATATTGGGATTTAAGTTATTGTGCAAACAACACAGGTGGAAGACAGACAGACGGACGAACGAAAGGATGGACGGATGGATTGACATCTTTAAATCAACTATTCAGGCAATGTTGATGAGGAATATATACATCTTTCTATATATCCAGTGAGAGATTTTGAGTGAGAAGAAGAATGAGAAGATTTTGTTTAAGCAGGTTCATCCCGTAATTATGAATCTGTAAGAACAACTAGAAAAACGGGTACCTATATGCAATAGATCTAAGCATAATTCAACTTTAATTCATGAGTGATGTTTAAGCATGATAAATATAACATCACAATTGACAGAAAATCCTTGAGGGCAATGCGAATTGAAAAGGTGGGCAGGATAAAAACTCGGACACTCAGTTATGAGGGCAATGTAATCGACATTATACGCGTTATCTCGTTTAAGATACACTGGTCTACACCGTCGTCAATACTAACATACACATTACTCCTTCTCTCTCTCTCTCTCTCACTCTCTCCTCTGTGTGATTCCCTCTCAGAACCTGCTTTCAGACATTTTCCTTAACGTCCTTAGAATTCCTACTTCATTTTTTATTGTTGTTATTTTTTTCTTTCTGTCTTTCACGTTTCATTCATTTATTTTATATCCCTGCGATGGTGTGCTTGTGTATATAATATTTCGGTTTATGTCCTTTCAGTTGTTGTTGTTGTGCTAAAATTGTTCCGTCGTCGTTTGCTTTTCTTTTCTGTTTTGTTTTTTTATTTATATATTTTATTATTCTTTATTTTCTTTTATTGTTACGCTTTAGTAGGATACTTTGTATTCTGTCATCGTCATCATGCATAAAGAAAAATGTTTCAAGGCGCGCTATATTGTTATATTCGTATACATTATGGAGAATATGTATGCATATTAGAGTGGTTGAAAATAGTATGAGGAAAAATTTCGCTTATAATATAGATTTTAGGTCACAGGATTCAAACCTCTTTAGCTACATCTCTTTTAGTTTTGGAGATGATAACTTTTCAAAGTTATCATCTCCAAAGGAAAGGTATGCCCTTATATAGCAATACCACATGTTAAAAATTGATAAAGTCCATTCTCTAAAAAGGAAAACTCTAAAAATCGGAGCAGCCTAAAAATCGAAACAATTTTAAGCCACTTCCTACAATTTTGAACCACTCCAAGGTAAATGTGTGTATTAAGAGTATCTTGACTGCTTCCATATGTAGAATATATATACTTGTAAATGTATACGTGCTTCTCTCATACGATGGGGTGGTTGTTTGGTGGGGGTTATGGTAAAAATATTGTTATTTGTTTGCTGTCGATTGTATTTAATATTCAAGAGAGTGGGGTAAAATGGTATCATGCCGTAATGAAGAAGTTATTAACTACACCATTGATTATTGGGATACTATTTACTTGGATTGTTCAATCAGTTTTGCGAATCACTGCCATCACAGATTAACTTGATATGTTTAAAATGTCGTATTCTCAAAAAATGTTTTCAGTTTTTGAGAATTCAGAATTTCTACAGTGTGCTGGATTGGGATAATGTTTATTGTTCATCAAAAGCAGGTTTCCGGTAGAAAGAACATTGTTTAGAAAATTAAATGATCACAAATTGAAATGTCATTGTTTCCATATCAGAAAGTTTTGCAACTTGGAAGCGGATAGTATTAAGCGAATTATTGTAGTTCAAATGCAAATGTAATGGAGCATGCTATGAAATTCACTTAAAAACGATTACTTTCATATTTTCATTTTGATCACAAGGGAAAATTTTGAGCTTTATAAGAATGATTCACCTTTCCATTCATTAAAAGATTGTCTAATAAATATAAATATAATATAATAAATAAATTGAAAATGTTCCACAGATATTTAGATAAGATCAAAAAATCTAGTAATCGAAACTTGAAAAGTTGATCAACATGACGTTTTCGACGCACTCTAATAAATATCACATATTTAGCACTAATATCTCCGAAGAAACAACCGCTAGTTTCAAGTTGTATCACATTATAACTTTCAGCTGAAATATATTGGGTTGACGACTAAGTAAGTGCCAATTTTGAACATGGATGTTTCTGACTGTACACATATTTTTAATATCTGCATAGCTGCTTAGCTGCCATATTTCCCTTGCTTAAGAAGCAAATTGCATATATTTTTGTTTGAAGGTCGTACTTTGGGGTCAATTTGTGTATGAGAACATCGGCAATTAATTCGGCAATTTCTTAGTTGCCACCCCAACATTTGCATGATTAAACTAAAAAAAAGTAGTTGATATTAGAACCTGCTCGGAACTACTATGATCAAACTTCAGTTCCAGAATTGTTGTGCGATTTCAATTCAAACAGTATTAGAAATATACTTAACACTTTTAAATGCTTATCTTACAGCAAATTTGTACTGTTTTCTTTTCTTGTCTATGAGCTCTAAAGTCTCTGATTTCTTATTTCGCAGGGAAAACTTAAAATCACCAAAGTCAAAAGGTTTAAATTGTAAGTTATTGCCGTATTGGGGTTATTCATATGTTGGTGGAGGCGTTATGAAAATAACCATGAATATAAATAAAATTGGATATTCCAAGAATTTTCTCGACATATTCTCCTATTTTCACAATATGTTGAACACTTATTTTATTGCTTCATTACAATTCTTCCGTGCATTTCAGCAATACATTTTTTCTTTGCCTAATTTTTCGCCCACCCTCACTTAAACCTACAGTCATACTCGCATATATTTTTTGAATACCACTATGCCTGATTATTTTCCACCCATGCCATACCAGGAACGGTTCAACACACACACAGCAAGAATATACTAGTACAGCAGTGAACTAATAAATGAACAAACAAACAACCATGGAAAATCATTGCCAAACATACCTAAGCCTTCTTCACATATTGCCGGCCGTTCGGCCCAATGTACCACCCAACATTAGAATAGACGCACATACATGCCAACAAATATATTGCCGGTTTCTTTTTCGCCTGTATTTTACTTGTTTGCTTGTGTAATAATTTTGCATAATTTTTATATCGGAAAAAAAAGAATATTTTTTTTTTGCATTTGCCTTTCCAGCAACAGCAACGATATTAATATAAAGCACAACAACAACTGTTAAAGAAGCAGTTGTTAAAAAAAAAACAACAAATACAAATCACTCCAAACGCTGTGCTACTACAGTATCTAAAGGAAAAAATCTTTGTATGTTGCACAGCTACACGTTGATACATGACAGAGAGGGGATGGGGTGTAGAAAAGAAAAAGGAAAAAAGTTTATATGAAAACAGAAGCAGCAGCATCATGTAGCAGACACAAAAGTACCTACGTAGTAGTCGTATGCAGTGGCACGTAGTGACATGGCGGTGGCAATGGTACCATCAATGTGGCAGCTTTGGCAGCCATTGGCGGTGGCAATATACTGGTAACAAGTTTTAACATTTTCTTTTTTCATATTCTATTTTGTATCTTCTTCGTTTTACTTTAATATTATTTTATTATATTTTTTCTGTTTGGATTTTTTTTTTGTTTTTTTTTTTGTTTGTTTGTTATTACTTTCCATTTGGTTCTGCTTTGACTATTTTTTGTTTGCCATGTTGTGGCGTCAGCAATACCAACACCATCATCATCAACATCGTCGTCAGCAGCATCAGTATCAGCATCAGCAACCACAACTACAACAACAACAATAATAGCATCCTTCATTTTAAGGTAATAAACGTTTGGGCAAGAATAAAATGAAATGAGTCAAGCTAAGTGAAGACGACAACTGTCAACTGTTTAGGGTATGTGAAAATTAAGCTTGAATGTGTGTATGTGTGTGCGTTTCGTTTTCCTTGTTATATTTTTGGTTCACATAATCCTTAGCATAAAATGTTGCCACACATCCATAAGTATACTGTATAGTATACGTACAAATATACAAATTTATTTTCTACTGTCATTGTTGTTACATACATAAGTAGTAGCGGCAGTAGCATTACAACATCAGCATCCGCCAAATATTGTAGAACACCCATGGTAGATGCCTACATATATAGGTGTATACTATGTGCATATATTCCGCCCACATCAACTTCATTCATTTTATCAGACGCAAAAATATATACACACTCATTTTATTGTAAGTAACCTTTTTTTTTTTGTTGTCGTCCTTTCTAGCATTTTTTGTTTTGCAGACAATTTTATAAGCTTTTTGTACGCTTTCATGTTGCGACGAAAGGAAAGAGAGACCTTTTAATACAGTGTATTCAAAAACATAAAAATCTTTAGTCTTCCCTTATTTTTATACCCTGCATAACGCAATATGCATGGTATATTCATTTCGGTCAGATGTTTGTGTCCACTTGAAGGAATCTCCGGAGATATAGACATGGATATATATTCGTGATCAGCGTCGATTAAATTTTCGATTTAACGATGTCCGTCCGTCCGTCCGTCCGTCTGTCTGTCACCTGGCTGGTTCGCACGATAACTTGAGTAAATATTGAGCTATTTCGATGAAATTTGGCATAAGTAATCTATGATCCAAGGGTACGGAGGGGATTGATATTGGGCATGATCGGTCAATAACCACGCCCACACCAAGCATTCAAAGCGACTAACCTCGAAATTTTCAAAATCTTTAACTTGCTATAACTCACATAATATACCACTTGGGACAACAATATTTCGCTCATAGAGTTACATTATACTACTATATAACCTCACCAAAAGTGGATGAGCCACGCCTACTTTCTAGCGTAGCTCCCATACAAAGTGTCTGTACTTCTTTTAAATTGAAACTGCTGTAACTTCTACAATCTTCTGTCTAGAATAACCATAATTGACACTTAGATTAACACGGTAGTCGGAAATAATATGGCAGAAAATCAATGTGCCACGCCCACTCCTTTTTGGGTCTCCCATACAAAGTTGCGGAAATTAAAAAAAATGTTACCGGTTATAACTTGCAAACTATTCAGCGTAGAATAACGAGATTTAAGGTATGGATTAGTATTGTACGAGCAACTAGGCTCACAGAAAATGGGCGCACCACCCCCAGTGTTTATCGTAGCCCCCATACAAATTTTAAATTGAAACAGCTGTAACTTAGGCAATCTTATGTCTACAATAACCATAATTGACTCTTAAATTAATATCGTAGTCGGAAATAATCTGGCGAAAAATCAGCGTACCACGCCCACTTCTTATTGGGGCTCCCATACAAAGTTGAGGAAATTAAACAAAAATGTTAACCACCATAACTTAGAAACTATTCAACTTAGGACACCAAATTTAAGGTGTGGATTAACATTGAAAAATTAATTGGATTTACTAGAAAGTGGTAAGCCACGCCCACTTTTTATATAGCTCCCATACTAAGCCATGGAATTATCTTAAAATCCTTTTACTTCGTCAAAGTCAACCATATTTCGGGTGTAAATTAGTAGTATATGCAAAAATTGTTTCTCGAAAAGTGGAAATAAAAGAAAAGTTGGATATTCGAGTAAACTTTTTATACATAAATCTACATATGCAGGGTATAGTTTGGTCGGCCCCAGCCGACTGTAAGGAGATTTTTGAAATTATTTGTTGACGGCGTATAATATATATTGCCTGATTTTTCCCCCCCACCTTATTTGATATATAATTTTTTTTCTACCGACTATTATTTTTCGTTTCTTTTTTTAAATTAGTAATACACACAAAAAAAAATTTAAAAACGGTGTCCTCCTCTTGAGCAGTCATTGACAATTCCTCGGAAAAAATGATGTTACAAGGGTTTTTCAGTTCCAAATCTGCTAATATAAGTAAGTACGTCCGTCCAAGTAATGTTTGGTCAAAAGATTCTATGGAGCTTATAGTGCCAGGTACATCAAGTACAAGCCAAAGGCTTATATAGTAAGAAAGCTCTCAAAAAATGATGTCACAATGATGATGTTCTTTCGTTCGAAATTTGATAATATGATATAAGTAAGTAGGTGACTTCAAGTTCAAAATTTTGCCAAAAGATTCTACAAAGCATATAGTCCCAAATACATCAAGTATAGGTGCATGCTTCTATAGTAAAAGAGATCAGAAATAATGATGTCAAAAGGATTCAACCTTTCGAAAGCAGCTAATATGAGTACTGGATCCCGTCAAATAACAATAAAAGTTAGTACGCCAAACAATACTGAAACAGTAGATTGGACAAACAATTATTTACAGTCTATTATTTTATTCATTATCAGCTTCGAGACAACGATTTCGATTGAGTGTTTTACGCCGCCTGTACGGATGTCCTTCAAATTGATGGTACAAGGCTATTTGGATGGTCTCTACGTCTTTATAACGCTTTCCCTTCATGAGCAAATGTATTTTTCTAAATAAATAGAAGTCGCATGATGCAAAATCTGATGAATATGGAGAATAATTGAGGGTCAAAATACGATTTTTTTTTGTCAAAAAATCGGTCACAAGTGTCGATCGATATGACGGGGCATTGTAGTGCAACAGACGCCAACTTCCTTCTTTACGGTATTCTGGCCGAATACGACCGAATGCGATCCACCACACCATTAACTGTTTGATCAGGAGGAACAAATTCTCGGTGAATATTGGCTCTTTGTTTCATCGTCTCTCTTGTACCAACACTGTACCGACACACTGACACTTTCGACGGTATAGCTGTGCTTCTATCTATCCAATTGTCTTAAAATTTTGACAGGATGTTAAGGAAAGATGTATCCCCCATCAACTAAAGCCACTAAAAATGGATTTTTTCAAAAGAGCTGTTTACTTAGGAACACTTCTTGTACAAGTAGTTTCCTTTATTGTTCAAATTTAACACGTACCACATGGTTCAGAGAGATGCTCTCTGATGGCACATTGGAATATATTGTAATTAGACAATTTTTATGTTTTGTCCCACTGTAATCCATTGTCATCTAAAATTCATTTTTATATGTTTCACTTTGACTCTTTTCTACCAATTTTTCTTTTGATTGTTTTTTTTTCTGTTCTTTTGCTTTTACTTATTTTATTATTATTATAATTTTTGTATTCCATTCGTTCGTTGCTTACTATTTTTTTTGGTAGGGTCTTATTTTTATGCTGCTTTCGTCCTTCCAAGCATTGAAGTCAAATACGTTTTAATATCTTTGCGCTCTCTTGACATATTACACATCTATACACACTTACGATACACAGTTCGTATGTTGTTATTTTATTTCTACACAATCATAAGCACACAAACACACATGCACATATTACCATTTATATTTACATATATACGTTATATAAATATATCTGTATAATGATGCGCTTTCAGCTCTAAGTATGCATGGCATTTTGGCATACTTCGTTGTGGGTGGTTATGTTTGTAAATGTATATGTTATTATAGCACACAGATGTGTGTGTAAAATTTTATACTCTTATTGTTGTAGTTGTTGTCTAAAAACAGCTTCATCAGCATGATCCTCATCATCATCATCATCATCATCATCATTACCATCAAAGGCAGCAGTGTGACTGGTATATTCTTCTTCGCATGCTATTTTGTCTGTCCTTCACCTCACAAGAGCATACAAAAAAAAACCTATGGTGCGGTATATTACGAAACTGAAGATGGTCTCCTTTGCATTCTACCCTGTGCGTAGGCTATGCGACAGTGTAGTGTTGTGTAGAAAATCAAATATTTAGCGCTAATGTTTTTTGCAAATTTGTTCGTGCTGTTGTTGAACTGTGGATGTATGCTCTTTGCATTCTAGGTTTTTCCAATTTTTGTTTTTAATCTCTCTTTCAGTCTCAACCTTTCTCTCGCTTGTTTGCCCTTGTAGTTAGTACTGAAAAGGAGTCCTAGAAACAATTATTGCGAAGCTCAGGAGGAAAATCTAAATGTTTCCAGCGAAATCCTCAGAATACGATCGTACATAATAGTCGACTGTCTTGGACAAATAAACAAGTATTCGAATGCAAATATTCGTTCTAATCTGTGATCATTCGATCCATTCCGATGTTGCACCAATATTTGTCAATAGCACTTTTCTTTGATATTCTCGTAATTTTTGTTAGTTTCTGACTCAAGACACATCTAGGTCATATAGAGACACTTAGGCAATACTATAATGCCGATATATTTCTTTACGTTTTGAGTTGAAAATGTCTCTATAATCTCCATAGAAAAGAAAATTGTTTAATAATACAGGCTGGGTCTTCTGTTGTTCGTTTTTTCTTATTCATAAAAAACACTCATTTTTTGTAATGGAAACTCAAAAACCTCTATTGGGTTTATGGAATTTCTGTACGAAAAATTCGATTACAGGCCAGCATCAGAACATCAAAATTTTCGATGACTTGTTCCAATAAAAGCCGATCAGTGACCTTAATTTCAGCTCAAATGTTAGTTTTAAGGTCTTAAATTGTTTGTGGATTGTTGGCGTACGCTTTATATTTCAAATAGCCCCATAAAAATAATCCAAAAGTGTGTTAGATCGCAGCTTCTTGCCAAAAAGTCGGAATTTTTTTTTTAAATTATGCGACCATCGAATTTGATTGCCAATAAGTGAAGTGTATCAGGGCTGGTGTAAAGAACCAGTGAGCATGTCACCATCATGTTCACTATTCACCGAAACAGCTTCTTCGTCGGCATTAAAAACAAAAAAAAGTTACTGCTCCCACTGCATCACAAGTATGAACTGGGCGAATATGTTGATATGACCTCCCACTGAACCAGTTCCTTCAAAACGAGTAATAATTTTGCCAATTGCATGCTCTGTAGGACGATTCGAATGACCAAAATGTTGGCGTAATTTGTGAAATGTAAATTTGAACAATTAAAATGCGTTGTTGTGTTGTTGACGACGCCATGACTCTAAATGGTGTAGCTTTGACTTTTCACATGTCAATCGATTTGTAAGATCTACTTTTTTTCGACATTATTTTAATAAGTTTTTGCAGTATTATCGAAAAGGGGATCAAATATTTTCAACAATTGTGAACCATATTGTGGAAATAATATTACAATACGTCATTCGACCTTAATTCATAAATATTGCTATGTATTGCTTTATAAATAACTAACGATATAACTCAATTAATTCTTGCAATATCCCTCTAACCACAATGAGCATGCATTCATATCTCTGAAATGTGTATAGCTCAGAAATATGTAGTATGTATTGTATGTAGCTACAATTTATGTATTTTATTTACCTATGTATGCAGCTTTTCATAAAATCATACTCATCATACAAAAATTTGCAATAAATTGTTCACCTATCAATTCGCCAAATTCGAAATTCGAATTAAGTCAACATTAAAATTTAAATCGAATATTATACAACACGATAATCATCGTTATCGTGGCATAGTTGCACTTTACCCTTTACACTTACTATATACTACTAGCTTTTTGTTCACTCTTGAATTACTTGCACTAACTACATACATATATACATACATATGTATGCATGGATGCATGTCGACCCTATGCACCCAATATATATATAGATGTATATGTTTGTGTGCAACTTGCTCAAAAGTAATTTCAGCAACGAAATGTAATTAACAAAAAATAATAGAGAGTGGGAGAGAGAGAGAGAGATACTGTAGAAGGAAGGAGAAACATATTAAAACCAACAACAATAATAAAATAAGCACAACGACAACAATAATAAAAATAACAGCGACAACAAAAACCACACCAACAACAACATCATCATCAACGCTCGTTGACATAATTTTGTTCTACAAAACGTATAAATATACACATAACCATCCATACATACATATGTACTTATGTACACATTCAAATATACAGAAACACAAGCATAACCGTTCATATACACTTGCATATATATTTATTTACAAACATTTACAGACATATACATATAACTACATACATATGTACATCGATATGTACAGCACACCCTGCCATAGAGCTCATCGCCTGACTGTTGTCATGTAATGTTAATGTCCCACAATGTTGAAGAACCGGGTGTGTATGACGTCAACCTACAGCACATTGCTGTATTCCCAATTATTCTAATAAAACACGCGCTATATTTGATTTATACCACACCAGAATGCATGTGAGGATAACAGAGAATTGCAAAGATAGAGAAGAACGAATATAAAGAGAAAAGAAAAAGCTTTGCCTTCTGCCAATACTAATACTACCACCAACCATCCAACCACCCACATACATTATACTAGGTACGTAAGTTATAGACAGTATGATGATGTTTGAATTTGTGTTGGTGTTCGGGGGGTGAATTAAACCATTTGTTGAACCTTTTTTTTTTCATTCGTTTGTTTATTATTGTGCTTTTCCACTAAAATCCACAGACATACACACGCATACAAACACATCTACCGATGCCTCATTTTCATTTGCACTGAAAGTGTGGCGAAAGAGCGTATTTGAAAGCAGCAGAGGGACCACTGACAGTGTTGCCATTTTTTGCTGACTTCTATGTTATATCTTCTTTTGGATTGTTTTGTTATGGCTTGATCTCTGTCAATATTTCAACGAACCATTAAAGGTACAGGCAAGCAATAGTATATATTTACAATGTATTGATTCAAAGAGATGCAATTGTAAAACAATATTAGCGCAAATATTTGGAAAAATTAAGAAATATTTTTGGAAGTATAAAAATTCTGATTTTACACTCAGCAGTTGACGCTATAATATATACAATCTTAATACTTTTATTGCAGAAGTATATACAATATTTACAGATATGTTCGACGACGAGTGCATCAATTCGACGACGTCCTGCACTTCCCACATCTGTATAATATCCTCATTGCTCATGTGACCCCATAATTTATAGCCTACTATAGAGCGCAAAGTATGCATCTCAACTTTTGATGCAATTCGCTCCGTGCTTTCGTGTAACCTCTTCTTTCTGTTACATATGTTTGGATGGGTCTTACACATGTTGTATAAATACGCACTTTTGATTTTATGCTCATATGTTTATTTCTCCAGACGACATCTCTTAAACATCCAGATATGAGTGGTACTTTTATAATTTATTTTTCGGCTTTGGATCTGAGACATTTTGCCTGAGTTAATTTTGTTCCGAGGTAGTTAAATTCCATAACTTGCTCAATACTTTCGCACTAAACAACCCGTTTGCATCGCATGGGATTGGTTATTGGTGCCGATATTTGCATACTAAGATGTCAAAGATTTTAGAGGCAGAATTATATGACCTCATATAAAGTTATTGATAACTTACTTCATAATATGTGTGTGTCGTAGCGCGGTGGTTAGTACGTTAGCCTTTTGATCCATGGTTTGTGGGTTTAATTCAGACCTCATCCTATAATCCCACACACACACACACATCAGTACTGGAAGAGAAGCTTGGTGATATCACAATGGGCCTTTTTAGCTTTAGTGTGTACTCTCAGAGAGACGACAGTCACAATAACCTAACCGAACCTATTTAACGACATATATAGATAGATATATCTAGGTATGTATATCTCATTAGTTAAATTGATAACGCTCGGCTGACCAAAATAAACCTATTGTTTTGGCAACCCTGGTTTTAATGTTCGTAAGAGATATATATTATATACACATTCATAGAGAAATAGAAAACCAGAGAGAAATACAATTTGTAAGGGGTGATATTATTTTTTATTATGACTCTTTGATATTTCTGTTGTTGTTGTTGTTATTATTATTATTATTATTATTATTACTGTTATTATTCTCGTTTTGTTATAATACTCTTCGTTGTTGTCGTTAGATTCCCTCTGTCGTAATGATGTTGTTGCCGTTTTAGCATTGATCTCTCACACTGCAATATTTTATTCAGAAACACCATCAACACCACCACTTTCAGTGTTGTAACCTAAATCACCACCAATATTACCGTTATATTCTACATTTACCACGCTGCTTTTTTTCTTTATTCAACTCATGATATACTCTCTTTGTTACCCTCTCTTGTTTTCTCCGCTGCTGCTGCTGCTGCGATATATATTTTTATTCCTGTTTGTTGCTGTTTCTACTGTGCGCCCAGGCAGCTCCCGCGATTTCACATGCCAAACAGTAGCTAACTATAACAGCAACAGCAACAGTACCATCAATAATAATAACACCAGTAGCATAGCAGCTTTTACTACCATAAGGTTTATAATACTAAGTTGCCTATGTTCTATGGAAATGTAGTACGAGTATTCAGGCCAGCATATGGATTTTTACTCGTATATACTCGTATGTATATATTGTGTATATTGTAAGCATACTTTATAAGGGGTTGTTTTTTTTTTCTTCCTTTCGTTTACATTTTCGTTTTAATATTATCACAAACGTATATGAATACATACATATATATTTAGACATGTTAAGTAGATTGACTCAGACTTGTATGGAAAGAATTATAATTTTTCGGATTTTGGCGCTCAGGTTACCTACAATTTCGTCTTGATCTAATTAAGCACAATGTCAAATTGAGTCCAATTTTATGGGAGCTACCATTAAAAATGCTTCGAGTTAACATGGTTTTTATTTAGATGAATATAAGACATTTCGTAACCGAAATTTGTTAAGAACCTCTCGAATGTGGGTGTTCACATATAGCACACAATAAGTATAGAAACATATAAACGGCGTAAATCTGTTGAGGTAAAATCTCAGTACTGCGTTCTGCAAAGATAGATATTTAAATTATTAAAGATGGATATTTGACTAGTTAGTTGCATAATGCATATGTTATATGCATAAATGTATTCATGAGCTCCTACATCTACCTACACATATGTCTTTACATACGAATATATGCAACATACATATAAGTACAGTGGTGGGCACATAATAGCTAGTAGCAATTGATTGTTATTAATTCACTTTAAATGCTTATAAATGTAAGACTAAATTGAATGGCATTAACATATTGAGAACCTAAAATATTATGAATTTAAGGACTATGACGATTAAATTCAACCATATGGTTTTTGTGTTTGATGATTAGGTATTGTTTCGTAATACAAAAGATACATTTTGAAAGAAACATAGTCGATTTTCAAATTTGTTGCCATAACTGTAACTAATCGTATGCAAAGTGTACGAAAATATGTATGTATATCATTTAATATTTGAAGCTTGAATATAGGTTTACAAATATGTATAAAAGTTCTTAAATGTATAAATGTTGAGTACTACATATTTTTTGACATCACTAAGCACTACATAAACCGAAAATGTGTTGGAAATTCTCCAAATTTGCTTATTTGTTCTTTTTTAATTTTTGTTGTCTTTGTTATTTTTGTTTTAGGTTTTATACTTTTCTTACTTTTCGTTCGTTCGTACTTCGTTCTTACTGTTAACATATACCTATAAACATACGTATACGTACGTATATTCATACATGTCCACATATATTTACACGGTTGCATTAAAACACTTTATGAGCAAGAAAAGTTATTCTGGTGGCATGTATGTATAATGAGTATTCAATAACACTCTTCGACACTAGAAAAATAACAAGATTCTGGGAATGGATTCTGATAGAGAAGACTATAAAAGTATACCGGTATAGGCGTTTTGAAATTTAACCTTGTAATAATTATTAGGTGGGTCAAAGGTTTTTCCGCTTGCTCCATTCCCACAGCAAATCGGCAGCAAAGCGGTTCCATTCCCTTAGCAAATAAGTATTGCAAGCTCAGAGCTTTCTCTAGTGTTTACAATTTACATTTTTCCAGGAACTCTGTATAGGTACGATATTAACCCTTCCGAGCCAATAGCGGTTTTGACAAATTTCTGTCACTTGCATTAAGTTTGAAGCTATGGTGTGTTGAGAGGCCTACAGTAAAATTTAATGAGCAATATTTTTTTGGTACATTTCTCACTATTATTCCCCTGTTTTATGTGTGTTTTTACGTCTTTCTTAAAAAGGGGTCAAAATGACCCATATATCGGGAGGTAGAGGAGGATAATATGTTCCACAAAAATCTTTCCCAAATTTCAAAGAAGAAGATTGGAGATTCGAAACTCGCGCTCGAATAATTTAATATAATTTTTCGAAAAGCACTTAACAGTAAGTCTTGACGCCTCTAAAGAAGAATTTCATTGTTGCGTTGGGTTTCTCTTGACACTTGCAGCTTTCAAGCAATAAGTAAGTTAAGTAATCGCAAATCATGATAAACAACATTAACAACAACAACAACTTTCATCTATAAGTTAAAATAAATAAGAAAAAGAAGAAATCGTCAGAATTAAAAGATTGTCAAAAAATTTAACCAAAATTGTTATTATATTTAAAAATCAACAAGTTAAGTAAAGAGCTAAAACCGAAAACAAAATAATAATGTGTAATATCAACCCGCTAAATTGAACACCCGCCCTCAAACACGCGTCATAGACGCTCTCTAAAAGTGAATGCAGAAATTACTTGAGCAAATTTGTTGTGATGGCTTAACTTTGAGTGGGTAGTGATATACGAGTAGTACGAGTGATTGAGCGCACAATGTTGCTTGAGGGTTGTTGACGAATAAATAAAAGCAAAAAATAATAAATGGTGAATTTACATAGCAAAAATCGTATGTCTACAATTGTTTGGTTGTTGCATTAAGTTGTTATGTACATTCAATATACATACATAAATAGCCAACTAAGCAACCAACCAACCGGACCAGTGTTGCCAGCAGTGAAAAAATTCCTCATTTTAGGGGGAAAATTGGTCAATTTAGGAAAAAAATCGTTATTTGCTTTTTGAATTAAATTTTTTATAAAATATTGAAGATGTCAAAATCAAAAAGCGTTTATATTTATTGTTGTTCGTTTTCCGAAGAATCTCTAATTTGTACTTTTGAGTATTATAGTACAATTGGTTAATGGATTAGTTGAATTCGAACAAAAAATAATTTGCAATAATCTCGAAAGACTGTTCGGCATAGCCTAGCAAAAAATCATTATTTTCCGGCAACCCTTCAATCGACCAACATCAATTTCCACCGTAGTCATCATTTTATGCGTTTTACTTATTTGTGTGTAGTCTATTCGAAATAAATGGTCCTTTGGTAAACTCGTCGCCAACAAATTTGCATTATTTGCATTTTCTACAATACTTATAAATGGGCTGCAGAGAAGGAGAATATGACAGAGAAAGAGAGAGAGCGAGTACGCATACAAAGTTGCAGACGATTGCTATAGTCGCAATATGGAACTCTTTATTTTGACCCTTTTGTGGATGTTGCTGTGTTTATTTTGTTATTAACGTAATATTATTTATGTTTTCTTGTTGCAGTCTCTATAATTTTTTAGGGTTGTCAGTGTATCAGCGTATGGAAGCATTGCAAATTGTTGCAATTAGTGGTTGCAGTTGATTTTATATGTTCATACGTATGGCACACGCTACGGACTATAGGAGCTACGAATTTACAAAGCTACATACCAATCGATCATTCTAACGAAAATCTCCACCTACTCTCTCTCTCTCTCTCTCTCTCACTCTCTAACCCTATTTCCGTTTTACTGTCACCATCACAACTTCTTTATGATGGCGTGGGAAGCATGTGCACATATTTTTCCATTTATTTTATACATGCACGTGCATTCTTTTTCAATAAAAAGGGCTCAAGAACACCAACAGAAAAAAAAGGTAAAATAGAAACAACAGCAACAACAAAAAAGGATTAAATATGATTATATTCCTGGTTTATTGTTATTTGGTGTAAGCACACTTGTATATGTGAGTACAACAAATTCATTGACTTAAATTAAGGGTTGTTAATATGATGCATACTCGAAATAGATTTCACAAGGACGCTTATATATCCATTCATATTCAAATATAGAATTTGTTTATATAAATGCCAAAATAATAAAATACATAATACAGATTAAATATTAATAATCATTTTTTGTTTGCTTTCTCTCTATAGAAAACCTATACGAACTCAATTAAAATTCAGAAACTAAAGGGTGATTAAAACATCGGTCAACTAGTTTTGAAGGCTTTGTTTTATGAAATATTCAATTCAATTTTCCAACGTTCATAACTTTTGGTGGCATTGCAATTGATCTTCGCTTAAGCCAACTGAACAGATTTTTTTTTTCTGAAAGCCAAATTTATTTTTTCAATCGATGCCCGCAATTGTAAATCCTTCCAACAGTAAAAATATATAATGAAAATGATTCTCAAATAGTGTTCATTAGTTAGTTAGTCTCGTTTCAAAAACGAAACGCAACTCTAAATCGATTATTGACACACAGATTGTTACTTAAAATTTTGCTATATCTCTGATGAATTTTCTATTAGTCTATTATGTATGGGTCGCTTTCCTAATGGCAGCTAGACTATAAACTCTGGAATGAAGTTTCTCGATACCAAGATATGGATGTACTGTAATCGATAATCGAAATATGTAACTCAGATATATGCGCAAACAAGTTTGAGATTATAAATAAAAAAAAATTTTTAATTAAAAAAAAAACAACAAATTACAAATAATTCGAATAAAAATATATGAAATTAGATTTCGGTATTTTTGATCAAACATTTTTGCGGCAATGTCTAAATGTAACTGTATAAATTGTAGTTTAAAAATTATTAAAACATGTAACAAAGAGCAAATTAGACAATAATATCGAATTTAACAAAAAATGTTGCTGTTTCGATATTTGAATTAATGTCAAAACTTAAATCTTCGAATTTAGATTTTGAGAAGAATATCGAAAAAAAGTATTCCAAAAGAAAAATATTTTGTTCATATAAAAGCTTTTTTTTGCGCATATAGTACACCGTTCGTACTAACTGATTCTATAGCATAATCATCACCGATTTCCACTGAATTTCATATTCACAATTACTCAGACATTTTTTTGTTTATTTCCACCCTCTCAATATAAGCATTCATACATATATGGTAGTATAATATAATATAAGTACGTATATGTGTAAGTGTTTCCTGAATTCATGCTGATCCCTGAGTACGTCATTTATATTTGGGTCACTTGCTTGCACTAATAAAAAATTTATATGCCCTGTACATACATATACATATATTTATACAATTCACAATATGAATTATATTATTGATTCATGTGCGTACAAACGTGAATATATGTACTTTATATGCATATCAATGTGCTTTCAATATATAAGTACATGTATATTTGTATAAATATGAATATACTGGTAAAAAGAAATATATTAGGATGGTTCAACAGGCAAATAATATAATATATTAACTAAAATAACAACATAAAGTGAACAACAAAAAGTCAAATAAAATGCATTGTATTCAACTATGTCGCGATTGACATTTTATTGCATAAAAAAAAATAAATATGTGACACTTAAAGCCCCGAAGTGCTCATTGGCCGAGCTTCTCTTCAATTACTGTTGTGCGTGTTAACTTTTGGACAGTATTAGAAGGGACCTACTTATTTTAGCCGGTTCCGAACGGAAGAACCCTTGCGACATCACTTTTTCTGAGCTTTGTCACAGAGTTTTTTAGAAGCCTTTTCATGGCAAGTTGTTACTGTCAGAAGAATTGCCAATTGCTTGCCGACAGGTGGGTACCGTTCGAAAGAAAAATCTTTTCGATATTAAATTTGTTATGCTTGAGCCGGGGATTAAACTACGACCTATAGATCAGAAGGCCAACACACTAACCACTGAGCCACGGCATATTGCATATTATTTTTTTTCTTCCCCACTAATTTGATCCACCCGAATAGTATATATGTAAAATATATGTGTAAATAGTTGATATTTCATATACTCGTGGCTTCACTTATTTAATCATTATTCGAAATCGTTATTTTAACCAGCGAGTACTTCTTCAACCACCATCATAGCCGCCAGTGTCAAAAGAATGACAAGCAAAAATATGAAAATAATATTATGTGCGTATGTAGTACGAATGAATAATGCCAACAAAAAGAACAATAATAGCAGCAGCAACAACAACAATAACAATAATAAAAAAAAACACGAAAAAATATAAAATTGTAAAAATTTTATTTACAATTGTCAAGCGACCATTTTTATTTTTTCTCGTTATTAAACTTAAGCTATAAAAATATGTGCATAAACATCGTATATATATATATACATATTTATATATAACGGAAGTAAAATTATGTATAAATCGATTTTGATCGATTTTCCTTTACAGTACATTCTACTCATATCTTCGGTTGCAAATACAATAAGCATGTATTTAATGGAAGAAATGTATGAAGTTCGATACGATTGCACTGAAATTCTACATAATATACACTAACAGAAGTAATACGAATATAGCATAAGGAGCAATTTTGGATTTTCGTTATTTTTCTTTCTATATGAACATATATAACAATTGAACATAAAAACAAAATTTCACCTCAATGTTATATAAATCAATAGTAAGAAATTATTTTCAGCTTCAAAAAGTGATAAAAAAATATAAGAAATTAGTAAATATAGGATTAGCATTAGGATGTAAGGATTGAGGATATTCCTCTCCTGTACCACGACCATTGAAATCGATTGTAAACTCTCAAATATTTTGAGTGTGTGGAAGTAACCTCCACTTTGTGAACTGCGTTTATAACCGAAGCTTCGTAAACTTCTTCCTTCAACATGTGTTTGCCATATCTGATCTGACTTCTCTGAGAAAATCTGGATATTTGGAAGTATGTGCTCCATTGTTTCATATTCATCTAAGCAGGATATACATAGTGTCTCTTTGGGAATCCTCATCTTGTGTATGTTGTAGTTGCAGGTGTAGTGTCCTGTCAGTGCCCCATACAGCAGCCTAAAGTTTTGGAGGTTGATGATTAGGGCATCCCTGCTTCTTTTGACATAGTACGGAAAGCAATTTTATTTAAATTTTATGCTTTGGCATTTTACGGTAGAAACTTTTTTGTTTTATATTGAGCTGTTGATTTCATATTTCTTTTGATAAGTCCATCGTCTATTTTCCGATTTATCTGTTATATATGCTTTCATAAAGCCAAATTGCGGGCCAGGTCCGGAATTGGATTGTTCTGCCCCTGTTTTAGCCTGTTCATCTGCCCTGTTCATTGCCTTCGAATCTCCTATTCCCCAACACCCAGATATGTATTTCCTTATTCCTGTTGGTCAGCTGATTTAGGGAGATACGATATTGCGGGACTGATTGCTTTAATTACAGCCATTGTAGTAGGAGCCCTTTGTGATCGTTTTCCCTAAATTTGTAAAGTTTTTAGAGATTTAGATTCTCTTTCGTCGCTTCTCCTTGCCTTGCCCTGCCTCGTCATGGACTGGTTTCAGGTTCAGAAATGCTTCCATTCGTAATGTTGGTGTTGTTTTCATTGTTCCTATGCCAGCCAGCCAGAGTTTTGTTGGAATGTTTTGTGCAATTTTTTGTTCAATCTTCTCCCACCATATATTTGATCCATGTAGAACGCTGAGTAAGATCATTTGTTTGTATATTTGTTTGTTGCCTTAATTATTACCGAGTTTAAGTGTAGTTCTCAGGTGGGTTTTTTTCCAAGATAATTCCTAGATATATGACATCATCCTTCGGTTGCATTTTCATTTCTTTTGTATGTAATGAGTTGATGTGTATAAAACGTTTCTTAGCAAAGATAATAATTGTGGTTTTGCTGGGATTTATTGATAATGCCTCCTTTTCACACCATTTCCATGCTAACTTTAGGGCGCACAAAGACCTATTTTATTTGCATCTATTGTTTATTCTATCCCTAATAGGACTTTATTAATTGATGTGATAGTTGGTTTGCCTTATTGATAGGCGAATTATGTTTTGTACGGTGACATTTTTGCTAGAACCTCAGTGCGAATATAGCGATCTATCAGCTATTATATTTATATAATTTATATAAATATATAAGCTGAATCCATTTTCATTTATTATATAAGTAAATGTAACAATAATTTGGGTGCCTTAGCTCAGTGATTTCGATCTGTAGAGCGTGGGTTCAATCCCTGGCTGAAGCGCAACAAATTTAATGTAATAATATTAATAATCCTCTTTCGAACGGTATCCACTTGTCAGCAAGCAATTGGTAATTCTTCCGGCAGTAACGTTTTGCCATAGAAAAGCTTATAAAACAACTCTGTGGCAAAGCTCAGAAAAAGTGATATCGGCTAAAATAAGTAGGTCCCTTCTAAGACTGTTCGAAATTTAACACGCACAACAATAATGGAAGAGAAGCTCGGCCAAAGAGACCCTCGGGGTTTTTAAATGTCACATTTTTTTTTAACAATAACTTACAAAAAAGAAATATACAAAATTTTTACACATCATAACGAGATTATAACTATTTAGAATTCGCAAAATTCCAATATGTTGCTACAAAGCGAAATAATCCCTAATATCGAATACTTGAAGTATCTTTAGATATTTGTTTGCATAATTTAAACGATATAATGCAAAGAGTTGCTAACTACAATAATAACTGCATACTATTACAAAGCTAAAACTTCTCATTAAGCTGATGTTAAAAATCATACTCGATTTGATAACAATTTGCAGACATATAGTAAATTTATCGTGTGCTATAAAGTCACTTCTCCTACTTATGTGTTCTTGTTTTTACACCATAATTTGAATTTAAAGTAACTAATTTGTTACCCGCTGGAGGACGACACAGAAGAGGAAGACCGAACCTCCAGTGGAAAGACCAAGTACTGGAGAAGCTGACGGCGCTTGGAACAGAGATTGCTGGCGAAGCATGTTATATTTGGCCTAAGTCGATATTCGGTTGTTATGGCCACATAAGAAGAAGAAGAATTCGTTTTATTTTTTCTTTCTCAAACTGACTTCACCACTGATAAAATATGTATTTGTCGTGCGCATAACCCTAAAATCGTGCTAAGAGAAAACAATCGATCTTTGACAACAATTTTTAACTGAATTCATACGACAAAACTATAGGTAATTGAAAATTTTAATTAAATTGCATACAGGGCCCTGCACTCGAAGTGTAATCAATTAAAAAGGCCATAAATTCAGTTTGGAAAATTACTTTTGCTCAATTCAAAGTACAAAATGTGTAAAAATAATACAAAATTCAGAATCAATTCACTTTTGCTCGATATGACCACCTTTTGCCTTAACTATGGCCTTGAGACGGTCAAAAAACGAATCGCAAGCTGCCCGAATGTGACTTGCAGGTATTTTGGCCCAGTCGCGGACAATCACAGCGCTTCGAGACTGCTGTAACTTTTAGTTCGTACCTTGCTCTCCAAAATGGTCCAAAGAGAATAATACATTTGTTTCGCGTCTGGTGGATTCAAGAGCCATTGTGTGGACGCTATGAAGTTCGGAACGTTGTTCTTCAGCCATTCTTGGTTCACTCGAGCTTTGTGAGATGGTACCGAGTACTGTTGAAACGTCCATGGTCTACCACCGAAATGTTTGTCTGCCCACTGCTTCAAAGCAACCTCCAAAATACTTTCCCGATAATATATCGCATTTACCTTGACGCCAGGCTCGATGAAAACGATTGGAGATCTGCGGTTACTGTGGCCCACACCATTATCAGTGGCGGGTGCTGCCTCCTGGTGGCCAATCGATGACTCTAATTCTCGAATCGCTCAAGTCGCTTCTACACTTTTTGAACCATCTCACGTGACGTTGCAGTCTTTTGATGACCACCTCCATAATGTTTTTTGATGCTATCAGTATTATTGTAACGAGTTATGGTGCGACAAACAAAAACTTTACTCACTTTAAGGCGTTTGAACTCACAAACAATCGCTGGTTGTGATTTTCCAGCTAAATTAAAGCAATCACACTATTACGTATGAAATCCATTTCTCATTTTTTTTTTTCGCGTTCACTTTTAAACAATACTCCAAACTGTCATTTAGCAAATTTAGAGACAGCTGATGCCCGTGAGTCAGCTGCGCGTGCGGTCTGAAGTTGATTACACTTCGAGTGCCGGACCCTGTATATTGAATATTTTCAAATATATTTATGATCATTAATAGTAATCGCCAGAAATAAAGGCCTAATACCGTTTTACCAAACTTTTCATTCTGTCCTCAACGAAATAATCAATATTATCATTAGCAAAAATAATAAATAAAATAAACATGCATACAAGTATATGTGCACGTACATACATATATATGGAGGCAGAGAGATTCCATAAATTCTACCATATACCCCACAAAACATGTGGTATGTAAACATGTGATTGCATATGACTACTGTCAGCCATTCACACTCACTGAATGAATCTAAAGCAGATCTGTTAACAAAATATCAAATATATTTCCAGCATATGATTCTATTTGTGCGAGTAAAGCGTTTCCTGAAATAACTTTGCAATAAAAACAGAATTCGACTTTGCAATTAAAAAAATATTTTTAAATCTTTTTTTAACTAACTGTTCTGCAAATCCCTTTGAAGCTTCTCCTATTAAGTCATGTGTCAATTTTTATTTGTATTCAAAGAGTTTTGACCGCAAAAAATATGAACAGCTCTAATGGATACACACACAAGCTGGATTCTTAGAATGACTGGCAATTACATAAAAAATATTTAATTGTATTTGTACCACACTATGCATTACCATTTCCATTTATTGGCATAAAAATGTTTTACAGCCATATATATTACATTATTTTTCCTTCCATCACAACTATACACACACACATACACTCCCTCATAGCCTTCTATATCTGTATACACATATGTAAGGCACATACGTATGTTAGCTATCAAAGCTGCTAGCCAATCATTTGAGTTGAAGATGTGACCTTTTTTTGCTTTGACCTATACTTTTCTTTGTTTTATTTGAATTCGTTTTTTTTTTTAATTTTTATTTGCTTAACACAATTGTGGTCATCCATATGTTCAAAGCGTATGCGTGAGTAGGTAAATACAAAATGAAATACTGCCTCACTACTCTATATAAGGCCTTTGAATATGAAAATATTGGAATTGCTTTCCATTTATGAAATAGTACAATCGCTAGTCACTAGTATGTATACATATTTAATTGCGTTTGAATACAAATCGATGATTGAATGAATTTTTATTTTTTCTTTTGGTTTCAATACATGGCGTATGAGTTAAATGTAATTGTGGAATTGTATAATAAATTATTTGTTATTCACATGCATACACATACATTACGAGGCAATATTATTGATATATTTCTATTAAAATTATTTGTTTCAAATACGCTATATATGCTTATACGTCATTATGTGTTTTCCGAAAAAAAAAAAAAACATTTACAAAAGTAAGCAAACGATATAAACAATGAATTTAAGTGAGTTAATTAATTGTAATATATATACTCAAACACACAGTTTGGATGACTAAACCAACCAAACCCAAACCATAACCTAGAGATGTCAAGTACATTCGTATACAAAAAAAAAGCATTAAAAAATTAGTACGGGTAGTTAAACAAAACAAAACAAAAAGAAACTACAACAATTGATTATATTTTCTCTCTTTCGCTCCATCTGTTTAGTACAAAGACAATGGGAGTACGCAGTAAATAAATATAATACTCGTATAAATGCATCATGACATCACAATATAATTACTAAAACTTCAAAAACGACATTTCCGACATAGATTACGTCATGTCAAATACACAGACTGTTTCACAGACTATTTATTTTCAATGCGAGGTGAAATACACTTTTGCTTTGTCGTTGTCGTTGTTGTTATTGCTTGTGGCCTTTGTATCGCTACTTCGTCAACACATTGTGGGTCAATAGTAAGTATCATTATTAATACAAGTGATCATTATCATCATCATCATTTTAGTCATTATCATTGTTATCATTATTGATATTTATTTACGCAGTACTTTCAATGACAGTACATATTGTACATAATATCGTATGCCATTATTCGCTGTATAATATAGACTTGTATTAATCTTTTTCAAGCAAGAATTTTTTAGCAGCCAAACCTCCTATACCTAATACGAAATTCTACTCTAGTTATTCTAGTTTGTTGAAATTAAGTATCAAGAGAATATCTTCAGTCTTTAAAATACACTGAAATGCCTTTGAATAGGCATGAGTCCGAATAGAGGGATTCTTCGATACCCAATGTTGAAAATATGTTATAAATAAATATACCGCTTAATTTTTTATTTACAAATTAAAGTTTAATTTTTTGTTTCGATTTATTTCTAAAGATTCACAAGATATTTACTTCGCAGATATACGCAACATGTTGCAGTGTGCTGGCAACATGATTTACCAATCGTCAAAAGTGATAATGACAGCTTATTGAAATTTGATTGACGAAGAAAAAAGAAAAAAAATAATAAACAACGAATTGATTTTTTGTTATTATGTAAATACACAGGTAGTTCAATTCGCTATTTCTGTAGGCCTATTAATAATTTGACGCTCAACAAAAATGATGAACTTTGTGCTACCGGGTCAACACTTTTCCAATACGACAATTTTAAAGTGAAAAAATGTACAAGGGTGGTGAAATTTAGGATTTCCCACTTCCACACTTCCTCACGTGCACATGATGTTTTCGATTATCTGTCAAAAATTTTGCAAGAGAACGAAAGCGCAACTACCTGTACTTTTTGTATTATGGATTTTTTGTATCATGGATTTTTGTATCATATTTTATATATTCGCATAATATTCGGATTAACCTTAGTAATGTGCTTCGATTTTCCATGAAATTAATGTAAAAAATAGAAGAAAATTCGTAATATTCGCAACAAACTAACAACATTTTTTACAACAAACATTTACATTTCTTCGGGTTTCATAGAAATTGAAATTATTGTTAATAAAAACCATGTGGAAATAAAAATGATAGTTTATTGAAGTTTTATTAAAATCCCTACAATATAAATAAAATATCAACATTTTTTTAGAAATGTATATACAATGATCGTTCGAAGAAAAGATTAAACGAGAATTGACATTGCTACTACCTCAAGCTTAATTCTATGTTTGGATTTCACAACAACAAAAGTTCGGTATTCTTACGAAATTAACTGTAAACAACAAAAAACAAATTATACTCATATTTCATCTGTGCAAAACTTAAGCAACTCGGAGTGCAAAGGTGTTCGATATTTCTTTGTTCAGAAAATAACGGATCTTTTTCGGAGTTTTTTCTGCTTTGTGCATTAAAATTGATCTAACTCAGTACAAAAAAGTCTTTCTTAGCGCACAGTTCTTTCAAACATATTGAAATCCAAAATGCAACGTGTCCGTTATAGTCATCAATTTAAGATGAAGGTTATATCGTTATTTAAGGAAGGAAAACCACAGAATGACATTGCAAAATCATTAAATATCAACAAATCTAAGATATCAAGATGGATACGATTATTTGAAAAAACTGGTAGCGTTACAGATCGAAATTCAGGAGGAAGACCCCAACAAATTTCTTATAGGGAAGCTATTCAAATTAAAAAATTGATTAAAAAAAATCCGTTCATGTCTTCAAAAGATATAGTAAATACTCTTAATTTAAATGTCGATTCAAGCACAGTAAGAAGGCATTTGATTAAAGTTGGTTTAAAAAGCTACAAAGCGGTAAAGAAACCAATGCTTACACCAAAACATGTAAAAAAAAGGTATGTTTGGTTTAATGCCGTCAAAACAAAAACAACAACATATATTTTTTTTTCCAGACTTGAATTTGCTAAGAAGTACGTGGGCTGGTCCATAAAAAAGTGGTTTGGCGTACTGTTCAGTGATGAAGTTAAAATAAATTTATTTAATTCAGACGGAATAATAAGAGTTCGACATGCGAAAGGTGAAGGCCTCAATCCGCGATACTGTAAAATGACTGTAAAGCATGGAGGAGGGAACGTCATGGTGTGGGCGTGTTTTTCGGGGAGTGGACTTGGTCCGTTGCATAGGATTGACCACAAAATGGACAGATTTATGTATAAGGACATCTTAGAAACAGCAATGTTGCCTTTTGCGGAATGGAATATGCCACTTCGATGGGTGTTTCAGCACGACAATGATCCGAAACACACATCAAAGTTTGTGAAGGATTGGCTACAGTCAAATAAGATTCAAGTGCTTGATTGGCCGGCACAATCGCCCGACTTGAATCCTATTGAAAATTTGTTTTCAATTTTAAAACGAGGCTTGGGCTCAAAGCGCTTTAAAAATAAAGACGAACTATTTTTAGGCCTCAAAACTGAATGGGAAAATATAAATAAATCATATTTAACGAAATTAGTAGCTTCTATGCCCAAAAGGTGTGCTGCAGTAATTAAAAATAAGGGATACTACACAAAATATTAAAAGTTGCTTAAGTTTTGCACAGATGAAATATGAGTATAATTTGTTTTTTGTTGTTTACAGTTAATTTCGTAAGAATACCGAACTTTTGTTGTTGTTGTTTTTTATGTATTTAATGAAGGAACAAATAAATATTAAAACATTCAATCTAAGCGCTTTTATTTTTTAGTAAATTTGAAATCAATGAGAGCACTATGCCAGTTGCTTAAGTTTTGCAAAATACTGTATATATATATATATATATATATATATATATATATATATATATATATATATATATATACATTATATACATCATAAATATATATATATGTGTATTTATATATATATATATATATATATATATATATATATATATATATATATATATATATATATATATATATATATATATATATATATATATATATATATATATATATATATATATATATATATATATATATATATCACTTATTACCTCCGAAGCTTCTCTTCCATTACTGTTGTGCGTGTTACAATTTGGACAATATTAGACGGGAATCACTTGTTTTAGCCGGTTCCGAACGGCAGAACTCTTGCGACATCACTTTTTCTGAGCTTTGTCGCAGCCGGAAGAATTGCCAATTGTCTGCCGACGGGTTAGTACTAGACTGGCCATAGCGTTGTATGGAAAAATTTAAAAAAAACCAATCCAAATGTTTTGGCACTGAAAAATATGAGGTTTTTGATAACAAAACTTATGCATATTTTTAATTATTTTTTTTTTTAACTTCCGAGTAACTCCGGGTTGAGCCCAAAGTTTTATTATATTACCCATTGATCACCCCTATTATGATTTTTGTGCTACTAGCGACAACGATACAAAGTTACCTAACAGTTCATCGATGTTAAGTAACATTTTTTCCAAGATTTAATAACAAAGTGTAGCAAACTAGACATCGCCACTGATAATGGTAATTTTATTACGCTACAAAAACTAGACGTCGCCACTGACAACGGTAGGTTTTGTTATCTCCAACCTCATATTTTTCAGGGCGAAAGTTTTACTTTTCGAAAAAAAAATTCACTAAGTAATAGTACTACAATTGAAATAAATAGAGTACATGCTCTTTTTAGAAATGTTGATGAAATGTTGACCCAAATACAAATATCACTTTTTGCCCGAGGAGAAGTTAACGTGCAATATCACATGAAATAACATAGTATTGTTGATTTAGTTACTACACCTTAAGCTTATTGATAAATTTGAATTGTATATTAAATTGTTGTCAAATGTCATACAGATTTCATTGCTGTTGTTCCCAACATTTTTCTTACAGAAATTTAAATTCTGAATGCTATTAGAGAATATGTTGAAAATGACAGAGACAGTTCATTGCAATTTGATAGACAATCCAAATAATAAAAATAGAATTCAACAGTTTTTTGAGAATGTGCTGAAGAAATGTTTGCTCAGAGACACATGGCACTTTTTACCTGAAGAAAATTTACGTTGCTTGTGAAATTGGACATGAACTTACATTACGTAATTCACTACATATTTTAGTGCGGTAGCAAAATATTAGATAAGGAGCATTCAGTCGTTTCATCTATCACAAAGAATACGCTTATTTTGTGATTTTATCCCTGATTAATTTCTGCAATTATTTACTATGTGCTATTGTCGTCCTAGTGCTATATTTAAATCTCAATATTGAACCAATGAAGAAGACTTTGAAAAACTAAAAAGGCACTATTATTTCTTTCTGCACTGTATAAAAATTGATTTTTACATATTACTTATGTACTAGTTATACTTATTTCATAAGTATTTAATTTATGGGTTAATGGAAATGTAAGAAAAAATAAAACAAAAGTACAAATGGGAAAAATCACGCACACAGGCAAAAACCAAAAGTGCCTTAGGATAACAATAACAACAAGTAAACAATGAGCAACAATATATCTATTATTATTACTGTTATTATTATTATTTGTTGTTTGTTGATTGTTACGCACGTGTTATGCAAAAGTGCGACGCAAAAGCCAACACAACACAAAATAACAAATAAACGCATGTTTATCAAATTGAACAAAAACAACAAAAAATGAGCTAACAAAACAGTTCTACATGAAAGTGTAAGTGGTTAAGCGAGTGTGATAGTGAATGTGTGTGTCCCTTGCGGATACATAAAATATTGTAAGTAGTACATACATGCCTACTCGTAAATACAAAAAGCAAGCGAAAGTTATGTGCTTTTTTAAGTGAACATGTGGGTGAATGAGTAAAGCTGGAGTGTTGGAAATTGATTAATTTGAATAGATGCATAGATATCTATGGATACAATATAATATTTACATACAATATCATATACAAGGTGATTTTTTAGCAATTTTCTTTTTGGCAATAATGTGTTTGGCAACTCAGCTGTAAATACTAAGAATTTATTGAATCTTTCTACCATTCAGAGAAACTCACAATAAGTATTCAAATCTTACAAACTAACTTAAAATTATGTGATATTCCCGATGTTCCATCACAATTTGTTGAGTCGCGAGGTTTAGCATTTACACGGCGTATTCAATGTGTCATTTCTTTTTAGTCGTAGATGGCCTGTGCTCGGCGACAATTGCCTAGCAAGAGGACTGGATGGTTGTGTAATTTTTGAATGTAGCTTCTGCAGGACTTTGCAACTTCCTCAGAAATTGTGGGTACATTTAAATGTCGATGGATGTTAACGTTCCGCAGGTACTTGGATTGTATTCGCTGCAATTTTTCGATATTCGAGGGAGATGGCTTCAGGCTTCAGGATTGCTTTATATAATAGCACTTTGTATTCGAGATTCAACTTTGATCTTTTGTGTAACAGCCACCGTAACTGATTAACTGATCTGAGTTTTCTTTGCCTCTATGTGATTTTTCCAGGTCAGCCTTCTGTCGAGGTGAATACCCCAGTACTTTGTTGAGCAACATTGTGGAACTGATTGGCCATTAATTTTAAGTGGGGGACATGTATCTGGCCTTAGCGTGAAGGTTACATGTACGCTCTTTGATTCATTGACTTTTATACGCCATTTTGCTAGCCAGATTTCGAGGGAATCGACATGAGTCTGCAGGAGTTTAGTAGCTTCTATGGGGTTAGAGCGAGAGCACAATATTGCCGTATCATCAGCAAAGGTCGATATGAATGTATAGTTATTGTTGGGCACATCTGAAGTGTATAAGAGATACAGTAAGGGGACCAAAATGCTTCCATGAGGAACGCCAGCGTGAATATCCAATGGATTTGTTGTGTAATCCTTGTGATGTACGAGAAATTGTCTTTTCGTCAGATAGGTACTAAGCAATGAGGAGACATTTGCAGGCAGTAATAGTTGTAGTTTGTAAATATGACCATCGTGCCATATCGAGAGCTTGAGTGATATCAAGAAAGACAGCTGAGCAATACTTTTTTTCTTCAAAAGTGTTCCTTATCAGAGTTACAATGCTTGCTCTATTGTGCCGTGCTGTTTTATAAATTCCAACTGATGTTGCACATTATTGCATTTTTTATCACAATTCATGCTCCGTTCATTTATTTATTCATTTTATGGTCAGTTTGGGTAACCTTCTGAGGCGGCTATTCTGAATCTTCTGACTAAATTTCGCACCAAATTTACATTATTGGACATTGAACCACCAACACGCATACGTAGAATGCGGACAGAGGAAAATATCGCAGCTGTATACGCCAGTGTTGTTGATGACCGTGAATTATCGACTTATTCGTGAGATACGTATAAACCATTTTATGCGTAGCCGCGGTCAACATTTACATGAAATCATTGAATTATATAGATCGTTCTATAGACTCAAATAAAGATTCACATACATTTCTCTAAATTTTATGTGCTTTTTCTTAAATCAAAAAATCCTAGGCTCCTAAAAAATCACCCTGCACTAGCAGTTACAATAGCACTATCCCAATTTGTATTATTCATAAATTAATTACTTAGATATGTTTGTATTATTCCACAATATTTGATCTGCCATTTAATGAGTCAGTGAGTCAGAAATATTATATACCACCTTAATATCCCCATCATCCACATAATCATTATAACAGTTGTAATTAAATTAAATTTTTTTGTTTACATTGTTTCACGTAGAAGACCACTGTTTATCAACTGACTGCATTTAATTCCATATACTCAATACTCTCATGCACATACAGTCAGGGCATTGCACATGTATACATATATACGTATGTACCAAACATGCCGCACACGCGGTTATTATTAAAATTAATTAAATTAAATTCATTCATTCCTTTCAATCGTTTCATTCTTTCAATTTCATTCATTCATATACTTTCTGTTGCTATTGCCGTTGTACTATAATGTTATCGTTAAGCATATCACCCGTTGGCCGCTTCAGAAGTTCAATGAAAGTTCCTGTTTATTGTAATTATTGTTGTTGTTGTTCTTTTTGCATCTACATACAAAGACAGCATGTACATATACAACTGAAAATATAAAATACAATTGGCCTGTCATCATCAATTGCCATCATTGCCGTTGGTGAGTTAGAGTTACATTTGTACTACATACAGCAAGCAGTTGGGTGTACTTCATTCACTTGCTTGTACTTGCAAATATGCGTACAATTATCTCACAGACAATCGACGGAAGACAACACATAGTCATATAGCACTCATCATATGTAGCAATGGCTTAGTACGGTAGACTTTTGCTAGCAAGTTAAAATACCATACACTCAAGTGCATCTTAATTGACATTGAAGATTGAGATTTAGATATAAATATTTGTATTATATTGTGATGCGTATATTCATATATATATATATATATATATATATATATATATATATATATATATATATATATATATGTTAATACTTAGTTTTATTTTTTATCCTGAATATGGTTTTTTTGTTTGTTTTTTTACTGTAAGAGATTTTCATAGGCAGAAGCGGATATACTTATACTATATACGTAGTAGTAAATAATTATAAAATACAATAAAACTAATGAAGAAATTTATTACATGATTTCACAAATATCGGATAAATAACTTTTAATTCAATTCCTGCGCATTTTAAACTATTTATGTAAAGTACATAATTGTGTATTGCAAATTCTCTGATTGGAGTTACAGTCTAATTTATTCAATCTATATTATTATCAGTTTCATCTATATCGGACACACCTAAGAAATGAGAACTGTATAAAAGTGAAAATATATGTAGGTAGGAATTTTTCTCAGTATTCTGTTCTGTATTTGTGTGTGCTTGTAGACGGTGAATGTGCTTGAGACTACGTTTTTAGATTACTTCTTCAATAGAGTTAATGTTCAAATCTCGGTGGATGTCTTCGTATGGGATGTACCACACAGCATTGATGATGGTGCGAAGAATTTTCGATTTAATTCCTTGAATTTCCTTCATTCAAAATCGTACGTTCAAATTGGCATGATAATTGATTTATAAATGAATAGTTTACTTGTAACAGAGAGCTTCGACTGCCTGCCCCAAAGCCAAGAGTTTCAAGAGTTTCAATATATGTAAGAGAAAATTTTTGAATGCGAATTTCAGTTAGTTTTATTTGTTATGAACTATAAAATACAATATTTAATATCGATTAGTGCAATTTCAAAACATGTTCAAGAGTCTTTTATTTTGACCAAAGTGTTTTTTATCATTTTGCGTGTTATTAACCTTAATATGTGGTATCTCGAGGGCTGAAATATAAGGACGACTCTATTAATTAATCTTCATTAAAAAGAATTTTCCCCAAACATATTGGGTGTACAAGTATGTTTTAAATGATTTTCAACAGAGATCGTAAGTAGTAATAAATTGGATCAGATAATACGGCAACTATCTTCATGTTGAAGCTTCTTCATCAGGCTAATGAAATCAGTATGTGCCATTTTTTCGAAGTATAAAAAACATATATGTTTTAGCTCCGACTATGTCTAATTTTGTGCCTATAAAACCCCATTCGCGGAAAGCTTTGCTTTTTTCGCTTTCATCTGAAGAAAAGTTCAGCGCAAAGTCATCGCATGCTGTGTAAGGCTTATAGAGAATATGCTCCATCAATTTCAACTTGGGCATTTTGGTTTACATGTTCAAAAGTGGTGATTTTGATACAAGCGATAAAGAGCGTGAGGAAGGGCTTTATTTTACGAGGACCCGTGTCAAACTGAAAAGGAGCTGAAGCTTTGGGAGTAACTCAACAAACCATTTCATGGCGTCTTAAGAACATGGTTATGATTCAGAAAATGGGAAATTAGGTTCAAGAAATCAAGAAACATCTAAAGGCTATTTTTCATATCTGAAATGTTGCTTCAACGGTACAAAGAGAATTCTTTTTGCATCGCGTCATTACTAGCGACAAAAACTTGATCTATTGCGACAAAAAGTCCAATGTGAGATCTGGCCAACCAACCAAATCGATTCTAAAGCCGAATATGCATAGTTCGAAGGTGATAGTGTGTATATGGTGAGATCAGAAGGGTAGGTGAAACCATTAATGGCTACGCTAAATACTACCGACAACAGCTCACAAATTCGAAGCGATCATTGAACCAAAACCGGACGGAATGAGCGATGACAATGCTCGGCCAGATGTTGCGCAACCCGTTAAAACGTACTTGGAAAATAACAGATGCGAAGACTTACCGCACCTGCCGCTTACACCAGACGTTGCCGCTTCTGACTACCACTTGTTTCGATCAATGCAGAATACCATGTCCCGAATACCGGTCGATACATTTTGGGACTCAAAAAGTGAATGGTTCTATTTGGACGAAATGCTATTGCTATTTGTTGAGATATTTAATTTGAATATGTAATTCTAAAATAGTGAAAGAATTCTTATTTAAAAGCTTGATACACAAAAATCAAGAATAATCGTATTGTAATTGTAAGAAAATATCCTAAAAAATCTAAATTTAGTAATAATTTTCTAATTTTTTTTTTTTTATTTTCCCATAGGAAATACAATATAAAGCTTCAATTATTGTACAAATATCGAATATCACAAAAGGAGAAAATAAAACAATTGCCGACAATTTATGACATTTGTAATTCTGATTAATTTGCACTCAACTTAACAGCATTTGTACGAACATTGTTATAATTTATTTTTCAAAAAATTTCATAATTTATTTCTTATGCATACAAAATGAATGCAAATTGTTAAATTTTCGATTTCATTAAATATATATTTTTCTCGTTCATTCATACTACTACATATACATGTAACTATTATTATTTGTTATTTATTGTGAAAAAATTGTTCGCTACCAAACTTGGTCATATACACGTTTGTCACAATCACAATCACTCAGTCAAAAAATCACTAGCAACACTAGCATCAGTATGCCTTAAAACGAGACAGGCTAACGCGCTCTTTAATCATATTGTCATTATTGTTGTTCGTATTATTGCCGCTTAAATCACTTGGCATGGTCGACGACATTTGATGTCGCCATTATTGTCGTTGTCACAGTTGTTGTCGTCGCCGTCATTATCGTTGCCGTCGTCTACGTTTTCATCATCATCATCATCATCATCATCATCATCGTCATCATTGTCATTGTTAACCAAATATAAAAATAAGCAAAATAAGAAACACACGATATTTATTAAAAGAAAATACTTGTAATTTTTGGGTTAATTTTACAGCTTCACCAAAGCATAGAGACAGATACACACATACACACAAAAACATATATTCATACAAATTCATACGCAAACAGCTCCAGCAGCAATGAAGGCGACATACTACTACGATTGCCGCTATACCGGCTAGTTAAAATACAAAGTATTATATTGCATTGTCTGCACGCACCACATAGTCATTGCTTTAGCGATTTCTTCAATCACCCCCTTATCATACGTTAACTACCACTCACCAGTACGTCTCTGAGGCCAACGACGCCTTTCAGACGCTGCCACATTTAGTCAATATTCGTATTAAAATTTTTGCTCACCCACACTTTCCGCTTGATTCTTTATATTATTTTATATTTTTTTCCAATATTTTTTTTTCTCTTCATAATATTGTATGTAATTGTTGTTGTTGCTGTTGCTTATAATACAATAATATTGCTTTTGTTGTTGACGTTGACGTCGTTGTCGTCGTTGTCGTAGTCAGCAGCAAACATACGTAGCAAGACAGAAATTTTTTTATATTTGGCGATTTGATTATCGTATTCAATGATGGTGGTAGTGGTGATGGTGGTGACAATGACGGTGATGGCTGTGTGTATTGTAGCTTATGATTTGTATACGCTTCTTATTGTTATTGTTTGTGGTAATGGTGCTTATGGTTCTTCTTTCTTTCGTTTTCTTCTCTCTCATCTGCACTTATGTATACAGTGACACGCGTCATCGTAGTCAACATAATGATTTTTAACGAGAATATACATATTTGTACATGTATTTAGACGAATGAATGAACTTGAAGTTTAAATAAATTCGTACATGTACGTACATATGTACATACATATATCAAGCGTTTAAGTCACAAGACATACGATCACAGTACTACATATACCATGCTTCATAAGTATGCGTTGGTTGTTGCTCAACGAACAAAATTGTCGGCGCTCATTACTATCTTTTAACAACCATAAACGGAGACTTTCATTTTCATTATATCATCTACCTGTTACAAAATGGCACAACTTAGAAATTCATAAATTTGGTATAGAATTTGAGCAAGAAATTTTGACAGTAATTGAACGAGTAATTGGTAGCACCAAGTCTTATTATACGCTATACTATATGAAACAGTCACACGGATTCATGTATCGAACTTGAGTTCGGTAAATTTATATTTAGGTGCATGTAGTCTCAAAATAAGAGTGCCCAAATCGAACGTTTGTATATAAGGTGATCGTATATTGGGCAATATTGGGCTCATTCATTTCATCTTGACAGTGATTTGACAGTTGCCATTTATGCTTCATTGCCACGGAAATCGAAAGTGTTACGCAGCCGGTACGCTCACAGACGAATTATGGTTACTGACGAGAGAATCTTCACCGCAGAAGAATCGTTCAATAAACAGAACGATCGTATGTATGCTCGGTCATCCAGAGCAGCATCCCAACTCATCCCGAGGAGTTAAAGAGGCCTCTGCTTCAGCTCACAAAGCAAAAACAACTAAACTTTCATCATGGAAAGATTGACACCGCAACAACGCTTGCAAATATTGAAGTTTTATTACGAAAATCGTGGTTCTGTTATTCCAACTCAAAGATCACTACAGCCATTCTATTTGTATGGTCGACATTTTTATTCAGTGATGAGGCTCATTTTTGCACATTGTCGGATTTAGAGTGCACACAATCCACATGAAATTTTTCAGACACCATTCACGTCCACAAATACTTACTATTTGGTGCAGTTTATGGGCTGGTGAAATTATTGGTCCGTACTTCTGTAAAATCGCGGCAGGCAACAATGTAACTGTCAATGGCGATCGTTTCAGAGCCATGGTAACTGACTATTTGATTCCCCAATTGCATGATATGAACGTCAAAGAGACGGTGCAGACATGCCATATATTGAACATAACAATTGATTTATTTAAGGAAACAATTGGCGACAATATGCCATAATCTCTCGAAATTGACCTGTTAACTATCCTGAAAGATCTAGCGATTTAACGCTCCTGGACAATATTTTGTGGGGAAGGGCTTCATATGCACGAAATCATATTCAAACGCTAATTGCTTAAAACTATCTTAAAACTATAAAGCCTATTTTTAATTCAGAATATTACATTTTGTATTTAATTTTCCCAAATTTGAAATTGCTTCGCTCTAAAAAAAACACCCTGTAATTATGCATCGGTTATAAACTTCATGCGGATTCAATAGAAATATTTCGCTTTTTCGAAAGCCACTTTATGATATCCATTTCAATTTTGTTTCAAATTATTTTAACTTGTTTCAACCGACATTTTTCAAGTACAGAAGGAAAACTACTATTGAAAACCACAGTAAACAATAAATCCTTTAACAGAGAGAAGATAAGTTTAGCGATTAAAGTGATGATGTCTCGTAAATTTATACATATAATAGAAATTCGAAGCGAACGTTTGCGTTGCTGCTAGGAAACAGAATGTTTTAGAACTCCGAACTAGAGAAAAAAGAATGTTGCTTATTTCGCATAAAGTGGGCCACGAAAATAAGTTTGCAATTAACCCCCCTCTCCATAGTTTGAAAGCTTACTTTTTAGAAGATTTTAGGGTCATAAAAAAGTTCCTTTTTGGCCAGTCCTAAAATCAGCCAAAATCGAGTTTTCTTCATGCCTCGTTTATTTAATACTTTGATTCCAAAGTGCGATATATTGCAAAGTTTATTCCATAGTATGGGTATTGACCCGGTCTAATATGTAATATACTAAAAATCAGATTTTTAGTCATGTAGAATTACAAACATCTTCAATTCAAACATTTCATAAGGCAGATGCGGGACAGACTTGTGTAACGAGATCAATTCACATCCAACAAAAAATTCATTTTTTAAAATACCAAATAAAGGTACCGATTTTGACTTAACTGCTTTCATTTTAGTGCAGTTATGGAGCGGAGTGGGTGCCGTGGCTCAGTGATTAGTGTGTTCGCCTTCTGATCTGTAGGTCATGGTTCAATCCCCGGCTTAACAAATTTAATATCGAAAAGATTTTTCTTTCGAACGGTACCCACCTGTCGGCAAGTAATTGGCAATTCTTCTGACAGTAACAACTTACCATGAAAAAGCTTCTAAAAGAACTCTGTGACAAAGCTCAGAAAAAGTGATGTCACAAGGGTTATGCCGTTCGGGACCGGCTAAAACAAGTAGGTCTCTTCTAGTACTGTCCAAAATTTAACACGCACAACAGTAATTGAAGAGAAGCTCGGCCAATGAGCCCTTCGGGGCTTTAAATGCCACATTTTATTTATTTTATTTTATAGAGCGGACAGGCAGACATACTAGTTCTAATAGTTAAATCATTTCAATTGAAGATATGATTTTTTAAAATCGAACAAAAGCGAGAACAATGGATTTTTTTTCTGAATATTTACATAAATTGGTTAAAACTTTTAGAATTACGTTCAATCGAAAAAAGTAAAGCCTCAAATGTTTTGTTTACTGATCACACATTACGTTCCTTACAAATCTCTTAGCATCTACTTTCTATTTTTTGGGCAATACTAGAAAAGGCCTATTTATATTAGCCAGTTCCGAATGGCAGAATCCATGTGACATAACTTTTCTGAGCTTTGTCACAGAGTTCTTTAAGAAGGAATCAAATTCCTAATGTTTTAATGCCATAAAAATAAATACGCTTCTAAAAGTATATCTTATGCTATTCGTTGTTAACTTTCATGAACTTTTTTACATACCTCTTTCAGGTACTTTAGAGGAACCAATAGTTGGTACTTATACAAATAAATTGTGTCGAGTCGTGCGTATCGAGTGACAATATTACCATAATCGGTTTTGAAATATGATAGTATGCAACATAAACCTTGAATTTATTAGTTTATTCTATGCTTCCTAGGTAATGTAATTATTCGTGACTAATGATTGATATTTATAAAAAAGTGAATCCAATTACTTAATTTAAGTTACTGTATATATGACATACATATATGTACAATGTTATATGTGTTCATATATATAATATAACGTTTGACTTCCCTTTTACGGTCAATGATATTTATGCTTTACAATTTTTTATCGATTGTTATTGCTTTTGTTAATTTTACTTCTCTCATATTTATTGTTTGTACATTGGTTTTGTTATATTCGCAACATTTTGATGATTTTGTGAGTGTTGGGCACGGAAATACTAACAAGTTGGTAACATTTAAATGTCAATTGGGCTTTACTGGTCATGTATAATATATGCCATTAACTCATGGCACATATTTTCATTTGTTATATTATTTTATGCATTTTATTTATTTTTTTATTCTATTTTTTTTATTTTTTTTTAAATTTGCTAATTATTAATTAAATTAAAAATGTCATCTCTTAAGTGTTTTTAAGGAATTCTCATAAAAAAAAATGTTTTAATGCATTTTTATGAAAACCATAAATGTCTGCAAAGTTATAGGTGTGTGTGTGTGTGTGTGTGTGTGTGTGTGTGTGTTTAAATTCATTATAAATACTCTTCCCACATATACATGCGCTTATATGTAGGTTTCTTTTTATTTTTAACCGTTTTTTTAATGAATTTTTCCTTTTTAATATATTTAGCTTGCATAACAACGTTGCTCTCAACGTTGTTCATATTTTTCTATATACAATTTCAGACATCTTGAGCTATACATTTCGTTATTTCTTAACCTTTCTTCGCTGTTTCAGCTAGCTTTGTTTGTACTCACTTAAGTTAATCAAATAACCAAAACACGTTCGCTTCGTTGATTTATATCGAATAATTTTATGTTGATACTTCTTCTGCTTCCTTTTCTTTTCACTGCCGCCCATCTAAGTTCATTTCGTGCATTCCAATCTACCAAAAAGTTTTCCAAAAATTTATATATACTCACTCAATATACTTAAAAATTTTTCTTTGACCTCTCTTGTTAAAACTCCTTCCTCATTTATCCAATAACTGCTTGCTGACGTTTTATTATTAAAACATGTCTATATGTAGCATTTACATGCATATTTTCTTCTTCTCTGTTATCAACATTTGTTATTGTTGCTAATAAACACATACCATATCCATACATACGGACTAGAAGATTTCATAGCCACATATACCCAGCAACATTTGCCAGTGTCATATTGTACTTTGAACCTCATCCTCAACACCACCTTCCCTAGCAATAGCGTTTATTCGTCCCAAATTGTCTACTCATATCTACCATTTTGATATACCTATACATAAATACAAACGCAAATAAATACTTATAAGTATATGTATATTTTTTATTCATTTTTTAGACGTTCATTCGTCCATTCGTCTGTTCTTGTTCTTATTTTCATTCTTGCCATTGCCATTATTATGATTATTGTCATTGTTGTTGTGGTAACTTTACTCTTTTACTATTTGGTTTGACGTTCAATTTTATTACTTCTTCGTCGACATCGTCGTCGTCGTCGTCGTCGTCGTCGTCAGCATTATCGTTTGGTTCACATATAAAAATGTACTAAATGTAAAAGAGTTTTAAATATGCGCAAGTTTATTCTATGTATTTATATGCTCATAATACCCTGTGAGAAGGTGTAAGTAATGTCTTTCCAATTCAATAAAATTTTTGTATGAAAAGAGTAATGTGTATATGACAAATTTCAACATTATATGGTAAGCGAAAATGTAAACTTTGGTGTTATCATATATATTACCAAGCATGAACTTCTTGCGCTATTACTACCCCTTTTCCACTGGGTCTCTGTAAAAATATTATGTTTTTGCACAACTACTCTCTTTCTATTCTATCGCTCTATTGTTGCTGCTTATATGTATTATATAGTATTTACACTATATATTTAAAAAAAATCGTACTATCTATGTTGATATAGACAGTAGACAGAGCTAAAAAATTAAAATTCCGTTTTTATTTAATTTTATAGATGCTTATGCGTCAGTGATAGAAGACGGACCATGGTCGGAATTTTTTAGAAAATGTTAAAACACACGATAGCTCTCAATAGAAGATCCGTCCAACAGCCTTTCATTGAGCTATATTAGAACTAGAATACCATGTTCAGGTAATCTTCATCTCGGAAGTGAATTCAATAGTTCCACGAATTTGTTTCTTCTTGTAACATCGCTTAAAGTTGAACCAAAAGATGGGAATGAATGCCAATAAATAATATATAATATCAAATCAATCCGATCTATGTTCTGCCCTATATTCTATACTTACTATGCTGTAATCCAATAGTAATATCTACTTTCATACCAATTCATACCACATCCAATAGATGATGAGCTCTGGTGATGTGTTCTCTATAAATTCAACAAGTTATAGACTAAGTCGTTAAATGTCCATTATACATTAGTACAATTTTGCCTTACCATGTGCTTTTAATTCCATTAAAATTATTCCACTGCTGCAAACAACACCTATGCGGCAAATACAATATGAATTTTCGAAAAAGAAGATTCTTTCAATAAAATAAGTAATATAAAACATTCAAACGGAAAACTTTAACATTAAGTCTCTTTTGCAAATAAACAAACAAATAACTGTAGCAGTTACAATAACAACAGCGGTAAAGCCCAGATATAAAATACAATTAACTCAAACTCAAGAAGAAACGGAAGACGTAGAAGAAGAAGAAGAAGAAGCAAAAGTAAAGATTCCCATTAGCCATAGACAACGACAACGAGGACGACAGTGAGAGAATTAAGTAAGAACAAATAAGAATACACAGATAAAGGCAAAATAGTAGGTATGACAAAGAAAATATGGCAAATTATCACCACATGAACCATCACCATCAAAGCTTTCAGAATTAATCCAATAATAATACAAATAATATAAAATAAATAAATAAGTAATACAAATAGTCGAGTAATAAGTAAAGTGTAGTTGTTGTTGTTGCAATATAATACTAAAGAAAAGTATGAAATTTAACAATAACCAAAATTATTAAAACCACCATCACTAGATTTACTACTATTACTACCACTGCTGCTACTACTACTACTACTACTACTACTACTACTACAATTACTGTTATATAGTGTAACATAGCACATAGTAAAAAATGATACACAAGAACAAAAAACAATTCCATACAGTCATAAGCTGTCTGCTCGAATTATAACTTACATACTCGTACTCATACTTGTACATTTGTATATATTTGGCAAGTTTCTGTGAATATTTTGGCATAAATAATTGAGAATGTACCATTTGAGTGGGAGAAAGAGTAGAAAGTTGTTGAGTTTATATTGTACTACATAGAAGCATGTAGAGAGTGTATATTGAAATGATCATAGGACAATTTTAGCAGTCAAACAACAGTATCATTATGGAGAAAACAAAGAATACGCCGAGGAATTGTACATAGGAGAAAACCAACAACTACAATAAATAAACGTAAAATTAATATGGCGTTTTTCTTAGTACTACATATACCCTGCACACAAATGCAAGGGTATATTCACTATGGTCAGATGTTTGTAACTACTTGAAGAAGGCTCCGCAGATAGAGAAAAGTATATATGGTGTGACCGTCCATTTGTCTGTCACTGGCTGGTTTGCACGATAATTTGAACAAATGTTGGGATGTTTCGACTAAATTTGACATGAGATAGCTTTGATCTAAGACGCTTACTCTTTCACATAACTTCTATTCAAAGAAAATGATTTTTTTTTATTTTCAACAACAATAACTTGCTTCATCTTCCATCCAGAGCAAATATAGTATTTGGAATATAGATTTATGTCGATTTGTTCAAGTTAAGACGTTATAACCTCTAAAATTCAGTATACGCAGTCTACGTTCACGAAAAGCCCACGTGTGCAAACTATATACAGACCGGAACCGGCTGACTTTAAGGCCAATTCGTCATTTTGTGCTGTTTTCATTTGTTTTTGCTCTGAAATATTTATATGAAAATTTGTCTTGTTATATTGTACATGGTACCAAGAAAAGCAACAACAATAGTATAAACAAGAATCATCAACACTGTACGTACCTACTGTTACCGCCATCAAGAAAGTTCTTTAGCCTTCACATAGTCTTGCATGATTTTAAATTTCGGAAAAGAAAACAAAATAAAAAGAAAGAAAAAAAAACCAGAACAAAGTTAGGCGAAAAAGTTGTAAGAATTTAAGTAAAGCAAAAACAGAAGAAGAAATCCAAAATGACAACAGCAAAAAGAGCCAACAGAATTATGCTTTTGTTTTTTGGCCAAAATAAAAAGATATACTCGTATTTATTTGTTTTTTATTTCTTCATTTTTCTTTTTGCTTTTGCGCAAAACTTTCTTAATCTTCAATTTGTCGTAATTTTTGTTGCTGTTGATGTTGCTATCTTGTCGTTTTATTTGTTATTTTGCACATTCCTACATATATGATATATGGTATACCTACAACTTGCCACTACTTGTCATTAATGATGTTGTTGTTAGTAGTATTCCAACTGCTGAAGAACTAGTGGGATGATAATGATAATTATGATCATCATAATGGCATTGCATCTTATAGCATTTTCTATGTGTATACCATGTATACGTAGCCATTTTTTGGGAAACAGCATAAAAGCAAATAAATATTAATTTAATATGAAATTATTATATATATTGCTTTTTCAGCGCCCCTTTCCTCCTCAACCTATTCCAATTGTGGATACACTCGTACACTATGTTCACAGCCGCCAAATTTTTTATTGTATTGTAGTAATTAGATTGTGAGTTGTAATTGCTAATTTTTTGGTAGAAAACATAATCAGTTCGTAACTATCTCTTGTTGTTTTTTTTATTCTCTCTCATTTTCTTTTCATTATTATTGCCATAGTAAACTACAAATATCTGGTGAAAAAACAGATTTGCGTACCAAGCTTTTTTGTATATAATATTCAAGTTAGTAAATCTCGCAAATGAAATCAAATGAATAGAGTAACTTTGAAAAATTAAAAACCACTTATTTTTTATTTTAGGTTTTCTGCTATTTTCTGGACTGAAATCTAAAAAGATATGTAGTCAGATAGCAAACAAATAATTATTCTCTCGTCAGTGTTATGTATTCTATAAATTATTGAGAATATGTAAATATTCAGTGATTGGGAACACTGGCGAAAATTATCATATATTTTTCTATCTCAATTTTGAAAAACTAATATGTTATATATGATAATTTTTACGCAGCAAAACGTTATAATGTGATGTAATCGCGATAATTCCAATGTGTCTCAAAAGTATGAGATAATAGAAAATTTGTAAATTGACTCAACTACTTGGGTGCGATTATATTTAAGGGGGAATTAGAAGAATTTCCCGGATAATCCAAATATTTAAGTGGGCTTATTCCACAGTTGCAGCAGATCCCTTCGTCAGAAGGATATCACACAAGATTTCTCGGTGCACAGAAATATCCTCCGGTGCAGTAACAGATCAATTAATTAGGCATCTTCGATTTGGAGGTAATTTCCGTGTCATCTTTCGAACAAGGCAAGAATGGAAGTTGTGAGAATGGGATCTGTACCAGTCCAGAACCATATTTGCGGATTGCATTGTACTCCACCGGCTGTGTGAAATACTGGAACAACATACTATCATGGAAGCGATCACTATAGTCAACAAAGCTTCCAGTGACACAGTTTTAATTAAACCTGACTAGTTCGTTATGAATAGACGACTTGAAGCCTTTGTTTGGGAGCTGACCCATTTCAATGCAGATATTTTTCACTGAAACAAATGAATTATTTCATAGGGTATACATATCAACCCTTATATTTATATGCGAGATGTATATATTTATATTTCATATACTTACATATATTTAGTATGTATACTTTTATATGCACTTGTGCATCTGACAATTGAGCTTCAGTAATACTTTTAAACAGAGTAATACGTATATTGAATACACATATCCACAAATATGAACTTGCATGTGTACATATGGGATTGTGACATGAGCCTGATTACACTAAAAGTATACGAGCACAAATAACTAAATACGTGTACACATATACGAGTATATGATAAATTGTAAATCTACATAAATTTGTGTAAATAATTTCATATATACATAAATTATATTTCACTTTTGGTTTAAATGTATACCTACGCACTCTTGATACAATAATTGGTATTATGCCACTTTGACCTTTTTATCTCATTTCTAATTATTATATGTAAATACACTGATGTACATATGAATGTAGATATATGTATGTACGTAGGGATGTATCTATAAATTCAATACATCAATATGTGTGAATTTTAATTTTATTAATTTTCAACTTTCAATCTTCAAAGATGAAGAGATAAATAGACCAGAGCCAAAAATTGTTATACAAATAAAATACATGTATAAATATAGTACGAACGTACATATATGCACTTACATAAAAACATAAAACCAATTAATCAAACAAATATAAATACATGGTATCTCCTAGACGTACAAATATGCGTATGAAAACTAAATGATACAGGATGTTCCAAGAAACTGTGTACTTTAAATGAAATTATTATATATAAATATTAAAAAGATTGGTCATATATTTGACCCTCTTCCAAATGTATCGTGGAATGGAATCTTGATTCTGGAAATCTTGACAGAAAGCCAGTATCACATCTCCAAATTTAATGTTGTGTACGCATGTTTGCGCAAAGAGTATGGAGCAAGCCATTCGTGAGATAGAGCCAGAAACCGCTACTGTGAAGCCAGCCGAGGCAGTCGCATAAATGAAGTCGTACTCCGTAACTAATATTTGCTATTTCGAATAAGCCAATTATATACCAGAGGAAAAAATGTATTTTTGTTCATTTTTGAATTTGTACCACTTGACCACCCTATATTTTGAAGAAGAAATTACTGGAGGTCACCCTACATTTCGTTCCCCTATTTTTATCATTAAGAGATGTATGGCGAAGATGTATAGAAGGGGTCGGCCTCATATTTGACCCGTCTAGAGGCGATTTCTGGGTAACTATGGGTTTATTTGTCGATTTTTCTTCAATCTCGTGTTCATTTTGTAGCGCAGCCCTTTTGAAAATGCTTGGCAAGTAATGTGGTCTGTGACACATTTCACTGCACTATGCTACATTTTTGGGCAGCTATGGGGATATTTGTCGATCTCCATTTGATTCAAGATTAATTTTGTAGAGACGCTACCTTCAGAGATGGGGATAGAGTATAAAGATAAAAAATTGGCATTTTGGGAGCGCTGGGAGTATTTTATGAATACATCAATTTTGTATGGGATGCTCTAAGAGATATTGGATAACGAACGAGGGGAACGAATTTTATAAAATCATTAATTCAATAGGGGAGCCCCCTTAAGGTGGGAGATAGAGGGTAAGTATGTTCTGATAAAATATTTTTTACAAAATAGGGAGGGGGGTCTGTTGTTAATCATTCATTTTACTCTTCTAAAGAAGAAACTGGTGAGCAGCTGTGGGATCATTTGGTGAATTTTCTTCACTTTTTTTTTTAATTTGTCCTCGATCTGTCATCATTTATCTCCACCCGATCTGCACAATTTTTTGGCTTTCTTAAAAATTTTTTTTTGTGAAAACTTCAAAAAATGCCATTATTAACGTATTGCTAATGTACAGGTTGCATGAAAATGTTTTAAAGCGACATCTATTAATTGGTAGAGGAACCAAAAATTATACGCTATTTTAATAGTTTACCTTTCATAAGAACATAACACTCATCATTTCATATTAATTCATTCTTTGTTTACAAGCCATAAAATGCGATTAAGTTTTTTTCGGAATTCTTTTCTAAAACAGATTTTTGATTCATTCGATTAAAATTTTCTTAAAATTTATATTTATAAAAACTTATACGCCCATTACTTCCTATATGAATCAAATAATATGACTCAAAAGCAGTATTTTTTGTCTTGATTCTCATGTTTTATGCTACATATTGTCTAAAAAAGTAATGCAAAATTTTCAAAAATTTCCGAATTGAATTTTTGAAATTTAACAAAAATGCCAATTTTAAACGTTTGACCTCTAAGCACAACCAAGCTGTGTTGTCAGAGCAGTAAAATATTTAGGAGGTTGAAGTTCACCTTTAATCTCGGAGATCAGCCCAATTTCGTCTCACCATGTTATTAGGAGTTTCTAAAAAGATTGTAGTCATTAAATCAGTTTCATTTCTAAGAACAATATTGAGACACCCTGTATACATTAATAAATTTGAGGTGAAAATTTAACGATTTAATATATGAGAATGAGCATGCTAAGTCAGTTCATATTTGCATAAATAGTAAAAACTGGCTTAATGTATGGTAGGCTTACGCGTATACTTGTGTCTGTTCGCACAAGTATTCTTTTACAGTGAGTACGTACATATATGTACATATTTATACGATAAATGATTAATTGATTTCAATCAGATTTATTTTTATATGTATATAAATGGTTTATTACATTTTATAGGATTTTTTGTAGATTTTTTTTTCTATCCAAAATTGTTGATTTCTTTCTTGATTTCATTTACTAACTCATTCACTTCTCATTCGTGTATTAAATACAAACATATGAATAAGAAATGTCGTAATAAGTCCAAAAAAAAAAAAAAAAAAAAATACATTGATTGTGTATAAATATGTTCCTACATATTACAAAATGAACGTGGGAACTTTTTTGCTATACAACAATTTGCGCGTTCAATTCACTCTCTCGTATTTAGTAATATTCGCGTTGAGACGGTGGCGTCGACAACGTTTATGGCTATGACTATGAACGTATATATACCATATCATATTATTTCATATCATACTTACATGCTCGAACATACTACATTTGTACACATTGTATTTATGTACATTAATTGTGGGCCCTCTTATGTCGGAGATCAGCGGCGTACGACGACCGCGACGATTGGTACTCAACACTACAAAAAAAAAAAAAAAATATAAAAAAAAACAAATAAAAGCAAATATCGCAACCCAAAAACAAAAAAAAAACAAAAAAAAAACTTACATTCACTTTTTTCTCCTTTCGTCTGCTCTACTCTTCATCGCTACCTTCTGTATTGCTTGATTTCTTATAAAAGCTTATGTATACAATAACAACAATATATTTCAATATACATACTTGTATGGTTGAGTATGTATTTACAAACATTTTGCACCAATTTAGCGCAACCACAACAGTAGATGCTGTTAACAACAACAACAACAACAACAACAACAAAATGAGTATTTGGCTATCTTGTAATCCAAAAATCTCTGCCGTCAACAACGGCACCACAATCATACCTTAACCACCGCCACCTTTCTTCTCCCTTCGAAATGCTGCCGAATAATCCATAGTACCTTCACTCGATGAAAAGTGATGGTGACGCTGATTATGATGATGATGATGATGATGACGGTGGCGACTTTTATGTGGAAAATTAGTGTTGTTGCCGCCGCATTTAAATGCATTCATTTAGCTACCGCTGTACGTACGTATGTATATTGTTGTCTATTGGTGGCGACATGACATTTTACTTGCAACATAACACATATCGGTATAGTTACATGCATGCCTTGTAAGTGTGAGTGAATTTCATACGGATTATTTGACAGAAATATTGATTTTTTTTTTTTTCAAACTATCTATCGTATGGTATATCGTATGTTAGTAAAATATCATTTCAATATTCATGTTATTGTAGTTTATGATTTCAAATAATACGTTAAAGTATCACAAAAGTTCACTCACCCATTCATGCATTTATATAGGTATAGTAGGTAGGTAGGTAGGTAATTCATTTATTTGTTGATTTTGTCTCTGAAATATGTGCAAACGGTAATACTAAACAGACAAAATATTCATATGTTCATCTAAATAATATGATTAAATTAAATAGTATGGTACGAAATAAAATTATAATGTTACAATTATATGCAACCAACCGCTCGGAATCGGTTAACTTCACAATTTCCATTATTCTCTTTCATAAATTGTACAATATATTTATTAAAACTTGCACGAGAAATAATTGCATAAAATATCCAATTTCAGATAACTCTTTTCTTATATTTTGCTCTGCATATTGTCTGAAGAGGATAATGTGAAATTACCGGCCATTTTCGAAATATGGGATCGAATATTGAAAAATTGAACATAAAATCACTTTTTTATGATATTTGGATTTCATGCACTGAAATGTACAGGCCGACGTTTATATTGCCTTGAACAAAACTCAACGTCAAAGCTTTAAGTCACAATACCCAAAAAAAATGTCAATTATGCTATGTGCCTCAGGTATACGCACTACGTTTGTAATCGAAATAAATAACTGACATATAGAATATTTCTATAGTTATTGTAGGTTGAAGTTAGTCTAGTTAGTTAGTAAGTTGTTACCGTTGATCTGTTGTTTTATTGCTGTTCCTGTCTGAGAGTCTAAGAGTAAAAATTGCAACAAATCTAAAGGACAGGGTTCAGAGAAAAATCCTGAATAACTCCTATGCTCTTGACCTGTGATCTCAAAGTTACGATTGAAATACCTCTGACCTCCAATATTCAATAGAAGGTTGCGCATTTGGCTTTTAGATACCAACGAATTGAACTTTTATTCTGATAGCATTTTTACTAGAGTAAAGAAAGAGTTGAAAAGATTTTGTTTTCTATTTAAAAGAAAAATTGCTCATACACCGGGGCTCGGAATCAAGACTTCCTGAACACAAGGTCAACAAACTAATCACTGAGTTAAAATACTCACTTATATTATACTTTTGAAAATATTCATTTTCTAAGACAATAAATTTACTTCATATATATTTATACCCTGCATAATGTAATATGCAAGGTATATTCATTTCGGTCAGATGTTTGTAACCACTTGAAGGAATCTCCGGAGATATAGAAAAGTATATATATATTCGTGATCAGCGTCGCTTAAATTTTTGATTAAACGATGTCTGTCCTTCACCTGTCTGGTTCGCACGACATCTTGAGCAAATATTGAGCTATTTTGACGAAATTTGGCATAATGTAACTTCTGCAATTTTCTGTCTAGAATAACCACAATTGATACTCAGGTTAATTTGGTAGTCGGAAATAATGTGGCCCTAGCCGACCGTAAGGTCATTTTTTAAAGTGTACTAGTAACAAGAAGTGAACAGGTACGTTAGTAGCTTTACTAAAAATTGCATGTAGTATGTATTTATTATAATTATAGTATAATCTAGTACAGGTATATGGCTAAACTTTTATTAACGTAGTTTTTCTTTGTTTTTATGATTGGCATTGTCGTTAAATATATTGTGACCAGACACATTCTCTTTGACAGCTTATTGATTTGAAGGATTTTATTTGTCATTTTTATTTTGATTTTTATTTTTTCGGCAACATTTTATTTATTTCTCATATTTATGTATTAGTTTTTTTTTCCTTCTGAATCGTGACTTTATATATCAACAATGTTTTCTGTAGTTTATTATTATTTATCAATTTTATTTTTTGTTAGTATTAACATTTTTGACTGATTTGTAGTTCAATTGCAAATATACTATATGTACTATATACGAGTCATTTATATTATGTTAAGTAGGTATACACATTGTATTATATAATTACTAGTTGGCCAAAGTTTCTAAAATATATAAATATTGTATTTTTTAGTGTATTTACATTGCTTACAAAATGTGTAGGGCTTATGATTATGTTTTTGAATTTTCAAAAAATGCCAACCCAGTCTTGTAGAATGTATTTAGTTGTATCTAAAAGTGTGTGTGAATAACTAAATAATGGACATATGTATGTAGCGAAAATTTAAAATGCAAAAATTTTTAATATCTTAGTACTCCATAATAGTTTACTATATATTTCTGTATATATTACTTAGCCATAAATCTCGCCTCTAGAGGCGACCAAATTATGATCGATCCGTATTAATATTCTCTTCTCGAAATTTTTTTTTAATGCTTACCGCTTATATTCACCCTTTAAGGATGCCCCTTAAGGGATAAAACTTCAGATCGATTTCCATTCATTTTTCCTTCTCCGTATTTTTCTCAGACATACTTACCCGTTAGCGTCATCCTACCACCAAACAAAATGAACCTAAAAATATATGAAAACTGACAAACAATCCTCTAACTGCTCATTATATCATTATCTCTATCATTAGTTCTATCCCTTCAAAATATTTTGCATACTTACTCACCCTCTTTCTCGTAATTTTAAAAACGCAAATACTGTTTCAAATTGGCAAATATCCATAAAACTGGCAAGGAACTGCCTCTAGAGTCAGTCAGTCTACCGACTTCCTCTTACCTTAAAATTTTTATCTATGTAAAGAGATCCCACTGCTTCCATAGATACTTACCACCTACTATAAACTTATCTCCTAGCTCACCGCTTTCAGGCGCTTAAGCCACTCATATAAAATGGAGAATTTTATCTTCACGCCGTCAGCTTCTATTGCATTGAGCATCTATCCATCACCCAAAAGAAAATAAATTGTTGATTCAAATATTGGCATAGTAATCAAAATGTATCTATTTACATTTATTAAATAGGTAAAATGACATCACAATTGTGCGTGACAATTTGTGGTGACTAAGTTCGAAAATGATAAAGGGTTTTTGGATTGTCGATTTCTATGGAAACGCAGATTAAATGATTAACAAGAGATTGGTTCACGTTAATAGATTTAAAGAATAAATGTTAAAAGACCGAAGGGTTGACATGTTATTAATATTTATATTTTTGGCTAATTTCATTTGTTTTTTTTTTCTCGTAATATTTCGAGAATCCTATGTCCTTTGTGACTCATGCGCCTATTATCACCCATGCAAAAATTGCTGCAAGCATACATACGTACATTTGAGTTTGAGTCAGAGTATGTGTTATGTAAATATATTTTCATTAGATAATTTAATTTTTTGCAACATTATTATTATGAAATTATTACTTTTTTCTTTTATTTGTCTATTATTGATTATTGTCGTACGCAATTTTTAATACATAATTTCAACATGTGTCAATCAAAATCAAATTCCAGTTTCAATTGTATTGTAAATATATACATATGTACTTGTATGTATACAAGTATATGTATATACATATATTTAAGTAAATAATTTGTCCGTCAACTTTAAGCATTAGTGACAGTTATATTTTTGTTTTCTGCAGAATATATGAAAACAAAAAACAAAAAAATATCAACATAAAATTTCGTGTTGAGGACAGCAATAACTACAACAAAATTAAATAGAATTCGTATTTGAATTAAATTTAAAAAGTATTGATATATGTTTATCTGCAAACATGATCAACAAAAGAATTTCAGCAGTAACAGCAGTAACAAAAGCAAGAGCAAGCAAACACAGTACTACATACTTACATATAATACTGTTGTTGTAATTGCATTATTGATGTTAACATAAATATTTGCTTGCTCATTTTTGTTTTGTTTTTGTTGTTGTCGTACTTATTGTAATATATTTATATACCTACTTTACTTAAACATTTTATAAAGCTCTGTGTGTGTATGTGCACAGAAAAACAGCATTATTTTTACAATATATCAGTATAACACATGCTTCTAGAAGTAAATATATGTACATATATGTCAATATATAGTCATATGTACGCGTATTAGTATGGTTCGAAAAACATCTACTGAATATTTCGATATTAATGCCTCTGCAGGTGACTTAAGGGGGAATATACACCTAGGAGCGTCGAAAAAAGGCTATTTTCATAGAAAACCTATACGCATTATTGGGTGGATTTTTTTCTCAATGAAAGCGCTTACTTTCCAGAACATGTAAAATTTTTTTTATTTTATTTACAATATTAGTTAAGTACACACGTCATCTTTCAACTGTCGCAAAAGTGAAGTCCTTCGCGGTGACCACTCTCATTTTATCTGTAATCATCAGAATGACAAAAATGAAAAAGATTAATAAAATTTAGACTATAATCTAGTATTTGTCGTAGGGGTTTTTTAAAATAATTTTTTTTACGAATTGGCGAGTGTTGAAACTGAAAGTAGCAATTTTGAGACCAAAAATCGTTCTTATTTTGTCGATAAAACAAAATCTAGGCTTCTAAAAAAAACCCCTACGACAAAGGCTAGATAATTATGTATTAAATGAACACTATAAAACTCAAGTTGATCGGTACAGTGGTTTCCGAGTTATCGTGGGCACCGATTTGGAAAACATGGTTTCGAGAAAAACGCGATTGAAAGTTTAGTACAAGGTAAATATCAAAATTTTTCCACTTACACAGTGCACAGAGGTGTGCAGTGTATCATTATTTCTCCGAATTTTTGCTTCATATTTTGACTAGACACTTCTAAGACATCAAGCGTAAAGAAAACACAAAGAAAAAAAATAAATATTTTTGACCTTTCTAGGTGTATATTCCCCCTTAATATATTTTTTGGAATCATACTAAAATTCTGCAGACTTCTCATCGAACAAGGGAAATTTTCCAAACTACTATTACAAACAAAATCTTTGAAAAATTATCTTTTTTTAACCGACCTAATACATATTATCATATATTACATACATATACGAGTTACGACAACATGTGACAAACGCACAAATGCCATTTTGTTACAGTTTATTTCACCGCCATACGCTGATTTGAGTGCTGTTGCTGTTGTTGTTGCCGCCACCAACTATTCATATACATTTAGTGTATACCCTACTTATGCAGGGTATTCCATGAGAGCGGAACAATTTTGAAGAGCCGCTCGCAAAGCATTATGTAGGCACTTACGTATTTGACCCTTCTATCTAGCATTTGGTGAACTAAAATAGTACATAAAACAACTCAATACAGTGTCGGTTAATAAAATTACAAAACTTGACCACGGATGGACGCCTCTTTAATCAATAAGAGCAACCACAGCACTTGGAGGGAATACTCTTATCAACATGAAATTCACCTGAAATTACAAAGTGAATCCACCAAAGAAGCAATAAACCTACCGAAAGTGTACAACTTCAAAATAGGTGACGTCAAGGTCATTTGGCAAAGAGTAGAGCAAGCGATATCGATGACTAGCTTTAGTAACCGAATCGAATATGCCCCCAATATCTCAATACAGTACTCTGTCACCATTCTATGTATATTAAAGTGAGAACAAAAACCGACCAACCTAAGGAACCTTAATGACCAATACAGATTCGAAGATGCTTCAATAACTAAAAATGATGGTAGAGTGGACATAATAAGCCCCAATTGCAAATTAACGACACTTTTACATTGTAACACAACTGGTATAAAAATCGACATTCTTTAATAGAAACAAGTAGTCCTAAATTATTCTATTATTATTATTATTATTATTATTATTATTATTATTAGAGGGTTGTATCGCACTGCGACCCTAGGTCTATTGTGCACCCCATCATGGACTAGAGTATGTCTCTATGTCCAGCATCTATAAGGAAATTTAGTACAGATCCTACCCTAAATACAGGGTGACTTTTTAAGAGCCTTCGGATTTGATTTAAAAAAAAACACATAAAACTTAGAGGAATGTAAGAAATCTTTATTTGAGTCGATAAAACGATCTATATAATACAATGTTTAAAGATGATTTCATGTAAATGTTTACCGCGGCTGCGTCTCAAGTAGTTCATACGCTGGGTCCAATTTTGGCATACTTTCTTCAACGTATCGGCCGGGATCTCACGGGATCTTCAATATTGGCTTCTAGTGTGTCAACCGTTGCAATGCTTCTGGCTGCCCTTCACACCAAATATGGCAATTTTGACTGCTCAAGTATCTATTCAACCAGAAATGAACTTCGTCGCTGAACACAATTTTCCGATAAAAAGTGGATCTTCATCTAACTTTGCTAGCCCCCATTCACCAAAAGTTAACCGTTGTGGTAGGTCGTGTGGCTTGAATTCTTGCACCAGCTATATTTTAAAAGGTTTTACACCCAAATCCTTTCGCAAAATTTTCACGTAGTGGCGAATCAATGTCTAATAATGTAAATTTGGTGCGAAATTTAGTCACGAGATTCCGAATAAACGCCTCAGAAGGTCGCCCCAACTGACCATAACATGAATAAATGAATGAACCGAGCATGAATATTGATAATAAAATTCAATAATCTGAAAGCGAAAGAAAGTTGCCAAAAAATCATAATATACATGCTTTCGAACGAAAAACAATACTAGAATGTCATGGTAAAATCAACCAGGCTTATATTAATTTATTTATTATTAATTATTTATTACACTCTACCCAATTTATATACTATTTGACTTCAGTAAGAAAAGCCCTAAACCTCTTCTTTCTGCTCCACTACGTCACAATTTTTATTACAGTGCTTTAAAATTTTGCTTTTTCGGTAAAAAAAACCCATAATGGAATTTGAAATTTGAAATCAAATGTAAAATAGCATTTAGAATAGTTCTAGTCTTCTGAGACCCATATTAAAATTTTTCGAGGATTACTTCTCGGTATATTTTAATTCTCCAACTATCACACGTATTTGTCATTTTGGAGTCTTTTCGAAATATCCATTAAAAGTCAACATTTGTGAGGGGGTCAAGAGTTAAAGTCTTCGACAATAATAGACAAATAACTTATACGAGTTATAGGTAAAATGTAAAGAACGAATTAAAATTTTAAGTACTTTATTTTTACGCATCTATTGCATCATGTGATAGCTCCATGACGCAAATAAAGGATCATTGTCTCGGGGGTGTATCAAAAGCCCTTATCCCTTTTTGCTCCATCATGTCACAATTTCTTTTTATAGTGGTTTAAAATTTTGCTTTTTCAATCAAACGTCGAGTCATGGAATTTTAACAATCATGTGTAGAATTACATTTAGAATAGTTCTTGCCTTCGGAGACCTGTATTAAAATTTACCGACAATTATTTTCGTCGAACATGTTAATCCTCTAGCTATCACCCGTATTGGTCATTTTGGACCTTTTTCTAAAATTCCCTAAAACATATAAAAAAAGGCCGATACTGACCCATACGGGTGGTAGCTAGAGGGTTAAGATGTTCCGATAAAATAATCCCTATGCGGCTTGAATGAAAAAAGGTGAACCGTATGGGTGTACAGGTAGTTTTCTGTCGAAGTCCTAAGCCAAGTTCAAACTTCTGATAATGGGGGAAAATCCATCAGAATCTTATTGAATTACCCTCTATGTAGGCATATGCGCCTACATGAATTTTGTTCTGGTATTATCTATGGACAATGGGACTTCTATTACTATCCAATCTACAAGAACAACAACAATAATAGCAATTGTGTGATTTGCTGTGATTTGGGCGTCATTTATTATTTTTTATTTTCTTTGATTTTTCAGCTAAATCGATTTTGTTGTGTGCAATAAAACAACAACAACAACAATATACATATGTTATAGAAGTAACAACAACTATAATACATAGATCAAAAGCACTTCAGCAAATAGACAGCAAAAAAAAAAATGTCAACATTGCTTCTGCTGCTGCTGCTGCTGCTATTGTCACTGCAATAGTTTGAAAATCAATTGTAGCAATGGAGTTGTGCAACTTTATTGATTTGAGATTGTATATGTATGAGTATGTATACCTATGTGCAAGTACGTATGTATTGTAAAGGGTTATCCATTTTGCGGTTTCAAAAGTAAATGTAAATAAAACACATATAAAATACTTTTTATCATAATATTTCTTTTTTATTATAAAGTTTGAACGTTGACATTATGTGTGCTACATCATTTAAATGACCACCACGCGAATTGTTGCAAGTAACGATTCTTTTGAGGTAATTTTAGACCACTTTTTGACACATATTGGGCGGTATCTCAGCCATAACGTGACGAATGTTGGTTTTTAGGTGCTCAAGAGTTAAAGGTTTATCTGCATAAACACGGTCTTTCGCGTAGCCCCACAAAAAAAAGTCAAGCGGTGTCAAATCGCATGATCTTGGTGGCCACTTGATATCGCCACGACGAGAAATTACGCGGCCAGAAAATTTCTCTTGCAATAAAGCCATATTCGCTCGAGTTGTGTGGCATGTGGCACCGTCTTGTTGAAACCACATATTCTCTAAGTCGTATTCTTCAATAGCAGGCAAAAAAAAGTCGGTTATCATATGACCATAACGCTCCAAATTGACGGTGACAGTCGTTCCATCGTCGTTTTCGAAGAAGTAAGGTCCAATCACACCTCCGGACCAAAGAGCGCACCAAGCAGTGACTTTTTGTGGATGTAGTGGCCTCTCTTCAATTACTTGAGGGTTCTCAGAACCCCAAATACGACAATTTTGTTTGTTAACATACCCACCGAGTGAGAAATGTGCTTCGTCGCTGAAGAAAATTTTGTTCGAAAAATCGCCGTCCACCGCCTGTTGTTCAAGCACCCATTCGACGTATCTACGACGTTGTGAATGGTCAGCTGGCTTCAGTTGTTGTGTGAGCTGGATTTTATATGGATGTAGGTGTAGATCCAAATGCAAAATACGCCATAATGTGCCGTAAGACAGTCCTAATTCCTGAGAACGACGAGGAATCGACACATTCGGGTCTTCGGCAACACTTTCACTTACAGCAGCGATATTTTCGGTGGTACGAGCGAAACGATGATGCACAGGCCTTACAATATCTGTAACCGATCCAGTTTCTTCATATTTCTTCACAATTTTGCCAATTGCTTGCGTAGTTGGACGATTATGTAAACCATAATCTCCTCTTAAAGCACGATATGTGGCTGTGGAAGAATCACCATTTTTGTAGTAGGTTTTTACAATTTTAATGCGATCCATTTTCGCAAATGTCAGAATTTGAACTGAAAAAGAAAGAAATTGTTTTAACAACTCAGTTTGACAGATGTCGAATTCTAGCCCTATACTTTTAAAACCGCGAAATGGATAACCCTTTATATTTACATATTTGAATCTAGTATGTGTAATACATAAAATAAGCGCATGAATGCGTACATATTACGAGTACGTATACAATTTGCAAAGCACATATCGATGCACATTCACATATTTGCTATTCAATAACACAGACAGATACTCGTACTACTTAGGAAAGAGGTCACTCACTGCTGATGATGGAGGTGGTGGTTGTGGTGATGATGTGGATTATGGCGGTTGCCAGTGGCATGAATGGTGAATAATTGTTTAGGTATTTTCTAATTTGCATTTTTTGTTGTCGGTATACGCTTATGCGTCTGTATAGTATTGTACGATATTTTGCAAATTTTGCATTTGTATTGCTTTGTTGTTTTTGCCAGTTTGTTATTTGTTGATTTATAATGAATTAATCTCTCATTTTTATCTTGTGCACAGTGCACAGTGCAATGTGATTTATTTACAATCCATACATTAGTGCGTATGCGTTTAAATTGTATTGCTGTTGTTGTTGTTGTTGTAGTTCATGTATACAAAATTTGTTTATTAAATTGTGGTAATTTAATTTTAATTTTTTGTCACGCCTGTAATAATATATTTATTTTATATTGATGCTAATTACATTGATTTCATTTTTGAGTTATTTAAAACTGTTGATATTTATTAAGTTGCAATCTCTTAATTTTTAGATCGATAATTCGATAGATCGTTACCAGTATTTGCCAATAATTCCAAAAAATTGCCAGATTTTGCAAGAAGCGACTATTATAAAACAAAACTCAGAAATAATAAAAAAAAAACGAAAAATGTGATTTTGTGTGTTTTTTACTTAAAACATCCATAGTTTCTGAACGAGAAAATGTTTATAATTTCCTTCAATTTAGCCATATCTCTCTGTGCGTCCACTTGTCTGCTTGTCTGTTCGCACGATAACTGCGTTAGGTATCGATCGATCGATCGAGCTGAAAGCTTCAGATAAAATAGGTTAAATCGGTTGAAAACCACGCCTGTCTGCCATACATACTGTGTTGACTGTGTTTTTTTTTTAACTTTGCGCACGAAATTCTTAAACTATCGAACTTAAACTGGACACATGATGTCACTTTTGCTTTAGAATTGATATATTGAGGATATTATGTAATCGGATGGAAATCACCCCTATGTCCCATACAAAAGTATATCGCTGAATATTGAAATACAACTGAAAAAAAAATGATATACTAGAAAATGATTGTAACCATTTCAAATCACACCTGACTTACATATATTTAAAGGTGTTTTGTTCAATGTATGCTTTCACTCTTTGAGAGGGGATCTATAAAGTTATTTGGATGAAACTCAGTAAATACGATTTGCTTTATAATAGATATAATAAAAAACTAGCTGAATCCGATAAATACTATTTTTATTTTCGCACGAATGTACAAAGTTATCCAGCTGAAACTTGTTATATAACATTACATAGGCTAATTAATGTTTGAACAAGTTCGAAAATGGACAGATTAGAATAATAGCATCACGACTACTTCTCATAATTTTATCGAGGTACAAATACATATGCTAAAAAATGGGCGCTGTCGCACAAAAACCACGCATATCTCCAGTACAAAGATATGTCGATCAACCTGGCATAGTGTAGAGTAACTAAGCTTCAGTAGTACCAAAGTTAAGCTTTTCAAATTTTTTGCATTTCATTTTTTTTATCGAAATTCGCTCTTATACCAACGTGGTAAGATATATTTTAAAAGTGTGATAAATTAATTGGATTGTATATGTATGAGTATCATACTTGTAGTACTTGCAACAAATTAACACATTTAAATAAATACAAAAAACTTGTAATTTGTCCTTCTGACAAAAAATGAAACTAACTCAATCCAACAATATACAAACAATAATGAAAACAATTCAATTTGATTAAAAATAAAGTTGTAATTTTGTTCCCCCATTTTTGTTTTTTTTTTTTTATTTTGTGTACAAACATTCGCTTCATCTGCAAACGACCTCGAAGAATTTTTGCGCAAGCAGTATGTACACAAAATGAAAACGAATCAAAAATTTAAATTTACAAATTTGCAATCTATGCACATAAATCCATACATATTTAGTACTCCTTCACAAACAATTACTTTTTAAATCACCTGAAGTGATTTTTTCCATCATCGCTATCACCATCTTCTTCTTCTTCTTCTTCTTTAGCGGCGCGATTTTTGTTTTGGTACAGTGGTTTTGTTGTTGTGGTTGTAATTGTATTTTATTATATGAAACGCCTCATAATACATCAATGCCAGATCGACGGCTGCGACGACGCATATGCATAAGCACAAGTGAAGCTTACTTCAAAAGTAAATATCATGCTATCCAAAAAAATAAAAATAACAAAATTAAGATAAAAACAAATAAAATTAACAACAACTATACATAATAGTCACTTTATAACAACTCACAACAACAACAACTGGGTGTTAAAAGCAAATTGTCAATGGGTATAAGTGCCTACATACTATTACAGGGTATTTCAACAAGAGGTGTCATTTAAAGTTTTCCATTCGTTTTTCAGGTGTCAAAGAAAATCTAGAGATTTTCTGTGAAAATTGCAAATTTACGCGAACATGATTCGTAAAGTTCGTACTGTTTTTGGCAATCATCCTTCTCGCCTTCTCACACAACTATAGTGATATTAAGCGATAAATTCGAAAGTCTCGGACAAGTCAGAGATATAAAGACTCCAACTCGTGCTCGTCCGGCTAGAGGTCAACTGAAAATGTCCCAGTTATAGGTGAGAGTGTGGCCAAGTTTGTTCATTTCGAGACTATCACAGGAATTGGTCATATGCAAAGCGACTTTGCACCGTATTTTATATCAAAAAACTTGGCCAACATGCTTATAAGGTGCAGCTGACACAAGAATTGAAGCCTTTAGATCATGGAAAATGCAGTACCTTAGATGATTGGATGCTGAAAATGCATGAAGAAGACCATGATTTCTCAAACAAACAATCTGAGTGATGAGGATCACTTTCATCTGGCGCGATCGTTTTAGTGAATGGATTGCGTTATGGAATGACGTTAACTGACTTGTTATGACCTGAGATTGATCCTATGGGCGTGCATAATGTTTATTTTCGGCAGAAAAGCGCCACATTCCATATAGATGATGAAACATTATTCTATTTTGTGTGAACAATTTCCTAGACGTCTGATTTCTCGAAATAGAGACGTTAAGTGGTCGACGATATCGTACGATTTATTTCTTTGGGGCTACGTTTAAGATAAAGTCTTCTCCAATGCTCCAGCAAATATTGAAGCAATCAAAAACAATATTAGAGCTGTTCTTCGCGAGATACAGCAGCAACTATGCGAAAATGTGATGAAAAATTTCATCAAAAGAATTGAGTCGTGGCGGATATTTTGCAGATATTGTATCCCATCACTAACCTCAGAACTCGTACTTTGGATTAAAATAATTTTTTTTTTAATTTAAATGACACATCTCGTTGAAAGAGGCTGCATAAACAAAAACTAAATATAAACGCCAGATGAAGGTAATTGCATACAAACAATACAAAGCAAGTGTGCGTGTATGAAACACACAGACACGAGAGCATATTGAAAATCCAAAAATGTATTCAAACATTGATTTATTTGAAAATAACAATAACAGCAATATGAACAGTTAGTACATTGTACAGTCAATCACATCAATATAATGGTATTAGTACGGCTATAGTAAAATTCAATAATCGCCTAAATTGACTTAAGACAATATTGATGTTTGCAATTGGAGCCATAGAGCGAGTAACATAGACGTCGAGTTAAATGTTATCACTTGCAATGGCCAAATACTAAGTGCCATAAGCCACAGATATGGTATTGTTGAGAAATATAAATTGCATTATCTCGAAATTTGATGCTGAAATTTTGGAAATCTTGGCGGGTCAGTAAAATATCCATCCACAGCTGCAAAAGCTTCGTTATTCATCATGGAGAACGCTTTCCAGACAGAAATTTTGCAGGCTGCGAAACAGATTATTGTCGCAAAGTACCGAGTTTGGTGAATACGGTAAATATTCAAGCATTATACTTTGATTGTACCCAAGATCGAAACACTTGTGTAAACACATCCATTATCTTGGTAAAAAAATGACCTTACTGTCGCTGGGGCGGTTAACATTTTTTTAAATTTCAACAACTTTGTATGGTAGCCCCATTAATAAGTGGGCGTGGCATGTTGATTTTTGCCAGATTATTTCCGACTACCATATTAACCTAATTATTAATTTTAGTTATTCTAGACAAAAGATTGTAGAAGTTACAGCTGTTTCAATTTAAAAAAAGGACAGACTCTTTGTATAGGAGCTACTATAAAAAGTAGGCGTGGCTCGCCCATTTCTGGTAAGGTTATGTAGCAGTATAATGTAACTCTATGTTCCAAATATTGTTGTTCCAGATGGTATATTAAGTGAGTTATAGCAAGTGAAAATTCCGAGATTAGTCGTTTTGAATGCTTCGTGTGGGCGTGGTTATTGACCGATCATACCCAATATCAATCATCTCCGTGTCCTTGGATCATAGGTTACTTATGCCAAATTTCGTCAAAATAGCTAAATATTTGCTCAAGTTATCATGCGAACCAGCCAAGTGACAGACGGACATACGGACATTGTTAATTCGAAAATCTAAGCGACGCTGATCACGAATATACATATATACTTTTCTATATCTCCGGAGATTCCTTCAAGTGGTTACAAACATCTGATCGAAATGAATATACCTTGCATATTACATTATGCAGGGTATTAACAACTGTTGCTATAACTCTTACTGATGATGCAGATCTTTATTCAATCTATTGTATTGAATGTTCATTTCATTCTGGTGTATACTACAATAGTTGTGGATTCTACTTTCATTAAAAATTATGAAAGGATGTCTGATATTTATTTTATTTTGCTTGAAACGATCCAATTGAATGTATTCCTTATAGAGTTTTATAAATATCCCACAAAGCCTTATTTCTTCATTTCAAATATAACCAAAACATTCTTAAGAGGTAATCATGGCACCAGCTAACTTCATATTTTTGATGCTGTCACAATTTTTGAAAGAAAACTTTCTGGGCTATATTTAATGTTTGTGCGACCACGCTTAATCGGTACAAATTTTTTGGTATGAATTTTTTTATTGGATAAACAATTTTAAATAAATAGAGCTACTGAGGAATAGAAAAATGTTCATATTTTCTATTAGAAACACAAATAACTTGTATCGATTAAGGCTAATTAGATGTTTCAGTAAAATTATTTTTTTATAATCAAACTCCTCACACTACAAAGCAGGCCTACAATTGTAGACCTGAAAATAATAATATCCAAAGTACCTTATTACAATATAGTTATAAAAACCCTAAAGCACACTGTTGTGCACTACAGATTCAAACTGATTGCATTTCCGTAGCTTGTTAAAATATATTAGGTACATCTTAGTAGAACTTAGCTCGAAAATCAAATTTAGGAAAATTTGTATATAGAAACTCTAAAATTTGACTTACTAATGATCTAAGATTAGGCATATTGGATTTCAGTTTACAATTTTCATCATATGAAAATTAAATATACTCCCATAGTTCCATTTGTTGGGTCAATCAGTCAGCTTTTCATTTCTTATAAGTCTCGTTTACCTCAAATATGGCACATTAAACTTAACTCTATAATACATACATACGATATAATAAATATCATAACTGTTGCACTGCGCTTATATACAAATACATACAACAACAACAATAACAACCACGATAACTATAACAAAGCGGCATTTGTTGGACCACCTTGTGCGACCTTCTTTTCGAAAACAACAGCAGCAATAGTAAGAAACAAACAAAAAATTGTCGGCAACCATTACAACAGGCTGCAGCGTCAATAGATATAGCCAATAGCAACTAATACGAGTATGTATGTAAGTATTGAGAAATAGCCCAAAAGCATAGGCAACTAACACGTAAATATAGTAACGAAATATGCTTAATGAATAAATACATGTTGTCGATCAAAGAAATATACGCTCGAATGTACATATATCCATATCCCATTAGGGTGGAATAAATGTTTTGCAAACAAAGAGTCTACGTTAAATCTCCTACCTATAAAAATGAGTTAATATGTTAGAAGCACTAATGTTATTGCAACCAATTACACATATTGTTGATACCTGATTCAACTCGTTCATAAAAAATATCGTCAATATTTCGACGATATATTTTTTCGCAGAGTAGTTTCTGGTAATATTGTCTTTGATATTTTCTATCGTATACCGAATAGCTACTTTAAAGGACATCTTTGTTTACCTCAGCATCTACGCTTAATCTTGTTCTTCTTGCCCAAATCATCGATCCGCCCTAATATGCATATAATATTTTTTGTACCAATTCAGTTCAACGTGTGGCATTTTGAACGTTTGACAGCACATACAATCAAATTATGATGATGATGATGATGATGATGATGATAACGATGAACATCATCATTGCAGTGATGATGGTGATGGTGTCGACGATGAATATGATGCGGTATAGGTAATAGAAGGTAAGCAATAAAATCTATTTGAAACATTTGAAGGTTTTCCACCACCATGCAATGAGATTGTTTAACTGATGCTGCTTAGTTAGACGATTGGTGATTGATGATTTACACCACAACTTGTAAAAATATTCATATGCGTTTATGAATAATATGAAGATTTAATCAACAACAGGTTATTGTGATGTGCCAACATACGGACCATATTTTTTTAAAGAAGACACTTTTTGAAATATTAAATATCGACTATATGATCATAGTTTTGATGCAATCAAAAATCGTCTACAAAACTATACGACTGTCTATACGTCTTTAGCTTTTCAATGATATCCTTAAATAATCCAAATAGTCATACCTACGGAACTTTCACCAATATTCTTCTGCATCCAAATTTTCTGATTAAACTCCCGGAGTTTCTGGCGAATCTCTGGAGACGTAAGCAGGACCTGGCGTCGTCCGGGTGAAACATACAACACCTGTCCCGTTGACCAATTCTGGCTGCTTCCGGTCAATCGTTAGCTTTGGATCGTTTGCAATTGTTGACAGTGCAGATCCGAACTTAGTGTTGGCCCTGTGATAGTAGATGATTAAATTCCCGTCTCGTTATCGGGACCATAAACACCATTAACAATTTCAACCAGACAGCTATAACTCACAACTGAATTTCCAATCAAAAAAGGATATAAGATTTTAATAAGGAACACAAGTCTGAATTGATGTGATTCACGAATCGACCCAATTTTAGACTTCCTCGAATGAACGGAAGTGCTACTCAGTCAGACCATAAGCCAATGATCGGAATAAGTGATGTCTTGAGAATAAAGCAAGTTGGGTTGGACCTCCCATTTCAGTGTTTCCAAGTATGTTTCGACTTGTTTTGCAACGTGAGGTCGAAGGTTTTTGTGCTGCACAATCACTTTGTCGCATCTTTCAGCATATTGCGATCATTTTTCTTGCAGTACTTGGCTCCAACGCTCCCCGGTGATGGTTTTGTTCGGTTGGAGCAGCTCATAATACATACACACAGAGTTGATTGTACCAGATATACAGCATTACCTTCTAACCATGAATTTTGGCCTATGCAGTTGATGTTGATGGATGACTGTATTTAACCTATGATTTTTGGCGTTTGAGATTATTGTAATGGATCCACTTTTCATTGCCAGTCACAATATGATGCAAAAAAACTCTTTATTTTTTGCCTCTTCAGCAGCAGTTGGCATTTAGTTTCAATTTATAGGGCACTCAATGTCCTTGCTTTGAAATTTTTAAATGAAATCTAACTTTTATGTGAAAAATTGTCTTGTTTTTTCACGATTTTCTATTTTATTTGATTTCAGTACACATCTAGATGACCATCAGACAAGTTGTCTGTCACCTGGCTGACTATTTTGACGAAATTTGGCATGAATAACCTATGGTCCAACGGTATGTCAACTGCCACAACCACACGGTTGACTAACCTTGGAATTGTTAAAGTGTTTAACTTGCTATAACTCACTTAATATACAATTTAGGACAACAATATTTGGTACTTAGATTTGTGTTATATTGCGACATAATCTTGCCATAAATAGACTAGCCACGACCACTCAAAGTCGAGGAAATTAAAAACAGACTCAAACCGGTATAACTTACGAAATATTCAGCGTACGGTAACTTGTCCGAAATTATTTCTCAAAAAATTGGTAAGCCACGCCTACTTCTTAAAGTAGCTTCCATACAAAGTATTGAAAATAAGAGAAGACCGATATGCAAGCCAGCTTAAGTTATGTGGCTGCCCTCCCTCTGAGAGGACACACTTAGGACAGAAAGGCTCATTGTGATACACCGAGCTTCTCTTCCAATATTGTTGTGTGTGTTAAATTTGGACAGCATTAGAAGGGACCTACTTATATTAGCCGGTTCCGGACGGCAGAACCCTTGTGACATCACTTTAACTTAGTTTTCTTTTTAAGAAGCATTTTTGGCAAATTGTTACTGCCAGAAGAATTGCCAATTGCTTACCGATAGGTCGGTACCGATACCGTTCGGTACGATCTGAAGTGTCGTGAACTTGCTCTAGATAAAAATCTTGGTCTCTGTATCAATTCTCCATCAAATGAAAAAGCTATCAAAATTCTAGAGAACTACAATTCAAATTTCATATTTGTATTTTATTATATTTTTTATATGTAATGTAATAGGTACCAATCGTTAATGTTGATCTCCCAAACAATTTTTGACCCGCTCCAATTTCCATATAGTAATCCATATGATGGCTTATTTAGAAGTCATTAACTGTCAACATAAATACAAATACACTTATTTATTGTTTAGAAGTTTCTGAAACATTACAAATTATATAGTCTATAAGTCGTCATCAATTATTATACCGTTATACGAGAACAAGAAAACCATAGTATAGACGACAGAGCGAGAATGAAATACTCGTATGTAGATCAATATATTTATTTAGTACAAAAAATGCGACTGCGCAAAATGTGGCAAATAATTTGTTATGAACATTTTGTATATCGTACTTTTTCTCAATCTTTTCTTTTGCTTTACCTATGAGTTTATCTAGTATATGTAGGTACATATATTTACAACAACAACAAATATTGGCAACATTTCATCAATTGCTATTGCAATTGATGTTGTTGCTTTGTACATTGTAAACATAGTGCATAGTAGATGCATTCGAGTATGTACGTAAGGGTGAGTCAAGAAAACTACCGGTGATTGTAGTAGTATATTTAAGTAGCAAATTAGCCTTACATTGCGGGGCTCAAATTTTATTTTAGATGCATGCTTTCTAGAACGAATATACTAACGAGGGCGGTCCCAGAACTATCCGACCTGACCTATAGATGGCGAAAGTAGTTAAAAAAAAATTACTTTTTTGAAAAGTGGCAACCTTACAAAATGTTTTATATGTTATGTTTTATGTTTCAAGGCGCCACGTTGTTTAGTATTCTTTTTTTTGGAGCCATCGAAAGTTTACGACCTCAGTGAATTTGTAAACATGGAAAAAATTGGTCACCGTTATGTAATCCAATACTTTCATTTGAAAGTTCTCAGTCCAACGAATATTGAAGCCGAACTAGATTCTATTCTGGGGGAGTCTGCTCCTTCGTTTACGACCATAAAATATTGAGTGACAAAGTTTAAACGAGGTCGTACGGGCTTCCAAGACGAACACCGTAGTGGTCGACCAATTGAGGTGGCCACGCCAGAAACGGTTAAGAAAATCCACAAAATGGTATTGGGTGATCGCCGGCTGAAGGGTCGTGAGCTAGGTGAAATTACAGGCATTTCAAAAAGTGCTATATATCGTAAAATTTGGAGATGAAAAAGCAATAGAACAAAAACATCGTCGTGAAGATGTTTCTATAGAGTGTTTGGTAATGTTTCACAGTAATAAAGCCGAGTTTTTGCATCGATTCGTAACCATGGATGAGACATGGGTCCACCACTTCACACCTGAGACAAAGAAGCAGTCAAAACAGTGGACTGAAAGGGGAGAATCGTGTCCAAAGAAGGCGAAGACAGTTCCATCTACAGGCAAGGTTGTGGCGTCTGTTTTTTTGGGATGCACGTGGGATAATTTTTATTGATTATTTTCAAAAAGGAAAAACAATCAACGGCGAGTATTATGTTAATTTTTTGAAGCGTTTAAGTGATAAAATTAAAGAAAAAAGGCCGCATCTGGCGAAAGAGGAAGTATTGTTTCATCAAGACAATGCACCAGTTCACACATCCGAATTGCTTCAACCTACACCTTATTCGCCAGATTTAGTTCCTTCGTATTATTTTCTATTTCCAAATTTGAAATAATGGCTTGATGGCAGAAGATTTGCAAACAATGAAGAGGTGGAGTCTGCGGTAGATGGTTATTTTAATGGGCTAGACAGTTCATACTATAAACAGGGTATCTAAGCTATTGAATATCGCTGGGAAACGTGTATAGAGGTAAAAGCAGATCAAGTTGAGAAATAAAGATAAATATATCCAAATTTGTTGTGTTTTCTTTGTTAGGTCGGGCAGTTCTGGGATCGCCCTCGTAGAAGCATTGGTAGTTCATTTTTATTTTTCATACGTTCCACCCGTTACGTTCTTATCGCCTTACAAATTTAACCCACCCTAATGAGCATAGACAATCAAGAGGTGATTTGCACTTACTCGCTGCCTTGTCTGCCAGTCTGACTGCATTGTGGGGACAAAGCAAGAGCACTGGCATACAACAATTGAAGCAACGAAGCATAGTTAGGTACAATCAGGCAGGCCTGGCAGGCAGGCAGCAGTAACACCGTTTAGAAAAGTAACTGCAAATATTGAAGTAACAACAATAAAAACAACAATAACAACAAAATCACAGCACAAAAATCGAATAAACTGAAAAATAATATTAAGTACAGTTGAAATACAAACCAACAACAACAACAGCAATCGCAGTCAAATTGCATAGTACAGTGATCGATGCAAAGTCAAACGGCACATCATTCGGAGTCGCTTCCTTGTCATCGTCGTCATCAAGTAAGAGGAGTGAGTTAGTTTGTAGCAAGTATGAGTTTACAATGGATGCGCATAGTCAGACAGTTAGTCAGTTAGTCAGCCAGACATAGTATTTACTTTCAAGAGTTAAGAGAAGCGAAGTTAGTGTATTGGCAAATGGCAGCAATAATAATAATAATAATAATAGCAACAAAACTAGCAATAACAACAATCGAGAGAAACAACAATAGTGGAAATGAATGTTGCAACAATAATATTGCTTACAAACACACACACACACACACACACACACCCTGCTTATTGCTGTTTGAGTGAAAAAAGATGTAAAAAACTAAAACGATGTAAGCAGCATTGGCTGAGCTAGAGGTGAAGAGACAAGAGAAGAAGAATAAAAACAGATTTCACAGTTGCAGTGTTCCATTTGTTTGCATTTTATTATTGTTTGTGGGTTAAGCGTTGATGATTACGATGATAGCAGATGATGATGATGATGATGATGATGATGATGATGATGATGACAACGACATGACGAGGAAAAACTATCAAAAAGATTTATACTATGAGTACTCATACGAATATATTCATATGCAAGTACTACTAATCTTTCGTTTCCATGTTTGCCTTTGTTTAGAAATGGTGAAAGATATTTTCCAACTGAAATTTTCTTTATTATTGCTGTTGTTGTTCATATTGTTGACACGACAACATTAGGCTGCCATCAATATGATCATCATACCGTATGTATTATTGCCTACATCATCGTCATCATCAGGTCTACATTTGGCTGCATTTGACTTTTGGAATAAACGCCAGTTAAAGCCAACTTCAATAAGTTCGTCAGTCAGCAAAGGTGCCAACATCATCAGCAAGCAAGCAACAACTATATTTATATATTACGATATGTTGATGTTTTCAAATTTACAAGAAAATATAAGTAGGTATCTACAAGTACATACAAACAGGCATACAGAAAACTCTAACTGACTGACATTTTATGGCAACTTTTAGCGATTAATTTTTACAACTGCAACAACAACAAATCTCACATAGTAACTGCAAACAAGTATGTACTACCTGTCCACAAAGGCGATGCACATTTCATTTCAATCAATGGTAAGAAAGAGAGTAGGTGGTGGGGGAGTTATGTGTCTGCTTGTATATGTATTGTATATATGTGCGTTATTGTGTGAGAAACGAAATAAAATAAGCAGATATTATTGCAACAGTTGCAAGTACATATTTGGCTTATTTTGTAGTTTTTTTTTCTTTTTCTCCACTGTAGATGCTGACTGCGCTATTATTATTATTATTATTACTGCGATTATTGTACAATACTACTGTTACATACGTACAATAATACTAAATATTACATTCACAATCAACACATACAACAACAATAATAACAACAGCACATATCATTTGCCAGTTACAGTTGCAAACACATGGTACATACATATATGCAGAGCTGAGAGCGTATTAAGTGCAAAACTATGAGCACCAATGGTCTTGAATAAGTATAGCACGATGCCTAACTTACCAAAAGCAACAAATGATCGCACTACTAATTGCAAAAGCAAAAACAGCTAGTGTGATACATACCTGCTACTAACATTGTGTACCAACATAGCACAAAGGACCAATATTGTCAGTTAGAATACAGTGATACAAAGATGATATATATGGTGGGGGAGAAGAGAGCAAAAAAGGTGGAGGAATTAGATAAAAAATGATTGTTAGGGACGTTTTGTTGATCAAATATGTGCATTAAAGTCGGTCAATTTTTTGCCTCCACAAATTTTATTATCAATTGATGTTTCATTTTATGATCTGTTCGACTTATCATGTTCAAATTTTTTATCATACTAATTCGATCCGCCCTAATGTGCATGCCCATTTATACTCTTCCATCTATACTACAATACTATGTTGACGATTGCGGTCTTGAGTAGAGTTTCACAGTTTTGTAGTCTTCGGATCGATATTTTGGTGCTGCCGGCATATTTATCGTTTAGGCAATCCTTCGTGATGTTACCTGCCAACATGCTAACTGTATGTATAAAAGTAAAGAATTGTTTTGTCCTTTTTAGCATCATCTTTAACCAGATATGTCTGATTAAGCATGTATCGTATGTCGTTCCTTTCCAATTTTGTTGTTTTGTTTGCTTTGGAATTGAAAAAGTATACAGGTACTGAAATATTTAATAGCTGCCTGAAAATCTGTGAAATTAGTTTTATCCACAAATGAAATAACGTTGGACCATAGTCAAAATGCTTCTCTATATATAACTTATTCTTCTTTTTGCAGCTTCTCTTCCAGTACTGTTATGCGTGTTAAATTTTTAACTGTATTAGAAGGGACTTATTTATATTAGCCGGCTTCGAACGGCAGTTGCATTGTGACATCACCTTTTCTGGGCTTTGTCACAGATCCATTTTAGAAGCTTTTTCATGACAAGTTATTATTGCCGGAAGAATTGACAATTGCTTGCCTACAGGTGGGTACCGTTCCAAAGAAAACACGTCTCGATATTAACATTGTGCTTCAGTCGAGGATTGAACCTACGACCTAGAGATCAGAAGACTCAGGCACTAATCACAGGATTAACGATATTCATTTTTATAAAAGAAATATCCCTAAATACTTGGAGTGTACTCAAATAATTTACTGTGATTTCCTTTGAAGGTTTTGGACTAGTGCTTCGTATTCCTGTTGTATTGCAGAACCTATTGATATCAGTTATATAATTATCTAGAGAGATGGACACTCTATACTACTTCAAACTATTCAGAGAAGTCTTTTCTCATGAAGTTTGTTAAGGTATGTCAAATATTGTACTGGTAAAATTAACTCGACCATTTATTTATTTGCACATGACACAGCGGCTAATCTGCCTTTAGTGGGCAAAAGTACATAATTCTCTTATTGATCTTATATTTATTAATATTTATAATATATATGTAGAGAGAGAGAGCCATTTATCATTTATCATTTCATGTGGTCAATTCTATTACCAATCAGTCAACTGGTGTCAATGCGCTTATAGTTGTTTTTTTTTTGTTATTGTAAGAATTGAAATACGGCAATAATATGTAGTTACATATGTAGATAACAAATTCATATCCATTTCCTATTGTGTGTGTGTGTGCAGAAAATTATAAGCTCACATCGTAATGATACACAATGTTGTTTCCTTCTCTATACGCACGCCACAAGTCAGTACTTATTACAAACGTCAGCTGCTACTATTGCAGTCAGTACTCTTCAATAATTGCTACCATGACTACATGGTGGCTATTCCATTTAAAAAAAAATTTTTTATTGTTGTTATTGATTACATTTTATTTGGCAGCTGATATTGCATAAAAGTCTACCACTGGTCAATTGCCTCAACTCAGACGTTTATCTTTATTTTTTATTCACCTCCTTTACCCTTTCGCCTCGTCTATAATATAGATTTTAAAAATGCCAATTGAAACTGAAAAATGCTTGAATAACTTTCACTAATAATTTTTGTGTGCACAATTGCTCAATGTATTCATGAACGCTAGTGTAATGACAAGAAACCGCAATAAATTCACACTGCAGCAGTAATTGTTGAATGCTCAATGTAGCAATTGTTAATACGCAGGTAGAGTCGACATGCTCAAATTATAGGGCTAAATTGTTATATGCAGAATTTGCTAACATGCGCATGCGCGTGCGCAACTCACAAACAATAATTGGTGGTAATCACTTGCCTATTAATCGTTACAACACATAAGCAGTACTAAGTATTTTCCTTTCTCTCTCTCCCTCTCTGTGTATGTGTGGTTATTTGTCTATGTGTGAGTGCGTGTTTTACTCATTTGCAATTGCCATTTCTGTTTCAAACTCTTAGGCAGCGTCTTCAAGTCTCACTTTTCCTTTCAACAAGTTTTCGTCGTCTTCGGTATTGCCACTGATTTTTGCATAGATGCAATTCATACTCGTACAGTCTACTTAAGAAAAAAATATGCAAAAAAAAAAGAGATATTAGAAATACATTTTCCGTCGGTCATTTTTGATTTCAATTTTAAGTATGTGCCTATTAATAGGCAGTGTGCAAATTGAATAAATTTATATGGATTTCAGTCACCGATATTATGAATTTGAGCATATTTAAACTTAAATTTCATCATCCATTTTTGAATGTCCGTTTAACCTAATCTAAGGCTTCCCTCCCACTGCGGTCTTTCCAGGACCTGTAAAATTGACGGAATGATTCGGGATAAATACGAATTACGGCAGACAGTGCAATCTCTTATTCAGCATTGATATTTTCTTTAGCTGCTGTCAACGAACGTCCCAGATTTTTGCCCTGCAGTCAGGATGCAGGGTAGCATCTCTTATTACCAGGCTCGTCGATTATGCTTGTGCCTCAGAATCAAAAAATTTTAAATGCAAAGATATCAGTACAATACAAATTGCAGTTATCTATAACCACATAGACAAACAGTTGGAAAAATACAATATATGGAGCCATCTTGTTATTGAAGACACTGTAAAAGTGGCGCTGCTCATTAACTTACGCGTAGAAAGGAAAATTTTCAGCAAAAATTGGAAATTTTGTACATTTCCATTCCATCATGAGAATGAGATAAAGAAAAATCGTTAGTTCGTTCATACTGGGCATTAGTGTTGTGAAAAAGGAATAATTATGGTAATAAATAGCTGCCGTTGTAGTTGCTACATATGTACTCTAATACTAGTAGTAGCTTTTGCAAAATAAAATATAATTTAATAGCCAACATGTGCCTGCTGATATACATATTGTATGTACATATGTATATACAGTATATTGATAATATACTGTACTGATAGTAAGTGTAGATTCATGAGATGTTGATTTATTTATTTATCAATATATTTGCTATTCAAGCTTTTAATAATAATTTTACTGATAATGAACTCAAAATGACTGTCAATCTAAGGGAAAGTTCAATACAATTATTGGCATATATATGAATATGGACAATTATATTTTGCTTTCTACAAATTAAATTTATAGAAATTTAATGCCATCGGAATTATTATCCTTAATTTCTTGGTAGTTATCTGAAATGACTATTTGTGTTGATTTACCGGTAGTACGACCTAAATGGATTTTCGGTTGTAATGGCCACATATGTAAGTAAGTACATAGTAGCTTTTTACCTAAACATCTTATAATTGTTAATAATTTCTGAAGATTGATTGATGTCACATCTAAAACGCTCATAATTTAATGTGCTTTATGAATAAACTCGGGAAATACACAGAAAAATGTTAAAATTAGAACTCCCTCATGAGCCAAACTTATGTGCCCACATATTTTATTTTAATATGTTATGGAGTTAGATAAAAATGAAATGAAATAATAATGTCGATAAAAGAAACTTACACCTTAATTCTGGTCATCCTCGATATCGTTGGAATTTGTTTTTCTGAACCACGCGATAAAAAGCCAAATCGATATTTTTATTATAATTTTGTCATTTGATGATGGTTTTCAAATATTACACCGTCCGACAAAATTTAACATTCTAGATTACGCATGACAAATTTTAACTGATTCCGAAAATTTGTTTAAAAGAATATAAACGTGTTTTGGCGATTTGTTGCAGCACGTCAATTTGATTAAAATCGATTTTAAAGTGAAACTTGCTGGTTTCAAGATAGACAAAGTCTCTCACCACTTCAAAATCGTTGTTATCGACCATAAAGTGCTATCCAAGATACCGAGACTCTTTGTTTGTTGACACTAGGTACTTCGTCTTGCCCTCGTTCACCGTAAGACCCATTCGACGCGACTCTCTTTCCAACTCTGAGAATGCTGCACTGACTGAGCACGGGTTCATGCCAATTACATCAATATCATCGGCATGATCCAACAGCATGACATTTTTGTTGAAGATAGTGCCATTATGTCGCAGACCAGCAGCTCGTATTATTTTCACCACAATAAGATTGAAGAAATCGCAAGATAATGAATCACCTTGTCTGAAATCCCGTTCGGTATTAAACGGTGCGGAGAAGTCCTTCCCAATTTTCACTGCACAACGGGAATTATGAAGTGTCATTCTGCAAACTCAGACATTGTTCTGTAGAGGTAATCCCTTACCGGACTGTCGAAAACGCCTTTATAATCAACAAATAGATGGTGTGTGTCGATTTGTTTTTCTTGAGTCTTCTCCAGGATTTGGCGCAGTGTGAAAATCTGGTCGATGGTAGATGTACCAAGTCCGAAGCTACACTGATAAGGTCCCACCAGGGTGTTAAGCATTGGGATTTAATCTTCCACACAGAACGCTCGATAGGAACTTATATGCGAAGCTAAGAAGACTTAAATCACGGTAATTGACGCAAATTGTATTGTCTCCCTTCTTATATACGGGATACAGAACACTCAACTTTGAATCCATATTCTGCTTATGAGCTGGTTCATGCTAGTGAGCGACTCATCGCCTCCAATCTTAAACAACTCAGCAGGTAGGCCGTCACCACCTGCAGTTTTGTTGTTTTTCAGCCGAAAAATCTCCTCCACTGGCGGAATTTTAAAATTTATAGCTACTGTAAAATAAGAATTACTTCGCCGATTTTTATATTTATGATAAGTCCCAAATTGAACCCAGATTTTAATTTTGTATAATTTCATGATAAATTTGAGAAATAAATACAAACATTTGGACGTGCTACCGAAATCGACAAAGGAAAGGATATTTTCAGAATCAGTAAAATTTTCTCATATGTATTAATCCTTGTCGGACGGCGTTATAGTTGTGTATACATCTGCCTATAATACAACATAATGTCATAGTAACCATTTTTGAAATAGAGAATGTAAATATCTACCATCAAGTAAACATCTACTACTTAAATGTTAAAGCATTGGAATTTGGTTGCTTTCATATGAACAAATTTATAATTCTTAATTATTACTTTAATGGCGCATCTGAACTTTGTTGTTGATGAATTCATAAAGAAACAAAACAAGAATGATCAAAAAAGCTACAGTTTTTGTAACTTCATAAACTATAATTAACACACTAAAGAAATGAGATTTCTATTCTATTCAATATGTACTTAAATAGATTTCTACTATTCTACTTCTTTTTCCTTCATAAACAACTTGTAACACCTATAAAAATAAACCCACAAATGACAGTATAAATTAATGTTACTGTAAAAAAAAAAAAACGCACTCCATACACACACACACACGCACTCACAATACAACATAAAAAAGGTCAAAGTTAGTGAAAATGAGGTGTAAACATGGCGATGGTAAGGTATCTATAAACATATTTTTTGATATAGGAAGAGAGATGCTGATGAATATCAACAACAACAACAAAATGACGAAATATAGTATTGAGAATTTTACCAAATATTAGCTGCATAGAAGAACAACAACGAAACATAAATGGAACCAGATACGTGGTTTATATATGTACAAGCATTTTCATATGAAGATATTAATACCACCTAGTCTATATGATGATGATGATGCGTAACAACAAACACAACAAAAAAATGCTTAAAAATCAACGGCAACAAAACGAAAAATGTAAGAATAAACAAGCAAGAAACCATCAACATTTAAATACCTTCCATCAAAATAACATGACAAAAGAAATAAAAACAGAAGATAAACAACAACGAGAACAAATTTTTTAAATCAAAACTTTCTCACACACAAAATCAACAACAGCAACAACAATAGTAGCAACGACAATATATATGTACATAACATATTTGTATATGATATGTATGTACCTGTATATGTTTGGATATACTAAAACCCTGAATCAGAGTAATACTCAAAAGAATATTGAATAAACCATACAAAAAAAAAAAAAAAGAAATTGATGACAACACCATGAACGACAACAAACATCGAGAACATCAATAATAACCAACAACAACAACAACTGGAGGAATATTGGAAAAAAATTACTTCAATTTACCCCCACACATTTAATACATATATTCTCACACATATACACACTTAGGCGCGCATACATTTATAAACACGTTTATATATCAAATTTATGCAAATGCGCTGCTGTCAAATGGAACTGGTGAATTAATCATAATTGCACCAGTTCTCTTGAAATCATAAAATAGTTCAAATATATAAATTGAAGGAATATTATATGAAGAAATATCAATCCATACATCCATTAAATTGGTGACTTAAGCATGACATGTCACCAAACAACACTGTTATGGTTAGCATTATCCAATACACATTGATGTTACAAACAATATTTCCAATTGGGCATATTTATATAAGTGATACAGTCGAATATCTTTGAACAAATGTACGTACACACATATATCAAGTAGATACGATACCTTTAAGTAAAAAATTGACGATAGAATGATAGAAAATATATAACTAAATTGTAACGAAACAAAATGTATGGTACGGGGGGGCGATACACGTAAAATGACGCAAATGTGAAATACCAATAATAAATCAATAACAACATTTTGAAAAGATATATATACGATTCGATACAAGTACCTGTGTATGTAAATTAGAGCGTGTCAATTTTTTGGGGGCCCACAATTCATAGAGCGAAAAAAATAGTCTAAGAATCTACCTTTGAGGAACTTTTTCACAATTAAAAATGTAGAAATGTTGTCAGAAAAGCAGTTTAAACATTTTGGAAAGCTAAATTTCATATAGATGGAAACACGTACACACATTGATATATGTCATCGGAAATGCAGGGACTCCAAAATGATTTTTTTATGCGATTTGTCCAGCCTTGTTAGACAGAACAATTTGGCCTGCCCTAATCAACATCTTAATATATCATCATAGAGTATAACTGCTATTTACATACACTATATACTATATACGATATGTATATCGATTTATATATATTCAAATATGAATAAAAGTATGTAGTATCAGCACAACGACGACAACCACAACGACAACGTGATAGAACACGTCTTATCATCATTATTCAAATGCTGGAACGACAATCAACCATCAACCAAATCAATGAATAAGCCAACAAGCATAAGCAGAGTTATGTACAATATGTACTCTTATATTATACACAAAGTTAAAATGCCGCTGCTAGTACATACATACATATAGCAAATGATCATTATGATGAACATGATGATGGCCATACATAATGATGCTAATCATGATGGTGATTATGATTGAATTGAATGAAGTATGTATTCAAAGAATAAAATACGACAAAACAAGTTCAATCCCAAACAAACCAAACCAGAACAACAGCTAGAATATCGACAGTCGAACAAAACAATAAAATATAAATAATAAAAAAAAATTATAATAATAAAAATAAAAATAATCATAATAAAAGACTGTACACCATTAGTAAAAGTCGATATAGAGGACAGCGACGACATGAAGCAGAGATAAGTAAGTAGCAGCAAGAGCAGTTTGGTTGGCTGTATGATAACATTTTAAAGGTAGAGCAGTCAGAGAGAGTTTGCACAAATAAAGAAGAAGAAGAAGAATTAAAGAGAAAACAACAAACATATGAGTTTGACACTGTATGATAACATTTTAAAGGTAGAGCAGTCAGAGAGAGTTTGCACAAATAAAGAAGAAGAAGAAGAATTAAAGAGAAAACAACAAACATATGAGTTTGACACTCTAAGGTAACCGTTTCTGACATTCTAAGTCGAAGCCAAGAGAAAGCTTTTTCAATTGCTCTACCTTTATTATTATACCATGGTATTGGATGATTTATCGTCGTATCGAAAAAAATTTCAATTCACACTTGATGACTTGATGGATATCAGAGTGAGTGACTAAGTGAGTGAATGAGAATGTAGCCGAAGACAAAGAAGAAAATGCTGATGTTCAACCACATGAAGAATTTCACCGCCATAATGCGTTGGTTCTAATAGAAATGCATATCAAAATGATGAAAAAGCACAAAACAACATCATTGTCATTATCAGTGTTGTATAGACTAGTGCAGTAAATATCAAAAGCAACTGCAATATACAGCAACTAGTCACTAGGCATTACTAGTACATATCGTACTTGCAATGTCATTGTCAACACCCACAACAATAGAGGCGATTATATTTACTAATAAATGTGGCAACAAGAACAACAACCATGAGATACTAATACAAATAACGGGAAGAAAATGAAAAGCAAGCATCATTATCAATAACATTGAATATAACTCAAATCAACATCGAACGCATCATCGGCGACAGCATCATCATCATCAGCAGTAGGTTTATGATTTTTTTTTTTATCATCTATAAATTCAACTTGAAACACAAGCAAAGCAAAAAGAAAGCTATAAAGAACGTAAATCACACAAAAAATATATATATGTCTCTATGTGTATATCGATTTACATTCCAAGCGCTACAATTCATTTAATTTGATTTCACTGGCCACACAAAAGTCATCGTCATATCGTTTACATACATACATATGTATGCATATGTATATGAGTAGGCGCATTAATCTATGTATGCATTGACATGCGAATGATCCACCAGAAATATGACAAAAAGAAAATACCAATATCATCATCATCCATCCAACAATAAGAACTAAAGCAGCAGCAGCAGCAGCAGCAGCCGTGGTAGCATCTTCTTCATTATCAACACTAACAACAAATAAACGACCAACACGTCCGGTCAGTCAAATAGTTTGCCCAGCAGTCAATCAAGCAGATATTTTCATGGAGACAAAAGTTACAAATAACAAAAAAAAAACGTACTCAAAGCTCTTTGCATCAATAAATATCATTATCATCATCATCATCATCATGCACATCCACATCATCAGAGATTCCATGGTAGTACATATACTACTAGTATATATAGCACATATCAATACATATACCCGCAGTAGGTGCCCTGCAAAAAATGCGACTTGTCCGGGATGTGTCCATAATCAGTCGCAAAGGAATATGCGACTATTCGTGTTTGTTCGAGCATGTTCTATGAAGAAACTAATTGTACCCTTTTATACACGCACGGGTACTAAAAAGAGACTAGTCGACTATACATGTACTACAAACATGTGTTTCTGATCGCTAAATATCTCTAAATATATTAATTCATTTCAAAATTGATCGCCAACTCATCTCTGATTGATTAATCTCTGATTGATATCTAAAGAGATTAATTCCGCATTAGTCCATTTAGAGGTTAGTCGAATAATTTTTTGCAGGGTATATATTTAACACAAACCACACGATATGACGAAATATAAGTTAGTCATCGAAGGTGGATATAACCCTCCTAAGAGGTGGATACAATGATGATGGCCATACTTCTATATAGCAATAAAAGTACATAGAAATATACATACATCCATATACGATTATATTTATGTGTATCCGTGGATGTTTTTGTGCACGTAAGCATCTATGTATTTATATGTAGTAGTATATTGATTTAGAAGTTATAAACGACTGTCTATATTATTAGGTGGGTATTTTGTATGTACATCGTATCCATGCTTGTAGACAGGTATTGTGTAAATGTCAAACAACAACAACAGCTAAACACAATTTTCCTTCGTAGGCGTTAAAATGGTATTGCTTTCCATTTTATTACATATACTCGTAGTATATATGTATGAATGAATGTACTATATTCCACCATTGATGTGAATTAATTAAATCTGATTTTGTGAGAACAATGCAAACAAAAACAACAACAAAGAAGAGAAAGAATAAGAAAGAAAAAAGAAAAGAAAGCTTATTGATCAAATTAATGAGAATTAATATGAGAAATGTATACGAAAGCTTCAAGTTATGGAAAATTACGGAAAAAGTGAACTTTAAGGCGATTATGTAACTAACTAAAAAAACGTCTATATAGAAAACACTGCTTTACAGCCAAAAACACCAAGAAATTTAAGTATAGGGGACTAACCTTCCCCTACTGAACTCAAAACACATCTAAAAAATATTTTGTATGTTCAGGTGTTTGAGATAACGGTAATTTTATGTTTTTCTTTTTTTTTTTTTGGGTGTATTACTTCATTCAAAAATTCTTACTGATGAACTGTTAAGTGCCTTGTTCGAAAGACAATTAAAATTTTAATAGTCCTAATTGTTATCACTTCTTATGGGTGCCGTAGCTCAGTGGTTAGTGTGTACGCCTTCTGATCTGTAGGTCATGGTTCAATCCCCGGCTGATGCATAACAAATTTAATATCGATAAGATTTTTCTTTCGAATGGTACCCACCTGTCGGCAAGCAATTGGCAATTCTTCCGACAGTAACAACTTGCCATAAAAATGCTTCTTAAAGAACTCTGTGACAAAGCTCAGAAAAAGTGATGTCACAAGTGTTCTGCCGTTCGGAACCGGCTAAAATAAGTAGGTCCCTTCTAATACTGTCCAAATTTAAGACGCACAACAGTAATGGAAGAGAAGCTCGGCCAATGAGCCCTTTGGGACTTTAAGTGCCACATATTTGTTTTAATTTTTATCTTATGAAGAAATACAATTTTAAAATCAAAATTAAAAAAAATCGAATTATTTCTACAAAACTTTGATTTTGACCACTTATAACCCAGCGAGTTTTAGCCCCATCACTACAAGCTGTGTCTCGTTAAAAGCATATTTTAATTACATTAAGAAAATCGAACGATTGAATAAGTAGTAAAGTAATATTGAATTGTTGGATAAATACGAATACAGTCCTGATTTAACATTAAATAACATATTTTTGTTTCCAACTGTCAAAGATCAATTGCGTGAAAAGCACCATTATTAAAGTGTTGAGATACCTACTCGTCAGTGTTTTATAGATATTTCAAAATATATTTTTTCTACTTGCTACAGCAAAACGCACGATTTGTTTATTTTTTGCCTAATTTGAGAGCCTGTTTGAATTTCTCACACATGCAAATTTTTGTCGCATAGTGTTCTGTTTTGACGCAGGTGTGCTGTGTTCTATATAATGAAAGTCACAAGTCAACAATGTCCAAATTACAACCGAAACCAAATAAAAGAGATCTGATAAGATCGCCTTTTCATGTCATTGCAATCTAACAAGCTGGAAACTTGTTGATAGAATTTTTTAATATGATCGATTGTTTATAACCTTTTAGATAGGAAGCTCTTGAAGGAAATTATAAATTTTATTTCTTTTTAATGCATTTACCTCATTTGTATATGCATTACATTTAAAATTGTTTAGGAAATACAAACTAGCGCCATCTCGTAATATCATAAATATCATATTACTGCTTACTTGATGAAAACGACAATTTAAACAAAAAACCTCATAAAATAAAGACTACGCTTATTGGCGAATATTAACAGCGAATTAATCCCATTTAAATGGTCAATTTATTCCACACTCTTTTAAACCGATCCATTAACTCGTAGTAGTAGTCACATAACAATTAAATGACAAGCCATATAAATATTTAATTATATCATAACAAGATCATGTTAACCAACCACTTAAAACCACAATGACTTCACAGACGTTTCAAAATACAAATTTATCTCTCTTAAAGATCATTTCAGTATGTCAGTGTGTGTATGTGTGTATGCGTTTGTGGCTGTATGTGTACTAGATGTGGATGTGTGCTAAGTTTGCAAACATCTTTTCATAATTTTTGCTTTTTATTAGTACATACGCTACGTATTGTTGTAGTTTTGTTCCTTAGGAGCAATAACAACAATAAAGTTATTGTTGAAAAGGAAATCAAATCTTATCGATCTACACAAATGCAATTTTTGATCAAAATCTTTTGTGTATATACTTATATAGCTTATTTTTTTTTTCAAGTTTTCTTTTCTTTGTTAATCGTCGCTTTTGAAGTTGTACCTATCGTACTAGCATGTATTTGTATTTTACCCTAACCCGTCATCGTAAAGAGTATTTAAATATAATCCCTAAAAGAAGCATAACAATACACATGGATACATTTCCTGTTAATTTTACGATAATTGTGTACTTCTTCATCATCTTTTTGAATATATGAATACATAAATGATTATATGTACGTGCATACATATATGTGTGTTGAGAGTATATGCGTAAATATTGTTATCCTTTTTAATCAACCGCACTATGATGCAGTCAATAACGTGATCAGCTATCAATTTGAAACGATCTACAAAAAGAAAAGGATCTCTTAACTCAAATGCTGCAACAGCAACAGCAACAACAAGTCATACCTACATGGCCACTTATATATAGAATACAATACATGTATATTTATAATATACATGCACATTAATGTGCATTTGTGTATATAATTTCTTTAAAAAAAATTAATAAATTTCATACAACGCAGCCTGCTTTTGTAGTGTGTGTATCTAGGTATACTTCTACTATATGTCATAACATCTGCCTTGCTTCCTGTTAAACAATAGCAATAGCAGCAGCACACGGTATATAGGTAGGCACATACATACATATTTATTACGTATATTTTTGTGAGCAGCAAGGACAAAAATTGAATTAAATTGAAATTTTCATTATGAAAATGTGGTCAATTAAAAACAAAAGGCACATGGTGAAATAAAGAAGTATGAAGAAATAAAAAAAATACAGTAACAATAAATGAAACAGCATAAGACAGCTGATCTACATATGTACGTACGCTATCAATGCTATCACTTCATATAGAATTATCATATATATGCAGCAGCAGCAGCAGCAGCAGCAGAATCATCGTTGATCGATGATGTTCACTATCATAATGTCAATGATATCATTATCTTTCATAATCATCCGATGGTGGTCTGCAATACACATACATAGCATGTGCCCAGTGTTAGTTATAATACAAGTATGTCTACAAGGATACGCCTTAATGATTCCAACGCATAAGCGTTGCTAATAATGTTGGCGTGACCAAAATTAGTGCATTTTACCGATTGAAGCAAAAACGACAAATGAACAAAATTTATAATTACATATTTACTATAAATGTAAGTAAGCGTACATAAACGAAAACAATAAACAAGCCAATTCAAAACAAAAACAATAATTATTGGATTAATATTATGATATACATAAATACGTAGATTTCTATTTAATAACGTACAACGAGAATGTAGCCATATTCACACTGGGCTTGTTAATTCGCTATGTATTATTTGGTAATTTTTTTTTTGTGGGTGTAAAAAACTTTAATTATCATGATTTTAATTTATATATGTGGCAATACTATGCAAAATTAGATGACTAATATAACATGAGAAGTGCTATCACAAATTAAATTATTACTCTGATAAATAAACTGCCGAACTTCCACGACATGGTATTGTCTAATTATTTGCGTGGCATTCCTATGTAGATATGCCATTACTATAAGGTCTAGTAAAAAGAAATTATTTTTGCATTAAATTTAAGGTTTTATTTAGCATAGTTAAAATGATCCGATTTAGGTCAAATATGCACCGTTTTGTTCGGTAATTTCATAATGCAAAATGGGTCAGTCGATTTTCACAAGCTTCTCTTGAGACGAATTTTTCACCAGCAAAATCATTCGCCATAGACAGTAACAGGTAGCAATCACTTGATGCCAGGTCCAGACTATAAGGTAGATGCATAAGAACCTCCCAACCAAGCTCCCGAAGCTTCTGGCGACTCACTATCGATGTGTGTGGTCTGGCGTTTTCCTGATGGAACACAATTCCTCTCCTATTGGCCAAAGCTGGCCGCTTCTGGGCGATTGCTTCCTTCATTGTTGACAGTACAGAGTTTGGTCGTAGGGGAGCAGCTCTTAGTAGATGATCCCCTGCCAACCCCACCGAATACATAGCAAAACCTTCTTGACTTTCAATCCTGGCTTGGCCACCGTTTGCGCCGGCTCACTGCGATTTGACCACGACCGTTTTCGTAAGTGACCCACTTTTCATCACCAGTAACCATCCGCTTCAGAAATGGATCGATTTTGTTGCGATTCAGCAGCGATTCGCAGATGGAAATTCGGTCCATGAGGTTTTTTTGCGTTAACTCGTGTGGCACCCATACATCGAGCTTCTTTTTGTATCCAGCCTTATTTAATGGTTCCAAACGGTTTTTTGTGCGATGTTTAGCTCCTGGGCAACGGAATCGACGAAACCAAAATTGCACGTGATTGGCTGTTACAGTATCAGGACCATAAACACTATTCACATTTTCAGCCGTCTGGCTTGTGTTTTCGCCTTTATCGAAGAAAAATTGTAAAATATGGCGTATTTTCTCTTTTTGGTGTCCATCTTTGATGCGTGCTCAAGCAATACTGAGTGAAGCAATCACAAAACTATCTTTCTAATGCCATCTATCGTAACCCGATCGCACTTATACAACGCGAGATATTACGATATTACCATATATACATTTTTTCAGAAGTTTCTAATCCTCAAGACATCGTCAAAATATATATTCTTCTCTTCTCGTTTTCTACCTCTTAAATTGACTCAGTTTAAATAATTACACAATTGTCGGTATTAATATACAAAAGTTCACACGAAGAATTCTTCATTTATTAAAAAGGGTTTATTGCGATATGAAATGTTTATGTTTAAATGTTTATCTGCTATTTAACGAATAATAAAATATATATGTACTCATACTTATTGTTTTCTATAAGTTAAGTCTAAGTCAAACCAGACATGACCGCAACATGACAAGCACGAGAATATGATGAATAAAAGTAGGTGCATTGTATACCATTCACAGTCCTCTTCACAGTCTTCACAGTCCTCATTACCAAAATTAACTTCTCAACCTTGCTCAATAACGCTGAAAATTAAAAAAAGGACATATTCAAAGCAATTTATAAAGATTTAAATCCAAAAAAATCACCTGGTCCAGATAAAATTACTGGTAAAATGATAAAAGAGCTACCTCCGGCTTCAGTAATTCATCTCATGCACATTTTCAATGCTATCCTTCGTATTAAACACTATCCCAAATGCTGGAAAACTTCAAAAATTATTATGATAGCAAAACCAGGAAAAGACCCTACAAAAGTTGCATCGTACAGACCTATCAGCCTCCTGCCTCTACTCTCTAAAGTATTCGAAAAGCTGCTTGTCATGAATATAACTCCATTTATTAATCTCAACCAACTCATTCCTCAACATCAGTTTGGATTTAGAAAACAGCACGGCACAATAGAACAAGTCCACCGCATTGTAACTCTGATAAGGATCACTTTTGAAGAAAAAAAGTATTGCTCAGCTGTCTTTCTTGATATCACTCAAGCTTTCGATAAAGTATGGCATGATGGCCTTATTTACAAACTCAAACTATTACTGCCTGCAAATATCTCCTCATTGCTCAGTAGCTACCTCACGAAAAGACAATTTCTCGTACATCACAAGGATTACACAACAAATCCATTGGATATTCACGCTGGCGTTCCTCAAGGAAGCGTTTTGGGTCCCTTACTGTATCTCTTATACACTTCAGATATGCCCAACAATAACTATACATTCATATCGACCTTTGCTGATGATACGGCAATATTGTGCTCTCGCTCTAACCCCATAGAAGCTACTAAACTCCTGCAGACTCATGTCGATTCTCTCGAAATCTGGCTAGCAAAATGGCGTATAAAAGTCAATGAATCAAAGAGCGTACATGTAACCTTCACGCTAAGGCTAGATACATGTCCCCCACTTAAAATTAATGGCCAATCAGTTCCACAATGTTCCTCAACAAAGTATTTGGGTATTCACCTCGACAGAAGGCTGACATGGAAAAATCACATAGAGGCAAAGAAAACTCAGATCAAGCTTAAAATGAATCAGTTATGGTGGCTGTTACACAAAAGATCAAAGTTGAATCTTGAATACAAAGTGCTATTATATAAAGCAATCCTGAAACCAATCTGGACTTATGGTATTCAGTTTTGGGGCACCGCATCTCCCTCTAATATCGAAAAATTGCAGCGAATACAATCCAAGTGTCTGCGAATTATTGTAAACGCGCCTTGGTATATGAGGAACGTTAACATCCATCGAGATTTAAATGTATCCACAATTTCTGAGGAAGTTACAATGTACTGCAGAAGCTACATTCAAAAATTACACAATCATTCGAATCCCCTTGCTAGGCAATTGTTGCTGAGCAAGGGGCATCGTCGATTAAAAAGAAAAGACACACTGAATATGCTGTAAAATTGCTACATCTCGCGACTCACCAAATTGTGATGGAACGTAGGGGATATCACATAGTTTGTAAGATTTGAATACTAATTGTTAGTTTCTTGTATTTAAGAAAGATTCAATAAAAAAAAATAAGCTAACAAAAAAAAAAAAAAAAAAAATTGTATACCATTGTTGATAGAAATGTGTTACAGTGTATTATCACATGGGAACTATATGAAGTATTCTGTCATAGCATTGTCTCCACTGTACACAGAACTATTTACATTTTAATGCCCTTTGTATTATAGATACAGGCATAAAAATGTAACGATGCATTCCCATTAGAACTACGAAAAAACCAAATATATTTTTATCTCGAAAAAAAAACTCCTCCTTTACAACAAAGCCGTAACAGAAGCTTTATTCTGATAATTTCTTTCTTTCAACAAAAATATTTTAGTTTAAAGATATAATATGATTAATCAAACTCTGATAATCAACATTTCGACTAACCAAATAGCAAAATATTCGAATAATGACCATTTTTGATTAATCAAAATTGAAATTATGCGATTTATTTCAGGAACCCTAATCATTCTAAGTAATATTTTAAAAACGAAATTTAATTATTACTTTCACATTTAGAAAATTTTCAATATTTAATAACAATAATTTTTTGATTCTCATTTTTTTATTCTACCCAAAAATTATTTTATATTTTGATTTTTTCTTCAAGAATACAAGTTTTTTTTTTATTATTGAATTTGATATTTGATATTTACGATATTATTTGCTGTTCCCGATTTATTTCGATGTATCAAAAAAAGTGATTATCAATATAAATATACTTTCTATTTTCCGAATATAGGTCGAATACTTTAGGTTTCGTTTAATTAATTGAGCGAATAATTGCTGAAACCGCCCCAGTTAGAACCCGCTTAATATAGTTTAGAATTGATTGGGACACATAATTACATGGCTTAGGAACGGATACTTAACAGAAAATACGTTTGGAGCCGTGATCGAGGACCAAGGAAAAGAAAGCATATAATACATATACACGTTATAGACCTATAGTCTGGTAGCCATTACTGCTTTACACTCTGACCAGATCAATATCATATAGACTTAGGAAGAACAACACTGTCACAATACGATGGCTAAAAAAGGACCACATTACCAACACCAATTATATTTGAAAAAGTTCAAAGCAGGAAGAAATTCTGGACTAAAAATCGATCATGGTTTCTAGCAGGTCACGGGAATTTTTTCCAAAAATGACGGCATATTCTGCATGGAGGAAGAGGAATTCCCTTAGAACAACAATACAATATCATGCAATCGAAATAAACGTTTGGATTTACACCGGAGTGCAGAAAATGAGATGAAAGCCTTAAGGCACGAAACGATCTCTTAATAAAAATAGTTAAATTTATTGGAAATACCTCTTTAAAAGCTTGAACATTCTTATAGATGTTTTCAAATAACTTTTTTTCCTCAAATATAACGGTACTAAAGACCCCTAGCTATACTAGGAGTACAGTTGTATGTAAAAATTAATACGGTCTAATACAATTATGACCTAAATGTTATTTATTTCATGAACAGTTGAACTTCTTTCGTTCGTAACACTCCAATTGTAGTTCATTTCAATTTATATAAAGTGTTAAATTCTAATTAAACACATCATTTTTCGTTCATCGTATCGCTCATTTGAGAATAATTACATTTCTTTAAGAATCTCAAATTACTTTCTATTTACAGTAATCTATCTTCCCGCATAATTTCACTAATTTTCTATGAATGTACATATGTATTTCATTATCATAAATATCATCCACATTATCATCATCATGATGATCATCACTAACAAAATTCTAGTATACTATTTACAAGAACAAATACAAAAAAAAAAAATAAAAAATGACAAGAAACTAGAAAAATAAAATTCCTTTGAATTTTTCATCATTATATATTTTCTTGGATCTCATAACCTTGTTTTCTTTATTTTGTGTCCCATTCATTCACACATATGTACATACATCCAGGCATACAAGTAGAACAAAATGAGGCTACTATACTTTTTGAATTTGTATGTATGTATTACTTAGACTTATTTAGGTACCGACAATATTTCAACATTCTCTTCCACCATTCTTTCTTCATAATCGTTTCTAATCGATTCTTTTGTGTTCTTGTTTCTACTAAATACGTACATATAGTAGTAGTTAAGTGTGATGACGATGACGATGATGTTGATGGTTATAATGATGATGATGATAATGATAATGATGGCGATGATGATTAATAAGGCCCTCTTAACAATCAGCAATAACAATAAGCACATTGTTTTATGTATTATATGAACTCACACTAATGGTAATGTTAGCAACGGTAATGTCAGCAATCGTTACACTAATTCTTTGGTTCTCTTTTCGTTTCGTTTCACTCTCTTTCTATTTATTGTTGTTGTTTGGACTTAGTTTAGGTAGAAAATTATTTATGAGAGGTTTATAACATTATGTGGCATGTTGCGCATGCGTAGGTAGGGTGCAGCATCGAACTATTTCCAACAATAATGTGGCTTTCATTCAAATTGCCGTAAATTAATACACACAAACAATATAACTATTTTATGCGAGTAGTTCAGAAACAATAACAACATGACAGTAAGAGCAACAGAGTGAAATAGAGAGAGAGAGAGAGAGAGAGAGAGAGAGAGTCAAAAATATAATCGCCATGAGTTATGATCTTGGTTCGTGGTGGTTGCATTAAAATGCAACGAAGCAAAGCAGCACAGAAGCAGAACAATATAGCATGGAGTGTTGATCATTTATTTGTAGATTAAATGCGTAAAGGTGAAAACTATCGAATGTGAAAAAGGTCGTCGCAGCCACACATGCGCAATGTGCGAGACCAGCAGAGAAAACACAACTTGCATTGACGCGTGTCATATACACACATGCAAACAAATGCGTAAATGCATAGTAGGTATGTGCAAGCCTGTGTGTTGATGAATTTTTATTGAATATAATTTTTCTTCTGTCTACTGCATATTTCGTCTTTCTGGATACGGGTGTCAGGGGATGATGATGTTGATGGCAATGAATTTTTGTTACCATTTCATATTCATACAGGCTATTGTTGCTGTTAGTGTTATTATTAATAAATAATGCCACCGTAGGCAGGCCACCGTATGTACTCAGGCAGTCTCTGACAAGCAGACAAACAGACTATTTAAGGGATAAATTAAGTTAATATGCTCTCGAGAGTCTCAAGACAATATATATTCATACATATATTATATGTATAGGAACATAGTACTAATTCGACATTATTTTTGTAGATGAAATGTCGCTTATGAAGTGGTAATATGTATTATGTGTGTGTGTGTGTGTGAATTTGTGGGGATTGACTTAAATAACATCTGCTATATTATTGTTGTATGCGTGTATATTTTACGATATTTTGTCCCTTTTGTTTGTACATATTGTGTAGTTGGAGTGTTGCTTTGTAAGGATGCGCGTCGGGACATGTGCATATCGACTTTTTTGTATTACTTATTCTATTTGTTTTTTTTTTTAATAATTTTGTATTTTTTATCATTTTTGCTTCCCTTTATTTTTGTCGTTTAAGTAGATAGGTAGCTATGTAGATATTCCAACAAAGCCATTCATAGGAGCATTTTTTGTTTGTTTTGTTTTTCTTCAAGAATTATAAATACCACCTCAGTTTTAAGAATATATGCTACATATATTGTATGATATGTATGTACCTACGAGTAAATTCAACGTATTAACAATATACGTATTATTTAATTGCAGATAATATCAAAAGCAAGAACAACAATCAACACCAGCTGACAATTTTTTCTTTGTACGTATTCCTTTTATTAAGGTTTTTTTTTTTCTTTTCCTTACTGGCTTGTTAATATTCATTTGTTGCTGCTGCTGTTGCTGCTGCTGCTGCTGTCTGTGAGACAATGAGATAAATATGTTGTTGATCAAACACGTGTCGTCATTCATTGAAGTTTTATAATATGTGAATACCAAAATAGTAGGCTGTTTAATGCATGATAATTTAAAAGTACTTAGTTGTGTATATTAGGGTTGGCCAACAAACACTTACCGGAGGAGCATCTCGGCACTATTAATTTTTTTTGGAACACCTTAAAACAGCCCAAAGTGCGTTTGATCATTAGTTCGACATTTGCATATATTGAATTATGAGTTAAATAAAATACTTTTAAAGGCTTTAATCCTATGAGCACCACATGGAAGTTAGGGAATACAGAAACGAGTATTTGATTTCACGGATGGCCGTAGTAATGGCACAATTGTGGGTATTTGTAGTCAATGAATTGCTGCTAATTCGTAGTCGTTGTCTGCTGCGCAGCAGTAGATGAAGTCATATAGAAAATGTTCGAAGGTAGGGAGCGCTCAGAGTCACAGCCACCAAAGCTCTTAATACTTTGTTATATTCGATTTCACTCATTAGCAATTTATCTAGTCTATAACTTAGCAAAACGTATCTTTGACAGCAACTTCCGTACGCACATGCTACAGACAGAAAATATTGAGTATACAATGACTGACGATGACTGACGGTCGGATAGGAGTAGGAGTCTTCCCTTAGGGTGCGCATAGTATTTACGTTACCACACCTCTACACAACATTTTTCAAGCAGAGGTTCTGGCTATTAACGCGGTAACTACATGGCTGCGATTCAACGTTGTAGCACATGTAGGCATAGGAATGTTCAAGCCATGGAATCAATTTCTTAATTTGAACTGAATTTAACTGTAACCCTTAACTGCAGGACATATCAAAATCAGAAGTCCACCTCTGTACCTTATCAGGTGCCAGGACATGCGTAGTTATTAGAAGTGTTATTACAGGGCATTGCCATCGTTTATGCGAGTTTCCAGCCTTCCAACGCCACAGAAAAACAAATCTGGGCAGTTATTACAAGAATTACCTTATCGCCTCAATGATGAAGATGATGAAGATATAGAGCCCCAAATTGAGACATCACAATTGTACTCTTTTCGCCTAAGTGGGTCGCGCAAGCTTCAACCTTCAACGGCTTCAATCTAACCTAACCTTAACCCAGAAGTGCTACTGATCTTTTGGTGATTCCTATTAAATTTATCCGGCAACAATTTTGCAGTACTTTTCAACCTTTAAATGCTAATTTTAAAAGATCGGAATATTCCTTATGAAATTAAATGATGATAAAATCTTGTAATATTTTGTAAAATGCTAAATTTTGACATTTATATCATAAAAAAAAATAAATATGTGGCAGTTAAAGCCCCGAAGGGCACATTGGCCCAGCTTCTCTTCCATTACTGTTGTGCGTGTTAAATTTTGGACAGTACTAGAAGGGACCTACTTATTTTAGCCGATTCCGAACGTACCCTTGTGACATGACTTTTTCTGAGCTTTGTCACAGAGTTCTTTAAGAAGCTTTTTCATGGCAAGTTGTTGCTGTCGGAACAATTGCCAATTGCTTGCCGACATGTGGTTACCGTTCGAAAAAAAAATATTTACGATATTAAAT